>JAESUZ010003245.1:0-600000 GCA_017311185.1 Proteles cristata cristata
AGCGTCCGACTTTCGCTTAGGTCATGATCTCGCGGTTCGTGGGTTCGAGCCCCGCGTCGGGCTCTGTGCTGACTGCCAGCTCAGAGCCTGGAGCCTGTTTTAGTCTGTGACTCCCTCTCTGACCCTCCCCTGCTCACGCTGTCTCTCTCTCTCTCTCCTAGAAATAAATAAAACATTTAACAAAAACAACAACAAACTAGCCAATTTTGACAGGGAATACATTTCAGCATTTTGAGTAAAAAGAATGTAGAATTTCAAAGTGTACTTAATTTACACACTGTACTCTATTTTAAATAGCTTATTCAGATACAGCTTTCAGCAGTGTGTAATATTTTCAACATGAGGTCGAAATGCATCAGATTCCAGAGACTTCCAATGTTGCTTTGTTACTGGCCTTACCAAACCATGAGTTCAATACCATGTGCTGTTGATATTTGATTCAGAAACCCAATGATTTTACTTTGGTTCACAGCCCAACAAAATTTCATTTCACATTGTGAAAATTAAATTAATGTGACCATTAATTTAAACTGAAATGTATTAAAAAGACAAATGTAGGTTTTTTTTTTAAGGTTTTCCTGTAAGAATAAAAGGTGAAATAGTTGAAATATTAGGTCTACTATTTCCAAAGAGATTTCAATCGTTTTTTTTTTTTAATGTTTTTAACATTTTCATTCATTTTTGAGAGACAGAGACAGAGTGCGAGTAGGGGAGGGACACAGACAGAGAGGGAGACACAGAATCTGAGGCAGGTTCCAGGCTCTGAGCTGTCTGCACAGAGCCCGATGTGGGGCTCAAACCCACAAACTGAGATCATGACCCGAGCCGAAGTCGGGCGCTTAACCAACTGAGCCCCCCAGGCGCCCTGAAATTTCAATCTTTTGGAAGTGTATACTTAAATCTATTCAAAGAGCATTCAGTATATACCATGTTAAAATCTTCACAACTAACGATATGCTATTTTTTAGATATTTTCTTAATCTTATACTTTACCCATACTTTACTGAAATGCAGATGTCTAAAATCACAGCATTACCACTATTGGTATTATTCACCCAAAAGACACAGTTTGATCTGGTAAAGCATAAAGGTATGTTTTAACTTCTCTGTCAGGGTGAGAATAAATTTTAACTGTATTTATTTTGGGGGGCAGAGAGGAAGGGTGTGTGAGCATGCATGAGCAGGGAACGGACAGAAAGTGAGAGAGAGAGAGAGAGAGAGAGAGAGATCCCAAGCAGGCTCTGTGTTGTGAGTGCAGAGCCCATTGAGGGGGTCTCGATTCCATGACTATGAGATCATGACCTGAGCTGAAATCAAGAGTCGCGGCTCAACTGACTGGGCCACCTAGGCACCCCTGAAAATGATTTTTAATATAATGAAGTACAGTTGTCCAAGTAACAAAAAGGCAATATATGGTGTATTTCTGCACATTATTAAAATTTCATGATGCATTTCTTATGGAAATATCTCTACATTTATACTTTGGTAACTATTCTGTCTCCATCGTTTGTATCTCATGTTAGAGTCTACTCATATCCAAACTGAAATATTTTTCCGAAAAAATGTAGCATACTTACAATTCTTTTTATTCTGTAGGCCACAAAAATATAAGTGAAGAAAATAGTATGTAAGAACAGATGGAGAGAAACAGATAACAAGGAAAAGTCAAAACAGGAACAAAAAAAAAGCCCCTTAGAGTCAAATCACACGTCCTGCCCCAGGGGCTTAGGTTTGAAGACAATGGCTAAGAAAAAAATTGTGTAACATAAAAATTATCCATGAAAAAAGAACTCTTGAATTAAGTATGGTGTACATGCTTTTATGTCAAGTTCATTGCTTAGAAATACGTATAAATGGGTGGGAGGGGGGAGATGGGCATGGGGGGGCACTTGTGGGGATGAGCACTGGGTGTTATATGGAAACCAATTTGACAATGAACTATTTGTAAAAAAATAAATAAATAAATAAAAGTGGCATTACTATAAAAAAAAAAGAAATATGTATAAATGTATCATCTATGCATTGTAGTGTACCACACATAATTTCCTGGAAGAGGACACAGAGAAAACACTCAAGTTTATTACTAACTGAAAAACTTTAACAAATAAAAAGAAAAAGATTCCAACCCTGCTGGCTCTGCCTGTTGGCTGAGTCATCTAGAAATACTTATCAGTTCCTCCACCTCCTCCTGAGTGATACTATTCATTACCTGACCTTTTCCTAAAGTAACTCTAGAAAGTCAACATCATCCACTTGCCTGGTGACCTGAGTATTTCTCACTCAGTGGTCAGTGCTCAAATCATCCATTTGTTCTTATCAGAGGACTTACCAAAATGCAGGGACAGGTGACAGCTTTTGTCTGTGTGCAGAATGGTCGGCTGGCTATTTAAATTACTTTAGACCCCTCTCCCTTAAAAAAAAAAAATTGTAATAATGATCCCTCTGATTATTGGTTTCACTGACACACCTGTTACCAAATCTTAGCTAGACAAGATTTGCGGGTCACGGGCTGCTGATGCTTTAAGGTTCATATTCAACTCTACCTCTTCCCTCACCGCGCCAGCTAGAGAGAAAAGCCAACAAAAGGTGAGCACCTAAGGGAGATCATCTGCTCCACCTGCAAAGTGAACTTAAAAAAGTCCAATCTTGGGATGGCACAGAGGAAACTACGATACTGGAATGTTCTAATTTTACAATGCAGTAAAACCAAGTTTCCCTTTCAGGAAAACAACACTTGGGGCTATAAAAAAAATGATGCATGGCTTCTAGGCTCTGTACTTTGGATGCCCAGCTTTCAACTGTAACTGTGGTTACTGGAGGTATCAAACCGGGGAAGGATGTGTTTATACAGGACGAGATGGTGGCAGACTCTAGAAATTTCACTTACTTGGGACAAACAAGTTCCAAGCCCTTGGTTTTGGCTCTACAGCACCAACCTGTTGTGGGTCAAAATCTATATGCAGAAATTGACAACCTGGTTCTCTTTAGAGGTTTTTATGGCTACTTATTGTGAAGAGAAAGAGTGCAAACTATCAGCTGGGTCACTTAAAAATGATCACTTAAATGATACAGAAATATTAGTAATAATAGTAAAAAATAACAAAATAATAAAAAAATAGTAAAAAAATAGCAAAAAAAAACCCACCCCTAATTTACTGTGGGTAGTGCAAATCAACCACCTTTCCCCATTCTTTTCCCCAATCTTAAAACATCCCAAACCTTCCAGCCTCTAGTAATGTGTAAAGTCTCCTCTGTATATCTTACAACTTTCAAGTTTTATCCTTGGCCATGTTCATTTACGATTTCTCTTCTGGGCCATAACCATTCACTTCTCTCTCTTCATATACATTCCACCCAGGAGGATTCATCTACTCTCCACATCTGAACCACAGGGATGATCCTGAGTTTTCACACTCATACATAACATAAACTGACCTTTCAGGCTTTGTTCAAATATTCTAATTTCTTATTAGGTGCATCTATGTGGATGCCTGCCATCTCCAATGTTGAAATCATCTCCCCCAGCCGTTCCTCCATGAAAGAAAGACAGAATTCTTCTACTTCACACAGAAACTAGATTATCACAATATTGCACGACTCTTCCTTCTGACTCTGGTCTATTGCTACTAAGCAGTCAACCACATCACCTCCATGTTACCATTTTTATATCAATTTTGATTATGGTCCTTCACTACAAGATCAAGTCCAAAGGCTTCAACCTGCTGTAACTTAGCTTGACATTTGTTTTTTAGCCTTACCTCCTTTGACACTTCTATATGAATTCTGAGTGTAGCCAATTTAGTCTATTTAACAGCCCGTAAATGTACTCCATGCATCTTGCATGCCACTTCCTGGAAGACTTTGTCCTCCGGATTCTTTAAGGTTCTTATTAAACTTCACCCTTTCCCTCGTCACCCTAACTAGATACACGTGCCATCACAAAATGTTAGAGCTGAAGGGAGACCATCTACTTTATCTGCAAAATGGACTTTGAAGAATCGCCTCCTCCATCTACAAAATTAAAATGTTTGGGGAGGGGTGCCTAGGTGGCTCAGTTGGTTAAGCATCAGACTCTTGATTTCAGCTCAGGTCATGATCTCACAGTCAGTGAGTTTGAGCCCCATGCTGGGCTCTTTGCTGACAGTGTGGGAGTCTTCCCTCTCCCTTGGGATTTTCTCCCTCTCTCTGCCCCTCCCCTGTACGCCCTCTTTTTCTCTTTCAAAATAAAAATAAATAAAACTAAAAAAGAAACATTTGGGGAAACTGAGGCCAAAGGACAATAAAAATATTCTATTTCCGGATACTGGTTTTTTTCCACCACATTTTTCTTGAGTGTTTCCTCTGTGCCAGGGGCTGTGCTAGCCACACAGAATGAGAGTTTAATGAGAAAGGCTGACTGTATGTCTACCATCACAAAAATAGCTAGACTTCAGTGAGTGCTATAAGAGGGAAGTACAATGTGCCACTGATGTCAGAAGTACGCAGGGTGCAGGGCAGGGGTGAGGCAGGAAGTTAAGTGTGGGAAGGAGTTAACTCAGCTTGGGAAGATGAACAAGGCTTCCCTGAGGAGGAGGAAATCTTTTAAGTAAGGGTGAAAGTGAGCAGGAGTTAACTGCAAAAGGTCAATGATGGCTACATGTGGAAGGGAAGCCCACACAAGCACTTTCAAGGAACTAAAAGCAGGGGTGGATTCTGGGAGCTAAGGGACAAGGACGACTGCAAAAGGTGAGGCCGGAAAGGCAGGGATGGGCCGGAGAGCACTGCACCTGGGAAGATCACGTGAAGATTCCTGGGCTTTATTCTAAGAACTATAGGCTTTGGACAGCATGTTCCAAGATACTCCAAGTCAGGACCATGGCTTACCTTGGGGGGAATGGGAGAAGCAATTTGAAATCAGAAAAAATTCCAGAAGTTTTATTTCAATTGAAACACAGTTTGTAGGGGCGCCTGGGGGGCTTAGTCAGTTGAGCGTCCGACTTTCGCTTAGGTCATGATCTCGCGGTTCGTGGGTTCGAGCCCCGCGTCGGGCTCTGTGCTGACTGCCAGCTCAGAGCCTGGAGCCTGTTTCAGTCTGTGACTCCCTCTCTCCTGACCCTCCCCTGCTCATGCTGTCTCTCTCTCTCTCTCTCCTAGAAATAAATAAAACATTAAAAAAAAAAAATTAAAAAAAAAAAAAAAGAAACACAGTTTGTATCCCTAGCACACTTCCTGGAGTGTGTGTTCTCATCTGAAGTCATGTTGAAAAACGAAAGCATATGAACTTGTAAATACGGCCATTTGTAAATTGGGCCACTTGGCTTGGGCAGGGGGTTGTGTATGTATATGAACGTCTCCGTACCTGCCAGCACTTAAGGGTGTATGGGCTTGTTTGACATTTTCTAAAAGCCCAATACTCCCTACAAGGACAATCCAATCAAAAAGCTCTATTTCACTGTCTGGCCACGAATTGGTGCTATACTTGAAGTTACATCTTCATTTCCTTTCCCTTTCCCATAAAATCATTAGTAAGGGAAAATATTTTGAGAATATACTAACAAACAAAATCTTTCCAAGGTGTTGTCTTAATCCCAATTGCTTTCTGTTCTCATCTTGTCTACACCAGGTAATGAAGTTCAAAATGCACTCACAAATTTATTTCCTCTAAAATTATGTTTATATCAAGGATAAAATTTAAAGATGGTAGGGTGACCAAATTATTAATAAAAGAACAGGTGGAATTTTGGAGTGATTTCTCTGTTCAAGGTAATGTGCTAGACACCTGGAAATGGATTATCTCATTTAATCCTAATAAAGACTTTGAAAGATGCATCTATTTCACAGATAAGGAAACTGAGGCTTATTGTTTCCCTACAGTATACACACCCTACACCAGTGTTGTCCAATATGGTAGCCTGCAGCCACATGTGGTTGAAATATGGCCAGTGTGAGCTGTGCTGTGAGTGTAAATTACAGACCACATAAAAAGGAACAATTTCTCAATTTCTGAATATTGGTTACACGTTAAAATGGCAATATTTTATATGGTGTGTTAAATAAATAAAACACATTATTAAGATTAATTTTTATCTGCTGTATTTAAAAAAAAAAAAGCTTACTAGAAATTTTTAAATTGCATGTGTGCCTCACATTCTATGTGTATTGAATGGTGCTGCCCCAGACCAAAAGCTGGATACTGACATTTGTCAGTAAATAACAAGTTCAAAGGCAGCCTGATATAGAAGAGTACATGGATTCTAACAGATCTTGGTTTAAATCCCTCTATCAATGACGAGTCTTGGGTAAAACACCAAACATCTCTGCACTTCACCTTTGTCACTGGCATTATGGTGACATTACATATCCGCAAACAACTGTTGTATGTAATACGTAAAGCAGCTAGTAGGCAGTGGGGAGGGAACAATTACTGAATACTTCCTATAACAACTAGTTCATTTAAAAATGGACTCCCTACCAGAGTAGAAAAGGGAAGAGTTAAACAACTAGCACATTTAAGGCCTGCTTTAGCATAATATATGCATTATATACTGTACTGAGATATACATAATAGACACAGATTCCTTCTTTCTATGTAAGGTATTTATACTATGTTGTAGGCTGGGAGGTCAGATGATAAAGTTAGGATGAGGTATAAAATGTCAGGGCACAGAAGGGCCCAAGGGGTCCTCATGGATACAATGGACAAATTCCAGGGAAAAGACTTTATGAACTCTACCTCAGTTGATTCATGGTCTTTTTGCATCAAGAACTGAGACTAGTTAGTAAAATGACATCTGAGCAAGTAGAATTTTACCCTTTTCGTAGTGCAAATAACTAAATTGTTCCAGTATACCAAGTTTGGACTGGCCCACTATTAGTAATCTCCACTAAATCATAAGAAACTACAAAATCATGTGGACTAAACTGAGGATATTTTGCCATATCCTGTCTCCTAGGCTTTTGTCAAGAAGTTTGTCCCTTGTATGTGACTTATTAATGTCTGAATTAAACGTATACATTTAAATGTAAAGTATGGAGCAGCTGGGGCATTTACTTTAGTATTTGATATGTTTGTGGCTTAAGATTGACATGTGACAATGTATCAGACTGCCCTGTTCTGTACTGTTGTTTTTAGTAATATGGGGGGAGTACTAATTAAGGATTTGAGTCACTTCAGTGTAGTCCCGTTAAGTGTCAGACACCTATTAAATTTAGCATCCAAACTGTTCATTTGTTTTCTATAACAATTAACTTTAAGGAAATGAGACTGGAGAAGTAAAAAGCTATCAGAGTTGAAGATCTTAGAATAGCAAGCGAGGCCATGAAAATACTCACTTTATTCAAGCTTAAAACTTAACAGAAGAAATTAATATACAAAATTTTAGTTTAGCTATTAAAGTGCATGTGCAATGAGTTAAGAAGGGGTGGGGGACAGGGCCTCCCCTCTGATCTCATATGCCGCATAAAAATCCACGCCTTGTAATGAATTTTTGAGTACCCACTGAATACACCTGACTTGGTGTTTGCTCTTTCAAAGTGACTACAACTCTAAGTGACTTGTGATGTGATGGTATTTACAGTACACTGACAACTACCTTTCAGTAAATGTCTTCAAATCTGGAGCTATAGCTAGAATTAGGTAGGAAAAAAAATTACACCAAATCAATATTATTAGCAATTATTAGTAAGAGTCAGACAAAATAATGTGTAAGTGGTAATTAGAAAAATTTGCTAAAACTTTGAACTAAGACATTATTAACTTTCTGATGCTGGAGATTATAGGATAACATGTAGTCAGTTAACTTAAGAGAAAACAAATACTCTAAACCATGTAAGGTACCAATCGTATTTTCAAAATGCATGTTTAAAAAACGAGTTCATATCAAGAAATAGCTCACTTGCATTAACTTTAAATTAGCTAATACTTGAGTTACACCTTTGCAGAAACTTCTGTTTCTAGCAATGCTTTTTTTTTTTCCTCTTGTGTTTTTCTTTTTTCCTTCTTTCCTTCTGAGGGGGTAAGGGCGTTGGATTTTTTTTTTTTAAGTTAAGCCATATTCTTTAATGTGAATGGCATATTTGTGCTCTTATATGCTAATAACTCTCAATCTCAGTGAGCTGTTAGGAGGTCTTGGAAGTTTCATCTTAATTGCAGAGTTCATTTTCGTAAAACGCCTTGGCACCACTCGATCTTTGCTGAGACGAGAAAGGTCTCTGTCCTCTGGACTTGACATTTTTACCGTATATGCGTGAGCATTTTTTGCTGTCAAAAATTGCAAAGGTAGATTTTTTTGTTGTTGCTCCATCTGAAAATGTCTCCACTATGCTTGCACAGCTCCCCTCTTCCCAGCACAGACCTACCCAACCCAACCCCTCTCTCCCCCTGCAAGTTTTAAACTTTGTTTCCTTTGGGGTTCTGCACAAGCGCTACTAACGATATCCAAGAGACAAAGAGCTGGGCTGTCGGTTCACGGGATGCCAAATTTGAGTTGTGAAACAAAGCACTCAAATTTTGAGACTCAAGATGATGCTGGTGGTGATGCTAGCAAAAAACATTATTATAGAGCATGAGACCCCGGAGCCATCTCCCTAGACAGCTCCCCCTGCCCACCGCCACCCGGAGCACCACGAAGCCCCCTGCGCGCCCCCGGGCCTCTCACCGCTTCACTCGGATGATCTGGTCCCGCATGGGCTTGATGTCCTGAAAGCTCTGCTGGTTGACGAGGCTGTAGACGAGGATGAAGCCCTGGCCATTCTTGATGTACAGGTCCCGCATGGACGCGAACTGCTCGGTGCCTGCCGTGTCCAGGATCTCCAGCACCGACGGCGACGAGTCCACCTCGATCTCCTTGCGGTAGAAGTCCTCGATGGTGGGGTCGTATTTCTCGATGAAGGTGCCGGTCACGAACTGCACGGTCAGGGCGGATTTGCCGACCCCGCCCGAGCCCAGCACCACCACTTTGTACTCGCGCATCGTCCCTCCGCGGCCGCCGCCGCCGCCGCCGCCCGCGACATAGACCTACGCCCGCCGCGCTGCGCCCCCGGACCCTGCGCTGGCGGCCGGCCCCGCCGCCTCCTGCGGCCGCCCCCACCTCACGGCCGCCGCGGCCCCCCGGGCGCCGGCGGAGGGAGCAGCAGCAGCCCTGGGCATGGGCCGAGCCGGGCGGCAATGCGGCCCGCGGGCGCCGGCGGGAACTGAGCAGGAGCCGCGAGCGGGAGCCGCCGGAGCCTCCGGAGCCGCCCGAGCCGCGGGCCCGCAGTGCCGCCCGCCAGCCCCGCCCCTCGCGCCTCCACGCCCAGCTCCCCGCCCGCCGCCGCCGCCGCCGCTTCCTCGGGAGCCGGAGCGCGCGCCCGAGCGGGAGCCGCAGCGCTGCCGGGGGCGGGGCCCGGCGGCACGAGGCGGGGCTCCGCGGCGCAGCCCCGCCCCTGCCCTCCGTCGCCTAGGCGACCGGCTGCGCGCGCTCCCGGGAGACTGCGCCGTGCGGAAGCCTTGGCTCGCGCTTGGATAAACAACCTCCTCTGCCACCCAACAACACCCTACCCCTCACGCCCCGTCGAACCCCAGGGCCTGCGTATTGGGCATGCGCAGTTCGACTGCCTGAGCCGGGAACCTGGGCAACTTGAGAATCCCACGCTCGGCATTGGGGCGGAGGCAAGAAGACAGCGGGGCCAGAGCAATCGGCAGGCTTTAACGTGAGGCGCAGAGTGAAAAGAAGAAACGGGCAAGGTCTAAAAGGACGTCTTCGGGAGGGGTTTTGCTTGACACCATCCAGCCTCTCACTACTCCTGAGAGCTTTGGTGTTCCCTTGAATAAACATAAAGAGAGGCCTTTTTAGGAGGAAGCAGGTAAACACAACGAAGTGAAGCTTTGTTTTAAGCACCAGAACAGCGAAGAAGATGCACGGGCCCCGCAGCCCACTGCCCGAGGCGGCAAAGGCGAGTCCCAGGAAGCCGGGCCCACGCCCGGTGACGTCGCCGGGGTCCCGCCCACCGCCCCCAGCCCCGCCCTGCCCCAGCGCCGGACGGGTGTCGAGCTCTTCCCACGCCCTTTCGGCTACGGGCGCCTGGAAAACCGGGAGAACGGAGCTCCAAGCCGCAACGGAAGGCCCAGCGCCACCTCATAGCAACAGCTAGCTGGCGCGCCTAGTAGGAAGCTGGGATTCTCTCCAGCCAACCAGATCACGTTTCTCTACCCCCACGGTACCATTCTCGGCCAATAGAGAGCCGCTTCAGGCCACGTGACGCCCACGCGGCAGCCAATGGGGAGAACTCTAGTCGCAGGATCAACCCACTCACCTCCCCGCGCCGGGCCCGGCTGGGCGTCTGTCCGCGAGCACGCTCTGCCAGCCAATCGTAGGTGAGCTCACGGGTGACGGAGGCTCGATCTGAGCCAACCAGGGTCCGCGGTTCCTTGCCACCTAGGGCCCGGGGTGTGGAGACGGGCCGCTGTGGGGTCCGGGAGGGGTCGGAGGCCGAGGGGCCGCTCGCCGTGCCCCGTGCTGGCAAGGAGCAAGGTGTGTTGCAGGCGAGAGCGACGAATTCTGCGTTTAAAGTCGTCTCCTTGGCATTCTGCCTAAATGATGGGCTTGGAACTGGTGCTGAGGGATGTGGGCTGAGTCGTGGGCTGAATCCAGAAAACAGGGACTTTTGTCTTTAGGGTGAGAAATTTTCTGGTCCTTGAGGAGACATACTGCAGCAGTTGGCATGGATCTTCCATGCGTGCCTCCTGAAACGTTTTTTTTTTTGTTGTTGTTTTGTTTTGTTTTTTTCCTAACTATTCGGTTTTGAAACTAACCGTTAGGTCTTTGTAGCATTGTATGTTACACTCTCTCATACCCGTAATGTTAAATTTAGGAGAAGTTATATTCCCAAATACTCCTGGATTATATTTTGTAATAATGGGTTAGTGGATTTACTTATTTAAACTATGCCCTTCTCCGAGTAGCCTACACCATCCGTTGCCAGATAACATTTCTCGGAGTAATAAATTTCTGCAGTTCTTATGTTTAATCATGGCATACCTCATCGCCCTTTCCCTTCCCCACAAGGTCATCATGTAGAGAGGATTTGGGTCTGAGTGCCTCGAAAAACTAGGTGTTCCTTTACCATCTTTTGTATCGATTATCAAACTACTGCAAAGTGTGGTTAGATTTAGCAGTGTTCTATTGCCCTGTCAGTCCATTATATTAGAATGAAGAACTTAGGTTTGCATTATCTTGCTATGTAGTATAACACATACCAAGTTTTGTCTTAAAATTAAGTGAGGGAAAGTGTCCCGTCAAAAAGTGTAATAAATATAACTCAGTCTTTATTTCGTGATTACATATCGTCTAAATATGAGAGGTAATATCTGAGCCTATGGAATCAGCAGAGAAAGCAAATTGCAAAAGAACTACGAATCAGAGGAATGTCTTAAGATCATCGAAACCGTAGAGGATTCTAAACTAGTAGTGTGGGAAAGTGAATTAAAATGAAAGGAACTCGGGGCACCTGGGTGGCTTAGTCGGTTAAGTGTCCGACTTTCGCTTGGGTCATGATCTCACGGTTCGTGGGTTCGAGCCCCGCGTCGGGCTCTGTGCTGACTGCCAGCTCGGAGCCTGGAGCCTGTTTCAGTCTGTGACTCCCTCTCTTTCTGACCCTCCCCTGCTCACGCTCTCTCTCTCTCTCCTAGAAATAAATAAAAACATTTAAAAAAAAAATGAAAGGAACTCACATGGATGCATTATATCTGAGCTTTTTGGGCAGGGCTATTATAAGAAGATGTTGTGCATGAATACAGTGCGCACCTAGCTTTTTGCAAGTCTCATATTTTGTGTGAAACTTGAATGCTTTTTGAGATTACTTTAGCTTATTAACAGCCACACTTCTTTTCTGAAGAAAGACAGACTGTCTCTTTAAGATCCAAGTTGTGCATCATGGTGATAAGTTCCTAGGCTTTTTGAGAGTTAAATGGAGCTAAGAAGCATCAAACTTTTTTTGTATAGAGCATTGCATCCTGTACAGTACCTTACATTAAAGAAGGGCTGAAAAATAATTTCTTTTGCAAGCAAATAAAGGTCCAGTGGCTTTTCTTTATTTTCTTCTTTTCTTTTTTTTTCTTTTCTTTTACTACCTACTTCCTTCCTATTATTTTTTTTTAGACATTTGTACTGGGATTGTGGATCTAGAATGTAATCTTAAAGCAGCTTTTCACTTCCCAGGTTGCTAGGCGTTGAGAAGCTCTGGGTTGCCTTGCATCTGATAGAAGTTGTCACACACAAAAAATAGTGGGCTCCCTAGTCACTCCACTTAGCATAATAAAGAGTAGGAGAGCTTTTTGACATTTTTCAGGCTGTTTTCCTTGACCTTTCATTACTGCTGACTTTTCTTGATAAGGAGAAGTATACAGACTTGCAGCCCCTAGGGTAGTTACACCTCATTTATATTTCTCACATTGATATTTGATATTCATTCTTGATGAATTCATATTCATTTGATACTCATTCTCGATATTTATTCTCAATGTTGCCTTAAAGGCAGATTTTTGACTACTAAGAGGCAAAAGAAGCATGATAAGTAGGGCACATTTCCTTTCCTGTTCTGTCTTATGTGATGGTACTTACCTAATTTGAGGCTGTATGTGAAATACTGGCTGAAGGATTAGCTGCCATAGGAAAGGATGTCAGAACGTGTAGAGAATTTTGAAGATTTGGTTTGGAGATGGGTATCTGTCTCCTGATTCCTTAGTCATGTTCATTTTTATGCCAGCATGAACTATCTATTCTGACAGTGATTTTAGAAATAAAAGCTTATGTCTCCATTCATTTGTTTGTGGGAAAGACAAAACAAAACTGAGATAAAATGAAATTGAATTTTCTCCAAGAGCTGTAAATCTGCATGGTAGTGAAAACACTATACACTGACACTTTAGGGCCTCTTTAGCTTCAGAAGGACATTGCTGGGAGAAAAAAAAAAAAAGGAAAAAGAAAAACTTCATTTCTCCCCACTACATCTGAGAGTTCTCTCACCTATGCCCAGATACCCTCAACTGTCACACTTGTGTTACCATGGAAACCCAGCTTCTTCCTTTGCTTCTGTGAAAGATGTTGGAAAAGGTGGGATGAGGTGGGAGATACTCTGTGTTCTGGGACTTTCTGACTTGAGCAAGAAGCAAGTATGCAAAGAATTTAATATAAACAAGTTGGAAGAGGACGTCTGCAATCTTAGCGGTACTTCTTGTCTATAAAACCCCGATGCCTATTGCTTCCTTTTTTTTTTTTTTTAAACGTCTTTTTTTTTTTTTTAAATATTTTTATTTATTTCTAGGAGAGAGACAGAGAGACAGCATGAGCAGGGGAGGGCCAGAGAGAGAGGGAGTCACAGACTGAAACAGGCTCCAGGCTCTGAGCTGGCAGTCAGCACAGAGCCCGACGCGGGGCTCGAACCCACGAACCGCGAGATCATGACCCAAGTGAAAGTCGGACGCTTAACCGACCAAGCCACCCAGGCGCCCCATATTAAAGCCTGCATATATGTGACTAACCATAAAGCGGAAGGGCAAGTCAAGTACATTGAGCACCTGGGAAATGCTGCTGGCAGTCATAGAGAGAGCAGAAGACATTTTCTTGGTCTCTGAGGCTCCGAATATAGTTGGAAGACAGAAGTATATATCGACAGTGGAAAGGAAGGAGCAAAAACAAAAATTGTTTCTTTTTTGAAAATGTGATAGGTTTCAGTGGTTTTGGAAAAGAATTGAAGGCCGAAATTAAGTGAGGATGTAAACAAGTCAGTGAAAGAATCCTTTTGGTTGAGAAAGTGTTTCTGAAGGAAATGGCTTAATGATTAAGATATAAGAAATAAAAAGGAAAAGCCGGAAGAATCTTAAAAGCTTAAATGTTTGGAGGAAAATAGAGCCTCACTGTGGTTTATTTAACATGGCCAAAGAGTAAACACAATGTTGCTCTCATCCCCAGCAGTTTCCCTTTCTTTTGGCTGAAAACTATGGGACAAAACAGGATTGATCATTAATGGCAGTCTTTCGTCTCTAACCCATAGTCCAGAAGTAGGCACGTGACTCAGTTCTCGTGATTAGAACAGGAAGAAGTCACGGGGGCTGGGGGGGTTCCTGGGATTCTGATAAGAATGAGGAGATACCCCCATTGTTTTGATGTCCCTTCCCTTGCTTCCTGCCTTGCATATTGAAATAAGAGAATGTGGCCACCATCTTTGGGCAATGATGCCTCATGGCTGAGGTTGAAAATCAGCGAGCTCTGGGTAGCTAGGAAGGTTGGAAGGAACCCAGGCCCTGAAAGACAACATTGAACTGTCATGTCAAAACTGGAAATGCCCACCTTTGAACTTATTAACTAAGTAAACAGCTAGCCTCCTTTGGTTTAAGTCTGTGTTAGTTAAAGTCTGTTATGTCTTCTCCATCTTGGAGTCAAATATGTCCCAACTGTTACAGGAAGTGTGAGAGTTTGAAGACAAAATGGTATTTAAAAAAAATCAGCTAGCACTTGTGAGCACTTTCATTCTATATATATCCTGAATGGTATTTCAAAGACATTAGACATTAATTGAGCACTTACTGTATATATTTTGTAGGCTCTGGGGATACAAAAATAGACAACTAGCCAAATGAACTTGTAGTTATAGACATTATAAACAGAAGAGACTGATATTAAATAATTGCACACTTACATTTATTATATAATATTATATAATACATATATTATATAATAATAGCTTATGATTCATGCTAATAAGAAAAAATTAGAGATTGCAAGGATGTAATAATATAAACAAAATATTACAAAATATATAACCACATAACAGTAAAATTATAAAAACAAGCACTTTCAAGGACATGATAATATTATGTATAGTTTATACATGAATTCTTAGTGGTCAAGAAAAGCAGGGAAGAAACTGCAGTGGCTTAGTGAAAGAAAGCTATCTGAAGGAAATTAATTTCGAGCTGGATTTTGATGGAAGTAGCCAAAGAATAGACAAGATGGGGCAGAACGGAGCACTCTAGGTGCAAGGAGCTGTGAGCAAAGGAAGAAAGCAGGAATGATGTAGGAGTAAAATAAGGAAAGTACGGAATCACTGGATTCCTTAATTCCTGTGGCAGTGCCATTCCAGGGACAGCTACCGGGGGAAAAATCAGAAGCTAGGAGTCTCAAGACAAGATTACAAAAGGTGTAAAAATAATGCAGGAAAAAATAATACAGGTGAAAAAATAGAAAGAGTACAGGGATACGTTCGAAGAAGTTATGGCATTATTCAAAATGATGAATAATTTATAATGTGGGCATCATTAAAGAATTGTCGTAAGAAGTAATTACGGACTCGAGGGCATCAAGAAGGTGGAATTCAAACTTTCACAAATGGAAGTAGAAAGAAAAATGAGGAGTAGCAAAAACTGGAGACAGGGAGCATCACGGTTTTTGCTTATGGTTATTTTTTCACAGTAGCTGTTACTGACGTGCTTTATATAAAAATGAATGGAATTTGATTGAAAAGAAAAATTTCAATAGGCCAGTAACATATAAAGATAGTCTTCTAGGTAAATAATGTAATTTAAAATGCTTTTCCTGGAATGCCTTTTTGTACCCTACCATAGAATAATCTTTTCAATAAAAAAGCTGTAAGGGATCGGGGCGCCTGGGTGGCTCAGCTGGTTAAGCAGCCGGCTTCAGCATGATATCACGGTCTGTGAGTTCGAGCCCTGCATCAGGCTTTGTGCTGACATCTCAGAGCCTGGAGCCTGCTTTGGATTCTGTGTCTTCCTCTCTCTGCCCTTCCCCTGCTCGTACTCTGTCTCTCTCTCTCTTAAAAATAAATAAACATTAAAAAAACAAAAAGAAGCTTTAAGGAATAATAAGTTACAGATTATTGACATATAATTGAAATTTAAAAAAAAAGCATTGTTGTGCCAAATGTAATACTATAGGAACAATAATAAATACTTGTAACAAAAATCAGAAGCTTGACTAATTTTCTGTGGTTTCTGGTCAAAATGGTTGTAGTAATTTTTCTAAGGCTATTTTCTGTACAAATATAAGAATATTTCTTAAAAATTAGGCTATGGTAGGGATATGAACATATCTTGATATTGTTTATTATAATGTAATTAATAATGGATGTGCTTTACATTTTTTAGAGCCCTTTCCTACATGTCCAAGATGCTTTTCATTTTTTAATAAAGAATAAAAATAATTAGGAGCCATTATACAAATTATGTGACTCAAAGATGCTGAACTAACATTATTACTGCTGCTTCCTGCAAAGTCATGGAAACAATATAGAGGTCACAAACCCTCAAGAGAAGAAAACTAATAGAAAACCCTGGTAATGAGAGGATTTGAGGGAACTGCTTAGTCAGGGGACTGGGAGAAGAGAGTGGTGGTGGTTTAGGCGGACAGTAATGAGCAGTCAGCCACCCCGCAGGAGAGTCAAATAGGAAGAGAAGCATTACACATGTGCTTGTGCTTCTCGCTCACCATCGCCTTGGGAGAATCAGTGCCCAGCCCAACACGTGTGGTGACTCAGAGCTCTGGTCCAAGTGGACTCAAGGGGAAAATCAAGGCCACACAGAAGCCCTGTGCTTGCCAGGAGCCAAGAAACCCTTAGGTCCTAACCAACTTAGAGCATTTGCCCACCCACACTTTCTGCCGTTCCTTCCCTGGACTCATGCGTTGCACCCTCAGGACTGTTCTCTCCTCTCAGGGGAAGCAGAAGATGAACTTTGGACCCAAAGACTGATTGGCTCTGATTTGCTCGGACTTGGGGTTCTCTGTTCTAGAGCTTATTAAGTGACTCAGAATGGGCTTTGGAAAGGTGATCAACCATTTGGTTTACCTGGACTGTTCTAGTTTAGTCCAGCACCCTGCAAACCCCCCTCAGCCCTCGTGGGTCACCCTATGTCCATCCTCATATGCTTTTGCAGAGGAAAATGAATGCCCCTGACAAGATATTTTGGGAAATATAACTATTTCAAAAGAGAAAAAGATTATAGATTCCGTCAGAAGCATTAACATTAGAATGGACCAAGCATTTAAAAATTAACCCAGTAAACATGCTAAAAAAGACAAGGGATAATGGTGACTTCTGAAAGCAAAGACACATAAAAGGAACCAAGTGGACATACTACAAATGGAATATAAAGTAGCTGAAATAAAGAGCAAGAGAGGGGATAAGATGGCAGAAGGGACACCATTAAGGAACACAGATTGAGGTCATCTCACAGAAGGAGAAACGGAAGTTCAAAGAAACAGAAAAAAGAATAATCAAGATATATGTAAAACAGAAGTGGCAGCATACAAATGATAAGAAGCCCTGCCCCCCCCATGACTTCTTAGAGAAATGCTGTGTGAAATTGCACATGAATGAATGGATGGATAAACAAATAAAACACCTCAGGTTGACGTTTCAACCTGGAGTTTCAAAGGAAAGTGATCTAGAAAACCTACACCTGCGCATATTGTAATGAAATTTGGGATATCCAAGACAGAAAAGTTTTAAAATTTTAACAGTATGAAAGATTAACATCAGATTAAACATCAGACTTCTTAATAGCACATTAGAAGCAAAATGAGCAGTGGAGTAAAAATTTTAAAATATTGAAGGAAGAAGAACTAGAAGCTGAAGTTTAATATTCAGCCAAAGTGAAATTCAGGTATAAGAATAAGATACTAATATTCATAGGCATAGAAGGACTCAGAATCTCAGAATATTGCCACACAGAGGCCCATGTTAAAAACAGTGGATAAATCCCGTCTTATAGTGCATCTTTCTCTCACAATTACTGATAACTCAAGCAGACAAAAACTACAGGGATACTGAAGATGTGAATTAACAAAATTGGACTAGCAGACATATAGAGAAAAATGTAACCTATGATTAGAGCATACATATTTATTTCTGAGCACATACAGAACATTTGGGAAAATTGATCATATGCTGGATCATAAGGAAATCTCAGTACACTTAATAAGAATAGATACCATTCGGGGCGCCTGGGTGGCTCAGTTGGTTAAGCATCCATCTTCGGCTCAGGTCATGAGCTCACGGTTCATGGGTTTGAGCCCCGCATCGGGCTCTGTGCTGACAGCTAGCTCGGAGCTGGGAGACTGTTTCAGATTCTGTGTCTCCTTCTCTCTCTTACCCCACCCCCACCCCCCTGCTCATGCTCTCTCTCTCCCAGAAATAAGGAAAAATTAAAAAAAAAAAAGAATAGATACCATTTGGGGGCACCTGGGTTTTGCAGTCGATTAAGCGTCCAACTTTGGCTTAGGTCATGATCTCTCAGTTTGTGAGTTTCAGCCCTGTGTTGTGCTCTGTGCTGACAGCTTAGAGCCTGGAGCCTGCCTCAAATTCTCTCTCTCTGCCCCTCCCCCTGCTCACACACACTTTCTCTCTCTCTCAAAAATAAATAAACATTAAAAATTAAAAAGATATCATTCAGACTCTGAATTCATAATTACATTAGAACTTTAAAACTAACAAGACAAATGAAGAACCATATATTCAGAAATTTAAAAACTCATAATGCTAAATAAGTCATGGGTTAAAGAAGACATTTAAAAGCACTTGGAGCCTAGTGATAATGAAAATACCATCTATCAAAACTTGCGAGATAACAGCAAAGTGGTTCTTTGGTGGAAATGTATAGCTTTAATGTGTATACTACAAAAGAGAATGTAGGAAAATCCTAAACTTACCTTCTCTCATGGACGCACTGAGTCTATAGCTACATGCAGAACAATTCTCTCTTTAAAAAGTCTAAAGGCTGGCTGAGTGATGACTACAAATTGGGCAAATGAGAAGAAAGCCACATTGAAATGAGTAGAAGAGGCTGGAGCACAATCCCTCTAATAAGCCACATACCTGGCACAGTGTCCCACAGTAGGAGGGAACTCAAAATCCAGAGCTTATTCCTAAGTATTGAGGGGTTCGAAGCCCACATAAGAAAATGAAAACATTAACTCGAAAAGATATCTGCACTCCCATATTCATTGCAGCATTATTTATAGTAGCCAAGACATGGATACAAGTGTCCATCAATGGATGAATGGATAAGAAAATTGTAGCATGTATATGCAGTAGTGGAATATTATTCACCCATCAACAAGAATAAAATCTGGCCATTTGTGACAATATGGATGGACTTTGAGGGTATTAAGTCAGTGAAAGACAAATAGCGTACAATCTCTCCTATATGTAGAGCTTAAAATTAAAAAAAAAAACTCACAGATGCAAAGAACAGATTAGTGGGTGCTAGAGGTGGTTAATTGGGATGTAGGAGAATTGGGTGAACTGTTTTTGTTTTAGTTTAAGTAAATTGAATTTTTTATCTTATTATTTAAGTTTATTTATTTTGAGAGAGAGAGAGACAGAGACAGAGACAGAGCAAGTGCGAGTGAGAGGGGCCAGAGAGAGAGAATCCCAAGCAGGTCAGTTTGATCCAGATGCAGGGTTTGAAGTAACAAACCATGGCCTGATCTGAAATCAAGAGTTGAATGCCCAACTGACTGAGCCACCCAGACACCCCTAAATAAATTGATTTTTTTAAAAAAGAAAGGCATCCTACAATTTACCCGACCAGTGCTTCTCAAGAGTAAGAAAAGCCTGAAAAACTCTCACACTCAAGATAAACCTAAAGAGACACGGAAACTAACTAAATGTGATGTAACATCCTGGATTGGACTTCTGGAACAAAACAAGGACATTAGGTAAAAACTAAGGTAATCTAAGTAAACTGTGAATTTTAATTATTGGCAATGTATAACAAAAAAGGAAACCCTTAGGTTTTTAAAAACTAAATTCCAAAATAAAATGCAGTATGTAGCAAAAAATAAAACAGATAAAATTAATATTTAAAGTGCATCTTACTTAATCCAGTATATTAAAATGTTATTATTTCAATGTATAATCAGGACAAAATTATTAAGAAACTTTACCTTTTTTCATATGAAACCTTTGAAGTCTGGTGTGTATTTTATACCTACATCCAGACTGGACACATTTCAGGTAATCAATAGCCATATGTGGTTAGTTTCTATTACATTGGTGATAGATGGTGAATTGTTCAGGGGAGCGATGGAGATATGATTTGAGATGCTGCTTCCTAGATATTGACAGGACTAGATGATGGTTTGGATGAAGAGGTGATGGGAAAGAAGAGCTTTGGCCTGAACATATTAGACTGTATATGGTCTGTGTGTTTGGGTCAGATTTTCAGAGTGACTTCGCTTGGAATTCTCCAGACTTTTATTTCACTGGTTCATTACCATTTCCCAGGTTTCTCTTCAAATATCATCTCTTTGGAAAGACCTTCCCGAACCACACAATCTGGAGTAATCCCTCCTTCAGGACACTGTGTTATATTACTGCTTAGTTTTTTATACACTCATCATCACTCCCCGAAATTATCATTTTGATTATTTGTTAATTGTCCATCTACCCCACCAGAATGTAAGGTCTTGGTCTCTCTTGTTCCTTTTAATTCTCAGTACTTCAGTCAGTTCCTTGTACAAAGCAAATGCTTAATACATATCTCTTAAATAACTGAAAGGAATTTAGGTAAACAAATTATAATTCTTGCCAAAAACTTAGAAGATCAAATATTTGAATATCAATACTTCAAAAGTCAAGAGAGAATTAAAAAGATACCTGTGCTGGGGCACCTGAGTGGCTCAGTCAGTTAGGCATCGAACTCTTGATTTTAGCCCAGGTCATGATCTCATAGTTGTGAGATTGTGCCCTGAGTCTGGCTTCACGCTGGGTGTGAAACCTGCTTAATATTCTCTCTACCCTTCCCCTTGTGCAAGTGCATTCTCTCCCTCCCTCTCTCCTGCCCCCCTCCCCAAAGATACTGTGTTACAAAAAAACCAAATTCTTACAACTCACATTATGCTATTTAGTTTTCTAACAGTAGCATTCAAGGGATAATTCTAGACCACTAACTATGAGCAAGGCACTATGTTAGGAATAAAAGTGACTTCCTCCTCATCAGATAGATAGGTGGATGGATGGATGGATGGATGGATGGATGGATGGATGGATGGATGGATGGATAGGTAGGTAAGTAGGTAGGTAGGTAGGTAGGTAGGTAGGTAGGTAGATAGATAGATAGATAGATAGATAGATAGATAGATAGATAGATAGATAGATAAACCAAGCATAATGTGAAAGACTGGATTTCACTTTGAAAAAGTGGCTTACAGAAGTGTAGGTGCAACATTATTTAGGATACATCTTCATGTATGGCCTATTCTCTAGTATTTTTTCTTCTGGTTTCTGTTTAGGTTGTAAGTTTTATAATCCTTATCATCCTTTTGTGGTTAACCTAATAACTTTGAATGAGAACATAACTTTCCAAAATAACTTTTCCCATTTGAAGTGAGGGCAAGCTCTAGTAGTTTCTTGTGGGGTTTACACTCTTCTATCTTTTTACACTATGGGACCGATGTCTTCTTTTCAGCTCATATAGTTGCATATGCTAGAAATTGAATTTACTGCTTATTTCTTCTGACCCATGCTGTAATCCTGAGCAAATTTCTGTCTTAACACCGATGGCACATTGCCGTGCTGTCTTCTCTACTAACTGAAGATAGGAACAGTGTTTTGTTCATTTGGATTTTAGCAGCCCACGGCACGTTGTATAAAACATTGTGAGAAATCATAAAACATCTGTAAATAGATATACAAGTGAATGGACTTATAACTTTGCTTCTAAAGACCCTGTAACACCGAGAAGGTGAAAACAAGGAAAGAGAATGGGGTGTTTCTCAACATCAAGGAGAAAGAGATATAATTATTTCTCTAAAACTGGCTTTAAATTCTCCAAAGAAACTTCTGGCTCAAAAATAGTAGGTCTGCAGTAGGCAAGGTAGGTGGCCGTCTATGGGCTTTAAAAGTGCCAGGAATGGTTTGGAAAGTCAGCTTTTCTATTTACTGACTGCTGTCTGAAATTTTGTACCTATGATTTTAGTCTTTTGACGTGAAAGCTGTTTTTTTTTCCAGTTAAAATGTAAGTGGGAGCTAGGCAGTTAAATTGTACTATCTTTCTATAAATGTTGGGGCATTCAGCTATGCTTACCTCTCAAGAAGAGGAAACAAGGGAAATAAAATAGAAGAAAATGTGTTAAATGGCACAAGCGTGTGTCGAGAGTGAGCATAAGCCGGCCATGGGGACCCATTATATTTTGTACCATACAGTAATTTTTTTTTAATGATAAGGTTAATCTCTTCACACGGTGTAACATGACTAATAACCTTCACAGTTCCTAGATTCTTAGATGTGATTCAAATCCTATCTTATTTTCTTGTGATGACAAGAATTTTCCAGGCCTTGGAAGTGTATCCCTCATCTGTTTCCATCAATTTCTCCTGCTTCTCACACTGTTAACACTCAACAGTGATTTGGGGCGCCCTGGGGAAGCCAGCGCAGTCGCAGCTGAGGGCCTATCCAATTGTTCTTCTCAGCAACCAGCCGGTTACTTTGTCAAGGAGACTTATCCATCCTACTTTCCAGGGCGATCTCCTCAAAACTCAGCTTCTGGCTCTTACAGAACAGCACCTCCTCTTTTATTATTGTCTAGTTAATGCTTCTCACACAGCTTCACAAAATATTAGCACTTAATGAGTAATTAACCACATGGAAACGGCCGCACTAGCAGAGAAGAAGAAATCTTGTTTACTTAATGAAAGCACTACCTCTGTGCAAATGGCACTGATGGCAAAATTGATTCCAGTTTACATCTGAGGAAGAGAAGCTGAGGGAGACATTTCAGAGATATTTAGCCTTTTTATTTTCCTTGGCATGCCAGGTAGTAGAACAGAGTTAAACTATTCCATCACACAACTTGCCTTGACTTCATTCTGTTGGGGACTGGTCTCTGGTATTTATTTTTTTTAAAGCAGAATTATTAGTTTATTTTCTACTTTCTCAATAAAGTACTCTTTTTTTTAATTTTTAAATTTTTTTATGGTCAATATGGTAAGTTTAATTTTTTTCTTTACAAGTAGTTTATTGTCAAATTAGTTTCCACATAACACCCAGTGCTCATCCCCACAAGTGTCCTCCTCCATGCCCATCTCCCCCTCCCCCCCATCAGTCCTCAGTTTGTTTCTCAGCATTCAAGAGTCTCTCATGGTTTGCCTCTCTCCCTTTTCCCCACCATTTCCCCCCTTCTTCTCCCCCTTGTTCCTCAGTTAAGTTCCTCCTAATCCTCCTATACGTGCAAACATGTGATATTTGTCCTTCTCTGCCTGACTTATTTCGCTCAGCATAACACCCTCAAGGTCCATCCATGTTGCTACACAGTGAAGAAATGGGCAGAAGATATGAACAGACACTTCTCCAAAGACGGCATCCAGATGGCCAACAGACACATGAAACGATGCTCAGCATCACTCCTCATCAGGGAAATACAAATCAAAACCACACTGAGATACCACCTCATGCCAGTCAGAGTGGCTAAAATGAGCAAGTCAGAGAACTCTCGATGCTGGCGAGGATGTGGAGAAACGGGCAGCCTCCTACACTGTTGGTGGGAATGTAAACTGGTGCGGCCCCTCTGGAAAGCAGTGTGGAGGTTCCTCAGGAAACTAACAATAGAACTCCCCTAGGACCCAGCAATAGCACTGCTAGGAATTTACCCAAGGGACACAGGAGTGCTGATGCATAGGGGCGCATGTACCCCAATGTTCATAGCAGCACTCTCCACAATAGCTAAAACCTGGAAAGAGCCTAAGTGTCCATCAACGGATGAATGGATCAAGAAGATGTGGTTTATATGGGGCGCCTGGGTGGCTTAGTCGGTTAAGCGTCCGACTTTCGCTTGGGTCATGATCTCGCGGTTTGTGGGTTCGAGCCCCGCGTCGGGCTCTGTGCTGACCATCAGCTCAGAGCCTGGAGCCTGTTTCAGTCTGTGACTCCCTCTCTCTCTGACCCTCCTCTGCTCACGCTGTCTCTCTCTCTCTCCTAGAAATAAATAAAACATTAAAAAAAAATTTAAAAAAAAAGATGTGGTTTATCTATACCATGGATTATTACATGGCAATGAGAAACAATGGTATTTTTTTTTAATGAAGACGTTGGCTATTTCCCATGCAAACTACTGTTGTTTCTAATGAAAAGATGCCACAACATGTGTAAATTATCTCAAAAAATACTAATCTGTCCACATAATTAGGTTTTAGGAACAGCAAGCAGCTCCAAGACTACAACGGAACATGTCAGTTCTGCACTAGATACTGACAAAGTCAAAGGACCTAAAATAGGCAGCTTGTGGTGCACTAAGGTTATGATCAAGGTGCTCAAAAGAAAGCAATCCAAGTAAAATTATTGAGAGAGGAGACCAATCAATAGCATATGTTTACTAAGGTTTTACACTGAAAATGCAAAGTTCCAGGGGCCCAATGCTGCCTGTGTTAGGGGTGTAGATTGTCTGAAGTCTGGAGTTCTTCTGTCTAGATCTGTGACTAATAGAGTCAGGGAAGGGCTGAGGCTGAGTAAGATGCTTCACCATAGCTGGGTGAATGACCTGTGCATGGGATTGGGCCTGTTTATAGTATCCATCAAGCACTGGCCCTCCAAAAGCAGAAGTAAAGAGCACTAAGTCATGCAGGTGACTAGCTGTCCATCCAGATATCTATCATCAACTTGGTTTTATTTGTTTATTTATTTTTACACCGTGGGGTTCCAGAAAGGACTAAAGTATATTTCGTAAATATATATGATAACTTAAATAAAAATTAACTACAATGATACATTTCTAATTTTAAGAGTTAAATCAGATATCTTTCCAGGAAACTTTACATTATCTGTCCAAAAAGAGTATGTATAGAAACTGTATTTCACATTGAAATTCATGTTAAAATTATCACTATGGCATTCACACTTTGTTTTCGTGTGTGTGTGTGTGTGTGTGTGTATGTGTGTGTGAGGGAGCGGGGTATGCCCAGACCCACCCAAGTCTCACTAGTTAAGAATATGGGTGACACAGGGGTGGGCTTATGTTTTTTGAGAATTGCATATTTGACAAAATATTTTAGATGATTCTGACATGCCCCTTTGTTGAATATCAGTGTGACATATTAATTCTGTATTTTCTGAAGTAAAAGTCATACTTAGAGTAAGTGATGATCTTGAAATTACTACTGAGGGTATTGAATAACCAGATTACTTACCTCACGTCCAGAACCTTGTTGAAATTTCACTTCCTCATGTGACCCTGATATTAGAATTAATCTCTCTCTTTTCGCATTCCCCAAACACTTTGTATTTCTCCTGTTTACTGCAGTTTCTCGTTTTGTTTTAATTGTACCTCCATCTGTCATGTGGACTCATGGATTTTTAGGCCAGTGGGGGAGAAGGATGGAGAAGGTACATTTCTGCCCCTCTCCCCCACATCTCTTCATCCCTATAATGCTTTGGCTAGTCAATAGTATGTATTTAATACATGTTGATTGAATTAAACATGAAATGATATTAAAATTATGATCAAATCCCAAATTATTGAAGTATTATATTGCCCTCTCTATAAAGAGGTGTTATTTCTACTTTCATAGTACTTAAAATCAATGGTGTTTTATAACTAAGCAAAGCCAACTAAAATCGTAACAAAACACGTCTTCAAAAAGAGTTGGCTTTTCTTTGGCTCAATTCACAAGAATGACAACTAAGTCACATCCTTTAGGTAATTACTTGTTAATTTTCAAGCCAAATCTTATATTAAAACATAAACTCTGGATTTGACAAAATAGTGGAAAATACAGAAAAGTGCCCATTTAATTCTGTATTTTCTGAAGTAAAAGTTAGAGTAAGTGATGATCCTGAAAATTACTACTGAGGATATTGAATAAACCAGATTACTTACCTCAAGTCTAGAACCTAGTTTAAATTTCATTCTTTTCTTTTAATTTTAAATGTTTATTTTTGAGAGAGTGAGTGAGAGAGAGAGAGAGAGCGTACACGCATGAGCAGGGGAGGGGCAGAGAGAGAGAGGGAGACACAGAATCTGAAGCAGGCTCCAGGCTCTGAGCTGTCAGCACAGAGCCCAACATGGGGTTAGAACCCATGAACTGTGTGATCATGACCTGAGCCAAAGTCGGGTGCTCAACCGACTGAGCCACGCAGGCACCCCTTAAATTTCATTCTTAAAAGAAATCACATCAAGCTCTACTTCAATAAAAAAAAATCACCAGTAAGACAACTGTAATTAGGTAAAAACACAAACAATTATAAAACAAATCACAAAGGCAAATGAGCTTCAAATGATACGACACGTCAAGCTTTAAAAATTAGGTTAATTTATAAAAACTCAAGCCCTTGGTGGAGCTTTGTCTGTGTCCCCTTAAAATTTCAGGAGCTTTTCATGTTGGTTGGAAATCAAGGATGTCTGAATGGCCAGACTGGAGAAGCTACCTAACTATATATCTATTATGTCTTCAACCCTTTATCAAAAAGACCTCTCCTCCCTGCCTGCCTAAGTTCTGGGGTAAACAGGAGAGGAAAACTCAGAGATGGTGGGAGGCACAGGAATTTCAAGGGGGCTCAGGCAAGAGTGGCCAGATGAGACAGACAGGGTAAAGAATAATGAGCACCACCAGCCTCCTCACTGTGAGTCCGCAGGGGGCCTCGGAGGGGGCCTCCTTTTTTTTTTTTTTTTAAATATTTTTATTTATTTCTAGGGGAGAGAGAGAGAGAGAGAGAGCGTGAGCAGGGGAGGGTCAGAGAGAGAGGGAGACACAGAATCCGAAACAGGCTCCAGGCTCTGAGCTGGCAGTCAGCACAGAGCACGACGCGGGGCCCGAACCCACGAACCGCGAGATCATGACCTAAGCGAAAGTCGGACGCTTAACCGACTGAGCCACCCAGGCGCCCCGTGGAGGCGCCTCCTTGTACTGACTCTCAGGAATCACGCGAGCTGATCTTCTGTGCGGAAGAGCCAGAGCACAGCTGAGTGTGCTAAAATGGCATTACTTTCTACTCACAACCAGATGCTTTTCTGTGCCCACTTATGACCAACTTATTTCCAAATGTATTTGGGACAAATAAAAAAATAGTCTTCCTTGGTACTAGAGAAATGCCTGAGTTACCTAGTTAAAATGCACACAACCATTTTATACCCATTCGTAGGTTTCTTTGGGAATGTTTGCTCAAGTCAGGCTCCGAGGACCCGCGTTTGTATTTATGTATTTAGATTCTCTTTGTTCACAGCTCACTGGTACCTGATGCCCTGCTCATGGGCCAGTCAGATTTGCCTCCTCCTGGGAATTTAGAATTGGAATCTAGAGGCTGTGTACTTGAACTAGGAAGTAATAGAAAGCTAAAATGCCTTTTGGGGGGCTCTGTGTACAAAGAAGTCAGCAGAGAATGCTAATATACAGAGGAAAGCCATAGAAGGAAGCAGATTCATGTAGAAAAGCACTGGTGACCCACTTTGTTACAGAGGATAGAGCTCACTTAGCTACTGAGAACTTTCCACCTTATGAAATCTGATCACATCTTCCACCACTGATGTGTCTGAGGCCTCTCCCACTCCAACCTTATGCTAAATTTTTCTTTAAGAAAAATTTTCTTTAAGAAAAATTTTAACACCAGTGGATTTTTATTACTTACAAATATTCCTGACAAAGACAAGCTTATTCCATTAGGCTGCGTTCCTGTAAACCTCTGTGGGGCTTACAATGGCAATGAACAGCTTTCTGCTGTCAGTTTGTCAGCATCAATTATGTGTCACAGCCCAAGTGTTGTTTAGAACTTAACTGTGCTCCTGACAGTGACTTTAGGAGTTGCTGCCTGACCGTTAGTTAGAGGGTCCTGCTATGATCCCTGGGGGATAGCCTGTGTCCCTCCTGTGATGATGGAAACATTGTCCCTCATGCATGTTACTTTTTGCATCAATAACAAAATGCACCACAGAAGCTCCAGGCAATAACCAAGTCACACATTGTGAGGCCTGGGATGCAGCTTATCTTTCATACCTGGGTAGCCGGGCCCCTGAGAGTGGGCAGCCCAGGAGGCTTTGAGTGTTTCCTGCAGCTATTCATGGAGGACGAGGTGTTTTGCTTCAGCTTACCATTTCTGTTGATATGTGGGTGATGTCCTTGTCTCCTGGAGAGACTAAAAATTAATATGAAATCATCTAGTTCCTCCGTAAGACAGCACGTAGCTTACCCAGAGCACAGCTGGAGTTTTCTCCTGCGAGCGCAGGGAATTGCTGTGGTCCTGTCTGCAGGGAAGGGCATGCAGGGCTTCTGGATTGTAGCCTATATCGCCTTCGTAAATTTGCCATCAGCTCTCAATTAGCTTTATGTTTAAATTTTTAATCAATTTGAAAATAAATTGCTTAGACCACGCAGTCCGTCCATCCAAATTGGGACACTTCCGAGAATAAAATGGGACGCTATTGATGATAAAGTTGGTCACCAAGCAGAACTGGGGCCGCCACAGGCGAAGTAGATAGTATCATCCCTTACTCTAGGCTTCCTATTCACTTTCTGAGTAACTTACGTGTTGCAAAGCCTAAAGTTTCTTGGCATCAGTTACTTAGCCATCCTCAGCCCGAATGCCTTCAACTGTATAATGAGAAGAAACTTTTTAGTCACAGAACGTAGATTAAGGAGTATGTAGTATGTGAAGTATCCACTGTATACCAGATAAATAGATGTATACAGTCAAGAAATACTCTTTTCTCCTATTGGAATGAGCATCATTACCAAATGTTTATATCATAAATGTATACTACATCTTCTTATCATTAAACTCTTGCCAAGGGACATCTCTCTTATCAATATTGACTTTTACTTTTAGTGGCAGTAATTACACTAGATAAAAGCACATCCATGGTAATGTACATTATCAGAGTCAAACATATCTGGGCCCAAATGCCTTTCTCACCTTCCCAAAATGACCTTGGGAAGGTTATATAGTCTCTGTTTCCTCATTTGCAAGCAATGAATGAGTAACCTATGTAAATTACATGTCCCAAGTCCAGTCCTAGGGTACATTCAATAATATGCACCATTATTATTATAATGGTTAAGATAAAATCGGGGCACTTGGGCAGCTCAGTCAGTTAAGTGTCCGATTCGTGGTTTCAGCTCGGGCCATGATCTTACGGTTTGTAAGTTCAAGCCCCACGTCGGTCTCTGCACTGACAGAGTGGAGCCTGCTTGGGATCCACTCTCTTCCTCTCTCCCAGCCCCTTCCCTGCTCTCTCTTTCTCTCAAACTAAATAAATAAACATTAAAAAAAAAAAAGAATGAAAACAGAAGTCAAGATAAACCTAGATGTTTCTGTAAGAGCTTTATATGGTGCACGTACACTACAAAGTGTCTGCCCATGAAGAATGGCGGTTCAGAGAATGAACCCGTGGGCACTCCATCAGCACCATGTTGTTCCCACGGAGCAGAATCTCTTTCGTGGTCATTGTTGAACCGTCTGTCATGGACAAGGCATGAGGCTATGACTCCAAAGAATCCCAATAACTTGAGATTTACAGTAGGATTGAAGTTATGTTTCTCCACACAGGGCACCTGACAGTGAAATCAAAGGCCTGATCAATGAACTCTGTAAACAGTGCTAAGCTGCCCTTAATCATTTTACTGATGAAATGGAACAGTTTGATTAATAATAGGCCAGTTTTGTCCAAGCCCTACTTGCTTCTCTTGTAAATGTTCTTTTGGGGGAATTCATTTCTTTGGTTTGTTGATAAGAAATCCATGTGCAGTTTTGATGATCACATTTGGAGAATTATAACTGGGATATTAATTAGGACAGACAATGTGGATGATGATGGTGATTCATTTCATGTGCACGAGAAACAGAATTAACAAGGGTACCTCGGTGGGTCAGTTGGTTAAGCGACCAACTTCAGCTCAGGTCATGATCTTAGAGCTTGTGGGTTTGAGCCCCGCATTGGTTTCTGTGCTGACAGCTCAGAGCCTGGAACCTGCTTCAGATTCTGTGTCTCCTTCTCTGCTCATGTTCTGTCTGTCTCTTTCAGAAATAAATAAACATTAAAACAAACAAACAAACAAACAAAAACCCAACCTGCCTCCAATCCCTGGGAGAACTTGTATCAGGCTTCCTGGTGGATGGGCTAAGCTTCAATCCCTCCTTTCCATGCTAGGTTTGAATTTCTTTTCTGTTTCTGTATCCAGTGGTTTCCTATTGCATCTTCCAATTTGGGCATTGACATCATTACATTTTATGTATTTTATCTAGCATATATATGTTTGGAGTGGGACCAAGGGCCTATCAGTGCCTGTATTCAGATTTCGGTATAAATGAGAGTTTGACTTCTCCTGATCTTCAAATCTCCCAGAATGCTGTGTCTACATAGTTGCCATGAAAAGAATTGGCACAAAGAAACCAGAGCCAAAATCTAAAATCACAGAGTCCGTCACAATATGATAAGTTGTTTGGGAAGACAATAGAAAGCAAAGGAGTCTTCTTTTTATCCTAGAATATTTAACGTGTAGAATAAAAGTCATAAACTTCAAACTTTGACGGCAGCGGACTGCAAATTTTAACCTTTGGGGAGTAACTGGGATTATTTGCTTTACTGGAGATAAACACAAAAGGTCAGATAGTATTTGGGGAATGTTCACTTTTGAGTAGGAGTGTGGTGGTCACCCCAGGAAGATACACCAAAATCACCCAACGCTCTTGCAATGCAGAGTGCAGTTGGGATGGAGATGGATGCCTACCCTTGTAGCGTCAGGGTTCCTCAGCACATCACACTGTTCTCCATTTCTCTAGTTCTGCAGTCTTTAACCCTTTTTTGTTTGGTACCCTTAATTACACTACTTAGTGCCTTAACTGGTTTCTAGAGCAATGTAAATCTCTGCAGAAGCCTCTTGCTTTCCCGGAACACTGACCTTCATGTTCACACAGGGTTTCCTGCGTGTGTTTTCACTGCAGGTTGAGTTGGCCGGTTCATCCAGGCTCAGTGCTGGTCATACTGCGCAGGGCTGAGCTCTGACAGGGACGGATGAGACCTGGAGCACCGGGGATGTGCCCAGACGAACAATGTTCTTTCCTTCTTTCCTTTCTGGTGTTTTACAAGAGTCAGATTGCATTGTGAGCAAATCCATATCGGAAGGTTATTAAAGTGAGTGAGCACTGCCTTGGCGACCACAGAAATTCACAGGCCTCCCAGAGGAGAGCTGACCAAAGACTGTTTCGGGATGCTGGGAATCTGCTTCCCAAGAGTCGGGTCGGTGCCTCTGGTAGAACGGCCCCGTCTCCTCGCCACCCTCGGCACTCCCTTGTGAAAAAGGCACGTTAGGAAACAACAGAAGTGCCCTTCCACAGATGGCAGATGTGGCCTACCATACACTGGAATATTCCTCAGCCATGAAAAGGGCATATGCTACAACATGGGCAAGCCTTGAGATCATGCTCAGTAAAGTAAGCCAGACACACAAGGACAGAAATGTTGTGATGCCACTTACACGAAATACCTAGAATTGGAAAATTCATAGACATAGAAAGTAGACCAGAGGTTCCGCGGGGTGGGGGCCGAGGGAAGGAGGGGCTGGGGAGTCACTCTTTACAAGGTATGGAGGTTCTGTTTGAGGCATGAAAATAGTTTGGAGATGGATAGTGGCAATGATCATATAACTGTGAGTGTCATCGATACCCCTGAACTGTCATGTAGAGATGATTAACTTGGCAAGTGTGATATATATTTTGCTACACACACACACACACAGGCAAGTTAAGCGGACTATAACCTCTGGAAAGAATGAGTAGACTACTTTTTCTGTTCCTCCCACCAAGTTGCAGCAAAAACTCTAGATAGGACACATCGAACTTCAGAAGGTTCTGAAAGATGGCGAGAAGGCCAACCTGCCAGGGGCCTTGAGACCCAAGGAATGACCCGGTTGAGTTCCTTGGGTTTTCTTCCTCCTGCAGGATACCCCAGGCTGGACTCTGGAGAAGTCAGCAGCCTGTGAACACAAACAGTTGCAGGCAAAAAAAATTTTTTTGGCTTTGAAGGTGCTGGTGGCAAATTTGATGGGGACGGGGCGAGGCTGGAGCTGACAATGGGGCGACTCCATCTCTAGGCCTAGAGAATAGTCCCTGGGGTTGTTGTGGCTGCAAAACCTGCTGAAAGAGTCTCAGAGACACCCGTCCACTCCCCCACCCTCCCCGCTTTACTCAGACAGTGTAAACCCTTTGCTTTCATCTAAATCCTCACTCTTCTAATTGCCCCAGAACATTTTCAAAGACCGGTTTAGTGCTATGTGTAGTGAGGGACTTCTTGGTTGTTGTAGCTCAATACAATGCCTGTGGAGACCTAGCGATCTGCAATGTCCAAAGTAAATAGAGAAAATGTGGTTACTGGGGAGAATTTATACCTAGAGCCATCAATATTATGGCACTTTTAAACAAGAACCTAGGAATTCCTAAAGTTCAAGGCATCGTCTCTGGTAAAGATTAGTTAACTTTTAATCCTAGGAGAAGAACAAAGTTTAACAACTAAAAGGACCTCCAGACATAGTCTCTTTGCTTCTCCACAAAGAAATAGACTAGAGAGTGAGGTAAAGGCTGGAGGTTGGATTTCATTGTCCCTCACCATCTTTGCTGCATTGGACAAATCACTAAATTCTCCTTTCTGTGCTTTTGCTTTCTAATCCGTAAAATGGAAATGATAGTCATAATAAAGAGTCTTCTAAGGTGAAAAAAGGATAGGGTTAGTTGCTTACAAGTCCATTATAAACAATTCTTCTAAATGCTTGGAACGTAGAGACTCTCTTCATTTTTAGAATATTCCAGAAAAAAACCCAATCTTCTGCCTCATAGATACTCAGGGAGGATTTCACCAACACAGAGTCCAATGTTGTGCATTGAGCACCACCACTCAAGCACTCTCTGAACTGCTGAAGGCCTCCCGGGACTCATCTGTTCATCTCTGGGGCCCAGAGATCCACTCTGCCTGGTCACAGATCCTGCTTTTCATGGTTTAGTGGCCTAACCACTCTTTAAGTCCAGGCCAAAACATTCCCATGGCAGGGCCAATGGGCACAGTTCTTCACTAAAGGACCTAGAAAACAATTACATCATCTTTTATTTATATATCTCCCAGGGAGGACCTCAGGATTATCCTGACTTCCTCAAATCTAATTAAACCATGAAACTACCCTATGGAATGGACATTTTATCCCTATCTTGCAAACAATGAAAGGGATCCTACTCTGGGTAGACCTAGGGGTCTTCACTGGGTCCTACTCTCCTGGTCCTGAAGGAGAAGAATTTTTAACATGTATCCTTTTTGCTTTTTTTTTTTTTCCTTCTCTAGTTATGTGAGGGACTATTCCTGAAATCACAAGGTAGTAGTTTGACTCTAGTGTCAAAACAACCATTATCATAGCGGTTCCTATTTGAGGGGTCTAGATACCAAGAAAACCTCTAGATAAGGACGGATAACAGACTTTCCTTGATCTCTACACCAGTTTCTACTAGACAATGGTTTGTTAAAATGTATTTATAGGACATCCTGAGTCAAGAGTTAATGAAATTTGTCATTTATTTCATCTGCTGTTGAAGGATAACCAAACAACTTCATTCTTGGGTGTCTTCTCTTGGTTATTTGCATGAATTATTTATCTTACGTCTGGAAATTTAATACATGTCATAGAGCTGCAAATTACACAATCCATCTTAGGTTTTGTAGTTTGTTGTCTAAATGGGTCATCAATCTCCATCATTAGTTTTATTTATGAAGCCCAGCTCAAGAAGGAGAGGTATGACCCCATTTTGCGTTATGCTAAAAACATAGATACGGTTAGTCCAAGATGCTGGATGCAGCGAAGGTACGAAAGCAAACCAATGTAAGTGAAAGGTGACTTAGTAAGTGCTGTGCCAATCCTGCACGCGAGGACCGTGGGAAGAGAGTAACATATCGCCGGTGCCAGGGCATGAATCAAACATGCTGACCAATAGGTACAAACACTGGACTAAATAATGGCTTCAAAAGTCATTCTGCATCAGTGAAACAAACTGGAAACTTCAAGAAATGTGCAGAATGGACCAGCTATTTCTTATCTGATAATTTTTTTATAAAGCTCTTTTCCATCAAAATGCTCTTTTCCATCATGGGGTCCTTAAGGAAAATGTATCAGAATGCTACACTATCTTCGCTAATAAGTCCAGTGACAGACTGCCCAGAAAAACGAGTAATGAAATCCTTTCTGAGTTGGCTTGGGCATGGCTGTCTTTCATTTGAAAGGAAAAGTACAGAATAAAGGAAGGGAAGATTTTGACCTTCTGACTGTGCATCTTAGCTCAGGGAAGAAGTGGAGGAAGGGGGGGGAGTTTCAGAAACAAACAGAATTTAAAAATTTCAGGACACACTCCAGTGTTGACATCCCTTTTCCCCCCCTCCCTACCTTATCTGATGACTTACATTTATCACCCAACATCTTCAAACAGTCTGCAGCTTTAAGCTCTCCAAACTGCTAAATATTTCACTTCTATTAAATAGAATAGTATGAAGGATCCCAGGAACTTGGCCGTTAAAGATCTTGCAGACAGAGAAAGGAGAGGGTCCTGTGGTCACAATGATTGGCTTGTAAAGCTGTATTTTCCTCAGTGTCCTCAAATAGCTTTTCGTAAGCAGCAAAGCCTTTGTGTGCACTACTTCCTCTGCCTCGAACCTTCTTTCTCATCCTCCCTGCAGCCTACCAGTCTAACTTGCACTCAACCTTCAAATGTCAGGGGGCATGTCTTTTCTCAGAAAGCTTTCTAGTTCTCAGACTAACTCAAATTCCTCTGTTGCAGCCTCCTCTACTTTCTTTCCATAAAACCTTCTTTTAAAACCATTATATTTATGTTTGTCAAAGAATCTTTTTTCTTTTTTCTTTTCTTTTTTGGTATCCGGCTCTCCTAAGGGCAGGTAAAGTCCATGTGGTCAGGGGCCACACCTGCTTTTTCTCATCATTTTGCCTCCAGCTCTTAGCATGTGCTTATAGCGTAACAAGAGCTCAATATTTGTTAAATAAATGGCTGAAAAACAAGAGCAACTTTGCTTTTGAGTTTGGTGAGAAGACGAATGTAAAACACAAATATTTGTGCCTTTCATTATGGAAGCAGTAGTCTTGTGACCAGCACAAGGGTATGAGTTTCATAGTGTTTCAGCTCTGGGGTGGCCGGATAAGTGAGCAGCAACTTCACAAGACGTGTCTGGCTCGCCTGGAAACAACTGAGAAAGGTGTTTACATGGTTGATTCATTATTGTGCAACAAATACATAACTGGTTTTAAAATTGATGGCAATTTTCTATCATTTGGTTGAAAGAAGGGACAGGAGAAAATTGAGATGGACCCATTGGGCACCTTGGCCAATCATTCCTGCTTTTTGCACAATGGTAGCAGCTGCTGCCCTTCCATGACATACTTTATTGCTCTAAGGCAACAGGAGAAGTCAGCGACTGGACCATCTTGTGGAGGTTAGAGTATGAGGCTTTCTCTTGTTCCATGGCCTCCTCCTCCAGCACCCTCTGGCCCTTAATCCCTCTTTCTTTTGTCAGGGAAGGAAGGTGTCATCTAGGGGTTTCTTCTTCAAAACTGCAACGGAAATTCATAATTTTGTCCCTTTTCAGCTTACTGCTTGGCTCAGTGACAATACCCAGCTATTGTTTTAAAGATAAATATAAAGTCTAGTCGTAAAAGTTGAGAAGAGTAAGAAGCTCTCTGTGGTTCCTTTTCATCTTGTCTTCAATTAATTCAATACATGTTTGTTGCATGGCTTTGATACAGAAGGCAGTGTGGTATGCATTGGCTAAAAAATAAAAAAAAGACTCACATTCTAATGGAGACACACAGTTGTAGCTAGCAATATGAGGCAGACAGTGGTAAGTATTAAAATAGACAAAGAAAATACTATAGGCACACAAGGGAAGGGAAGATTAAGTCTAATTTAAGGATTCTGAAAGACTTTGAGAGGGATTTGGACCTTGAATATGGGTTTTTAATAATGGGGAGGATTTCAGTGAGCTTATGAAGGAAGAGGGTCTTCCAGGCAGAAGGAAGAAGAGAAAATGAGACAAGAAGATAGGAGAATACAGGAAATACTTTAGAAATATGTAATAATACAGGGTAGCTGGAGTTCCCGATGTTTGGAGATAAAATGAGAGATGAGAGGGGTGCCTGGGTGGTTCAGTCAGTTAAGCATCTGACTCTTGATTTCAGCTCAGGTCACGGTCTCATGGTTTGTGAGATCAAGCCCCATGTCTGGCTCTGTCCTGACAGCAGGGAGCCTGCTTGGGATTCTGTCTTTGCCTCTCTCTGCCCTTCCCCTGCCCTCTAAATAAATAAGTATTAAAAACTTGAAAAATGGAAAAACTTCTAAGATAAAGCAGGAACAATAAAAAGCTATGAGGCAAGACAGAGTATGTATAAAGGAACCAATAGAATCAGCAGTTGACTTCTCATGCGTGATTTCTGAGTTCATAGATAACAACAGAAGACACTGAAATATCTTCAAAATGCTGACGGACAATTAAGCTGTGTATCCACTTACAGATCATTCAAGAAAAAGCAAATATTCTCATACATTTCTAAGGAAGATTATTACTCACTGACTCATCTAGTGACTGCTAAGGGATTCGCCTCAACTGAAGGGAAATTGAAACTGAACCCAGAAGGATGGGTTAGGAAGCCAATACGTATAGAAAATTGATTGATGTCTGAGCAGGCACTGCAGACCAGTGGGTAAAAGATACATGGCTCACTAAACGGTGTGGAACCTTCCATTATTCTCAAGGGAAAAACAAAATGAAATTGGATACCTGCTTTACTCAAAATACAAAAATCAATTCTCAGGGGAATAATTTGAAAGGCAAAATTATTACAGAGGAAAATGTAAGAAGATATCTTTATGACTTTAGAATAAGGAAGAATTTATTAAACTGTAAAGATGGGGCACCAGGGTGGCTCAGTCAGTTAAGCGTCCGACTTCAGCTCAGGTCATGATCTCACGATTCGTGGGTTCAAGCCCTGCGTCGGGCTCTGTGCTGACGGCTAGCTCAGAGCCTGGAGCCTGTTTCAGATTCGGTACCTCCCTCTCTCTCTGACCCTCCCCTGCTCATGCTGTCTCTCTCTCTCTCTCAGAAATAAGTAAAACATTAAAAAATTTTTTTTAAAAAACTGTAAAGAAAAGGCTTGATAAATTTGACTATGTTAAAAATGAAAAAAAAATCTACCCCCTTAAAGAAAAAAGATTAGTATGAAGAATAATTTTCAGAAAACATAAATGGCCAGGAACTTATAAGAAAGAAGCTTAATGGGAGTAATAATTGGAGAAATGCAAATTAAATCACAATGGGATATCAGACTGGCAAAACATATACATTGACAATATTAAAAGTTGGAGAAGATTTAGCATAAACAGTGGAAACAACTAATGTCTGTTCATAGTAGTATCTGAATATTAACAGTATTTACCAATCAGGACATAAGTTATAATATATTCACACAGTGCAATGCTATATGGCAGTGAAAAAGAATGAACATAAACTATGTATATGTGCATGGATAATTCTCACACATAATGCTGAGTGAGGAAAGCAAATGGGAGGAGAAGACATATTGTATGACTTCATTTACATGAAATTAAAAATTCAAAACAGTAATTACATATGGTTTGAGGATACGCACATGATATAATTATGAAGAGGTGCATGGGGATGGTATAGTTCAAGTGCAGAAAGGAGAGGTATGTGATCTATAAGTGTTCACAGGAGCTTCACCTGCACTGTACATATATTCTTTATTAGGCTGGGAGATAGGCACACAGACATTTGTTGTTTTATTTTGTATACCTTTCTTTAAATTAAAAAAAAATTTTTTTAAATCTATTTCTGAGGAGGGGAGAGAGAGAGAGAGAGAGAGAAAGACAGCATGAGCAGGGGAGGGTCAGAGAGAGAGGGAGACACAGAATCCGAAACAGGCTCCAGGCTCTCAGCTAGCTGTCAGCACAGAGACCGATGCGGGGCTCGAACCCACGAATTGTGAGATCATGACCTGAGCCGAAGTCAGATGCTTAACCGAGTGAGCCACCCAGGCGCCCTTTTTGTATATTTTTTTTAAGTCTTAAATATGGCAGACTGCTTTCCTAAAATGCAAAGAGTAAATGAGAGATGAGAGAATGGAGATGGTAAGTACGGTCTATTTTTTTTTTTTTTTACACTGAGAAGGGAAGAGAAGAGAATGTGTTGTCTGTTCCAAATGATTTGGAAGAATTTGAAAGTTTGTGCACTTGTGTAGATAAACTGACACATGACGCTGCAAAACTATGAGCTCATGCCCCATCTATTCAACTTTGTGCAGTACTTTTTGTTATCTGGGTGGTGCTAGGTGCAAGGGCTGAATTGTGAGACACACAACTTGGAATTATGTTGAATTGTTAGGACCAGAATTCTACATGATTTATTCCTTTATATTCCTTCTTATTCTCTAAGTAACCTAGCTTTTTGAGAAGGGCACATACAGAAAGAGGATCAAAATTAAACATATTGAAAAAATCCAACATATTGAATCATTGAAGATATTTATAAAATATATTCTTCCAAAGAAGCTGAAATTTGATGATAGGAAGGTCTTAAAATCTGTCATCCAAATGTAGACTGCTTGCGGTTGGATTATTTTGTTTGTTGTTTTCGATTCCGTGCATCGAACTGGGTTATCTTCACATATTTTATTTCATTTATTGGCCACAGAACTTCCAAAAATGAAAGAACTCACCAAACAGCATCCATCTTTCTTTAGTAGGTATGGGGTAGATCTTTTTAAGTGTGTATTGAAAATTATATGCTTTAATTGTTTCCGCTTTAAAATTAAATCATTTTTCTGAGTAGGGAGCAGTGTGTTCTGTACCAAAGGAAAACCCCTGCCTAGAACAAAGGTGTCTCTGAATAGCTCTGCCAGAGACCTCTGTTTCAAAGGCAGAATTTTATTTCACAGGAAATGTGAATCTGAAAGTATTTCACTAGTAATTAGCTTTTAAAATAGCAGAGACTTCATATTCCTCATTGATGCTTGGAAGCTGAACATGAAATCTGTGGGGATTTTTTTTCTGACTTGCATAAAATTGTTAGGAACGGGCTCTATTCTAGCTCGGAAACCGAGATATACTGCACTTGGCCTTCACTTGAGACAGCAAATTTAGGGTAGTCTTTTTTTTTTTTTTAATTAAAAACTTTTTTTTTTTATTTCTGAGAGAGAGAGAGAGGGAGAGAGACAGAGAGAGAGGCAGCGTGAGCAGGGGAGGGTCAGAGAGAGAGGCAGACACAGAATCTGAAGCAGGCTCCAGGCTCTGAGCTGGCTGTCAGCACAGAGCCCGATGCGGGGCCCGAACCCATGAACTGTGAGATCATGACCTGAACTCAACTGACTGAGCCACCCAGGCGCCCCAAATTTAGGGTAGTCTTGGGAAGACAGCAAACCCAGAAAAGAAGTAAGCTCTGAGTGTCCTTAGCAGGTGCTGTCCCAATCTGGGCTACCCCAAACCCCTTATACTTTCATCCTCATCTTAAAGTGAAATTTTAAAAGAATTAGTAATCATAATAGCATATATTAAATGTTCGATCTTACCGTCCCCTATTAGAGATGGTAAAACTGAGGCACAGAGGAGCTAAGGGTCTTGCAAAGGCCCACAGCAGGTAAGTGGCCAGAGTCAGGTTTAAACTCAGGCAATATGATTTCAAAGCCACTCCCTTAACCACCAGGCTATGCCTCTTGTCATATTTAAAGACATTAAACCACGGCACTGGTGTGAGTTACTGATATAAGTTCTATCAGTTTCTGTTATCGCTCCTGGCTGTGATCTTTACCCCCAGCCCTTTACCCATGCAATATGCTGCTAGGTAGTAATGCCAAATAGTTTTCTAAAATGATAATACCAGTTTAAACTCTGAACAACACTATATGAGAATACGTGTGCCTTGTTCCACATTTAAAGCTTTTACTGATCTGAGAGGTGTGAAACGGTATCTCGTTGTGGTTTTAAATTGCATTTCCTTGATTATTGATGCAGTGGAAAATTTTTCACTTGTTTTTGGCCCATGTATACTTCCTCTTCTATGAAATGTCTGATCATGTCTTTGCCCATTTTTACATTGAATTGTTTTGTCTTTTTTCATATTGATTTGTAGGAAATTTTTACATGTGCCAGATGATAATCTTTTATTTTTTATACATATATCAAATATCTTTTCTTATTCGGGCCTTCTTATCTTCCTTTAGATCCTCTTGACAAATAGAAGTTCTTACTTTTAAAGGCATTAAATGTATCGATCTTCTTCCTTTATGATTTAGAGCTTTAAAAAAAACATTTAATGTATCTTACCTCCCCCAAGATGGTAAAGGTATTCTTTTCTATTATTTTTTCAGAAATGTATGGTTTTGCCCTCCACATTTAAGCCTTTAATCTAATTGGCATTGATGAGTCTCACATATGGTGAGGGGTAGGGATCCAGTTAAAAATATTTTTTTTATCCATCACGGAGCCAAATATCCAAGTACCATTTATTACATTGTTTCCCTGTTCCCACTGATTTTCCGGGTCCCTCTGTCACTCTGTCATGAGTGAATCTTTCTGATAAGGATGGATTGTCTTTGGCCTTTTGTTCTATAGGTCTGCCTGTCTAACATTATATCAGTTCCGCATTGTCTTAGTTACTATAGTTATAAAATTTTCTTTTTAATCTTTATGTATTTTTGAGAGAGACAGAGCGCAAGCAGGAAAGGGCAGAGAGAGAGGGAGACACAGATGTGAAGCAGGCTCCAGGCTCTGAGCTGTCACCACAGGACCCTACATGGGGCTTGAACCCATGAACTGCGAGATCGTGACCTGAGCTGAAGTTGGGTGCTTAACTGACTGAGCCACCCAGGTGCCCCACTGTAGTTTTATAATTGGTTCAGCTGTGGGCTAGGGAAGTCCTTCACCATATTCTCCTGTGGGGGGTTTTGGCATTCTTAGTGTTTTGCTTTTCCATATACATTTTAGAATTAGTTTGTCAGGAACCGTAAACAACTTTGTTAATATTTTTATTTGATTGCACTAAAATTATCGATTAATATGGGAAGAGGTGATATCTTAATGATATAGTTTTATTTCTCATTTGTGCGCATGGGTTATCCTTGTTTATTAAGGTTTCTTAAAAAAGTTGAAAACCTTTCTCAAAAAGGCTTTGTGTATCTTTTGTTGGAGAAACTCCTAGGTACTTTATACTTCTGGAGCTATTATCTGATAACCTTGTTGAAAAACTAATTTTTTTTTTTCAAATAGTTTATTGTCAAGTTGGTTTCCATATAACACCCAGTGCCCATCCCCACAAGTGCCCTCCTCCATGCCCATCACCCCCCTTTCCCTCTCCCCGCCCCCCATCAGCCCTCATTTGTTCTCGGCATTCAAGAGTCTCTCATGGTTTGCCTCTCTCCCTCTCCCCCACCATTTCCCCCCTTCTTCTCCCCCATGGTCCTCCATTAAGTTCCTCCTAATCCTCCTATACGTGCAAACATATGGTATTTGTCCTTCTCTGCCTGACTTATTTCGCTCAGCATAACTAATTTTTAAACTGCTTTTGGGTACAGTTCTACAATTTTTATTTATTATGTGGCAGAGACAACCTTGCTTTTCAATCTGAAGTGTTTCCCTTTCTTCATGGACTCACGTGTTTTTTTTTCCCGGGCCTCCTTCCCATCAGGTGTGGTGATATGACCCTTGCTGAAAGATGGATATGACCTTGCTGAAAGGTGTGGGCAGCTGTGATGTTTATCTGGTTGAGGTCTGAGCCACAAAACTCTCCTCTATGGGGGTGCCTGGGGGGCTCAGTTGGTTGAGCATCTGACTTAGGCTAAGGTCTTGATCTCATGGTTCTTGGGTTCGAGCCTCACATTGGGTTTGGGAGGCTCCTGCTGTCAGGGAGAGCCTGCTTCAGGTCCTCTGTTCCCCCCCCACCCCCGCCCCTTCCCCCTTCTCTCTCTCCCTCTCTCAAAACTGAATAAACATTTAAAAAAATCTCTACAGCCCTCACTCCTCTTTGTATGTTGTTGGATGTTAATGCTCAGGAAAGCTTTGGAAACCACATACTGAATAGGGTGACATCTCTGTCAGCCAGGTCCCTAAGTGACTGGTTGGAGGAGAACGCTATTTCTCATCTGCTCCCACTGAATTAGCTTCACATGATGAGAAACACATTTTTATTTTGTGAAGCTGCTGAGGTATACCTATTACAACAGTAAGATTATCTTAATGAATGCATTAATTTTAAATGTGCAGTTCTATAAGCACATTTATTAATCTAAATATCTGTTGATGCTTTGGCGTTTTCTGTATTTAAAAAAAATCACGCCATCTGTAACTAAGGAGATTTGTTTGTTTTCTTTCCTAGTTTCTCAGGCTTTATTTTTTCTTGTACAAGCTAAGTGTTGTCAAGCTCGTGTTGAACATGAGCAACAATGGTTTGTAAGTTACCTTGTCCCTGCTAGTAAAGGGCAGCTTTGAACATTTTATCATTAATGGTTATTCCAGGTGTAATTTTATGTCCTTTATCAGGACACTGAAACTCCCTTTTTTAAAAAATTTATTTATATTGGGGGGAGAGAGAGTGAGAGAGCGTGTGTGCACGTGCCAATGAGTGGGGGAGGGGCAGCGAGAGAGAGAGAGAGAGAGAGAGAGAGAGAGAGAGAGAGAGAGATCCCAAGCAGGCTCTTCACCGTGAGCGCAGAGCCCCATGTGGGGATTGAACTCACCAACAGAGAGATCATGACCTAAGCTGAAATCAAGAGTCAGATACTTAACCTACTGAGCCACCCAGGCACCCCTGAAATCTCCTTTTAATTACTAATTTGTCAAGTGATTTTTCATCACACATGGATGTTATCTTATTTAATGATATATTCGCATCTCTCAGAAGCTGATAATGTGCCGACCGATCTATTTTCATGAGTGACATTCCGTGTCATTTTAGCTGCCTTTTACTGCCCTTTCCTGTTTTTGTCACTATCTTGGTATTAACGTGAATTGGGCCATGCTTCTATTTTTCTCTCATTTCGAAAACTTTTGTATAAATTTGATCTTCTGTTTCTTGAACATTAGGTAAAAATTACCTATAAAGTTGGCTGTGCCTAATGACGTGTGTGCATGGGTGTGTATGAGTGACTGATTTTTTCAGCACCAATTCAATTATTTTGATTGATCAGTAGGTTCTAGAATCTACTTTTATTTTCCAGTTCTTTTTGGAGGAGTTTTGGTAACTTATGCTTTCCAGGGATTGTACTGGCATAAACTGTGCGTGTGATGGGTTTCCTAGCCTGTTCATCTGCACTATGTCTTAATTTATGTGATTTCACCTTCATTATATTCTTTATGCCTTCACTCTCTGTTTGCTCGACTACTCTTTTCAAAGGTTTGTCTGTTGAGTCATTCTTTTCTGATAACCGCAGGTTTGATTTCTCAGTTCTCTATATTATACTTTTTTTCTATTTTAGGGAAAATTTGTCTTACAGTTACTATTCTCTTCATTATACATTTAAGGGACTTGCATTGCTTTTTTTTCTAACTTCTTAACTTGGATGTTGATTTATTAATTTGGGGCTTTTCTTTCATAATATAACTATTTAAGGCTATACATTTTCCTTTATCATTTTATTTGTATCTTTATTTTTGTTTAATTTTTTTTAATGTTTATTTATTTTTGAGAGAGAAACAGAGTGTGAGCAGGGGAGGGACAGAGAGAGAGGGAGACACAGAATTCAAAGCAGGCGCCAGGTTCTGAGCTGTCACACAGAGCCCGACGTGAGGCCTGAACCCACAAATGGTGAAATCATGACCTGAGCCAAAGTTGGATGCCCAACCAACTGAGCCACCCAAGTGCCCCTTATTTGTATCATTAAAGTTGGTATATATTTCATTATTGTTCTGCTCTGTATTTTCTAATTTCCATTATCCTTTCATTCAGAGGAATGTTTTTATATTACTAAACAAATGGAATTTCTCATTATTTAATCATTAATTTCTAACAGCTACATTTTTTATCAGAAAAAATGTGATTGGATATACAATATTTGTGATTTATTACTGAGACCTGCATTAATAGCATGGCACAGAGTGAGTTTCTATAAATGTTTCCCATGTGTAAGAAGATAATTCATATTACTTAACTTATGAGTTCTGTGTTTATTAGAAAAAGCATATTGATAGTGTTCTTTAAACATTCAAATATTTCTTCATGTACCTGATCTTGCTTGATCAGCTAATTACTAAGAAGATATATTAAATTTCCTACTATCATGAGGATCTCTCATAGTTCTATTAATTTTGGTTTATAGAGTTTGCATTCATTCTTTTTTAATGTTTTATTTATTTCTAAGAGAGAGAGAGACAGCGTGAGCAGGGGAGGGTCAGAGAGGGAGTCACAGATTCTGAAACAGGCTCCAGGCTCTGAGCTGGCAGTTAGCACAGAGCCCGACTCGAGACTCAAACCCACGAACTGTGAGATCATGACCTAAGCCAAAGTCGGATGCTTAACCGACTAAGCCGCCCAGGCGCCCCTGCATTCATGTTTTTATGTACATACCAGCATAGAACTGATTTTCCTAGTGAATTGACACCTTGATCATTAGAAAGTGGCCTTTTATAATCTCTAGTATTGCTTTTGGCTTTAAATTTTATTTTATCTGATATTAATGTGGTTATAGCAGTAGCCTTTTGGTTCCTTTTCTCTAACATTTTCTCTTTCATTTTTTTGATTTTCCAACGTTCTTTGTGTTTATGCTTTTGATACGCTTATTGTAAACATCATATGCCTAGATTTAAAAATAATCCAGTCTGGCAATAATAATATATGCTAATAACATATTAATACGTTATATTTATTGTCATTAATGACATTTATATTTCTATTATCATATTTTTTATTTCTGTATATTTTCTTTTTATAGTTTCTCTCTTTTTATTTCTCGTTTCTCACCTTCTTATGGATTGCTTAATTTTATTTTTCTGAACGTTTTTCCATTTGGAAGTTACACTTGCCGTGGTTACTCTTAGTAGTTACCCTAAAATAGTGTCTTTCACACTGTAAGTAGTGAAATCAATTCCCAAGGGTATTGATCAGGACTTTCAAAAAATTCTATAGAAGAGAATAGTAATAGTAAATAGAGAACAGTAAAAAGAATAGTGAACGTATAATTAGGGAAAATATTGTTTTCATGACAATGTTCCTTCCTCTATGTATCTTTGAACTTATTTTTACTGCCTCCTAAGTCCATTGATTTTATTTTCAATCATTCAAACAATCATTCAAACATCACGAGACTGTAGTTCCCTGTAGAGCCCTCTCGGAGCCTGAAGCAACAGGAGAAACATGCGCACTTTACAACATGGCCTGTCATATGCAAAATATATATACTTTTCAAAATATCCTCTCATACTGTGGACCAAGGGAAAACAGCTAATTAAAGGTCAACAACTGAAAAACATGACTGTGTGTAGAGCCCCATGTGGCCCAATCTGATATCAGGCCGGTAACTACCCTGACGAACCCACTTTGGGGTTGGCAGGGGACTGGCTCCTGGATTAGAAAGGGCAGTTTCTGAGGCGCGGTGACCCTGAGTGGCAAGTCGGACAAATAGCAATGGTCTCTGTTCACAGCTTTGATGGTTTGTTCATCGTGGACTTTTTCCATTGTTTGGATTTTTAAAGATATTACGTTAACAATATTATTTTTAAAAATTTTTCATGTTTTATTTATTTTTGAAAGAGAGAGAGCGTGGGGGAGGGGCAGAGAGAAGAGGAGACACAAGATCCGAAACAGGCTTCAGACTCCAAGCTGTCAGCACAGAGCCCTACGTGGGGCTCAAACTCATGGATCACGAGATCATGACCTGAGCCGAAGTTGGATGCTTAACTGACTGAGCCACCCAGTCACCTATATATTAACAATATTCTTTACCTTGGTTGCTTACTGGTTTTCCTGGTGCCCAAGGCAGGCAGGTGAATCTTACTCCAGCCCCTGCGGTAGCCCCTGGGGCCCTGGCTTCCGGCCCTCTGTCTGGCAGGACAGCTCCACTTTTGGTCTCCTGGGCCATGCGGAGACACCAGTTTACTGGAGTTTGGGCACGTGCCACAGGGCAAAGGGGTAGATTTGGTGCCAGCTCACATGAAAGTCGTCCATTTTTTTTTTTAATTCGCCTTTCCGCATTTCTTTCTTTCTTGATAGCTCCACAGCACAAAGAGATGTTTTTAATATTTTATTCTGCTGTCTTTGTTATTTTCCACCAGAGACTCATTCACTGTATTTATTTGGTTGTGCCCCCAGAAATGGAAGTCTCTAGAAGCTTCATTACTGTGAGATATCAGAAGATGAGCTGTCCCCTGAGCTCAGCCAGCATCTGATGACCGGCCATGCTGGCTTACCTAATTCCACCGTGAGGCTGGACTGCCTTGGTGGAGAACTGCTACACGTAGGGGAGACTCCTTTCAGATGGCAAACTTATCAAAGTTTGATTTGTTCTTCAAAGCTAACTAGTGCTTTAGATTCCAGGCACAGCTCTAGGAGTTTTGTATATATGAAGTCACCTAATTCTCATGGTCCCCTTATGTGGTCGATACTCTGATCATCAGCCCCTTGTCACAGAGAAGGAAAACAGAATGAGGAGTTCACAGCCTCCCCGAGGGTCACACAGATGGAGAGTGGAGAGCCAGGATTTGAACACAGCTGGCTTGGCTACCAACGCCATGCTTTTAACCACAGTGCTATGCTGCCTTTTAAAGTCACAGAGTGAAGTGTGGTTTGTGTTAGTCCTGACCAGTGCTCAGCAAAGGGCTCCCATATTGACCCAGTTTCCTGTCTCCCTCAGTGGCTCTGTGGGTAGAATATATGCAAGTTATTGTCCCCCTGTCTTTAGCTAGTCAGGCACTAAATATATTAACTGGTCTCTGTAAAGATATTTACCAGAGCAAAACCCACAAATACGTGGTTTTTATTTGACAGGCATTGATGACGCTTTGAGGAGTTGGGATAGTCTCGATATTGATTATGTGCATATGCTTCCTTAATTACTCCTGGCTGTCTCAGGGGAACAATCGTGCATATCAACTGTATTAATTCCCAAGTGTGACCACTTCAACTTGCAGACACTATGAATGATACAGAAGAGTCACTTCAGTTAGCTTTGAAATGGCTTTGATGGGTTGAGCAGGCTACATTCTGGAGTTTTATGTTCTTTATGTTCTATAGCTGAATCTGGCTCTAGGATTGTAGTTACCAAATGCAAACAGTACACGTTGTTTTAACCTTATATGAAGATGCTTGGCTTTCATAAGAACCAATTGGATCATTTTTCTGGTTTCTTTTCAAACAAGAATTGACATACGTCTCAGGAATATAAAAGATCAAGAGTAAAAATTTGGACCAGGTTAAAGGTGACTTTCACTAGTGTCTTTCTAAAATAAAAGCTATATTTCCCCTTACAGCATGTGAAATGTTACCGTTTTGGGGAATACATAATAAAAAATACTTCAGTTTTGACTTCCTTCTTATCATTCTCCTTTTTCCTCTATGATTAATTTAGTGCTCTCTCAGCCAAGACAATTTTATAAGCAAATAATTTGTCAAAAAGATCAAATTGTGACTTTAAATATATGTCTGGCCTCAGTTTAAAAGGAAATCAAATGCTTGAATAATGGACCTAATCGATGGTAGATCCGTCTATCAAAGTTTGAATTCTCTAAAAATCAGACTCTGAGGTAGAGATTCGAACCCCGTGTGGAGGGGAAGGAAGCAGGGTTGGGCAGAGGAAGAAGTTGGGCTTTGACAGAGTCTCCACAAAGGCCTCAGCCCACCCCATGGGCAGTGGGAGGTGAGCCTGCACTGCTGACTCTGATTGGGGAAAGTGGGGCCCAAAAACTCTTCCATTGATCAACTGGACAAAGGCCATGCTGGGCAGGGGGTAGGTACTGGCCTAGGCAGTTCACATTAGTTCATGAAATTCCAGTCGATCAATGATTCTGCCATGGCCAGAGGGCGATGACAAACATTTCAGGCAAAGGAATTCAGAAGGCAGGAAGGTCCAAGAACTGGGAGAGAATGCATTTCTGTCATTCGGGGCACTCTGTGGAGCTGGGTCTTCGTTCGCCCTGGGAAGCGAGGCCAGTGTGCTGTCGCCTTTCTCTGCCGCCCACAAGTTTCTTTTTCTTCTTCCACCGCGCAGAAAGCTTCTTGAGGGTAGGACTTGGGCTTTGCTCATGTTCGCATCCCTTAAACAGCTCAGCAGTTGTTAGGGCTCCGTGAGCATTTGTTGAATTGAGGTAATTGTAGGCTTCCACGGAAATAATGCGGCTCATTATTTGTTATTATAAATTGTCTATAATTTGCCTGTCAGCTTTTGACATGAATTGTCATTGGGGAAATAGGAGAGGTGCCTCTTAGTTGCCAAGAGTTGTTTGGATAGGACGAGGAAATAAATATTTACAGGGAAACACAAGAGCTTGTTTTAATACTATTTTAAGAACAGTTACTAACATTCCCTAAAGAGTCCTCTACGTGACAGGTTCTGTTCTTTGGTCAGTGTGTATTCTGTTGTTTAATCCCGATAATGTCCTGGTGAGGTAGACCCTATCGTCAGCCCAGTGTACTGATGAAACACACGGACCCTTAGAAGGTGTAAGAAAGCAGAGTTAAGAGTCCATCTTGGGCAATATGACTGGAAACTTGCACTTAACCACTCGAATGCTAGGAAGCACAGACTCTGATCTTCCCTTAGTGCAGAATTGAAAAATCCTCAACTTTGTGTTTATGGATAATAATGTGTTCAGATTACCCTCCGTATAAATGTGTGTGTGTGAGAGAGAAACAGAGAGAGAGATAGAAAGATAGAGAGTTGAATGTATATCTAATCTGTAACGTGTTTGTTCTCTTTGTATATATCCCATCAGTTTGCTCAGACAGAGTTAGAGCTTGGCAGGGAGGTCTCCTAAGCTAATGTACTTCTCTCCTTGCCTAAAACCACAGGTTTTCTAGTTAAGTGAGTGGGTCTCCGTCTGTGCACTGCCGAGCTTATCAGAAGCTGTAGCTCAGGAGGGGAGAGCCCCTTTTTAGAGCACTTTGCTCCTGTTTTGCCCAAGTACTTCTGTGGGGGACCTTTTGTTTGAAGGAAGGCTTCTGTAGCAAAGGAAGAGTGAGACTTCCTTAATTTAGATCATGTTAGTTTACACATGAGGACTGATAAATAAGCTTCTTCCTCTGTTTATATAAACCAAAGTCCTGGGAAAACCCTAGGAAAGTTATCATCTGTTGTTCCTAGTACAATAACAACACCAAAACCTAACTCCTCAGACTGTCTGGACACAAGGTGGATTTTAGGGCTATGTGACTGATGTGTGACCTTTGTCCAGAAATTCGGTCTTTTCAGGGGCTTCCCCCTCATGGTTTAATGATGTGTCTTTGTTGAGAAAATGAACAATGACTGAAGCTTGAGGGAAAAAAAAAAAGAGGGGGGGTGTGGATAATTCTGGAGAGATGGTGCAATGTAACATTCCTTCCAGTTGCCTCTGTTCCTAATACTGTTTGCTTTATGTTTATTTATTTTTGAAAGAGATAGAGAGACAGAGTGTGAGCAGGGGAGGCGCAGAGAGAGAGGGAGACACAGAATCGGAAGCAGGCTCCAGGCTCCGAGCTGACTGTCAGCACAGAGCCCGACGCGGGGCTCGATCTCACACACTGTGAGATCATGACCTGAGCTGAAGTCAGACATTTAACTGACTGAGCCACCCAGGGGCCCACCTCTAGTTCTAATAAAGAATGAGGCTCTGTCCGAAATCTAGAATGGTACTTTGCAGCCATTGCTTCAAAATAGTTCATAAATCATATTCTTGTGATAGGGAAGAAAACTTGTTTATATAACCTAGTAAAGAGTTCTTATTATAGTTTTACCTTAAACCTGGATGGATGCTTTACTCTGAATTCTTTTACGAAATTTTAACCAGAAGGGTGCTACAAATAAACATCATGTCAACCTGACCGTGGCGTCAGGACAAGCCGGGGTTTCAGAGTTCTGCGGCTCTTAGTCATCTTGAAGAGTTACTTAATTTTTATAGTCTTGATTTCTTGTCTACTTGATGGCTATGATAGCTCCTTCCTGATGCTAAGGAGTGTGTAAAGTGTATGTGAACAAGACAGTTACTGCCTGGTTCTACCTTATTTCATGAAAGCAGTTAGATGGGTTTTCACCTGATGTGGAGGGGATATCTGAATGGTTTGATTAAAATACAGACCCAGAAGCACATATGACATTTACACCGGGGAGGGGGAGGGAGGGTAGAGGGGCGCCTCAAATGGTTGGGCAGTTACTTTTCAAAATAGCTGAAAGAAAGGGAGATGCTGAGGCCACACACAATTGACATGACCCGATCCGAGGTGTGCGGCTGAGCTGCAGATCTTAGTCAAACTGGGGACAGAGGCTGAAAGGCAGTGTTGACCCAGAGGGAAGCTACCTCTCACGGCAGAATCTCTGTACAGCTTGACTGAGTAGGAATCGTAAGTCGTCGGAATTTACTGATCAGTTATTAGAAGTTCTCTTCCATGACACGGGGTGGGCTTGTTAGAAACCTATAGAGACCGTTTAGCTCAGGACTTAGCACATAAGTAGGTCCCTAGTGAACATCTCAATTCCACCCCATTCTCCATTTCTGCCACCCACCCCCTCCACGTAGAGTATGTAGGGAAGCTTTTATCATGTTCCGTTTTGTACAGATCATACTTAGTCATAGTGACTCAGGCATTTCTATGGAGATAGACTGGTCTGACAACAAAAATAGCCTAATATTGCAGACACACTAGGGTATTTGGGGGGAAGAAGAAATCATTGTTTCAGCAAGGCAGTATCTTTATTCCCACAGATATTAGGATATTGATCTACATTTTGGTTTGCCTGGCTGCCTCTAAAATCTTGAAAGTGTTGCGAAAGAACTCGGATTAATAATCAAAGGGTCGGGTGCCTGGGTGGCTCAGTCGGTTGAGCTTCCGACTTCGGCTCAGGTCATGATCTCACGGCTTGTGGGTTCGAGCCCCATGCTGGTCTCTGTGCTGACAGCTCAGAGCCTGGATCCTGCTTCGGAATCTGTGTCTCCTTCTCTCTCTGCCCCTCTCCAACTGACACTCTGTCTCTCTCTCCCTCAAGAATAAATAAACATGTGGGGCGCCTGGGTGGCTTAGTCGGTTAAGCGTCCGACTTTCGCTTAGGTCATGATCTCACGGTTCGTGGGTTCGAGCCCCGCGTTGGGCTCTGTGCTGACTGCCAGCTCAGAGCCTGGAGCCTGTTTCGGTCTGTGACTCCCTCTCTCTCTGACCCTCCCCTACTTACGCTGTCTCTCTCTCTCTCTCTCCTAGAAATAAATAAAAAACATTAAAAAAAAAGAATAAATAAACATTAAAAAAAAGGATTAAAAAATAATAAAAGAGTATTCTTCTGGGTTTGAAGCATTATTTTTTAATTTGGGCTCCCCAAAATTGTGATGATGCTTTTTCTATTGGCAGATAATTATAGAATAAATGATAATTTATATTGAAATATTTTCTATGCTGAAGAGATGAACTAGTCTTACTCTCCCCCGTTGAAGTTTCACTTTTGATTTTGATGTGGTACCATAAAAAGTCTACTGATGGAAATGACACTTTGTAAAACCAGCTGTGAACATTTTAAGTACAGTTTGTCTTAGATCTTTCCCTTAAAATAACAGCTCGTTCCCTAAAGTCGATACCTTGAACTTAACTATTAACAGAGAACACTTTTTTGTAATGTGTGTCTGATGTGATGGCAGCTTTTCTTCTGCATTAGTGAAAATATTGCTAGTCCAGACAGGTAGCCAGTGTTTCGAACATCCACAAAGATGTGAAAGTATTTCTTTACCCTTGGAAATCCCAAAGGCACAGTTTAAAAATACAAGTGTCTGTATTTTGCACATGCTTGATCTGCTGATTGTTTCCTACTCTTCCCTGTAAGCACTTTCATAAGCACTCAGGAGGCTGGAGCTTTAAATGTGCCATGGAGAAAATGTTCTGGTCTCCCCCGTTCTTCCCTGGCACACAGAGGCGGTGATTTCTGCCAAACTCAGCAGTACAAGGGCCGTTTCAACTCAACAGCTAATACCCACCCCCCCTTGAGAAATACGGTGGACCCCAAAGGGCTGAGGAAGGAGAGGTGGAAGGAGGCACCCACCACATCTGGGGGGAACCCTCCTTGTTGAACAGCTGCGCTCAGGTGTCACACTGAGCTCTTGTCCTCTCTGTAGCCCGCCCGGCCAGGACGTCTGGTGGAAGAGGACTCACATTCTGCGTCTGCAGCCACAGGTCTAAGCCACGTTGTCCTGTCGGGCTCTTAACCAGATGCCTGTCTTGTGGATCAATGGGCACTTCCTTATCTTAATGAAACTGGTATTTTGTTCCCATTTGATGACTGCCCTTCTCTTCATTATCAGGCAGAATCCTGAAGAAGAGGGCGAGCGGTGGGACTTATTTTTTATTTCTCGTTTCAAGGAATACTCAAAGAACTTCTAAAACGATCCCTTGAAGTTGCTTTTCTAATGGTTAAAAAGCCCAGGCTAAAAAAGCAAAACCTGTCCATGTTGCATTTGAAGACCAGAGCGGTGCTTTATTTTGAAGTCCCCCAGTGTTTTCTATGCGATTGTGAAGACCGTTTTGTTTGACTAATTATCAGTCCGTCTCAACACAAAAAGGAGAAAGATCAGAAATCCTTTTAAATGCTTCTTTTATTTCATTGGTTGTACATTGGGTGAGTGAACTGAATATTACAACCGAAACATAGAGTTGATACAAATTAGACTCCTGTTTACACTGTAAGGTAATGAATGAGGGAATTCTTTAAGTGTTACAGAAAGATTTAGTAGAAATGTTACCAGTGGTATGGCTGAAAGAATATTTCGGTGAAGTGCTCTTATATCCTGAAAACCAAGAGTGAAATGTAATTCCCATACGAGTGGCGAGTTCGTCTCTTAACTACAGTATTTGTTGAATTGCTATCGTCATGTCTTGGATATTGGTGATTTTATTTTTGTAATTAAACAAAGCATTTAAGATTATTCATCATAGTCAGACTTCTGAATATAAACAAACTTTTGGCAAATAATATTTATACAGAAAAATAGTTTTAGATCCTCTCAAATCCCAGAATTATTCTATAAAATTACATTATAAATAAATAAAAAGCAAAATCTGTTGTACATATATTTGTACATCTATGCATTTGCCTTGCCTCCTCCTTATTGTAAATGGCATATTTATGACTCTTTGCATATTATAATCACAATTCTGGAAAATGGATATCATAGTAAAAATACAGTCTTCTATATTCATTTGGGGATACAGGTGATGTTTTCGATGCTCCATTATTAAAGGGCTGAAAATAGCTGTGTGCTAATAATTTTAAAAAATCAAAATCATGAAACCAAAGAAAGACAATGTTACAATAATTAGTCTACAAAAATATTTCAGTGATTCCTGTAATTTACCTTTTAGTAATGGATACTATGTTTTCAGCGACTTTAAGTGAAATAACAAAGGAAAAAAAAAGAAATGAAAAACGAAACAAGTTTGAATGTTTCAGGCAAGTTGTAGCATAACTACATTGTTATAGTTGAGAAAATTACAAATATCAATAATACATAAAGATGAAACTACCAAAGAAATACAAGTTAGATACAATACTTTCCCACAAATTAAAACAAATGCAACGATACAAGCACTATGTAAGATGACACTTAGAATGTGATTTTCTTTTGATGGGGTTATCAAATCTACAATATAAAGATAGTCAGTAGACTTTGACCAACATTAATTAAAATGGCGAAATTCTTCTTGCTCAAAGGAAAATGATGTGGTTGGTGCATCCAGTTCTCAGAACAGGCGGTGATGCCAGAATTTAAAATATTTTACATTCAATCTCAAAAGTCAAAATACTTCAATCACTAATATGGTCACAAAGAAAATGGATGTTTTAAACAATTACACATAATATTCATTTATAACAGCTGTTTTGTTTTTTAAACAATAATTTAAAAACTATGTAGGTACTGTATAGGCTATGTGCAACATATAAAATGTGAAATATGAAATATTTGGTACGATAGTGCTTAAAATAAACTTTAAAACAAACTTTCTGAACAAAATTTAATTGTATCGCTATTACCTTGAAGATCAACCAAGTATTTAAAAAAGTAAACAACATTAAAATATGTTTCATCCATATATAGTATATATATGTATGTGTATATATAATATGTATGTACTTGTATTAAAGTTTTTTATACTTTTGAGACATAAAATATGCTTTAAGGTGAAAGAATTAAAAGAACTATTTTTTTCCATGCTGTAGTCAGTTACAACCCTTTAATCCAACTTTTGAAATGCAAAACAGTAATGGATTTTTTAAAAAGTGAAACTATCTACTTTTTTGTTTACATAGTAATTTAGATTAAAGTCACAGTCAAATTTTCAGTGACTAAACTCAAACTTACTTAAATTAGAATATTATACAGATCTCCTCACCTACAGCTTCGTTGTTTGACTAGGTGTTTAGTTTAGAAGTTATTCTGTAACAGGCAATCGGATGGTGAGTTTGAAAAACTAATCCCTTCGATTAGACTGTTGGCATGGGCCTCTCATTCTGGTCAAGCTGGATGAAGTCTGGCAAAATCTAGGCACTTCTACAAAGTCTCTCTTATAAAACAACTTTAAAAATATACTTGTAAAATAATACCTTCAAGACTTTGTTTGGTGGGGTATGAAGCTCATACCGTGCAAAGTTTCTCTTATTCAATCTAGCTAATGTTATTCTAGAATCACATGATTCAAAGCGGCATCTCCAGGCAAACCAAATAACCACACTTAGATGTGTCCCCTGTACTTGTGCTTGAACTTCCATTCAAATTTTAGACCTGCGGGACAGGCGTCCATTTTACTTCACTTCCCACCTTTGCTGCAGCATTCATGTTGTGAAGAAGCGAAACATACTCTTTGATCCCGTGGGTAAATGAAATGACAGTAATTGGCGTTAGAATCAAACCTGCCCTCGGAATAGATTTTTTTTTTTTTTTAACTAACGCTAATTGCTTATTGCTAACTTGGAAGTATTCTCAATTGAAATGAGTACATTGGTTGGACTTTCTGCATCAGCTATAGTTATGGAGATAAGACAATATTCCTAGGACAGAAACTATGTTTAGAAACCCTTGAAAAGTAAACTTTATTCTTTATGTCTTTAAATGTCACAGCTGGTCTCAGGTAGTTAACTATCTTAGGTTGGAATATACTAAGCATACCATATTTAATACTCATATATGATATAGCAGCACTAGCTTCTTACAGTTGTGGTCTGTCCAGAAGAACTAAATCTTTATTTAGCATGCAGTTTGTGGCAATTCTATTGAGGAGGAAACAGGATAGTATGTACAGTAACAATGTTTAGTTATTCTCAATGCGGATTCTTGGCATTCCATTCCATTTCTGCTGATTATTTCAGAATTATCTGTTAAAGAAAAAGACAAGCATGCTTTAGACATCCTGCTAGGAGGGAACGTAACGAGTTTAAGTCTTTTACTCTTTGAAAACAGGAATTTTCTCCAAGTTCTCATTTTGATATATTTTCATCTTTTGATGCGATCGTCATTTTGAACAATCCCCACCCTCCAGGCTGAAAATGTTTATACTCTGGCGCTACTGCTACGTGGCCGCTGTGAACAGCGGTGAGGCAAATGCACAGAATTTTGTTTTCTGTAAAACTCTGACGGTGGATATGCGGGCGTGCAGTGTATTAGACCCTGATCTCCTTTACAGCCTTTGCTTCATGTCTCTTTTCTTGTATGTTCACATATTCATTCAATTAGTATTCGCTAAGGTGATCAGGGAGTCTAATCAGAGAATTCGTTTGTACATGAAAAGTTGTGGGAAAGGTTTAAACATAAAGATTTTAAATGTACAACAAATTACATATTATCTACGTATTTACGTGCATGTAAAATTCAGAGGTGTGTTCCCATCCAAAGCAATTTTGTTCCCAAGATAGGAAAACCAGTAGAGAACGTATGAGTGTCCCAAATTAAAGAGAAAAAGGGACAATGTTCTAATAAGGCAGTTAAAGCATTCTTAATAAATCCAAAAGCACAGACAAAGCTAAACTATCAAATACAAATCGTGGTCTCATTTCAGGAGTCTCATTTCCAAGTTCATTTCCAATTTCATACCTTTGCAAAAGGCAAGGAGTTTGCCCTGGGTGACCCAGTCCTCTAAAGGTCAAGGTTTTGAAAAGCCAAGCTTTTAACACGTGCTAACAAAACTATTTATTCTTTGTGCAACGCTTCAACCAAACTTTGTGCAATTAATAAAATATTTATTTATCAAACTACTAGAGTCTTTGTTTAGGAAAAAGCCAGTAAAAATTCTTTACAGTCAAGCTAATATTCCTACACACTAGGATGCAAGTCCCAATTAAGGCCATATTTCTACAAGCATAATTTCTTATCCTATTATGTTAGAATTCACACATCGATATTTTTCCTTTTAGTGGGTGCTCCTGCAATTTACATAAAACAGCTTTAGTATATACTTAAACAGTACAAACTCAAATAATTCTTCCCATGAAATAAGCCATATCCTTTAATTTACTGGAACATACAGATGTGTATGGAATTGATAAAAATAGAGGAAGAACTCATTTATATTCAATATTTATGCTAAATGGAAACTCAAAACTTCTCAGATACAATTGTCGTTTTTTAAAGTTCCTAGGATTTAACATTAATTGGGAAAAATAGCATTCCTTGTCTTGTATACTTATATATGGATGTCCTTGCGCACTGATTCACAAATAAAAATGAGATGTAATGATTTTGCGTGTAAATATCATCACAGTATCTTTGAAGACCCCACTGAAAATTGCTAATAGCTAATTCTTCAGCTGGTTGTATTATAACTTCACTGTTGCATTTAGATATTTGATTATTAAATAGAAATTATTCTATTTCATCCCTCAGCGCCAACGCTGTCTGTAAGGTTTCAAAATAAAACTGTGTCCCAGGACATCAAATCATGTCCCTTTTCTCTTTCTTCTTTGACTTCAGCAAGTCTTTCTAAAATATTTATGGAAAAAAATTGCAATTTCTTGAATTGATATGTAAAAAACATAGATTTTAGAATAGATTTACATTCTTGCTTATTAAGTGACACTAAATTGCCATATACAATGATATTCTTCACCGCCTGGAAAGCAAAGTATTCTACAGAAAGCCTAGCAAAGGGGAAATTTGTATCACAGAAATTAGTTACAGCAATGCTTTGGACTTACATTGGACAAAGAGACATGTACAACCACTCAGGTTTAACAGAATTGTAAATTAACCTTGAAGTTAACTCAGAGTGTTAACTGGACTCACCCAGCTTGTCTGGACCCTCTGCCTCAGTTTACACAGGATTCATTATATGGATAAAGACATAAGCACAAATGGCCGATGCTATTATCAAACTGTCAGCTGTTACTGCCACCTGGCCTCTGGGCCAGGAAACCCTGGCTATACCCTGGTCTATGTCTTTGGCTAACTTGTGGACTATCATATGTGGTATAAAAAAATGAATTTCTCTCCTAGCAGCCACGTGCTTCAAGAGGTCCAAGAGATTTGATTTTAGGAGGTAAGAAAGCTTTGAGTGTTTCGTGTTTTGGATGATAGCATTTTTCTTGAAAATAGAATTTGATTATTACTTCCCACTGAGAAATGCAGCTTGCAGGTACAATCCGAATTAAGTATCCTCTGGGGTGAAATACGGTCTGGAGATGCAGTCAGGAGCCCAGATGAGGAACAGCTACCACCCGAGTGCCTCTGATACAGCTACTGCCCATGTGATTGCTGCTTCTGATGTTATAAGATGTGAGACATGACAGGACTTTGGGCCCACGGAGGGGACAGAACAATCCCCAGCTGGAGGGATGCCCCTGGAGGGAAGAAAAGAGCTAAATGTGTGTTGTGTGGGCAGGGGGTGTGGAGGGAAGGGTGTAGGGAAGCCATTTTGAGGTAAAGAGGGCTCTTCTGTCTAGTTTCAAATGTGGTTTTTCTTTAGTCAGATTATATTTTTGATTTGCAGCAAAGAGACAAAATTTTAAAATACAGACGAATAGGTACATTTTGTGTGCTTCCCTGCGGCCTCTCCTCAGAGATTTTCTTTCATACCAATTCTATGTGGACATATACAATTATGTTCTACACATAAAGACTTCTTCAGTCTCCATTGTGATTTTAATGGCCAGCAGGATCAAAACCTTCCGTGGGGGTCTGAATATTTCCATATAGGTACAAAATGTGCATTCTTAAAAGATCAGGCTGACACGTGGCCCTAGCACATGGGCTATGAGTCTGATATTGACAAATCGTAATCCTGAGCCTGTCCATTTTAAAGAACGATTAATTGTCACAGTTCACCAAAGTGACCTTGATAGACTGGCCATCAGCAGCACCCTTCTTGTCCTGTACTTGCGCAAACTGAGACCGACCTCCAAAGTCCCTTCCTCAACCTCCAGGCACAGCAGCCTGTGTTTTCTTGGAAGGGGCAATGGAAAATTCCCCTGGGTCTGCCAGAATATGCACACGCCAGAGAGCTGCTGGCCATGCTGGGACCCCCAGAAATCTCCTCTCGGAAGCATCATTGTTGTTTTGTTTTAATTTGAATAGATGCCTTCTTGATTTTCCTGGAGGCTCGGAGCGACTTTTACCAGAGCCCTAAGAGCTAGGTCAGTATTGCCAGTCATATTTTGCAGACACGGGAAAAGCAGCACAAATGGTTCTAACTGGTTTGCATGACGTACAAAGTGCTTGTGCAAGTCGGCATGACTTTGAGTTGTTAGCGCATTCTGTCTGCTGGCTCAGGAGTCTCCTCCAGGGCGTAGTGAGTCTGTGATGACCAGGGGAAACAGTGATTCCAAAGGGCATGTCTATACCTTTCACGGGGCCAGTGGAGATCAGTGCTCAGAAGAAGCCCCGTGGGAGCCTGGGAACAAGGGAAAGGTGGGGCCATGGGCCAGGGTCTAGGGCCAACAGCATGGACCACTGTGCGGGAGGCAGAGACTGTCTGCGGGAGCCACGTGGGGAGAAATTGCTGAGGGATGCTGGGGCTGCTTGGTCCCTGCCGAGGGACGGGGCGGGGGTCAACCACATCCTTCTGGGGGCTCCTCCCGATGGACGCTGCACACGTGTCTGCTCACAGCAGTGGAAGCCCCCCACCCAGTCACAGGTCCACTGCTTCAGCCTCAGGGGTCCCCGTTTCGGTATGTGATGGGAAAGAAATCAAATACACTAAACAGGATGTACTTCTGTTCATCTCTCTGATAGACCAGTCTCTCAAATTTAAGTCTTTTCTCAGAGAAGGAGAGCCTTCTATGACGAAGAAGGGGTTAAAATAAGATTTTAGCCAATCTTGTAGAGTAAATCAACATTTTGAACTTTTGAAAGTATTATTTTTAATTCCTTTTTCCACTAAAGGAGAACACTCCAAAAGACACACTTGCTCTCAACTTATGAGCTCATGGTTAACTCTTCGGTGAACTCTCTAGTTGTAACAAGAGAACCTGTGATGCAAAATATATTACTTGTCTGCGTGGAGTCTACTTTTTTTTTTTGAGTCTACTTATTAATTAGCATTTCCTTCAGGTGGTCAGAGTTAACAATCTGATGGTTCTGCTTAATCCATATCATTAAATTATTCCCATATGAACCCAGTATATAATTAGTCTGATACATATTTGCTGAAGACAAAGCATGAATGGCCCCAAAGAATATCAAATGGGTTGTTTTCCCATCAAATGTGTTACGAGCAGCCATTTAATAATCTCTGTATCTTCCGTGAAGTGCCTATACCATTTGCTTCATAGTGCAACAGCAGTCAAATTTGTTAAAAAGAAGACTGGGTCCCTGCATATTAAGTTTACTGACCGCAGGGCCCAGGCAGGAAAGGCACCTGAGTGGGTCAGGTAGGGAGTGTGGCAGATGGAAGGGCCCGTGCCAAGAAGGAATGGAGGAGCAGCTAGTCAGCTCTAGCCAATCGCTACCTGCAGAAGCCTGGGCTCCACATTGCTTGACCTTTCCATTTCCCAAAAGAAGCTGGAAATTCAGCAACTACTGGACATTTTAGGAAACAACTCTGTGGGTCAAATATATCTGGGCTGAATGCTGGTTTGCGCCTTACTTCCTGGGAGGAAATAAACATTAAGTTTGGATTGCTAGCTTCCTGAGCCAGGGGCAGTCAATGCTGTAGGGAACACTGGGGAGTCAATCCTGCAACTTTCAGACATTTACATTTGGCTTTCACCCAAAGGAATAGGGCACTTGACCAACAGGACCCTCTAAGAAAAAGGTACTGTCCCTCTCTTTACTGATTTTACCAGATATTAAATATCCACATTGCCTTCTCCCTTCCAAGATGATGTTGGAGTCTGGCTGAGCCATCCATACGCTCTTACCTTTGGCAGACACTTGAAGAAGAGCTGGCCAGAGTAAGAAATGCGCTTGGTTGATAGCAAAATAGTCCATGCAGAGGCTGAAACACTGGACATGAGCGCATCAGCATCATCAGCTCAACCGCTGAACTAACTAGCCCTCGTGCAAGAGGGCGCCAAGGCAGACAGATCTGCATAGAGTTTCTCCAGGCTTCAGAAGCACCAAGTAGTAACACTTTCTACCTCGTGGTGGATACCCAGGAACTGAACATATGAATACCCTAGGAAATGGTGGGCTTCCAGATGACTTCTAGAAATATTCACACTTCTTATATAAATATGTTCATCACAAAGATTCACGGGATGTCAGATGAATTATCTTTCAAAATGTTAGCTCAATATTAAAGTCAGTAAGTACTCTTACTGCTTGGTATAATTGATAGGAAAAACATTTCAGTGAAAAAGACCAACTGTTCCTACGGATCCAAACACAAAATAATTAGAAGAGAGGAACAAGGTTTTACTTAACTCCTTCTGCGAATAGCCATCCAGTGGTGTCTTTGTAGCTCTGAGTTTGAAGATGTGGATAAAATATGCCTTATAAAATCTTTGTATGGTTTTGCTGGACTCTGAAGGAATCTCAGTGGATCTGAATACCACTAGCATGGGGTCTCAAGCGCCCATTTCTGAGCAAGGCTGTTGCACTAACTGGGTCCACAGCCAGGTTTTTAGGAATGAGGCCATGTTTCATTCATCGTGTATCTCTAGTGTCTAGGATGGGGCTGGGCATATAGGAGGCATGTAGTAACAGTTGGGTGCATGGAGCGCTGAGAAAGTATTTACTGAGGACACAATGCCACAAAGCTCCCATCAGCAGAAGACCAAACGGCCACTAACAAGTGAGATATAGTAATGGGGGCAGGAAAAGAACCCTTTGTGCAATATATATCTCTGCAGTCTTTCAGGGCAGCTCAGGATTAGAGAATGTTCAAGAAAAATAAACCATTCCCCTACTCCCTGTGATACATAGATAGGGGAAAAATATTCCAGGCTGGGGAAGAATCACTCACAAAGAAGGAAACATGGCAGATAAACAAAAAAGCCACTTGAAGAAAACTTCTAGACTTGGCTGATCCTTTAGACAATCTTTTTCATGGCTACAAGCCCTGTTTCCTTGGAAAGCAAATTTTAAAAATATGTGTCACTATCTTTTTAAGCAGAACTTACTATTAATGTAAAAACTGAAAACCAAATGGCATTTCCTACAACTATGGCCAAACTAGGGAAGTCTGCTTGTTGCTCACCATCCTAATATTTTTTTCTTTATTTACAGTTTTTTTTTTTCCTTTCTATTCTGTTATGCATGTTCCTCTTCACTACTATCTACTGGCATCCCTTCCCTCCTTCAGTCTGTCCACTTTCTAATATCCTCACCGTCTTTTCTCTAGTACTCCACACGTCTGTCACAACTGTCCGAAATTCCCTGATTTTGTCTGAGAGGCCAAACTTGTGAAGTATTTTGGTTGAAGCAAACTGTACAAAGGTGGAGGCCCATGTGTCCATTTTCAGCTGCAAAATCATTCTGTATGTAATCACAGAATGGATTATGAAAGTCGAGAGCAAATGTCTTTGGTCTCAGTGAACATAAACTGATCAGAGTAATTCTAAGGATATGGGTTAATAAATGAACATTTGTAAGCCCTCTGGCCTATTTCAAGACTATGTGTAAACTTGAACCACAGAAACAATTCAAAGATAATTAGTGGCATGTGAAAACACACTTTGGAAAACAGTCCCAGTCATTATTTGGGGGAATGTTGTTCTGAGAGAAGACAGTCTTTTGCCATATCTGACTTGTTTTCAAAATGGGTTTGCATGTATGTAAAAAAGGGTAGGCCCACGTGTGGGTTGTGGAAGAAAATTCTCAAATATGACCATGAGTTTCGCTCTCAGAAAGAGCAACCCAAGGCAGTCAGAATGCCCACAGTATTTAGCAGGCCATAAAGAGTAGTTTAGCCCGGGTTACTGCTTTGTCCTCTGTCCTTAATGAAAAGTTTACATTCAAGGTTCTAATTCCTTCATTTTCAATGACATATCATTTTGTTGAGGACACACTTCTAATATTTTCTATCCTATAATATTTGAACAGAAAGAATCTTCAGATATACTTTCTAATATATAGAAATTGATCACATAAAAATATTAATAGGTTTTCCACCAAAGGTAATAACCCTGGCCTGACTGAAGATTACTGACCGGGGTCCACATTGACAATTTGTATTATCTGGATTTATCTGGATAAAATACGTGGAAATTCTTGATTTGAGTAAGACTACCCTTCTCAGATGAGTCCATGTCACATGTGGAAAAATCTAGACTCTTGTGAGTATGGGGTGAGGCTCTGCTCATGATACCCTTATCCACCCCACACCCAGCCTCAACCAATCCAAGTCCCTTGAGGGGATTCTGAGTGTCATTTCTGTTGGTTTTACATTGAGACAGGAATCTAGCCCTGGGATCGCCTAAAAGGGCGATATCATATATCATCCAGGGATGACTCTTTCTCTTGTAGGATATACATGAGAAAGAAGAAAAAGGCCTATGAGAGACTTTTCATTCCTCATGCTTCCCTGTAATGCTACAGAAGTGTTCAGAACAAATACACATTCAGGAGTGTTGTGTGCTTGCTCAGGAAGAGAGGAGCTGTAACACCATGTTTGCTCTGCAAGGGCCAGAGGAGGTCAAGACAAAATGAAAGCAAGACCAAACCCCAGACTGGAGGGGCCACACAACAGCCAGGGAAAAAAAGAAGTGGGAAGATCGGACCATGACATCCAAGGAAAATGGAAAGGAGGGTGGATGCATGCATCTGGTGGCCGCGCAGGGACAAGTCCCAGATTTCTTCTTCTTATTCATGCCTGCCACTTCCATTTTCACACCGTACGTCACATCCCTACCCCACCGACCTTCTCCAGAAAACATCCCAGTCGAGGAATTCACTGTGGGTGATGGTTCCTCTACTCCCAGTGGGTACAGAAGGTGAAGGACTTTTCTATCACACAGCTGTCTGGGGCTTTGAGTTAGGCATACTCTTTTGACATCTCTCTTTGAGTCTCAAAGATACAGAAACATCCATGTGCATGATATTTGGCTTGCTGCACACTGTTACTACAGTATTATCCTTGAGCAATGTCATGAGCTAAGTAAGCTATGATAGGCCAACCTGGAGACCTTACCATCAAGTTCATCACTGTCCTCTGTAGGAAAATTATCTGAATTTCAAACCAAGTTGCAAAGGGAGGTTTGAACAAACGCTTTCAAAATTAGGGACTTTCTATATATTAAAGAAGGCTAAATTCCCCTACTATCTCAAGAAACAGTATGTAAGATTTGGGCCATACTATTTGAGAAATAGTGGGATGCCTGGGTGGCTCAGCTGGGTAAGCATCCAAATTTTGATTTGGGCTCAGGTCATGATCTCACAGTTTGTGGGTTTGAGCCCCACATCAGGCTCTGTCTGCACTGACAGTGCAGCACCTCCTTGGGATTCTCTCTCTCTCTCCCTCTCTCTCTCTCCCCCTCCCCTACTGGCACATGTACATGCTCTCTCTTTTTCAAAATAAATACACTTAAGAAAGGAAAATAGGAAAGGAAAAAGTATCAAATATTTTTCTAAATATGATGTCTCATATTTTATATGAGATGCATAGCAAGTGAGGCTACCTGGGATTACATAGGCTGCCCACATCTGAGGCTATTTCATTGAAGGTGACCTCTGGACATGAAAGTGGAATCCAAGAAAACTTTTTTTTTACCTTTAAAAAATAGTTTATGCAGCAATGGAAAAGAGATTTCCAGGGCAGTCATTTATACCTGTTCTTTTCAATATGGGGTTTTTCTTCAAGTAATAAATTGAAGATTCGGGCCAAGAAAAAAATCACAGAAACAAAATCCTGTTGAATTCAACATAAAGTCCTCAATTCTACTCAATACCCTGCTTTTGTATCCACCACCATTATGTTAGACTTAGAATCCTGAGCACATTTTGGCTGTAGTGTTCATTCTAACAGTGGAGCAGAATGTATAATCCAGCCTGCTAAGAACTGGCTTTTAGGACACTTAAAGGAAGAAAAGTAACCAAATGCTAAGATTCAGTAAAAGGAATGGGAAGATTAATGTCGTGTGCAGGACATGAAGTACGTCTCGTTCTCATCTTGCATGTTTCTGGAATTGGTGGAATGACCTTGGCATCTAACAAAATTTCCAGCAAAATTAGTATTTTTTTCCTCTTTTAGTTTTTTGCCTGTGTGTCTGCATATGTGAGTCAGAAAGAGAGGCTGGTTAACAAAACTACTTAATTGTGTGTAAAATCATGGTGCAAAGGAAAAATCAGAGTCCTGGAGCGGAATTTCACGAGGCTTGTCTGTGCCATCCACGAGCTTCGTGACCTTCTGAGCTGACGTTCTCAATCTGCTTGCACCCCATCGGTACCTCTGCAGTCTGGTGGGTAGCTAAACCGGGTTACCATCTGTCTTCCCTAATAACTCCCAGGAGGAGCCAAGATACCATTGTCTAGAAGATGGCAAAATGGAGACCAAAAAGAGCGAATATATTTAAAAAAAAAAAGCTCCTATATATTCTCTTTTATTTCATTTGCTGTCCTCTGTCAGAACTCAGTGGTTAGGACCAGTCTTTGACCATTTCTACTTTTTGAGATGATCCTTATTATAAGTAAGTACTTGGACTGTCACATTGGCACGTGGGTTTAGTGCATGTCCCCTTATTCGGTAAGATTCATGAGAACAGGGATTGTTTTGTTCAATACTGTATTCCCAGGGGCGCTTGGGGGGCTCAGTCGGCTAAGTGACTGACTCTTGATTTCAGCTCAGGTCATGGTCTCATGGTTCGTGAGTTCGAGCCCTACCTCGGGCTCTGCGTTGACAGTGTGGAGCCTGCTTGGATTGTCTCTCCCCCTCTCTCTCTGCTCTTCCCTGCCTCTCTTTTGAAATAAATAAATGAACTTTAAAAATTTTTTTAAAATACTGTATTCCCAGAATTCTGAATTTGATATGACACATAGTAGGTTCTTAATGAGTGTCTGTTGAGAAATTGTATGAAGGTGCATCACCACTGAGTCAACAGTGAATAGACCCAGCTTCCAGCGAGCGTGGCTCAGTGAGGAAGAATCTGCATGTGTACGCGGCTACCTGGTTTAAGAAAACAGAACTCTTAAAGGACAACACAGTCACCATAAATAATCCTTTTATGGATTATTCAGATCCACTGTCCAATTCAAAAAAATCTGTGGTAAAATAGGTATAGCTTAAAATTTGCCATTTTAACAGTTTTTAAATGTATAGTTCAATGGCATAGGTACACTTACTGCTGAGCAGCCATCACCACCATCCATCTCCAGAATTCTTCATCATTCCAAAATGGAACTCTGTACCCATTAAGCAGTAACTCCTTATATCCCCTTTCCCCCAATCCTTATGTCCTTCTTCCTTTTCTCTTCTCTACTACTCCCCATTTTTGTGTTTAAATTGCGACCCCTGGGGCGCCTGGGTGGCTTAGTCGGTTGAGCGTCCGACTTTCGCTTAGGTCATGATCTTGCGGTTTGTGGGTTCGGGCCCTGCGTGGGGCTCTGTGCTGACTGCCAGCTCAGAGCCTGGAGCCTGTTTCAGTCTGTGACTCCCTCTCTCTGGCCCTCCCCTGCTCACGCTGTCTCTCTCTCTCTCTCCAAGAAATAATAAATAAAAAAAAATTAAAAAAAAAATTGCGACCCCTGGCTCTCTCACACCTGAATTGTCATCAACTTCCTAGGCTCACTTTCTAATTCAGCTCTCTGGCTTGCTTACAACCAGCCAACCTCGTAGGGGCTCCTCTGAGTTGCCTCTCCCATGCCACCCCAAACATTTATTCCCAAGTGGTGATGTTCAATTAACCTGAGACAGGTGTGAAGGTAAGGTTCTGTGGAGACTGTGGAGGGAAAGTATCTCTCCTTTTAAATTATCATTCTTTAGGGGTGCCTGGGGTTAAGTATCCAACTCTTGATTTTGGTTCTGATCTCATGGGTTTGTGGGTTCTAGCCCCACGCTGGGCTCTGCACGGGTAGTGCCGAGCCTGCTTGGGATCCTCAACCCTCTCCCTCTCTGTCTGCCCCTCCCCGGCTAGTGCTCTGGCTCACTCTCAAAATACATAAATAAACTTAAAAAATCTTAAAATCATCACTGTTGGAGAAATTAAAAACTGAGAAGTCCTGGATGAGAGAAGTCCTCTTGGTAGATTCCAACCAGAAGTTATTTGCCAGTTTACCAACCTGGGAAGAGCAAAATGGTGCCCTTGTCCATCTGCTTTCTAGCTCTTGTTTTTCTGGACTAAAATTCGAATTTCCTTATGGTTTTATCAACCAAAAATATGTTCAGACTATTTCTGATACTGAACTTGGATTTCAAGAGGTTCATTTCTATTAGAACTTCCTTCTTAAATCGTTACAACTTTAAAAACTGATAGTTAAACTCAATTGTCAGATGTTTTAAAGGGAACCATATAAAGAAATTCATCCCAATCCTACATTGACCATAAATTCCAATCTCATTCAAATATGGTGGAGACCCGAGAGAATAGGATTTAGAGGCAGGTAAACCTGAATTCTAACACTGCTCAGCCACTTCCTACCTGTTTGAATCTTAAGCAATTTATTCTTTAATATTTGCTCTCCTCTGGAAAATAGGTAAGACACTTCACAGAGTTCTGTTGAGTAGTAAATGAAACAATGTATATAGTAAGTATCTGGTTTTGTTAAGTGTTGGTTCGCTTTTCTTAAAAGAGAAGGGAATAAAAATTTGGTTTCGGCTTCTTTTTAAAATGGGCATTCAAATAATAATATTGTGCATTTAAGTATTAGATGATCTGTATTACACTCCATCTATGTTGTTAATAACCCTGATTTCGATGACATTAAGGTATTAAAAATGTCAAATATACTTACTCACCTTTCTATATTTGTGTATCCTGACCTGTCACTGACAACTAAATAAATATAAGCTGGATTTCTCTATTTATTCATGAAAGTCTTGACTGTCACTCATATTGATCATTTTTCTTTTTTTTTTTAAACTATTTTTTAATGTTTTTATTTATTTCTAGGAGAGAGAGAGAGAGACAGTGTGAGTAGGGTAGGGTCAGACAGAGAGGGAGTCACAGACTGAAACAGGCTCCAGGCTCTGAGCTGGCAGTCAGCACACAGCCCGACGCGGGGCTCCAACCCATGAACCGCGAGATCATGACCCAAGCGAAAGTCGGACGCTTAACCGACTAAGCCACCCAGGCGCCCCTGATCATTTTTCAAACTAAAATCTTTGATTATAAAAGCACCAGCAGTCCTCAGTGTATGATGACCAGTGTCCCCTGTAGTAGAAAGTAACAGCCAATGACAGGCAGGATCTCCCATTCTTTCAAGTTAGATCTCGTTCAAGCCCAGCTTCTAGCCTGTTCGGTCTGTTACCATGGGTAAGTGACTCAACACTTACTATTCTTACTGCTCCTCGTTTCTACAGTGGGGATCAAACATTGTCCCTAACTCATGAGTTGTGTGGATTAGATAATGTATTTAATAAGTGCCTAATGGTAGGAAGCACATGAGACCACTGTTACTTGGTAATATTTCACCTAAGTTAACTTCCTAGGCCAGCCCACAAAACATGAATATTTTGACTAGGTATAGACAGCATTTACTAATATTTTGTACGTCACTCTGCTTAGAGCAAACCGCGATTTGTGGACACTTCTGCACACCAGTCTCGTCTAATGCACATCCGTGCTTCTGTCTTCAAAACCTTCACCGTTGCAGGTCCGACACACACTTGTCCTGGCCTGGGTCCCACATGCACCTGTCTTCTCCTGGGCCTCCATACACTGCAGACAGGGGACTTAAGTTATGAGCTTATGTTAAAAAAAAAAAAAAAGCAACACTTAAACATCTTTTTTTTTTCCCCCAAGGCAAAGGAGTACAATGGGATTTTCTTCTTATTCTTGACACACTCCTTAGCTTTTCCCTTTTTAAACTTCTCTCCTTGTTCAAGGCCATCCATCACATTGTAAGGGCCACAGAAGAGCAAAGAAAAGGTGAACAATAGGAATAGATTTAAGCAATTCCTTTTCTCCTGAATTCTCATAACTAAGGCGGTTGTCTGGCCCTTCCAAATGTTTCGGTGTGACAATGACAAAGATTGGAGGAATGACTAATGGAAGAACTATGAAATTATTCTTGGAAAAAATATTTGGAGAAAAAGAAGGAGTCAAATTTAACATCCTTGCGTATATTTTTGATTGCTCAAAACCTTTTCTAAATTCTAAGGAGGAAGCAAGCTATTGATTGTTCAAAAACAAATGTGTAGCTCACATATTCATGCTGCATTGTGGTTTGACGGAGGACTAAGTGCAGTGTTAGGAGGCAAGTTTCTAACCATCCTGTAACCTTTTTTTTTTTTCTGTCATGTAACCTTGAGCGAGTCACATAACCATTCTAGGTCTTTCTCATTGTGCGATGGAAGGTTAGGGGCTTGGAAAAGTTCTGAATCTGGTTTTGCCACTTCACCGATGATCTTGGACAAGCTTCTCGGCTTCTTGAAACTACTTTCCTCATTTGCATACTGGGGACAGGAACAGTCCCTTACAGGGCCATTTTAGGTGTTAATAATTCATATAAAAGGCTTATTAGTACAACGTCTGGCTCTTGGAAAGTACTCCATAAAGGGGAGCTGTTGAGTTGTCTGTGCATTATCTCTGGGCTCTCTACTTTGTGGCCACTGGAATGATCAGGTAAAGCACGTTCTCAGGAAGGCAGGGTGGTAAAAGAGAAAAAGCAGGACTCTAGGAAGAACACAGATAATTGGGTTCCAGCCCTGGCTCTGTCAATATCTGTGTGACTTGGATAATTTGTCCTGCCCGGAGGGGCTCCTGTTCCAGTTTGTAACTCGCATTATAGTTTCCTTTTTTATATTACTGTAGAAGTGTGGCAGGATTGTGTACACTTCTCTTATGGCGTACTGTCTTTCTCTACTGTGAAGAGATGCAGGTCTGGGGTGAGACCCACAATGCCTGATGTAACCATGACTATGGGAACATGGGTGACATTTACAACGACCAGCTTAATGATGCCGCTTCCAGAAATGCATTGTGGTGAATAGTGAAGAGTGTCTGTATTTGGTGACAGGAAGCTCATTGACATAAGCTCTGAGGATCTTTGAAAACTCCAGAGCAAAGGGAATGATGGTAAGAATATGATTAGGTCACTGAAAGAAAACAGACCAAAAGCTTCAGCAGATTATACCTGATGCTGAGGTGTGACAGATTCTAAATGCTAGAACAGCTACGCTTGTTCATAAACCGATGTCGGAGAATGGCGGTCAACAAACTGGTCCTTCCTAGCACAAATACAAGTGAAGAGGTGTCAACAAGAACCATTCTTTCTATGTGAGTCATTGGCGAGGTGTCTTAGAGAAGGCTGGGGTGGTAGGGAGGAGGAAGTTGGTGAAATCCAGATACAATAGGACCCAGAGAAGGCCCTTGGGAGGCCAAAGGATCAAAATGCGTCCCTGGATTCTCCTAATTCTCAATTATCTATCTCTTCCCATAGTCCCTCTTTTCTCTCTACCCCAAGTTCATCTCTTCACTGAGGAGGTAGCTTCCTTCGCAGTGAACCTGCCCTCAGCACGTCCCAGCTAGTTCCCACCCGCTCACTCATGGCAGATTAGCGTTTCTGAGTCTCTGATTTAACACATCACTGTCCTGCTGCCATCTGCCTTCCTAAGCCCCAGTAACGAATCCTTCCTCACCGCCGCCACCGAATTCCCCTCCACCGAGGGGAGGAATGCACCCTCCCCTCACTCCTCCACTCACTGTGGCCTAGAGCTCTTTGCTTTGCCCATGTGAGTCAGTGTCCAGACCCCTCCTTTAGATCTTGATAAAGTAATAGCTATTCCATCTGCCTCTGTTGTGGGATAAAGTCCAGGACCGATTCTAAAACTCTCTTCTGAACCATACAGGCTACTGGGGAAGAATGTGGGGTAAGGAGAAGGCCTAGACTTCAGGGTCAGATAGACTTGGGGTCAAATGCAGACTCTACTACTGATTACACATGTGGCCAATCTAAGCCTTGATTTACACACATAAAAGAATGGGACCCGTCTGAAAGGGTTAAATATGAGGACTCACGTAAAGCAGAATGGTGATACATTCATACACACTGTCCCCTTTCCCCCTTACCCCATGCCCCTCTCCGCCCCTTATGTTTCATATTATCTGTCAAATTCCTACATACCCCTCAAGACCTACCTCTTCAGCCCCTTCAGGGACAAGGCCCTGCCACAGAACTTACTTCCCATGTAGTAACGTTTGAGTATTCGACTACTTCGTTTTCTGGCACTCTCTCATTGCTCTGTGTTTCTCTGACTGGGCAGTAGACTCCTGGTATCCAGCGCCTGTCCACAGTGGTGGCCTACAGAACGGTCGGCAGACTCAACCAGGGCTGACCTTGGAGCCATCACCTCCGGAGATGCAGCCCAGAGGGAAGGCTAGCAGGGGCTGAGAGGCCAGACCTAATGACAACCGTCTGTGACACGTGGTGGCATCAGATCCAGTGAGTGAAAGAACAGTCAGGTTAGCTGGCTGTCGCTTCCCCCTCCCCAGCAGGTGGTGGGGCTCTCTCCTCCCCATTTGCCCCCACAGAAGAGCCGCCGACGCCCCAAATGCGCTGGCGGAAGTACAGGAAGGCGGGCGGCAGTGGCAGAACTCGGGGAGATAATGCCCGAGTCAAAATTGTATTCTGTTCCTAACAAGTTCTCTTAAGAATGAGACCTCATTCGGGCGCCTGGGTGGCGTAGTCGGTTAAGCGTCCGACTTTCGCTTGGGTCATGATCTCGCGTTCGTGGGTTCGAGCCCCGCGTCGGGCTCTGTGCTGACTGCCAGCTCAGAGCCTGGAGCCTGTTTCAGTCTGTGACTCCCTCTCTCTCTGACCCTCCCCTGCTCACGCTGTCTCTCTCTCTCTCCTAGAAATAAATAAAAAATATTAAAAAAAAAAAAAAGAATGAGACCCCATTCTTGAAAATGAACCCGAATTCCTGCGCGGTAGCTAGTCTCTCTTTCCATGCAGGTCTACAGCTGAAATAAACACACATGCAGGATGAACTGTATATTCACTCTGCTCAAAAGAGGAAACCTCACATTAGGAAAGTTGAGCGTGATTTTATTACCATCAACAAAAGCCAAAATACTACTGGGAGCAGAACTTCTCAGTCTAAAAAGATTCCCCCCAAATTCCATCAAAATGCAAAAGAGGATGGGATTTGAGTCAGAATAAGTAGGACAATCCACCAGGCAGTAAAGCCCCACATAAGGACCCTTGACATTTTCTCTTCAGCCGCACAAAATTGGAGCTGATATTATGTCTTTAGGTGCTCTATACAAAAGAATTCTACCCAAGTTTCTCACCGTGAGGTGTAAATTATTCATGAAAAAAGAAAATGCACTAGATTACGACACTTACAGAATTTAGCCTTTCCTTTGAGAATCTGCAGATACATTTATGAACTGAACCTCAGGGTCGTTTGGCCTGCAAAGCAGCTGCTTCTGAGGCAGAAAACTGAAAGGTCTATTGTCTTCTTATTTTCTGATTTCTTGAAGAGAAAAAACAACCTGCCTCCGTATGGCTCTCCTAGATCCAAGACCCACCCCTCCTCCAAAAGTGTCCTGACCCGTCTCGTTCCATCTGGATGCTGATGTCCGAGCCGCACTGCACCATGGAATTTACACTCAAATTGCCAAGCAGCTTTAGCCAATAGTGTTAACTGAATGCAAGTCCTGAAATTTCAAACATTTAGCTTTTTTTTTTTTTTACTTAGAGATATAGCAAGCTCCGATCTCTGTCCCCCTACACACACACATACACCACACACACACACACACACACACACACACTCGCTTACTCACTGCTGCCTCTTTCCACAAAATATTTGATATGGCAGTTCTGTCTCACTGGAAGCAACCCGATCCATTACTGAAATGGAACCCTCTTCTATTGTCAGGACATCAGCAAAATGCTCAAGGTGGCTAAGGAGCTTTAGCAGCACAAAGTCAAATGCTGAGATAGATGTTCTCCCCCTGAGTACCAGTCACAAGGGCGTGATTTTGACACCTGTCGTCTGGGCCTCTCTGGAGCACAAAATAGTTCGGTTCCAGCTGCTTTCTAGAGTCTGTTCCCAGGAATGAGCAAACGGTGAGAAAGGAATTTGAGCATCTGTACACAGAGGCCAGTTACCACCGTGCGTTTTGGCAGAGGTAGCTCCCAGGAACCCACTTCCCCCACACCAACGCTTTACAGAACCAAGATTTTTCTTATGGAGGGGAAAAAAAAAAAGCAAAACCAAAAATGGGCTCCAAATGGGTCAAGTGGTGAATGGTGGGGAATGTTTAATGCCTCCTACGTTTATCCAGATATAGTCCTGGCAGATGGCTTTGCATAATAGATGTTTTATAAAACTCTTTGAGATGAGAGTTTAAGTAAAACATGACCTTACCTTTCTAGATTTCTTTATTAGTACAGGCTAATCCAAAAATCTTTACACAAATAGTTTTGAGATGTTGTTCACATTTATTTTCAGAAGTAAAATCTGATGCTTTTAATCTTTTTTCTTCCCCCTCAAGTAATTTGTAGCAGGTCAGATAAAGCATAATATTATGAATCCGGTTGCATGTAATTACTATTTTTGATACGATATTGTTGAAGTTGGTTATCAGATACGGTAAATTTATAACCGGCAGGTATGGAAAATGGGATTTTCTGACTAAGAAATATTCTCATAAATAGAGGGTTATATGTGTTAATTAAATATTACTAATTTTCAATACACTCTTCCTAAGGTCAACTTTTTGTTAAATGGATTTAATCTTTGGAGGAGTGTTTAAAAGATGTGACAAGACCTTGAGGTTATCATTTTAAACCTGAATCATCCCTTTTTGTAGATGTGATTGAGAGATTTGTTTTTAAACATATTGCCAGAAATATAACTTGTTTTCCCCAGCTTTAAAGGCACTGGTTGGGGAGAGGGTGCCTGGCTGGCTCATTCCATTAAACATCTGACTTTCGATTTTGGCTCAGGTCATGATGTCACAGCTCATGAGTTTAAGCCCGGCATCGGACTCTGTGCTGAAAGTGCAGACCCTGTTTGGGATTCTTTCTCTCCCTGTCTCTGCCCTTTCTCCCTCCCTCTCTCTCAAAATAAGTAAATAAACTAAAAAATAAATAAATACATAAATAAATAAAACTACTGGTGGGGTGCTCCATAAAAAGCTTCCTGATTTCCAAGTTCAAGAATTGTTTCTTCTTAGCCCAGGCTCATTTCCCAGAATGAATTAGCTGGATAATCACCCTCACTGCCCACATAGCTTCCGCCGTGGAAACACGGGCAGTGGTATTCACTTCAAATCTGGAGGGGCTCTTTCTTTCCAGCAAAGGCTTGGGAAGTCTTTGAGCTTCTGTGGCTCTGAAGTCTCATTTAGGTAGAAGTGGGAAGGCACGTGGTAGAGGTAGGCACACCAGAGACGCGGGAACAGGGAGTTCACTCAACTGTTACCCCTGAAGGGACAGAATTCAGCTCCTACAGGGGCGACTTCCTGTGGTGAACCTTTCACCTCAGCCCAAATTCCTTTTTCTGCCACAGGACATTAATATTTGGATGGGTTTTGCCGTGGAATGAAATAGTTTTTACGTTTCTCCTTGGTCAAAAGGAACTCTCCCCACATAAGCAGCAAAGGCAAGACAAAGTATCCCATCTGCCAGTGGCCACCGTCTCAGGTTGGACTCTTGTTAAAACCTTTCAACGGTCTCCGGAGACTCTCCTGTCTCAAATCTATCTGCTCACTGTCGCCAGACTTCTGTTCTGTCAGCTCTCCAGCTCGCAGACCGCTATTGGCCAAATCAGGCAAAACCCCTGGCCTTGGTCCTATAAGGTCAGAATCAAACCCAAGGTCAGACTGCACCTCCCCATCCCCGGAAACTAAGGCTCCGACCAATCAGATTTCTCCCTCCCCGGAAACAGAGGCTCTGACCAATCAGATTTCTCCCTCCCTGGAAACAGATGCTCTGACCAATCAGATTTCTCCCTCCCCGGAAACAGAGGCTCTGACCAATCAGATTTCTCCCTCCCCGGAAACAGAGGCTCTGACCAATGAGAATGTTAGCTCTTGGCCTCACCTTTTACAGTCCCCCGCCCGCCTGTGCGCTTGCCATTCCTTCTCTCCTGCGATGATGCTCTGAGAAGAGTGCAGTAGCCTCAGAACCCAGAAGCCAGAAAAAGTACTTCTAGCTGTCGGGTGGGGGAGGGGGGGGGCAGGGAAAGACTCACAGTATAAACTGTATCTTAATTGGACCTTCAAAGATGTTATTAGGTAAACTGAACGAACTCCGTATATAAATGAAGAAACTAAAGCTTTAAGTGTATTTATTTGGAAACTAAACTCTCAAAACAACGTAGTTTTGAAACAACAACAAAAAAAGCAAGACAGCAGAGTCCTATAATAATTCAAGTCATAGGAATTTCAACCTGTACTCTTGTGAAATGAAATTTCTTACAACATGAAAAAACTCGGTAATCCATATACTAAGCTGAACGTCTTTTAATACCTCTACGTCTTTTAATGTGTACTCTGAGATTAAATTTGTCACAATATAGACATCTATAGATTAATACATTCTGACTATCTGTTGGGCTGAAACGGACTCATTTATATGGTGTTTTCATTTTCATATCTGACTGACCTTGTTTCCAGGCCCTTTGTTAGTCGGTGGGCAGATGTAAGAGTAAAGCCTGGGGGGAGTGATTCACACAAAAGAAGCCCATGAACCTAATAATGAATTCTTTTTGACGTTTTATTTTCTTCTTATCTTACTTGTATAGATCCTGGTAGTAATTTTCAGTCTACTCACTGTTATAATATTACACAGAATATCCATATATGGTTATATATTATAATAACGTATATCAGCTATATGGTTTCCAAACATGACCTGGCTATTACATAACTAGCTCAAAGCCACGCTCAAGTTCAGTCCATCTCCGTCCCCCCAGCCCTTGCCCCCCACTCCCCCCCAGCATTCACGTTACTTTGAGCTGCATGAGCAAGACTTCTTCATGTCCTCCTATAGGAACACAGTGTGTTGCTATTGGGTCTCACTTGAAAGACAGTTTATTTGGAGAAAGAAGTGACTTTTGCACATTTATAATGATGAGAAAGGTGGTATAGCACAGGTGGTTAAGAGCAAGGCTTCTGGACTCCGACTGCCCAAGATTCAGTTGCAGTAAGACCATTTATTCATTGTTTAACTTTGGCTAACGTAGTTAACCTTTGCTTCAGTTTTACCATCTGTGAAATAGAGATGACCAAAGCTATACTCATAAGACTGTGGTTAAGGATTACATGAGTATATCTATTCATACGTATCCTCTCTCATATAATATAAAACACATGGCATGATTGGGGCGCCTGGGTGGCTCAGTCGGTTAAGCGTCCGACTTTGGCTCAGGTCATGATCTCACGGTTCGTGGGTTCAAGCCCTGCGTCAGGCTCTGTGCTGACAGCCAGCTCAGGGCCTGGAGCCTGTTTCGGATTCTGTGTCTCCCTCTCTCCCTGACCCTCCTCTGCTCACACTGTCTCTCTCTGTCTCTCAGAAATAAATGAAAAACATTAAAAAGAATATACAGCGTGATATATAATGTATTATATATTATATGAGAGAGAAATCAGTTAGAATAGTATATTGTACAAAATAAGTAGTTTGTAAATAATAATCTTATTAGCTAATGATTATTAAATGTAATTTGTATAGTAAGGCCCAAAGACCTTAGCTGAAAGAGGAAATAGCTGCTAATAAATTTGTTTATTGCATTTTTGTTTATATACCTATGCCCAGAGTCAAACCACCAAAAGAATTATTTTATATTTCTCCCAAAGTATTTGGATTTTGTCTTCCATGAATTTCAAAGTCCAAGCCTAATTTCAGGTAAAACATTCATTGATGCTCAAACTCCAAGTCTAAGTTCAGTTAAAACGTTTATTGAATTTCAAACTACATGTGTAAGTTCAGTTAAAATTTTCATTGCGGGCCCCTTGATTCAGCGCTGAGAACAGACTTTTTAGGTTTGTTACCTATTCATCCTGGCTCATCCAGGGCTCACATTTAAAGGAAGAGTCTGGACCAGAGGATCTGCCATGGGATGTTTTGGTCTCTCTTCTTCCTTCTATGAATGACTTGTATCTGATTACAAATGCCTATGAGGTGTGAACTGTCTGAACTGCCAATCTAAATTGATCAAATGCACTGAAAGACTGTCAAAACCCCAGCGCGTTTTTGGTTAAAGACAGATCACTCCATGAAGGAAAAAGAAGGCAAGATGCTTATTGTGCCCTGAATTTGGAAACTGTTAGCACTACTTGCCATTTGGGAAGTGTCTGCCTTCATACATCCCATACTTTTGAGTCCAGCATAGCAGCGAAGGGACTGCAGGTTTGCTGGATCTCGGGGATAGAAAGGACTATGGGGTGATCTAATGCTGGGCTCCCTTTCCCAAATGAGGAAACTGAGATTTACTATGTTTAAATGACACCTCATTCGCATGGATATGATACCATTGGAGTTTAAAGGGTGAGATTAACAAGACGATGACATCATTTAACAGCCATCAGCATCCTCTGAATTCTGGATTCTGGGGCACCGGAAGAAGTTCCAAGTTCTTTTATGGCTGCTTCCCTCTTTGAAACTTGTTGAAAAGACGTGAAAAATATTCTATACAAAAAGTTCATATTTACAACTATTTCTTTTTCTGTGGTTTTCTTGTGCGAGCTGACCTTCCTGAAGAGCTGCTAAGGATTTCTCTTCTTCATCACTGAAGTGGATCCCAGCACTACTACATCTGATAAACTGCAAGACCCAGGATCTAGGATTCTCGAAGCTACTGTCTGGTACTCCTTTAATAATATTTCTTTAAAGGTAGTTGAAGTTAAACCTGTTAATTCTCTTGCCAACCACAGTTGGCTGTGAAATGATGTATTTTAGCTTCTGCATATCCCATCTTCCTACCCAGCCACCCTGCATGTGTACACAAACCTGTATATGTACATGCAATCTCCCAAAGTTTTTCCCAGCAAAGGGAGCCCCCCCCCAAAAAAAAAATATATATATGTATATATGTATATATATATATGAGATGAGATTAAGTATCTACCATATTAATGGAATTTATGCTCAAACTCCACAGTATATCTTTATCTTGACTTCCTTTCCATTGTTAGGAAGTGTTTAACTTGGGGCACCTGGGTGGCTCACTCTGTTAAGCGGCTGACTTCAGCTCAGGTCATGATTTCACTGCTCGTGGGTTCAAGCCCTGCATCAGGCTCTGTGCTGACAGCTGGGAGCCTGGAGCTTGCTTCAGATTCTGTGTCTCCCTCTCTCTCTGCCCCTCCCTGACTTGCACTGTTTCTCTCTGTCTCTCAAAAATAAATAAAACATAAAAAAAATTTTAAAAAAGAAGTGCTTAATTTGCCATAAAGTATAGTAAAATTCCACTGTAATGAATGCCCATATATTATACTTCAAACTTGTTTTCTTAGGAAAGGACTTCATCACAAAAATTCTGTCAAAACCCACAAAAATTTGGTTCGAGAAGGCAGAGCTCAGACCTAAATATCCAGCTTCCTTATTACGAATGAGCAAATGAAAGGGATGCTTTGAACCTAGTTATGGAAGGGACACAAACTGTCTCTCCCTCTTCCAGCCCATCATTTCTTTTGAACCTTCCCAGCTAAGCCACTTCCCAGCTAAGAAACTTACTTGCTATTCTTTCTTATATCTGTTTGGAAACTCAGTTGGCCTTCCTTAGAGGTAACGGGGCATTTTTGAGGTGGTGAGTGAAGAGCTGAAACGTTATCAGTAGCTCCTATCTGCTTCTGAGAGCGTGTGTGGGCTCAGCACCCCACCCACCCCTTTCCTGCTTCACCACATTTCAGAGGACACAGTCTGACCTATCACAGGATTTTACTTTTATTCCTTCATTCAAGTACCCTCACACTTGTCTCTTCAGTGATGGAATGCGTAGCACTGGAATCACGCACTTGAACAAGACAGCAAGTGTGAATCAGCCCTTCTCACCTGCAAAACGCAGTTTGGAATCTGCCATGTATGCCCTGATATGATTTCTCCCAATTTCTCCCATTGGCTCGGACCTTCCCTCCAGCCTACTCCTATATATATTTTTATCTTTTATCAGTACAGTTGATTTTACTTAAAAAAAAAAAAAAAAAAGCAAACTAAAAGCAAAATTAAAACCATTGGTCTTCCACGAAGAGAGGGCATGCGCAGTAATGTGTTTTTCTCTGCGAGGTTGAGAGTTTACGCCCCCTCCCCCACCCCCCTCCTCACGTGCGTCTCCTGTGCCAGGAGCACATGTTTGCGAGTTGCCTGGCTGGGGTTAGGGTCACGGTCAGCCTGTGATTACAGAGTGGGAAAGAGCCAACTGGCTCTCACTGAGAATGAGGGCATCCAGGGTCTTACCGGCACATGCATTAAACCAACAGAGTTAAACACCCCTAATTAGTTCTATCCAGCCTTTGTGAACTCAGTGCCTACGCTTCCCCCTCCGGCACGCTTTGGCTCTGAGGCCAATATTGACACAAATTGTGAAGTGGGAACCGGTGAGTTTGGGAGCACAAACGACCAAGGCGAGATGTGGACAGGAATCATTCAGACCTCAAATTTGACCATGAAGGAAGGAGGGGAGACTTTTCTAAGAAGGAGAACTTGTTATCCTCCCCAGCGGGTGATGGACAGGGTCTGAACGAACTGAATCGAAATCTAGCCAGTTTTCAAGCTCGGTTTTTACGGTTTCTCTGTGGCAATTCACAAACCACTGGATACGTAACGCTGTACTAAAAGGAACTTAAGCCTATCAGGTTAATTACACAATATTAGGTACGAAAACAAACAGTGCAACACAAAACATAGCTACATCATTATTTGCAGTAAATGTTAACTCTAAATAAGTGCAACCTGTCCATAAATGCCGGCTATAAACTAATTAAAAAAATAAAATTTGATGGATAAACGTGAAAAAAAAATTCTCACCGAGAATTTTTTTTTTAAATATCAGCACTCATTTAGAGTTTGGGATTTGTGAAAGAAAGCTTTAAAAGGAGCAAACCTGATTGGCTGTGGCTGCTGCTGCGAAGGGGACACTTGTTGCAGGAGTTGTTGCTGCAGAGACAGTGGCTGACGTAGCGCTGTGCATCATGGGTACTTTCAGGAGGGGTACCATGGGAGCAATGAACAGGAGGGTGTAGCATTATGGTAATAGAAGTGGTATTTGGCATGGTGAATATCAGAGCAGCAAGCCATCATGGGTTAAACCAGCAGATGGCATGCAATCACAATGCAAAGCAAGGAAGCATGGGAGAGAAATAAAAAAGGGAAAATAGCTTATTACAAGTACAATTGAAGGAAGTTTTAAAACATAATCAGTGATTCCCAGAATGGCCAAAGTGGATCACTTTGGTTGATGTATTTATAAACATTTTACTTCTAACAACAGATCGTTCCCAATTCGGCGTCTGTGGTTGCTACATACTAATGGTCTCCTCTAAAGATGCGACAGGTAATGTCCAATGAAGTGAGAACATACGATACTTCGTTTTTGTCATTCTAATAGGTCGGAGGCTCCACGTGTAGGCCCAATTTGGGGTAGGATATGCTTTGGAGGTAATCGGGGTGGAACGGAAAATTTTTGTCAACTTGGGGCTGCTTTTTTGAACTGAAATTGCTGGAGGCTGTGGGTTTTTCGGGGTTAATAAATGGTAGAGCAAAATCTCGCGGCCTTGGTGTAAATTCTAATGCAGTTACTGTGAAATAGCCCAGCAAATTTTGCCAATGTTTATTTCTCTCTACCCTGAATGGGACGAATCCGCATGTCCTAAAGACAGACTTTTGTACCAAGGCACTGGATATATAGGGGTAACTATGGATTATTCAAATCGAACATCTAAGGGAGTGCTAAGGCACAAATCATCATCACAAATAAACTGACACTTAAAATTAAAAAACGATAATAAAGCAAAGCAGTTCAGACATTGGTTTTCAAAATACATCCACTCATAAGTTTTAGAAATAAATACTTCTGGGAAACTCTGATAACTCTAACACACAGCAAAGAGGAGATAAAGGCACACCACTATGAAACTTTAAAACATTGATGAAATTAGCCTGCCTTTCTGATAAAGTAAACCTTTCTTTTCCTTACGCTAAACCGTATAAACTATAAAGAGAAACAGAATACAGATCATTTTAAAAAAGCAATACTCGTGGTTTTCTGTTTTGCAGTGGTTGCTCTAGCACAGTGGCTGTTCTGGTCACATTAAAATGGTCATTTTCTTCAATATACAAGTACATTTGAAAAAAAAAAACCCTACACATTAACTCTAAAGCCAAATAAGCCTTCAGATCTACCATTTCCTAAAGCATTTCTACCATCTTGGAAATAAATTTCAAGCAAGTGAAGGTACTGTACATAATATAAAAGACAAATAAAAAAAGGTTGAAACCTACCAATACTGGTAGCGGGTGTCATGCACAAAACTGACCCTGCATGTCATGCAATGGTAGGTGGAAAAAGTGAATAAAGGGAAAGAAACAGGTTAGCGGTTTAGAGTTAACATTCAAAGTGAGATTGAAGCACAACCAGAAATAAGTAGGGTTAGTTAACACAGTCTCTTAGAGTTATTCACATTTTTAGTTCAGACACAGATATATCTGACTTATCGGAAGCCAATATTACTCAAAGCTCACTCTTTAGATACTTTTCACACTTCTTATTCACATCCATTGACAGACATGATTCTTTTAAGAATGACATGTGACAATGCTACAGTGCCCTTCCTCTAAGACCTCAAGGTATTTTACAGACAATATCAAGGTCATCCTCTAAGGTAGGAAGTGGGTATTTTACAGATGAAAAATCTGAGGCATAGTAACTACTCCAAGGTCATGTGTAGTGTGAGTCAAGGGTAAGGCCCAAAATAGAATTCTGTTCCTAAATCCAGGTCAGGTTTCTATTTACTAGATTGTGCTGACCTAATTGCATTAAAAGTTTGCTTGTTTCGTGTCAAAAACAATGTGAAAATAAAAACAGTAATTAAGATTCGATATCCTCCAAACCAAAGGCTCACAGGTCAGGTGAATTTGGGACTACTGCTCATAAGCCCTACAGCGTAGGAAGACTGACATTTTTGTGACAGAATGACGTGGTATGGGATCTGTTTCTTGCCGTTAGATTCATCATTATAAAGGAGCGGTGCCTGGCAACAAAGCTTGAATATTATAGGGGCAAAATAGTGCAGAATTGGGGCTGAGTTAGCGCCAGGGCTAGCGATTTTGTCATGGCTACTAGTCGGTGACCTCTGAGGGAGACCCTTGGCAAAACTCCTAGGCAATCTCAGGTTGGCATCCAGTGCAGGGAGGGAGGGAGGGAAGATTTCATTCCTTCCAGGGGAGCTGCCTTCTCTGTGGGTGGCCTTATTAATGTACTTGAATCAGAGAACTCTGACAATGAAGAGAAATGTATGTTGTAGAGTACCAAACAACCCCGAATTATCTACTTCCAGTTCAGTTCCTTAGACTAAAAATCAAGAGAGTATAAGGATTATGTACCTGAAGGTTGGGGGTCACGTAGGTGACAGAACGTTTGTTTGTAATGAATGAAGGAAAACAAATGGATGTGCGCACTTAGGGTTTTAAAACTGTCTTCTGAGATACGAGGTCAAGAATCTAGGATGTGAAGGCCTTTATTCTCTCTGCCAAACTATTCACACCTGAGGGGTACTTTCTGCCTGATGGACGTTTTGGTCACGCTGATGTTAACTAGTCAGGAAAAGAGGCTATTTCACTGGGCTATTAATGGATTCTTCAGCAAACGTGCTAATAGTCAGATTTCTCTCTCTCACACACACACACACACACACACACACGCACGTGCACACACAGGCACACCTCAAAATCCTATTGACGACAGGATTCTTTCTTCTTTTTCTCTCACCCTGTCTTCCTAATCTTCATAACCAAACTTCTGGAAAGTTACCTTCACATAATTTTCACTTCCCCAACCCCATGTATTCTTCAATCCTTTCCATTTTGGCTTTCATTTTCATGTCTTCACTCCAATTGCTAACGTCACCAAGAACTCAGTATTTCTACAATCAGTAGGAAGTCTTCCATTTTCATCTAACTTCCTGCGTCTTGGTAACATTTAGCATTTAGCCACTCCCTCCATAATAACCTAGTCTTTTCCCTTGGATTTTCTGATAACCCAGATACACATGCACACATGAATGCACGCACGCGCGCGCACACACACACACTATATCTTTATATGCTGGAGTTTTTCAGGACTCAGTTCTGGTTCCTTTTCACCTATTCTATGCTTTTTCCCAGCATATCGTCCATTTATGATATCATTAAACCCAGGATTTAAATATTATCGATGAGCTCAAGGCTTCCACATTTATGCACCTACCTTCCCTCTTGATATTCCCTCCTCCAGCTCACCAAAAAAACCAAAGCAATCCTGCTTCTAAAATGCATCTTGAATTTCTCTGTCTGTGCATCTCTACCACCACTTCTCCAGTCCTGATCGCCATGGTCTCCAGGCTGGGCCCTGCAATGACGTCCTCACTGGTCTTCCTGCTTGCCTTCCTATCCCTTGGTTAATCCAATCTCCACTGTGCTGTCAGCGTAAACCTTTCTAAACACAGGTCTGTCTGCTTCTCTGCTGGAAACAATTCACTGCCTTCTCATTGCTTTTAGGATAAAGGCCCCCTAGGGTCCAGTCTCTATCTCCCTGGCTTGTTCCATCCCCCTCTCCGGAGGCCGGCACCGTGACCCAGGCAGATTCGTCTTCCATTTCTTTGAACTGAACACATCACACTTTTGTCCTCCCTTTGGGCTTCCCACAAGCTGTCCCCTCTCTGCCTGGAATCATCTTCGCCCTCCTCTTTTTATCTTCCAGGTCTCAAGGCATATATCACTTCTTTAGAAAACTGTTCAATTGCTCTTTTACCTACCTCCACATGCCACTCAAATCAGTTTTCTATTTTCAAGCTTATTGAACTCTATTTTTTCACTCATACGACGTATAAAACATTTAAGTTATATGTTTCTATGGGCATTTTTTGAACACCCATCTCTCCTCATCTACTGTAAACTCGGAGGGCAGCGTTCATGTCCGTCTAGGTCTCTGGGGCACATAGTAGGTGGACAATGGGTTGAATGAGTGTTCTCAGCCAACAGGGAGGGTAGTGGGAGCAATCTGATCCTAAACCTTATTAAAAGTACCCACTTTGTAAATGATTTCCTTTCAGAGTGAACCATGGCTGGATTCTAAGTGATGCCTATAAAAATGCTGTTATTCTCTTGCATTGCAACGTGGAGGGGTCTTGGAGGGCTTTCCTGTGTCGTGGATGCGAATGTCACGGGGTTGAAAACTACCAGCGGCAGCTCCGGCAGCCACACTGAGCCAGGACTAAACGTGTCACTTCAGCTTCAGTTCAGGCTGTGGCTGAGATGCTCAACGAAATTAATTCGAGGAGCCTCTCCTTCTTCTATGTGCTTGAAAAATGACATGAATATCGGCAACATATACCTTCTGTTGTGCGTGGCTGTCTTGCTCAGCGCCAGATTCTGGCCCTCATCTTCTTTTCTGCCTTTGCACCCCGCCTCCCGCCGCTTGCACTTTGCTCTGCAGCTAAAAGGAATAACTTGCTCTTCCTCAAATGTGCTCTCCGCAACCTAAGCTGTCTCGCCCTGCCCGGGATGCTCTTTGTCCACTGGTAAAATCTCCCTTTCAAAGTCCTAAGCAAATTTCTTCTCCTTTAGAGAGTTCTTTCTTTCTCAGGATCCTCTGTCACCACCAGCCACTGCACACGCTGGTGGCCCTACTGCAGAGCCTCTTTCTGCACTCTCCAATAGCTCTGCTCACGCCCCAAGGGGCCCTTGACGCCCTGGATTGTATTGATTTTTGCCTCCTTCTGAAGTCCGTTGTAGTCTCAGTACTGGATCTGGAACCCAGAACTAACTATGCGTTCAAGAACTGTTTGCTGAAGTAAGTGGGACAAATAGATTCTGCTGTGGTTGTACAGTAGATACAGTTTCCACTAAAATGCTGACAGATCTTTCACCAAGGTGTGTGATAACCTTACGTAACATTATGGTTTCTGATCATTAGGCAATATTTGTGCTAACAATTTTCCTTCTACTGGTTATTCCCTACATCCAGTATAATGAAATATATCAAGGAAGGAGTCGGTGGGTCATTTTGTTCTCACCGGCTGAGGCATTTCCCTCAGGCACTAATTCTGTCAACAAAGACTTCTCAACTGTTCTCTGCTTCGGTTGCACAAATATTCCAACTCTGGAATCTGTGAGTTAGGGTTCTCTGGATATTTCCATTAGTTATATTTTCCACTTTGCAGCATAGACACAGCCTCGGTTTTTCCATCTGCAAAATGCCAATAATTACGCCTGCTGCTGGCAGAATGATCTTGAAGAACAATGAGAAAATGCCTATACGAACACTTACAGTAACTCAGAATAAACCTGTCAGAGAAATGCCAAGAATTATTACCCTGCTATTTTTGTAAGTGTGTGTGGTTTTTGCCACTTCCCTAACATAGCAAAGGAAAAGTATTAACTGCTAGATTAAAATAATCCCTATCCAAAAAAAAGGAGAAAAGGAAAAGTCCCACCCACCACAAACGTGCTAGGGCATCAACCAAGGTGATAATTATATTAGCGTGGTTTGGGAGAAGAATCTCATGTTTTGCATGATATTTTACATTATGATCTCCCTAGCCTGGAGGCAGAATTTGTAAAATCCAAATTCATACTGTGTCAATGGGAGAGTTTTAGTACCAGATCAAAAAACTTCGCTATGGGTGACAAATGGTAGGTAGACATAGTGTGGTGATCATTTCACAGTGTATGCAAATATCAGATCATTATGCTGTACACCTGAAACTGATAGAGTGTTCTGTGTCAATTATACCTCGGTGGGAAAAAAGAAAAAATAAAATTTAGGGATCTTAAAAAAAAAAACAACCCCCAGGGCCCTGGGTGGCTCAGTCGGTTAAGTGTTTGACCTCGGCTCAGGTCATGAGCTCATGGTTCGTGGGTTCGAGCCCCGCGTCCGGCTCTGTGCTGACTGCCAGCTCAGAGCCTGAGGCCTACTTCGGATTCTATGTCTCTCTCTCTCTCTGTGACCTTCCCCTGCTCACGCTCACACTGTCTCTCTCTCTCTCTCTCTCAAAAATAAATAAAAAACATTAAAAAATTCTTTAAAAAAAAAAACCAAAATTGTACTATGAATGACTTCTTAGTAAAGGGTGGCCTCCAGGAGAACACGGAGTGCTTTTTGTTTCATATATATGATAAATATTAATATAAAGTATTTATAGAAAAGTCAAAATCTGTCATGTTAAAAATAATGGGCCCACCCATCTACCAAGTTACAAAACTTATTTTTGAACAGCATCACTTAATTTGCAGACATTGAAGACAACAGTGATTCACAATGATCATTATCATTACCATTTTAAAATTAAGTTGAAAATGTGGTTTATGAGAAAGAAAGCCTGAAGTAAAAAACTAGAGCCAAGATAAACACTAAAATTTCTGTTCTAGATTTAAGTGGGGGAGAGATTACGCTAATTGCCTTGTGAGAAAATTATTTTCTCTTTCATCATTTAAGAAAAACATGCGAAAACTTCTTAGAAGTTGAAATACCATTTCAGAGTACGAGAGCTACATGGTTGTTCACTATGATATCGATATCATGGTACAGATGGAAACGCTTGTAATTCACAGATTTAAGGGGGCTAGGACCCACTTTTTGGCTCCCAAAGTCCACACAGTTGAGGGTTGCCGGACACACTTGGACAGTTTTTAAAGAATCCAGCAGGGGGCAGGAGTACTCAAGCACAGCAACCAGTACAGCCTATCGGTCCTCGATACAATCATTTCATCAACAATAATCAGGCCACTGCATAAGGGATGTTATCCAGTCTTGCTTTGGAAGTCTTTAAATGGTTTCCAGGTGGAATATTTTTAGGTGAGGGTCCTTTCAGTGATTTAACGGAGCAGTCATTACTGGCTTGAAGTGTTAAATGCGAGTTAAGAGGCCTTCACATTTTTACACGACTAAGTTCCAGGGTTTCAAAGGCATTCCCAGGAAATTGTTCTGAAATTATTACCCAGTCTCCAGAAACAGACTTGTCCTTTTATGTTTTACCCCTCGGTACATTCTTCCCTGATTTTTTTTCTCTTAAAATATCTAGTGACGAGGCCTATAAAAAAAGACACTTCTAGAAATCCTACAAGACCTCGAGATAAGTTTACCTACTAGTAATTATTTTACAAACATGTTCCATCTAGTGGATTACAATTACACGGCCCACTGTTCTACACCTGCACTGAAATGTCACTAGTTAAGGTTGTAATCGCATAGGAGGGAAGCCCCAATAAGTACTGACACAGAGACTCACTCTATAGGTCTGTGAATCTATGTAAGAGAAGAGCGGAAGTAAAATATGAAAACTAAACACTAAGAACCATTTTACTTACATAATTTATATCTTTAATAAATACTATTAACAGGTTGACAATTCATTTCGAAGTGTAGCTTTTATACAAAGAATACCATAGAAATAGTGATTCTATTCCCTCCTACGTTAATTCCTGATATGCTACAGGATTGAAAGAAATGGAAAATAAACCCAAAAAGTCCAACCGTGTGGATTAGAACTAACAAGCTCTTTTGGATAAAACTGCTGTTCATCTACATTTACCTTTGAGTCACTCTCATGGCATGAAAATTTTGACTTCCAAACTAAGAACTCAATGGATAGTCTTCTCACAAAGCCTACATTACTCTCTGATTCTTCTTCATTTTTTTTTAAACACTAGATTTTATTTATTTTGGGAACATTATCTCTGCTTCTAACATAGACTAAAAAGTCAATACCATGGTCAATGTACGGTGACTGTGTGTTTGTATATGGTGTATGTAGGTCTGGGGTCAGGGAGGTGGGTACAAAAAGGAGGGTTGACATGCTTTGCATTCTGTCTCTTCACTTTTATCTCATGTTTTATGTCTGCCGAGCTGTAAGGGAGAACTCTGTGACTCCACATACGGAAGCCAGGTGGTGTCACGTCATGGTACGTTGGACAGGTCACAGGGAAACTAGGTACCGGGTCTTTGTCTCATTAGCTGTGCCACCTTGGGAAGTCACCTCACATTTAGGGGGCCTCAGTTTTCTCATCTGTAAAACGATCGAGCGGATGAGGAGATCACTAAGAATCCTTTAAACTTCGAGATTCTGTGATTAATATATTCCATCTCTTAGTGGAATGATACAGTTAATGGACCTTAGCAGCTAAGATTATCAGGCATTGGCTCGGAAACTGAGAAAAGAGCTCTATTTGTGCACTTGGTGAAGCTGAGAACGATGGAGAAAGAGAAAGAATGGATGTAAAATATGAGAAGAGGATTGCTTTAATTTGAAGAGCCTTGGTGTTTTTAGTGCTCTGAATAGGAATAGAAAAAAAAAGGTTAGTATTTACTGGAATTGCTGTTTTTAGGTCATTCAGGGTTAATGACAAATCTCAACGGTCACACATAAAAAGGCCTTACTGACATAAAAAACTGTACACAGCATGTGCAAATACAAGAAACCAAAAGGCCTAACCGCTATTTGCCTCTGCTGGGCTCACTCTGACACTTAGCTCTCTACAATATTTGGCTTTAGGCACCTGACCGTCTCTCGCTATCATCCAAGCCAGGTAAATGTATATCTAGACAGCTAGGACAATGAGGAGTTTCAGGCTGTATTGACTATACCTTTACAAGCAAACTAGATGCCACCGAACAGCTTTGAGGGATGAGAAGAAAGCACATGACCAGAAGGGCACACAGACACAGGACTCGGAGCTGTCAGGGCACGTACCTGCTGGGATGAACGCCGTGTGTTGCTGCAGCTGGGCGCTGCTGAGAGCCTGCTGGTAGTGCAGCGCGCTGGGGCTGAACACCGTGCTGGCGCCGTTTTTTTCAAGTGCTTGTCTCTTTGGTAAAGGGTGAAGAGCACCGGGGGGAAAGGCCTAGAAGGAAAGAATCGGATACGACATGTATAACTCGAAGTAACCACACCTGCCGTGTCCACAGAGACCATCATTTCCAACATTCTTTTTTTCAAAATGGCAGCTAAGGAGATGCCTGGGCCATGCACCTTAATTTAAACAGCGGCAATGTCGAATGAGTGAGACTTTGTTATTGAGAGCGGAAGCATGACTTCTGTCACCCAAAACGGTAGCATCTCAACTAAGGAAAAGAAAAACTATCAAGCAACACCAAAAAAAAAAAAAAAAAAAAAAAAGCTTTTAAAACGAGTTAAACTATTCTAAGGGATGGAAAGAAGCATTTGTTATATTATTAATACCTATTCTCTTCGTTAACTAAACGGCAAGTTCTTGGATTAAGAATTATAATGTGCATTTTTCCGAGGCAAGTACTTTAAATTTGCTTCACTCGTTTGGAAAAGGTATTAAAATTTGTTAGGATTAATTCATTTCACATATTACGTATGAAAATGAGATGGCTAAACACCTTATTGAGTTTTTTCCATTAATTAATAGTAACGATTGTTTGCAACCAATTTTTTACAAGTAATACAAATCTCAGATGGTTCTCTGAAAAGCTACATGCAAAGCGAAAGGTGAAAGGTCAAAGTACCAGGTCTACAGATGCTTCGAGAGGTCGCTTCATTGCTTTGGCAGTCGACTGAGTCTTTTAATAACAGGCAGCGAGCACATGATGGCAGTGGGCCAATGGGATTCAAGCGAATTAACATACAGGTAAACAGCAAGCAGAGGTGCATCATGGGAACGGCATTGCATTGTGGATAGGTGAGAAGGAAAAAAATATTCTGAATGCAATATACAACGTACAAAACACTAGGCATGCACAACAACAAAAATGTTTTCTAAAGAAATGAATATTACACCTTAAATTAGTATTGAAGCAAAAATGCATCTACTATACCTTAGTTAAAAGCATATAAGAGAGTAAAATATAGATGTTTGAAATTCAGGAAAGTTAATTAAAACAGCAGCTTGCATACACACCATAAGCATTTTTTATATTGCTTCAGGAAAAAAATGCAAAACTTTCAAGGGCCATAGGACTGATGAACTTCTGATAAGTTAGTTTTCAAACGTAAAATAACAAATATACTAAGTAGAAGATCCAAGTCGGAAAAAAAGATATCATCTTTAACTTTTAGAAAAAGAGCTGGTAACGAAGATCTAGCCTAACAAAATGAAGTGGCAAACTGAGACAAAGAATTCAGGCAAAAAAATATTCAAACACAAGATTATTGAGGCGAAACTGTTTGGGTTTGGATCTTAATTTTTTGTCTGAATCACGTGGCTAATTGTCTCAATTCTTCTCTTCACTCTGCTAGCATGGATCTTGCAATGCGGAACAAGGTTCCAAACTTAACAAGTTTTGAATTTGAATCGTAAGTTTCTCAAATTTCCCACTCTCGTCCCATTTTACTGTTTCTAATGACTAACTTATCATCCATTCTATGTTTTCTACTACATTTGAAATCATAATTCAGTTTATCTCAAACAACTTACCGGATTAGGCTAAGAAAATACCCTTTAAAAAGGTATTTAGTATTCTCAGGTATCAGACTAATTTATATTTAATAATTCTATTCGTAATTTCAGCTATAATCAGTGACCAACCCAGTTAATGAGAAGTGGAAATCGTGGCTAGAACAAGTTACGACAGCTAAAAAGAGCAAACAGCTAAAAAAAAAAAAAAAAAAAAAATAGCGAAGGACTGCTTGATATATTAGATGTAAAATAATATTTTTAACTTATAACCATATTTTGGGGCAGACTGTCTCATTTAAGCAGCTGAAAAAATAACAAATATTGATTGATTTAGACCATAGCGAAAAAATTTTCCTAGTCCTGGATCACTGCTGTAAAAAATGGAAAATTCTATGATGGAATTCTGTGAAAATAAAAATAAAATAAAAGGAATAGCTCCAATGCAAATAAAAAATGAAATACCCCCTTTTTTATGGGTAGCACAATAGGTAAATCCCTAAGGTTTGTGTAATCAGTACAAAACGTGATATTCTAAAGTTCGGAGTTGGAATCATGGCATTTGCAATAAAATGAGATAGTACGAAACTCTCAAAAATGGGAAACAATTAATGATATTTTTTTCTGCAAATAAAGGCCTTTTCATCATCACTTGATGATTCAAGATCAAAAGTATAGAGATGCCAGGAGGTAAAGATGGACGAGGTAGGCAGAAACAAAGTGGGTATGGAAAGGACTGAAGGCAGAGAAGAGATTTAGAACGTCCAACAGAGAAATGTTTTGGAAGGCAGTCTTAAGAGAGGCCATTAAATAATATAAAATCAGTGTTCTGGAAGTAGAATTGCAACATTTTTAAAACCCAGAGAGCCCCACAATAAGAAAACTTCTTTGCACTAGATGTTCTTTCTTCAGATGTAAATCCCCCATTATGTAACTTCCATGACACCACATTAGTTTAAGAACTTGGGTTGCTGTAGAGTTTTTACACTGCTAAATAATGCGTTTCTTCAAGCTCAGATTCATCTGTGCTAACTACATAAGGCTGCACAGCCCGTTCTCACAGAGTGCACTGAGCACACAAACTCACAATCAGTTTGGTCTCAACTTCCTGGACTCTGTTCTGCTCTCCCCTGTTTCCAGTCCTTGGGAGTTCCAGAGCAAATGTAATGTCGGGTTGATTTTGTCTGCTGTGCTAACTGCAGGAGTGATTATGTCTCCAAAGACTGGCATTTATGAATGAAATTTTGATTTAACAAAGCATCATTCAATGAGGTCTCCAAGTAGAAGAAGAAATATTAAATATGTCTCCCTAAGATCATCACCTGGAAGGTTAATGCTCTTTTTTTCTGATTTTAGACTGATGAAACTTAATGTCCACAGAAGTCAGAATAACTTAGGAATGTCAGAACAATGAGGGCTCTAAACTGAGCTGGCCAGCAACACCATCTCCTTCTCTCCCCCTGCATACTGTGGGTTATCTTTACTAGACAAAAATATTGTGTCTTTTCTTTCCTTTTTTTAAAGGTTTATATTTATTTACAAAGAAATAAGACATATCCTAAACAGGCTCTGCACTGTCAGCACAGAGTCCGACGTGGGGCTCGAACCCACGAACCGTAAGATCATGACCCGAGCCAAAATCAAGAGTCAGATGCTTAACTGACTGAGCCATCCACGGGCCTCTATATCATGTCTTTTCCTGGAAACAGTAAGTTTTCGAAGGCTGGGCATACATATTAGGATCTTGCACACCTTATGCTTTGAAACACACGTGTAGAATGTAGTTTTAAAAAATCCGTGTGGATTCATAACCACATTATGATATGGATTTGTGGTACACAGATATTCTGCTTTAGAGCAATGACTTGACTGCTGTCTTGTGTTTACCTACACTGAAAGGTCTTCAGGCTTAGACTCGACCTTAGAGACCAACAAGCTTGGCGGATCATGGGAGCTTCCTTAGGTCCTTAAGCTGAGAAAGAAGTTCTTTAGTTGGGCCTCTACTATGTGGCGAACACTTGGCATCCATTTTTTGCTGGCCTCACCAACGTTTTGGACCCTCTGCCCTTTCTGGACCACCTCCAAGTTTGGGTACATCCAGCCAGATAGTTCTTTCTCTGGATCAAAGAACAACCCAACCGTGAGTCAGTGCATGCCAGCCAAGGGCCCATGCCGGGCTTTGTGGGTAAAGACCAACTCTGTCCTCAGAGTCAGAAAACCCTGGTGACGATAATCAGAACTGCCATCTTAACGTGGAAGAAGGGGATGCAGACAAATAGTGTGGAATTCAAAGTTGCTGTGCATGTTTTCTTGAACAGTTGAAACTTATCTCACTGATGACAGCGGCCCCGTTTCCTTTCACAAAACAGGAATCTCCCGTGTAGCCCCATTTTGTAGGATGTGAAGAAAGACTGTTTGCTTAAAGATCAGATATCCTTTGTGTGAAAATTACCAAACAGAAGTTCTGTCTGCCTTATTTTCACATTTAAAAAAAATTCTGGTGAGGATGAGGCTCACGTTTTAAGACATATCGTAAAAGAAGAAGCCTCTAAAGGAATTAAATGTCTCCTTTTCTGGAATCAAAGCTTTAAATGTGTTTCAGGGTCCAATTAATCAAAAGAAGGGGAAGTCCCTGGACAATAATACAAATTGCATTATAGAAATTCTTTGTGTTCAGATATGGAACCCAGGTGAATGGGATATTAATATCTTCTGACCGCAGTCATCACTCTCATTTGTTCTTTTAAATAAGGAAATAAAATAAGAGGTATTTTTCAGTGTGTTGAGCAATCTTGCTCCTAGCGTAAGAATACTTTGACTTCATCCAACTGCATCTCAGTGGGTTCAAATGAGCCTCTCACTTCAACTAAAAAGATATGACAGATTCAATAATTTTCATGTCATTGTCAGAAAGACGCTGGCTTTTGTTCTGAAGCTACGTTCCTTTGGGTTGTCTTTGACAATGTTGCAAGATCGCCTGAAAGATCCCCTGAAATATCAGAACTCCAAATTTGGGCACAGTGTAACCCTCTGGGAAACTACGGTAACTACGTACACTGACATCCACTGCAATATCTCTATGCGTCTTGATGAGTGTGATGTGAAAATGCGCAGAAGGGCACGGGGAAGGGCACACAGAGAAGTCGTCTTGATTTTAAAATACTAAGCTCAGGAATGACATGTTTGCGTAAATGGCCATTTCTTCTCTTATCTCCATCAACCCAAGTCACCTACCATTGACATAAAATGGCTTCACTGTTCCTTCAGTGATTGAAATCTATATCTCTGTATCTCTGTGTCTATACATATAGATATATATACCTATATATCTCTATATCTCTGTATTTATAGATATCTCTATCTCTATATATTACAGCTGATACTTCTAATAAACAGCCAGATACAATCGAGGCTCAGATAAATTCAGGGCTCAGTCCTAAGGTCGCTATTAGTACCAGTGGCTTGTATCCACAGGTATTTGAAATTCAGGGAATGGGGCACCTGGGTGGCTCAGTCGGTTAAGCGCCCGACTTCAGCTCAGGTCATGATCTCACGGTTCACGGGTTCGAGGCCCAGTTGGGCTCTGTGCTGACAGCTCAGGGCCTGGAGCCTCCCTCTCTCTCTGCCTCTCCCCCACTCACATTCTCTCTCTCTCTCTCAAAAATAATAAAAGAATTTTTAAAAAAAGAAATACATGGACTATTTTTTTCATATTCCCAGAACCTCATCTCATACCCCAGTGGCCAGAGATGGCTATTGTGACCTAGGCTGAGACAACCATAGCACGCTCTTACTCTAACCATGAAGCCACCAAAATGACCTTTAACTGCTTCTTTAGTCTTTCTAATTAGAACTGCCGTAGATGCAGGCATCCTCATCTCTCTTTTACTTCGACTCCCTTTGGAGGGCATCACATGGAGTCCAAAGTTTTTATGTCTCTTGCAACCACAGTCCTGACTAGCCTTCGGGATATCCTTGGTACCCAGTTATGATCTATAATATTAGTGCAGAGGAAAAAGTGTTATTTGGGCCTAACAGTCAGTACACCAGTTAGGGTAAATTGGGGCTGGCCTAAAACAATGATTGCAATGGAAACAGTTTTACTTCTTTTTTTTTTTTAAGTTTATTTATTTTTGAGAGAAAGAGAGGGAGTGAGAGAGAATCCCAGGCAGGCTCTCTTCTGCCAGCACAGGCCCGAAGCAGGGCTCGATCCCACAAACCATAAGATCATGACCTGAGCTGAAATCAAGAGTCAGACACTTAACAGACTGAACGACTCAGGCGCCCCAAGTTTTGCTTCTTATAGGATGAGATCTTCACTAAGAGGATGGTAAGACAGATGCCACATTGGAGAAATGCTCACAAGAAGAGTTCCTTTCTCATCAGCATTAAGTAACTAATTTACTCTCCTCCCTACGCCCCTGTTCCCAATTATAATCAGTTTTGCAAACCTGCTCTTTTACTAGAAGAGAGAGGGCGAATTTGTCTATATTGTACGACAGGCTCTCTCTCTCTTGTGGTTGCATACACCTGTGCCTATATATATAAACTCACACATTCAGAAAAATCACTGTTCTGTCCAGGGATGTAAGACTAAGGAGACATGAGGGAAAAGCACCAAAGCCTCAGAGGCTCTGAGGAGAAGCAGTGAGAGACATGGAGGACCAGTACTCAGGACGCTTGGAAACAGGATCAGATCGGAAGGGTCTGTATAGCCACACGTGACACACTAAGTGGTAATCACGTGAGGACAGGCTCTGTGCCTTTCTCCCTGTATCCCTGGCCCTCACGGGGCCAGGCCTTTGAAAACATTTGGGGAAAGAATGTTGAATAATAGGAACTTTTTATGCCTAACAGCTACGCTTGCATTTCGATCAGTTATCCAAGTCTGAGGTGGCGGCTGCTGGTTAGAATACGGTGTTGTAAAGTACACTCTTCACCTCTGAAGCTATCTGTCTCTTCCAAGGGAGGACTGGCCAGTCAGTCTTTCCTTCTGCACTGGACCCCATTATGCATTTCCATCTTCACTGAGGAGCAATGTGGCTCTCACTTACTGAACTCCAAGCTCCTGGAGGGCAAGGAAGCCTGCTTATTGTACGCATGCTATCAGCAAGTGTCTCCTGCGCGGCAGGTCTCATTAAATGTTTCGGGGCACCTGGGTGGCTCAGTCGGTTGAGCTTCCGATCTCAGGTCATGATCTCATGGTTCATGGGTTTGAGCCCCACACCGGGCTCTGTGCTGACAGCTCAGAGTCTGAAGCCTGCTTCCGATTCTGTGTGTGTGTGTGTGTGTGTGTGTGTGTGTGTGTGTGTGTGTGTGTGTGTGTGTGTGTGTGTCTCTGCCTCTCCCCTGCTTGTGCTCTGTCTCTCAAAAATAAATGAACGTTAAAAGAATTTAAATGTTTTGAATGAATGAGTGAAAGAATGAGTGAATGCACAATGTCTATCATATACTAAAATAGGCTTCTGACAAGCCAGAGACCTCACGTTAAAACAAATTAACTAGAAATTTCTACAACCTAGTGTGCTGCACAGGGGACTGCCATGAGAGTTCCCAAAATATGGCCGCTGCCCAGGCCACACCCAGATGAATTAAATAAGAGACTCTAGGGGGAAGAGACTGATGTTGGAACCCTTCAGGGCCCCTCGGGTAATTCCAAAATAAAGCCCAGTTTGAGAACCAGTGTTCCAGGCAGGTGCCTGTCAACTGTTCCTGTGGATGCAGAACACTTGAGCATATTTTAGAATTAGAATTCGGATCCCAAAGGTCTGGGGTGGGGCCTGCGAGTCGAGCTGTAACAGGCTCCCCAGCCTCGGTGAGGAGGAGGAGGAGGAGGAGGAGGAGGAGGAGGAGGCGGAGGAGGAGGCGGCGGCAGGGACAGCTGGTCTCTAAGGACAGTACAGTGACTCAGGGACTCCAGGCTGTGTTACGGGCCCCACCCCCACTCCTTTTTAAAGCACCAGTCAGCGCATTTTCATCTGTTTGGTGACCCGATGCTCTGCACACAACTGCACTTGTGGGGGGCGGGGCTTGAAGGGGGGGGGAATCAGGAGTAGGAAGAGCCTGGTCACCTGTTGCCAGCCTCCCGGCTGCGGGTCCGGCTCAGCAGGGCTCAGCTCTACTCGCCTCGGCTAAGGCTAAGCTCCGGTGGCCGGTGGCCGCCGGCCGCGGAGCCCGTTCCGGGGAGGGGCCGCGGCCGGCGCAGGCCAGACTCGCAGCAGGACTGGCCGCGGGCGGACGCCTCGAGGGGTTCCCTGCGCCTGAGGGATTTACTTATTGTGCTGGAGAAGGGAAGGAGGGGGAAACGAAACAAAACAAAACGGGGGTGGGGGGGGGACCACAACAGAACTTAGGCAGCGGAGCAGCAGGAGTAGCAGCCTTCCCTAGGTCGCGATCGTTCGGGAGAGCGTCCGAACCCCGCGGGGGCTCCCGGGCCCGCGCGCTCCCGGGCGGAGGAAGGTGAGGGCGGCGCGCCCCCACTTACCATGACTGTGGCCGCGGCTGCCTGGGCGGCCACCGCCGCTTGGTTGGCTTGGTGCTGCGCAGCTTTGATTTTGGCCTGCAAGTGGGCAGGAGGGTGAAAATATTTGCATTTCTCCCTCATGCAACGCCCCTTTATGTAATCCATACAAACGGTTACGGTATTGTCGTTTGTGTCGATCATGGTGCTGTCTGCGGGGTGTGCAAAGCGGCAGTCGGTCTCTCCCCGGGCACAGTTTCCTCGCTGGAACTCCCTGCATACCTAGGACACAGGGGAGAGAAGCACACGATGCAGAAGAAAGGCTGATGGCCGCCGGCACCAACTACCTCTGCGAGCAATGCTTTTCCTTTCTTTTAATGATGGCTTTCGTGCCATTTCACTAAAAATTTGATTGTGCAGAGCTCAAGTAACCAGAGTCCCTGACAAACTAATTTGGATTTTGTGTCGCCCTCTTTTCTGGGGCGGCACACTGTGCTGAGAAAATGGGTCAAAAATCCTCAGTATTCGCTGAAATGACAAAAAGCAGCAAAGCCCCCATTTGTCTCTGGGCTAGTGTATACATCTCTAATAATCAGGACATAATATATGTATTGACTGATATACAGTCTATAATTTGGACATCTCTTCGCACATCCAAATCTCTTCCTGCTCTGGCAACTGTGTGACGCCACAGGATTTTTGGCACGGAGGGGTCATTTCATCACAGATCAGGCCACCAGGTCACAGCTGTACAACTCCAGGAGGGATTGGGGGAAATAAGCTTGTTCCCTCCCTGAGGATGGGAAGTGGGTGGGGTGAATCTGAATACTCCTGTTTCCCCCTAGGACTCCCCGGCTCTAAAAAGATAACTTACGCTTATAATCATAAGTCAGGGCAATAGTGTCTAAGACGTTGAATCTTGCATTTAAGGTCACTCTACTACTATTTTTGGTAGCACAGAAAGAAGATAAAAAAAAAATAAAGACAAAAAGGAGAGAAATATGGGAAGAGATAAAGGGAAAGAAATGAGAGGAGGGAAGCAGGAATAGAGTTTGAAGTACTCCTCTGTTGTTGCTGTCGCTTTTTTAGTCCTTAATCCTTAGTTACCCTAAAGTCTTGAGTGACTGGAATGCTCCCTCATTTAAGAATTCCGGTGCATCGAGAGTTTACCGTCTAAAGAAAGTTTTGTTTAGAATTTAGAGCATATTCTTAATTATGCCCTGGATGACACAAATGACCTATAGACATAACACTTATATTTATAAGTATCATTAGCAGGACAGAACTACGAGTAAAATTTGGCGTCTCGGCCATCAGTGAGGTTATATGAAGGGTCACTGACGTGACTGTCAAGCTTTGTGAAAGTCAAACTTACTTGGGAAATACAGTTTTGCTGACCAAATCCTGCCAAGAGGATTTGAAGGGGAAACAGATAAGTCACAGGATTGCTCATTGTTTCCTCCTGCTTTGGATATAAGCCAATATTCCGATCTTCAGTTCATAAAATGCACAACATAAAAATTACTAAGATGTTCCCATCAGTTCTGAGTAAGCCTCCCTCCCTAAATGGAATCCTGCAGGCTGAGACCATCAAAGGTGCATGCAGACTAGCCGTCAAGCATTTACCAAGGGTCTCTGTGTGCAGCCGGCTTCGTTCCTGGCTTGAAATGAGCTGCACAAAGGCCTGCTAAAGTCATTGTAAATTATTTTTCTAGGTCTCTGTCTACCAGTCCTGTTGGGGAGAACGATCTGTTCCCAACTTGGCCGATATAATTTGTTTTCTAAACCACACAGTCACGCAGAGGACTGTGGAGTAGGATTCCAGCAGGTGGAGCCCCAAACACTTTTCTAGACCATGAAAGGTCTGCTCTATATTCACAGGGGCCAGCTAGATCAAAACAGCCGTGTTAGGGTCTTTAGTCCTTTCGTTTCGAGATCCATATGCTCCAGATTGAAGAGAGATCAGGCAGCAGCATTTTATTTCCCTCAAGATTTATTGCGTAAATACTTAAACAAATGCACAACTGAAAGAACATTCTCCAGTGATCCAATGTAAAGCACTGTGTGCATCCTGACCATACGTACACCACCTAACTTGAACCGGTAATGGAATTAAAGGAGCTCTTTAAAAAAATCTATCAATCTTTACTGCATAACGTGCTCTATTAAATATCATGGGATACAGTAGCTAAGATAAATCCTCTAACTCTGATTAAAGAGAAATTTTACCCAGTAAGTGTTGGCTTGACTCACGACTTAAGAATTATGTTCTATAATTTTATGAACCTGTTCTCTTGACCTTTATAGAACACTTGAACTTAAGTTAAACAAAATATCTCAGTCAATAACTTAATATGCCCAGCTTCCAGTTTCCCTGTTTACCAAGAGTACAACCAGGGCTATATTCTGGAACATTCCAACATAACCATACTAGCTCTTAAAATATTGAAATGTGATCATACCAAGTGGTCAAGAGTCATAGTGCCTTTTACCCCTACCTCTGTGTCCAGGTGTCCCCAGTGCCCTGCCTGCTGGGCTCCTGACTTGCCCATTCTCAGACCTTTCCAGAAGCCATCAAAGGTTCATTTCTGGCCCAGCTGGAGGCTTTCAGGAGTCATCTCTATGGCCTACACAGTGATTGAGTCAGTGTTCCACTGGTTGTTAAATATTTTGCCCCTGAACACACATTCCAAACAGTTGAATTTTGTTTGCACTAAATTAATTCTCTCCCTACAGACTAATTTCCTTTATACTTTGCCTTAAATTGAAACCACAGAATTACGAATGCATGGCTTTTAGATGAATATGTGTATGTGTGTGCGCGCATGGCTGTTTCGCAAGACTGAATTAATATCTTATAAGCATTCACTTACACAGAAGTGCACTTCTACCCCAGATGCATCTCAGACCACAAATAGAATTGAAGTACCTCCAGTTTGTCAGTCCTGAGAAGTTTCTGAGTTGCAGTTGAGCCCGGGACAGTGACGGGTGGACTTCCGGGAACAATAACAGGTGTGGTGGGTAGAATTTCCGTTGGGACTAACCCAACTCCAGGGGTTACAGGTGCTAAGTAAGGAGCAAAGCTAATCGCCGTATTTGTTCCTATCGCGGGACCCACAGGAAAAGTGGGCTGTTAAAGGAAGACAACACAGGACAAAGATTTCTTTAGAATAAGACTATAAACAATCACCAGCAAGTGTCATTTGCACAAAACTTACTCACCATACACAAGACCCTCTGTGTTACTTGCATAAATCGATGCTGGCCTGTGAAAGTTCATTAGATTGCCTGTTTTGTTTTGCTTAAAAAAATAAAATTCATGTATATCCTCTCTTCCTAAGACCATACAAAAACATGCAAGAATGTTATAGAAACCTAATCACAGGAATAGATTAAATTTTCATTCCTATGAAAGTTTTCTCAAGAAAAACCAGTAATTCTAACTGTAATTGCCCATCATTCCAAGAACTAACTGTTATAACAGTTATAGGGGGTAAAACCTATGGAATACTGACTCCTAATCTGTGATTTCTCCTCTACGGATCTCAAAAAGGAGAGGAAGAAGGAAAAACCTTGATGACAGCCTGATTTCCAAGTTGATCGAGTTCATACATTCCCAAAAAGTGGGGATAATTTGGGACTGTATTTGCTCTGATGAAGCATCATGCTCTGATACTCCGTTACTAGTATATATGTACCCAATGTTCATATGTAGCTTTCACATGGACCCACTCTTTCTCGGTCCAGTTAAACCGTGTCTGGATCTAACCTTCCCTGCCTAAAAGGTTGGATGAGAGCATGAACTTTTTAAGTGGCCAATTTTTCAGCTGGCCACTAAAAGTTGGTTTGGTTTCCTAGGTCAAAATCAATGGCATTGATAGTGATAAAGGCATACCGTACTTCATTTAAACTCCTCTGTCACTACACTCCTTGCCCAGAGGTAAGAAAGATATATGCTAGTGGGCTGATGGGATAATTATTTTTAAAAAGCTCCACCTAAAAATATGCTTTTCAGAAAGGAAATAATACAAGAGAACAATAAACTTTGCTTCACTTTTCTAGAACCAATGTTAAACGTGTAGGACACCAAAGATTTTCTTAGAATACATTTTACACCAAATTGTACCTGAATGCTTTTTATTGGTTGGTTGGCTTTTTAGCTAGCGGGTGACTTTCACCTTCTTTATTTTTAGGACCAGTTTGCAGATATTTGCAATCACATGTTAATGCAATTTTCTAATAACCAAACCATGCTCTTGGCCATTGGCGATGTCACGCTACTCCTCTATTTATACATTGTGAGTAAGATTCTTCTTTTCTATTTATGGCTCTGAATGAGTTGTTGAACATATGGGAAAAATAACAATCTATGTTTATTATTAAACAAATTTTTTGTTGACAGCAATAACGGAAAAAATATCTCTTATGAATGCTCATGTTAGAAAACAGTGAATTATTGATAGTTTGTGCAAGGAGTTCTCGGAGGGCCTGCAGGTCTTTAGTGAAGTGGCTGGGGGCTGCAGGAGGTGATTCTAATGGCCTGCGAGCGCGGTTAGAGCCCTCCCACAAGGAGCTCTCAGATCTTTATGGCTCAGACATCAAATTCACTTTGGGATAGAGCTGCAACATGAGGTCTCAACATGGGAAATAGATGGCAGTTAGGATTTTTTTTTCTCCAAAATTTTATATGTGTATGTTTTCCATTTTCAACCCATTGAGCCATAATTACAGAACGTTGCGGTTTTTCAGAAACTATAGCTTTTATGGGTTAGCGCTATTGACAAAAAGCCAAGTGATTTAAATGGTATGACCAGCTAATGTTAGAATTAAAAACAAAAATCAACTCTGAAAGGTCGTAAATCACAACAGATCAGTGATTCAAAGAACTAGCTAAATCAGAAATGGCTGTGGGGAATGTCATAAATAGAAATATCGCCAGACTCAATAGGTCTAGGCAGGGGCCTTGAAATTTGCATTTTAAAAAACTTACTATGTGATCTGATATGTGGCCCAGTTTGGAGACCACTGTCATAGATGGAGAGTGAAAATAGGTATTAAAACATTTGACTGGGGCGCCTTGGTAGCTCAGCTGGTTAAGCATCTGACTTCAGCTCAGGTCATGATTTCATGGTTCGTGGGTTCGAGCCCCGCATGGGGCTCTGTGCTGACAGCTCAGAGTCTGGAGCCTGCTTCAGATTCTGTGTCTCCCTCTCTCTCTGCCCTTCCCCTGCTCACGCTGTCTCTCTCTCTCAGAAATAAATAAAACATTAAAAAAAAAAAACACTTGACTGAATGTGTAATTTAACACAGAGACCAATGATCAAAGTAAACATTTAGAGAAAAGAGCCCTCCCCCACACGCCCGTTTTTTATTTTCTGCAGTAGCAAATTCCCAACCCTCCCTCTTGAGGGTCATTTGAAGCCAGGTCAGTGTGGTGACATAAATACAGGTTGTACCTTGGCTGTTGGTGGGATGTCAGAACCTCAAGACTCATTTCCTGAAACCCTTTTGGATATCAACAAATCTATCCACATCAAAAAATTTTTACTTTTAAAAATGTAAATTACTTGTTCATCTAATTTATTGGTCTCAAATGAATGTTGCAGGGGAGCCTGGGTGGGTCAGTCAGCTAAGCATCCGACTTCGGCTCAGGTCATGATCTCACGGTTTGTGGGTTTGAGCCCTGTGTCAGGCTGTGTTGACCACTCAGAGTCGAGAGCCTGCTTGGGATTCTGTGTCTCCCTCTCTCTCTGCCCCTCCCCTGCTCATGCTGTGTCTGTCTGTCTCTCTCTCAAAAATAAATATTAAAAAATAAATTTAAAATGAATGTTGCAGTTTGCTTTACTGATGACAGCTGTAACATAACTCAGAGAGAGTATTATTTCAAAAGAAAAACACACATTTTAGATCGAGAGTGATCTGAATTCAAATCTAGAGCTCTCTGCCAGTTAACTTTTATCCTAGCAGTGAATTAACCTCTCTGAGCTTTAGTTTTCTCAAGGAAGTAAAACCAGTTAACTTGAAAAGTTGCACTGAACAAAGCATTATTTCTCCCCCACTTCCCATGGTCAGAACTCGGTAAATAGCAGCTATCCCTGGCAGTGTAAAAATCAGTATTATTAAAGTTTTCCCCCTAAAATCATCCATTGATTCTACAACAGGAATATAATCAGCATGGCAGTATAATAATAGAGGTATAAACTCTTACTTAATGATAGCAAATGTCTTCTTTTTGAAATGCAGGCTCGGAAAAATACCTATTTTCTTTCATGTGAAGCTGACAGTTAAAAGTTGATAGGCCTTATGAAGATAGATTCAATCAGATATATTCTCTTTTTTTAATATCGTGTTTTTCTTTGAAGGTGATTAGTACAAAATAGTTACGGTAATTCTCAGAGATGGGCACTCCATTATTACTACTGCGGACAGTACCACCTTGCATGTACATAGGATTCGTGGTTTCCAAAGCACTCACACACACACTGTCTTCTTTAACCTTCTCATTATCCCTGAGGAGCAAGTGTGGTATCAGTCGGCGGAAGCGGGTCAGAGTATAGACTCAATGTATTACCCAAGGTCAATGCTGTTGAGACAAAGGCTCAGGACTCCTGACTCCCAGGCTGGTGCAATTTCCATTCTTCTGCACTCCCTAGACTTTTTTTTTTTCTTTTTTGGTAATTTCTTAAAACAGAAAAGGGGAGAACCCCCCCCGGCTGCCCTGATGTGTTTGAGTGCAAAGCCAGAGCCCCCCAGGCGGCCAGCGCCTTCCCCAGGCGGGAGGGGTGAGGCTGCTCTGAACAGCGAGTCAGTGCCGCTGCCCGGGAAAAGTGGAGCTCAGATCCCGGATTCAAAGGCAACTCCCCGGGTAGAGTCCAGGCTGACACCGCGGCCTCGCGTCTGAATTCAGTGCTCGGCTGGCTGGGGAAAGACCACGGCGGCACCTACGGAAGGTTCGAGGCCACACGCCACCCGGGGCCCGTGCTCGGTGCAGACAGGCCGCTGCCAGGCTGTGGGGGCTCCGCTTGGTCCCCGGCATCTCTCAACCGGCTGCAGCCAGACAGGCCCAGGGACAAGCGGTCCGGAGCCTTGTGGGGGCAAATGGCTCCTGAAGTGCTGGCCTCGCTGTTTCCATCCTCCGTTCTCTACTCCACGCTCCTGTGTTTCTCTCCTCAGCTTCACATGCCAGTCTTCATGCTCGGTGCACTATACCGGTAGACCCAGGTTCAAAGATATCTCTCTCTCTCTCTCTCTCTCTCTCTCACACACACACACACACACACACACACACACACACACACACACACACACACACAGTCAGCATGCGTTCTTTGATATTTCTTTTTAATGTTCTTTATTTATTTCTGAGAGAGAGAGACACCGTGAGCAGGAGAGGGTCAGAGAGAGAGAGAGACACAGAATCTGAAACAGTCTCCAGGCTCTGAGCTAGCTGTCTGCACAGAGCCCAACACGGGGCTCGAACCCACAAACCGTGAGATCATGACCTGAGCTGAAGTCGGCCACCCAACCGACTCAGCCACCCAGGCGCCCCGGTCTTTGATATTTTGTAGTGGCGAGGAAGGATCAGTGCTGAGCAGTAATGACTAAGTGGCCTGGGGTATTTTATGGGTCTAAAATTTAGTCAATTGACTTTTGAAAACAGGAGCGTGAGAGTTCATACATTTAGAAAGCTTTCACTTCAAAGGGGAGGTATTTGGCACTCAAACTGAAAGGCTTAAAACATGGCATCCCTTAAGCCTCATCTCTTTACTTCCAGAAGCATCTCTGGAGGGCAGAATACTCAATGCAAGACCTCATCCCCAAGGACGGGGTTGTATAGACTTTTAAATCTCTATCCTACTAAGGGCTCCCACCCCCACCCCACTTCTTTTTCTTTCTTTTCTAAAAACTGAGGTAATACTGACATACAACATTCTATTAGTTTTAGGTGTACAACGTAATGATTCGATATTTGTATATACTGTGAAATGATCACCACGGTAAGTCGTTAACATCCATCACCATATGTAGGCACAGAATTCTTTCCTTGTGATGAGAACATTTAAGATTTACTCTCTTAGCAACTTTCAACTATGTAATACAGTACTCTGAGCTGTAGTCTCCATACTGAATATTACATCTCCACAAATTGCTTTCTTTTTTAATAACTGGGAGTTTGTACTTTTGACCCCCTTTACCCATTTGGCCAGCTCCTTTCCTCTGCCTCTGGCAACCACCAATCTGTCTATCTGTATCTATGACCTTGGTGGTTTGGGTTTTTTTGTTGTTGTGCTGTTTTTAAAGACTCTATGTACAAGTGAGATCATATAGTATTTCTTTTCTCTGTGACTTATTTCACTTAACGTAATATAATGCCCTCATGGTCCACTCACATTGTTGCAAATGGAAAAATCTCATTCTTTTTTATGCCTGAATGATACTTCATTGTTTATATATATCACATTTTTATTATCCATTCACCTGCTGATGGACACGTGGGTTGCTTCCATATCTTGGCTGCAATGAACGGAGGCATACGGGTATCTTTTCAAGTTGGTGTTTCTATTCTCTCTGGATAAACACCCAGAAGTGGATTTGATGGACCATATGGTAATTCTATTTTTTAAATTTATGAGGATCCTCCATACTGCTTTCCATAGTGGAAACGGCTGTACCATTTTACATTCCCAGTGCAATGCATTTCCTTTTCTCCACATCCTGGCCAAACTTGGTACCTCTTGTCTTTTTGATAACACCATTCTAATAGACATGAGGTCATATAGTGTTGTTATTTGTAATTCTCTGATAATTAGTGATATTGAGCATCTTTCCATGTACCCGTTGGCCACCTGCATATCTTCTTCAGAAAAACGTTTATTCAGATCTTCTGCCCATTTTTTAAGTGAGCACAGGATTTTGTTTGTTTGATACTGTGTTCTTTATATATATATAAAGAACCTACCCTTTGAAGTGAAAGCTTTCTAAATGTATGAACTCTCTTTATATATATATATAGGAGTTCTTTATACGTTTTGGATATTAACCCTTTATTGGATCTCTGATTTGTAAATATTTTTTTCCCATTCCATGGGTTGCCTTTTCATTCTGTGGCTGGTTTCTTTTACTGTGCAGAAGCTTTTTAGTTTGAAAAAGTTAAGCATTTTAGTTTGAAAAAGTATAGCTTTTTAGTCCCACTTGTTTTTTTTTTTCCTTTTGTTGTCTTTTTGTTATCAAGTCAAGAAAATCATCATCAAGACTGATGTCACCACCTATATTTTCTTTTAGGAAAAGATTTTAATGGTTTCAGACTTTACACTCAGGTCTTTAATACACTTTCAGCTAATTTCTGTGTACGGAGTAAGATAGCGGTCCAGTTTCATTCTTTTGCATATGACTGTCCAGGTTTCCCAACACCGTTTATTGAAGAGACTTTTCCCATTGTGTATTCTTGGCTCCTTTATTGCAAATGAGTTGACCTTACATGAGTGAGTCCACTTCTGGGCTCTCTATTCTGTTATGTTGATCTATGAGTCTGTTTTTATGCCAACACTACACAGTTTTGATTACTATAGCTTTGTGATAGAGTTTGAAATAAGAGATCATGATGCCTCCAGTTTTGTTCTTCTTTCTCAAGATTTCTTTCACTATTCAGGGGTTTTGGCTCCATATACATTTTAGGATTATTTGTTCTAGTTCTGTGAAAAATGCCATTGGAATTTTGACAGGGATTACTTGAATCTATAGATCCCTTTGGGTAGAATGGACATTTTAACAATATTAATTCCTCCAATCCATGAGCATGGGATATCTTCCTACTTATTTGTGCCTTTTTCGATTTCCTTCATCAATATCTTATAATTTTCAGTGTACAGGTCTTTTATCTTCTTGGTTAAATCTATTTCTGGGTATTTTATTCTTTCTGATGCAGTCAGAAATGAGACATTTTTCTTTCTGATAGTTCATTATTAGAGTATAGAAAGATGACAGATTTCTGTGTATTGATTTTGTATCTATCCTACAATACTAGTGAACTCATGTATTAGTTCCAACCACCCACTTTTTTATCTTGAGTGTACATATGAAGGTTGTGTGTTGGGAGAGGTGCAGCATGTGAGGAAGGAAAGGAAAAGAAGAATTACTCCTATTAGGAATTGGGGAGAGAAAAACTGGCAGGACAAAAAACTTAGGGGAACTTTTTAAATACAGTAAATTTGAGACATAAGAGGAAAGAATGGTTTGTGTTTTCATTCGGTAAGTATTTGATGGCATAAACATTGTACCAGGACACTGTGTGCACATTTACTGAACTTAAAACCTAATAGGAAAGAACAAATAAAATTACAATTTGCTTTTATGGATAAGCAGAAATGAGAAGGCCTTACTCATAGTGATGGAGATTGGTGGTCAGTTGCAGAGGATAGATTTGGAGTCCTTATGCATCAGATGAAGCTAACATGTGAAGAGCAGCAGGACAGATACTTCCAGCAAGATCAAAGGCCATGAGGCAAGAAAGAGCATTGTGTCTGCACAGAACTGAAAGCTCGGTTTCAGTGAATACAGAGAGAGTGGCCCATGATGGGCTGGTGAGCTGATGGGGACCAGACCACAAATGACATTATAGATCATAGTCATGGTTACATGTTTGGCCTTGTCTCTAATGAAATGGGAAGGCACTGCAGGATTCTAAGTAAGGGAGTGGTATGATGCATTTATGTGTTAAAAATATTCCTCTGGTTGCTGTATGGAGAATACACTGGAATAAAGCAAGAATGGAAATTGAGAGATTAGAAAGGAAATGCTTCTAGGGTATTTTGACTGAGAGATTGATGGTGGCTCAGACGGGAGTTTGGGGAGTTCAAGAATGGAATAGACTTGAAAGCAGATATGACAGGACTTGCTGATGAACTGGATGGAAGAGAATCTGCTTGATTTTGGTTTTGAAGCCGCTGGTTGCATTTACTGAACTTAGTCAGATAAAGAATTTGGGCTTGACCATGTCAAGTTCCTGGGAGAAATTTAAAGGTGAAGTCCGGTAGGAAGTTAGATATGTATGCCTGGGGCTCAGAGGAGAGGACTAGAAACATATTTGGGAGTTCACAGACTGCATGTGACTTACAGCCATAGGAATGGACGTGACCATGAAGTAGAGGGTCAACAGGAGAAATGTCCAGTGCTGGGAACCTCAATGTATAGTAGCTTCAACATACAGCAGAAGAACACAGGGGGCAGCATCTCCAACCTTTTCCAGAAGATGAATACAGATTAGAGAGGAAGGAGCATTCCACAAAGTAAAGGCAGATTACATATGTTGCATATGGCTAAGGGGTCAAATGAACACAATGAAGGCAAAAATGACCACTGGCTTAGCAATATGGCAGTAACTGGTGAGAGAGTCAATAGCTTAGGTCTAGGGTGGCTGGAAGTCAGAGGGAGTGGAAGAAATATCCAGTTTTTTAGAGAAGTTTAGCTTAGAAGGAAACCTAAAAATGGAGTGGTACTTGCTACTCTATGTTTATCAGTTTGTTTTAAGCAGTTCCTGCATGTATTAGTTTCTTGTGGCTGGTCTGAGAAATTTCCACAAACTTGGCAACTTTAAAGCAACAAAAATTAGCATTTCATCATTCTGAGGACCAGAAGTCTGGAATCAGTTTCACTGGGCTCCAGTCAAGGCACTGGCATTTCATGCTCCCTATGGAGGCTCCAGGGAAGAATCTACTCCTATCTCTTCTGTCTTCTGGGGGGCTGTTGGCATTCTTTGCTTTGTGGCCTCGTCACTTGTCTCTGCCTCTGTGGACACATGGCTCTTCTCCTTCTCCTCTCCTTTATGTGCCGACTCTCCCTCTGCCTCATTCTCATAAAGATACTTGTGGTTGCATATAACCCGTGAGGACTATCCCATCCAAGATGCTTAACTTAATCACACCTGCAAAGACGACCTGGTTTCCTTAGAGGTGACATTTACCGGTTCCGCATACCTTTCAGGGTCATCATTTGGCTCACTATACTGGCCGAGATCGCTGATGCGTTCCTGAGATTCTGAAGTTATTTTTTTGTAGAGTTGATGATTTTTAGGTTTATCACAGTTTTTATTCTGAGACTTCTTGTGATTTACAAAGCTTCCATTAAAATATTTAAACGTACTATTCCTTTTTCATAGACAAATCATGATTATTAACTTCTAGTTAATATTTGAGACAGGACATAAACATACCTTTCAAAAATAATTTCAACTAACAGCTAACTACAGGAATGGGCTTTTCTTAATACCCTGACCACTATTAAGTGGGGTCAATCTTTATGAATTCTAAATAAATAAGAAGTGAATAATTAAAATGAGTGAGGCAGACACTCAATGCAGTGTGACTATGTTGATCTTGGTGGCTCTAAGTTTATTCCTACAGACATTATTTAAGATGAATAACTAAATTATTTTAGCTTGAGGTAATTTAATAAAATAATTTATGTGCGAACATCAATGGAGAACCATAAATTATACATGTGTGCGTGGTTTTAAACAGATCCACTTACATGCCTATATTTGGTGTTAAATGTATACAGAAATCCGTCTATGTTTTCCTTACATTGAGGCTCCCCGCCACTCAGCCTTTGGGATATACTTGTTTGGGATTTTCCCCACGTAGCATTTCTTGTCTCATTCAAAATCATAATTCTCTGTGCCTGAATCTTACTTCGCCCTTCTCCTGCCTCTGTCTACCCCCAAAGGCTGTTATCTTATTTATTGGGTCTTCGTGCAACTGGATTTTTTTTTCATTCTGGGCAAAGCTGGGTCCTGGCTACTTTTGCCACCCGCCACTCTTAAGCAGAACTGCTAACCATCTGCCCAGATCTTCCCTCCTCCGGGGCCTTCCCAGTCCCCCCCTCCCCCCCTCCCATTCCCGCAGACACTCAAGAAAGTACATCTCAGCTGTAGCGGTCCTTTTTAACTTAGCAGCTTCCAATAACACAGACTTTTCACACAATAAAGACTAATTTTTAAACAATAGTCTTTTGTGTATGTACTTCTTTTTAAAAAAAAGCAAATATCTCTCACTTTGCTGGCTTTGTTATGTGTGGGTTGTTTTTTTTCCCTTAAATTAGCTTGTTTTTGACAAATAATTCACAGATGTAAATGAAATCCACGGAAGCCAAATGCACTCCTTTCCCCCAGGGCCTCATTCCTAAAACGATTTGCAGACCTTTAAGGAAATACTTTCAAACACTGAAATCAGGGAGAAAATATGACACAACACATATTCAAAGCCTGAACTCCCCGGAGCATTTAAACTTGGGGCCCCGGGCCACCGCACCACACCCTTTGCAGGCCTCGGAGAGGCGGCAGGTGTGGGGCTCCAGGCCGAGCCCATTGCAGAAAAAGCGCCCTGCTCAGAATGTCTGAGCCCCAGCGCCTGCCCCACAGCTTATTAGCTGTGTGACATCGGGTAAGTCATTCAACTGGTTTCTCCCTTCGCTCACCCTTAAAACGATGCCACCGATAGTCTACCTGCTAGATTGCTAACAACCTGTTAGGCATCGAAAACTCCTCTTTACATACATCATCACTGCATAGTCTAAATGAAAACGTAGAACTTCTTCAGCTCTAAGGTTCAAATGTGGAGTTTACCAGTGAGCACGAGTTGGGGGGAGGACACAGATTTCCCAGATACTGCTTACAAATTGTCTTCATCTACTGTTTCCATACACACTTTTTCCATTTAAATAATTTCAAAAACCCTATTTTCAGCATCCATTTAGCTTCAAAGCTTTTTGCTTTAATTGTAGCCAGAGACAAAGTAGAGGGAGGCCCTTTTAGGTCAATGTGGTGCTGCCCATACCAACACTTTAATCATCAAGCCCATCATTAGATGCGATGTACTCACCACTGGATGGAGTGGGGTTCCTGGAAACATAAATTGCATCTGCTGGGCCAGCATCGCTGCAGCAGTTTTTTGCTGGATCAAATTGTTCCTCCCATTAATTTCTAGTTGAGTTTTTAAATGTGTTGGAGGATGAAGATACTTGCAGTTTTCTCTTGAACAACGGCCCTGGAAAACGAATGGTTTGGTTTTAGGACTGTTAGCAGTAGCTTTCATCTACTATCAACCATCTCACAATCGCTCCGTGTATACAAAGGCAAGAACCTGTTTGAGCGCGCGCACTGATGCTCCCATTGGAACATACAAGGTCTGAACCAGGCATTCGATGACTATCAACCTTGTTCAAACCTGCTCAGCAGAGAAGCTTCCAGAGATTTTTTTTTTTAAATATTGTTGTTCTTTCTAGTGGATTCCAACTCTGACAACACACTCTAAAGAAACGTGAGTTACCAGGAGGAAAGGCAGACCCTTTTCCTAAAAGGCAGTGTGGAAGGCAAGCAGAGGAGCATATTTATTGGGACTTACCAAAAGGAGTCTTCAAACTTGCTCTACATTGGTCTGTGCATGACCAAATATGAATAATTATGTGCTGAAGGTGTGCAGAGGGGACATTAATATTAATTTCTTGGCTGAAGATATCCATAATTCAAATCATGAAAGAAGAAGCAATGGTTGTATAGGAGTGGACATTTCTTAGTAATAGATGCATTAATGAAATTTCCAGGCACAAACTCAGATAATTACCTGCCGCTAATTTGTTTGGTGACCCCACGTCCCTGCCCTGCTCCCATGACAACTGTATCAAATGTAATGTCTGAAACCTGTTTATGGCCAAAGTAACATTTGGATGTTAAAGTTGGCCCAGCGGAAAAAAAAAATAATTGGGTGACAGGTGTGCATAAAACCAGTCTGGGTGAGTAACTGCCAATGCAGTGTTCATACTGAGTTCCCAAGTTCTCAAAACGACCAATCGAGACAATCAGGTTAATGTGTGAATTACGCAATTTCTGGAGAAAGAAGAAAAAACAGCACTAACTGGTATGAGTATTATCATTCCCTAGAGAATTAGTCTATTTGTAACCAAGAAAAGAGTATATGGGTTTGTTTACCAGATATAAAAATAATTTTAAACAACAAGCTTGGTGGATCTGGAGAAACAAATTTGTTTATAGTCATCTGAATCCTAAACATCTGGAGTTCTCACTCTGTTTCCCACTAACTTCGGCTGTACTTTTGGCACTGTTGGCTTCCTTTCCAGTGTGAACCTTCCCTTACTGCCGTGGAGAAGGGCAGATGTCGGTCGTGGGCTCAGTCCTAGCTGTTTGTGCTCATCAACCAGTGCTGTCCTCAGCCTCTACGATTAGCAGCATTAAGGTCTGCGTCACCGGCTGCGTGTAGGACACAGGCAGGTACTGGGGACATCAGGAGGAATTGGCCACATTTCTGCTAATTAAGTTCTCTAACAATGGTTATATGTCAGTGTGTCCCCTTAGTCTCAAGTTCATATTGAGAAATGTGTCTTGCAGCTTCCTATGTGAAATCGCCATCTCAGGTCAACTATTGGAAGGTCTATTGTAAACACAGGTAAACTGAAACCACAATGAAAGATAATGTAAATCAAAGTGGTCTAGGAATACCTCTGTTTTTTCTCTCCATCTACTTTTCTTTGCAATGGGGGGGGGGGGGGATGGTTTTTATCCTAACTTTACTTTGCTCTTTGTTTTGTGATGTCCCAGGGTCCCTCCAGCCCTACCAACTCGCTTAAGTTTCTCTGTTTGTTTCTCTTCCTGTCTCCTTGACAATTGCCTGAGTTTCTGTTTGCTAAAACCCAATCTCGAAGAAGCATTCGTATTGGGCCACCTCCTAAAACCCCGGCGTGTGGCCTGTCTCTGGATTGGCTGCCTGTCTGCCAAGTGCCCACATTCACTCCTATTATCTGTGAAGGGAGGTGGTTCACGGGATATAGGATGTAGCTACTGCCCATCGGCAGGGGTGGGAGCGGATTAAACAGAATGACATTTCTCACACCAAAGATATGCACCCCAGGCTCCTCTCTGATGACCTCAATACATACTCTCTTCCGGCACAATCATTTGACCTGGAGGTTGACCCCCAGAAAGGCTCATGTATATATGGTACCTTCACAGGCCCCTGTCTACAAACATAGGGCTGAGCCCAATGGAGGAGATTTGGGAAAGTAGACTTTCATAGAATGTGAGAGATTTGTGAAATACCTGCCCTTTTGCCAGTTTGGCTCTTCAGTGTTGCACATTCATATAACTGTCCATTTGATCCACTGGTCTTCTAACGTAATCCTTTGTAGCTACATGTAAAATTTTCGATTAGGCTAGAAAAATATGGTTTTGTTGTAAATGCTATTATCTCTTAATACAGCCAGGACACTTAAGGACTGGTATAAACTATTTTCAGCCAAGACAACATGATTTACAACATCGAATTAGTAATTTATTGATGGGGCCTTCTTTTTCATGAGAATTAATGCAATTTCCAAGTGTTCTTACTTACACACTCGGAGTAAGGCCTATTATTGATCACCCACATACCAGGCAATTTATACATCGTTATCTCATTTTCCTTAAAACAGCTATAATGATCCCCATCTTACAAAATAACAAAGGGGTTCAGAAATATTAAGGAACTTTCCCAAGGTCATACAATTGGTAAGTGATAGAGCTGGATTCTAAATTCAGGTCTACCTGACTCCATTACCTCATTATACCAAGCTAGGTATTGGCAATAGTTAAAATATACAAAAGATCAAAATCTAGTGTTATCCTTGATAAAATAATATGGGTGCACATATATCATATAATAATAAGAATGTATAACACAATCTAAAATATAGTAAAAGAGGTATGACAATTTGGGAATAGAAAACGATTATTTGCCTCAGTCTATTCCATGGTAGGGCTCTACCCTCCGGTAGGGGGACAGAGAAATGGTTAAGCTCACAGGCTCTACAGGCAGATTCCTGGGTATATAACTTCTTTTGCCCCTTCTCACCTGTGTCACTTTGAGCAAATTACTTGAATTTCTTGTGCATCAGGTTTTTTTTTTTAAGCTGTACCATAAAAACAACTGTGTTTTCCTCTAAGGGCTGTTGTGGGATTAAATGAATTAATATATGCCCAAGGTTTAGAGGTACATCTTCCTGGTACATAGCAAGCATTGAGTAAGTATTGTTCATATTACCAAAGAAAGAGAGAATATTGATACACGGCATTTTGTTTACAGTAAGTGTGGATCACATTTGGTTGTATTTTGACTGGCTTTTTGGTTCTTCTGTAGAATAGAGTTTTACTTCAAAACTTGATGAAAGCTACTTAATTATTCTTATTCAAGTATTTTATATTTAAAATTATTTTCAGTTCTACAGGGTATTTCTGCAAGTATCCATATTGAAAGAGACAGCCCTGCATCATAGTGCAATCCAGCATGAATACCTAGCATAAATATTGTGAAGTGTGTTGTACCATGGACGTTTGAGACACACTAACTCAAGAACTGGGAAAATCTAAGCAGAATCTTAGTAAAGGATCCTACAGGATTCTAAAATCCTAAAGGAAAAGCTACTGTCAAAACATAACTAGGCATCTGACACAGTAAACAATTTGTAAGGAGGTTTTAAGGCGTACGAGTCGTGGGATATGCATCATTGCACAAAAACTGTTGATTATCATAGCAAGTTGTCATAACCAAATGGGAGAGGGCAGCGTGTGGAAATGTAAAGTGTCTCTGGATGTCATTGTGAGACACAGCAGAAGAGTCAAAAGTAGTGTCTCCCGATTTTAGTCCAAGAAATAAAGATAAAAATGTCTTGGAAGAGTCTTCCTGTGGCTGCTAGGATTGTTTTCGGTTTTATTTCAGCGCTTCCTCCCTTTTATTCCTGGCTAAACACTGTTTCTGGGGAAATGGGAGGTAGGGTCCAGCTCCAGAGAGGGGGCCATATGGCCTCTGGGGGAAGGAGATGGGAGGGCGCCATTGAGGAGTCTGTGTGAAAAGACTTAGGGAAATGAAACGCAGGCGCCCAGGAGAAGGGAGGCAGATGGGCCCATTGGAGGGGTCAATGTGGGGATCAAAGCTCCTGAGACATTAGCTTCAGGTGCTTTGCTAGCACATCGTCCCCCTCACCACCACCACCCCCCCCCCCGCCATGGTATGGAAACCACCAGTGGTCTGAATCACATTCACCATTGTTGAGTACTTCCAAGCTAGGGTCTCATTCATTCATTCAACAGATATTTATTGAGATCCTACTGTGGGTGTGCCAGACATTGTGATGAGTACTAGCGAGGCAAACGTAACACACCCTGCCTACCTTTCTGATGCCTGCAGTCTAGGGATGAAGAGGGGTATTAACTAAATAACGACACCCATAAATGTACAGATACAGACTGTGATATGTGTTCTGCGGAGAACGCTGAGAGAGGATGATGGGAGATGGGTGGGTCAGGGAAGGATGCCGAAGAAGTGATTTAAACTGAGACCCAAAGGATTTGAGAAGGAATGAGGCAAAGGAGTGAGTGGTGCCTGGGGTGTGTGTGTGTGTGTGTGTGTGTGTGTGTGTGTGTTGAGGGAAGAGAATACAAAAGGAAAACAAGAGCAAGAGAATGTGGAGGAGAATGTGCTAGATGAATGCACATTAGCGGAGGGGGGGAGGGGGTGCTGGTGTGGTTTCCTGAGGCTGGAGTACAGCCGGGGATGTGGGCTGGAGAAAGAGTGAGAAGACACAAAACAGACAGCAAATGGAGCCACATTAAGGGGTCTGAACTTCATTGCCCCGGAGTTTTTAAGCAGGAACATAGCACTGTCTTGTGCTAGCTACATGCAAAATTTCACCGTGATTATTATATTTTATACTTTTTGCTTACTACTTTCTCTACTTTTATTATAGTTTGCATTATCTGGAGACTGCTTGTTTTAAAAGAATAGCAGATTCTGACAGAGTGGACTTAGGGTTTGTGCGGTTTATTCTACCTTCATAAGAATGTCTGTTCCAAGAATATTCAAATTAGGGAGGATGGTTAGCGAGTAAACATTTCAAGCCAAATTAAGTTTATTAAAGTAAGTGACCATGGAAGATTCTAATACAGAGTATCTGTGTTGATTCTCAACAGAATGGAGAAAGATGCTAAGTAACTATAATCTGTAATTTGGCAGAACAACAGACTGGAGCTATTGGAATTTCACGGCCGTTACATTACATGGCATGGGATCGAATAAACGCAGCATTGGCTAAGAAAAGATTTCAGAATCAGGTCGGTGTGAGGGGGGAAAAGAGCATAATTGGAAAATGAGATTTTCGAAATGCTTATTTTAAAACAAGTAATTTTTAGAATCTTTTTCTAATATGCTCCTAATTGAAAAAGGCAATTAAAATATGGAAGCCAAAAAGAAAACAGATTAATTAGGAGATTGTTAAAGGGATTAACAATAGGAGTTTTTGCCCACAGGAGTAGCTCACAGAATGCGTTCCATTAGTTTTCCATGGGAGAAGCTACGGATTTTATATGGCGCACAATTCAGACAGTTACTAGGCCCCTGCTGTGGTGTCGCTTGGGGATAACTGAATTGGAATTGTGTCTTGGTGTGGGCTGAGCCGTGGATCAGTAGACTCTAAAAAGGTCCTTTTGGGGGAGAATCATTCCAAGGGGGCTTCGGGAAATACCGCCCGACCTACTGAATTCTGCCTCTTCCAGTTGGGTCTTGGCCATCCCTGCTTTCAGCACGGGATGGTATTTTCCAGCCAGGGGCCAGACTGTGGAAGGGCAAGGGCTGACTCTAACCATTGAGGGGTGACAGTATGTGCTCAGAGGGTGACCTGCGGGGATGCCTGGAGTCCCGCAGACTGCCTCGGACCCCAAAGCTGACCGTGGAAGAGGCTCTCGGATTCCCTTGCATTGCACACGTGTGAGACTAGCTTCACGGAATCCAGACGTGACGAGATTATCATCCTGGACTGACATTCCTGAGACCTGTTCTGTCTTGGACACCCTCTTGGAGAAGCCGTTTGAACTAGTGGTAAAGGGAACAGACTCATGGACTACTTTGGCCCCAAATGTAGCTCTGCTGTTCTTGTCATGGGACTTTGTGGCCTCCAGTAGCCACATCCGCAACATGGATATAACAATCGTTCCCACCTCTAGACTTTTGCTAAAGATTATGAGTTAACGCCTATAAAGTGTTGAGCCTGTAAGCCCTCTGTAAGTTTTTGATATTATTCCTCTTATTATCTTTACCTTCATCCTCACCCCCTTCATTACAATTGCTGTTAACACCTTCACTGCACAGTAGATAAACATAAGTGGTATTAAAAACAACAGCTCTAATCCTAGTTCAGTTTCTCTGTCTCAAGCTTCTCAATGACTTGTCTACCAAGCTCTTTAACCCTTTGGTATTCTTGTTCTCACAATCAGTGCCAGCAATGGCACTCTCTCTCTTCAAAAGAGCCTCAGATCTGTTTTTCTTTGATATTTTTCCTGCTGAGACTTGCCAAGGCTGATTGACATGGCATGACTAATCTAGAATCAAAAGCAAATATGCATTAGAGTGGGAAAATGCTGGCATGCTGGTTGTGGCTTCATCCCAAATGGTTATACTAACTTTTACAAATCATTATAATGGTCTCTGTCTCCATTTTTTTCATCTGTCAAATGGGGGCGATTGTGTTCCCATATCTCAACCCCTTCTGATGGTTGTGACCGCTGGAGAGATAGCAAAAGTTGCTCTGGAAGCATCGTAATTTGCTATGCATTGTCTATCCCACATCTATTTCCTCTTGAATGTTCCTAATCTAGGAAAAGGGGGAAACTACATACAGCAACAGTTACAGTAAAGAGCGACACCCAGGACTTCTGTTGGCAACAGCTCTGATGTGTTCGAGAATAGTTCAGAAGTCTATGTGACAGACGAGGCATGAAGTGCACCGGCAGAAGTGGCAAATTAAGTCAAAATTGATTAAGCCTAGGAGGATTTATTAAGTACCTACAGTGTACACAGCTTGAAAGTGAGAAATTCAATCAAACAGACCACTGTTTGGTTCTGGTGACACAGAAGATGTCCAGCAGACATTTCCAAGTGACTGAACTGGCCGGGCGACCCACAGCCTCCATTTCCCTACAGTTTCAGCCCGTCTCCAGGTTTTTTCAAAGTGGGGAAAAATAAAGGCCTCCATTTGACTCGGTGAACAGATTTATATTGCTCCATCATTTTTATGGGTCTAAGTCAGGTAGCAGGAGGCTGAGTTTAACATATAGCCTAAACCTTCTCTTCCTTCTGCCGCACATTTCCGGAAGGATATGGGCAAGTAAAAGTGTAGGGGAATAAAATGGGTATTCACATCAGAGCCTAATTTATAACGTTAACAATGCGGCTGAAATAGCTGTACTCTAAGGCAAGTGACAGATTAGGCTTTTAAGCTTCTTTTGAATTTAAATAAACTAATTGAACCACATGAGCTCCCTGTATTATCAGTTCCAACTACGTAATAGAGCAAATAAAATACAACCACATAAGGACTTTGGAATTAGAGGAAACTGAATTCAGGGAGTCGCTACAAGCGAATGATAACCAGAACTTCCATCAAAATGAACAGTTGCCCAGATCAGCAATATTACGAATGAATTTAAAATAAGTGCTTTCTGTTTATTAGTGACTTAGTTCAATTTCTATTACCATTCATCTTTTATAGTCCATATATGCAATAGTCTTTTGGTAAAGAGCATAAAACATAGCCCTTATTAAAGACAGATTAAAAAGGGAGTACTTATGATCTGATCTTCTCTTTTCTAGGGAGTATTCCTTTATCTCGCGCTCCCACGGTATGGAGAAAATGTGTGGGAAGCTATGAGGAAGGCTGGAGAAGTAGCCAGATGGGGAAGCTAGGAAAAATCACAAATGCTGATAGGCAGGCAGCGACCAACACCTCCAATTTTACCAGCCGCCAAGGACTGCACAGCTATGAGCCTGGGGGGTGCAGGCAGGTGCCGGGGAGGAATGAGGAAGCCTGAATCCCCTTGGGTAGATGATCGGCCCCAGTAATAGTGGGAATGGTAGTTTAGTTTGCATTTTCTTTCCAGAAACTAGCATTACCTGTCATTCCGTGGCTGCACCTTCCCGGTGATAATCAGAGCTTTCCCCCAACGCTAAGGCTTTTACCTTCCTTGAAGAGTGCTTCAGATGCTTCTGAGTCTTCCCATCTTTAGATATGCATTTAGGGCCTTTTATTATCAATAGAGGGCAGGGAAAACCTTGAGGCCATCACCAGTGTTTTGCAAATAGATTTGTGACTCATGCTACAATATGCCAATGCAACTGTCCGTACCTTATTCGTTTGTATTTTTAATTTTTCAACTGAAGTATAATTAACATACAGTGTTACATTAGTTTCAGGTGGACACTGCAGTGATTCAACAATTCTGTACATACTCAGGGCTTATCATGGTAAGTGTACTCTTAATCCCCCTTATCTATTTCACCCCCCCTCCCCTCTGACAATCACCAGCTTGTTCTCTGGATTTAAGAATCTGTTTTTTTCCATGTCTCTTTTTTTCTTTCTTCCTTTGTTTTGTTTCTTGAATTCTACATGTCAATGAAATCATACACTAATTGTTTTTCTCCGACTTATTTTAATGTTTTACTTATTTCTGAGAGAGAGAGAGAGGGAGAGGCAGCGTGAGCAGGGGAGGGTCAGAGAGAGGGGGAGACACAGAATCTGAAGCAGACTCCAGGCTCTGAGCTGGCTGTCAGCACAGAGCCCAACGCGGGGCTCGAACCCACAATCATGACCTGAGCCGAAGTCGGATGCTTAACTGACTGAGCCACCCAGGCGCCCCTTCTCTGACTTAATTTCCACAGCATTTTACCCTCTCGGTCCATCCATGTTGTTGCAAATGGCAAGATTTCATTCTTTTAATAGCTGAGTAATATTCCGTTGTATACATATACCACATCTTTATCATTTATCTATGGACAGACACTTGGGCTGTTTCCGTTTCTTGGCTACTGTAAATAATGCTGCAACAAATAGGGGTGCATTTATCTTTTTGAATTCATGTATTTGCTCTCTTTGGGTAAGAAGCCAGTAGTAGAATTATTGGATCATGTGGTAATTCAATTTTTAAGTTTTTTGAGGAACCTGTATACCTTTCTCCATAGTGGCTGCACTGGTTTGCATTCCCACCAACAGTATAAGGAAGGTTCCTTTCCTCCGCATCCTAACCGGCACCTGTTGTTTCTTGTGCTTTGGGGTTTAGCTATTCTGACAGGTGTGAGGTGAGAGCTCTTTGTGGTTTTAATTTGCACTTCCCTCCTGATGACTGATGCGGAGCCTCTTTTCCTGTGTCTGTTGGCCCTCTGTATGTCTTCCATAAAAAAATATCTATTCAAGTCCTCTGTTCACTTCTTAAATTGGATTATGATGATGATGATGATGATGATTTTGGTGTTGAGTTCTGTAAGTTCCTTATATAGTTTGGATATTAACCCCTCATTGGATGTATCATTACTTGCAAATACCTTCTTCCATCCAGTAGGTTGCTTTTTTTTGTTTTGTTGATGGTTTCCTTCACTATGACAACTGCCTGATTCCTTCAAGCACTATTGGTAAGTGCCACCGAGATATAATTTTGTGGGGCACCTGGGCGGCTCAGTCGGTTAAGGATCTGATGTCAGCTCAGGTCATGATCTGACGGTCGCATGAGTTTGAGCCCTGTGTCGGGCTCTGTGCTGACAGCTCGGAGCCTAGAGCCTGCTTCGGATTCTGTGTCTCCCTCTCTCTCTGCCCTTCCCTCTTTTGCATGCGCTCTCTCTCTCTCTCTCTTAAAGATAAATAAACATTTTAAAAAGTTAGAAAAAGATCGAATTTTGTAACCATTTTAAGTAGGCAAAACATAAAAACTGATGAACGAGGAAGAGAGACAAAGAGGGCTAATTGTAGTTTGCCATTTCAAAGCATGTGGAAATCTTTATTTTTTAAATGGATTTTGGTTGCTGTGCAGTTTTGGCTTTCTCAGACCATTTTTGTCATGTAATTGGCAAGAGCTGTTTGTCAGTTTTAATTAAGGAGCCACACCCTGTTTTTACTGGTCGTTTCAGTTCATACGGTAACTGAAAATGTGCCAACTAAGAGAAATCAATGAGACTAAAAATTGTCCCCCTGTTCTCAAGAGATTTCTTTTTTCATCTTTTTTTTTTATTTATTTCTAGGGGAGAGAGAGAGAGAGAGAGAGAGAGAGCCTGAGCAGGGGAGGGTCAGAGAGAGATGGAGTGACAGACTCTGAAACAGGCTCCAGGCTCTGAGCTGGCAGTCAGCACAGAGCCCGACGCGGGGCTCGAACCCACGAACCGTGAGATCATGACCTAAGCGAAAGTCGGACGCTTAACCGACTAAGCCACCCAGGCGCCCCTCAAGAGATTTAAGGAAACTATTATCTGGGCATCAGATGCATTATTTGAAAATTATTTTCTTCAACTGGAAGATAAATGTCTTCTGTCACAGAGGTACATTGTTTAGTGTGAATTGTGATAAAATATCAACATCACGCAAAACCAGTCTAGTGGCTGTTTGATTCCATAGTGTGGAGATTGGCTAAGGTGACTTACTATGGCCATGGGTGAAACAGAAGCTGTATGCAATATTAATATCACAGCAGAAGCATTTTTCCTGTGAGGAAGGGCACACCTTTCTAGTCTATTTATTATACTTCTCCCCAAAACTCGCAGTACCGGGCCTCTTAGAGAGAGTGCATGGTATCAAATGATTGCTCTTCCTTCTCTTTGACGCATCTTCTTGAGCCCCTTCTATGTGCCAAACCCTATGATGTGAAATGAGTGACTAACACAAGAGTGATCTGCGCCATGACAGGAAGAGCTCAGGGTGCTGTGTGGACATTCTGTAGGCAGCCCCAACTAGTTCAGGGGCCAGGAATCACTCTAAAGGAAGGGACATTCCACCTCTAAGCTAGGATCTTTATCAGATTATCTAGTTGGATGTATGGGGAAGGGGCAATTTGGAAAATTAAAACAAGCCAGGCTAATCAGCAACCACTCTGTAGGAGTTAAATTCCTAAAGCCGGGAGCAAAGTAAATGCTCAGGAAATATCGGCTGCCATTTTTAATTATCATCAGTCGTTAGCAATACCAGAAGTTGGCCGTTTTTTAAGTAAGTGATATCTACCTAAAGGCATAAAGCGTTATTATACACCTTCATTACCCTATAGTCTTTTCTAGTCTGACTTGTAAGCTGAGTGGTGAATCACCTACCCCCACTGAGGCCTTCGTGGAGTTCAGGCACAAAGACCATCAGCCCTAAGGGCACATGTTCGGCGGAGGGGGGGTGGGGTGGGGGATGGGGGGTGCGGGGGGGGGAATGCTCCTCTATCGCTGTGCTAGTTACCAAAATACTGGAAGTACTTCTGGCTCAGTTTAGAATATAGCTGCTGCCCCACACCTGGTCAGTGTCCGGTGTCTGCCCCACTTCTCTGGTCACTCCGGCCACACACCCCAATCCTAGCCCCTCCCCACCCCCTCATCCCAGGAATGGAAGTGTTAAATCCTGCACAGCAGGGGGCCTCCCCAAGCTGGCTCTGGTGCCAGGGAAGGGTGGCTGCCCACCTGGGAGGTATTTATTTTAAAATGTCTTGCATATCACACCTGACTATAAATATACTTGTGACAAAGCCAGAGTGCCCTGGTTGCTGGTGTTAGAGCCCGGAGGGGCCACCGGGGGAGGTGGGGCAGGGTGGCTGAGGAAGGCCTCTGAGCAGAGGAAAGCGGTGGGCAGCACCCAGAGGAAGATGAGGAAAGAGGGCAGGAGAAAGAGGAAGACTGGATGAAGAAGCTGGTGGAAGAAGCTGGGGAAGACAGAGGGCCCTTTCAAGGATGCATTCATTTTTTAGCCGCACAAGCCGAGAACCCTTCCTTCGGGCTGGTTTGCAGTACTCGGCGGCGTGGGACTGGCCTGCCGACCAAACCACAGCAGAAGGAAGCTGCACTTTGTTCAGAAAAAAAAAAAAAACGCCTGGGAAGGTGTAGGCTCAGCGGCTTATCCATCGCCGTGGGGCGGAACGCGGCTGTCTCCTGAGGGCAGCGCCACATGCCTCCGTTCCTTATTCACTCAACAAACATCTTTGGAGCATCTGCTCCATGCCAGAAGCAGGGCTGGAATTGCACACAGGGTACTAAGACGTGGTCCTACCCTCCACAAAAATAGCTAAGGCTTATGTAAGTGCGCGTATCATGTACCAGGCAGCTTTTCGTAGATTATATTAGAATCTTCAGTACAAGATCTTAACGGAGGTACTGTTAATATTCTCATTTTACGGGATGAGAGGGAGGCACAGAGGGGTAAAGAACCTCCCAGGGTCATATAGGTGGTAATGGCAGAGCCGGGCGTCCTGGGCTGCTCTCTGCAGAACCACCATTATCAAACTTGAAATTCAATAGAACATTTGTGCCACACCTTCTAAAGCATTCCTGGGACACAGTACCATATTAGAGCTTCACAACATTCTTGTGATACGGTACCCTAATTTAAAGGTAAGGAAAATGAAGCTCAGAGGGGTTTGACGGTACTTTCTGAGGCCATGTCGGAGTCGGCCAGGACTACATTCCAGTCCCGGGTTACTAAAAAGTGAGTCCTCTCCACTGTCTCTGTAGGTCAGTGGGAAAACTATGGGGACCAGTTGTTTGGCCCAACATACGAAAGATGTGTTTAGAACAGAGTTAGCAGCCTTGTGTGATAATGGACCTTAGGGAGGTGACACTGGATGGTCAGTGTTACAAACTGCAGTGTGTCATCCCAGAAGGCTACAATGATGTCTTAAGCCCCCGTACCTAGAACGTGACTTTATTTGGAGATAGGATCTTTACAGAGGTCCTTAGGTTGCCATGAAGTCATTAGGGTGGGCTTTAACCCACTAAGACTAGCATCCTTGTGAGAAGGAGAAATTCAGACACAGAGAGACACGTACGCAGGGGGAAGGTGATGTAACCAGACACAGGGGGGAGGTCGGCCATCTCTAAGCCAAGGAGCGTCTGAAGTGACCAGAAGCTGGGAGAGAGGACAGGAACTGATCCTTCCCTAGCTCTTCAGAGGAAGCATGGCTCTGCCCTTGCTCCTTGATTTCAGACTTTAGCCTCCAAAACTGTGACTGAACACATTTCTGTTATTCGACGCCACCCATCTGGGTTACTTGGTTGAGTGGTCCGAGGACACTAACAGAGTCACCCGTAAGAAATGCTAGATTATGCAGCGCATCATGAGACTGGAGGCTTTACCATGCTGTCTCCTGACACAAAAGATTAAGTTCTGCGAATGTGTATTCTCACTTTTGCCAGGAATTCCGCTAACAAGATCCCCTTGCCTGATCAAAAACAAACTGTAACAACTCCTAAGTCCTCCCCAAGCACAATGGTTTTCTCCAAATCAACCTAGCCAGCTTAAGTGCTATCAGATTTTTCACAAGGAGGATTTAATAGGAGAGATTTATTTTAGTAAAAGACAGAATGTTTCACTAAAGAACTCATTAGTAATGCATAAAGGCCTACTGAGTCTCTGCAGATCCATTTTCAAAGAGAAATGTTGGGATAATTTTTATATCCTGATTACAGAGAAAGACTTGACAAAAATTGTCCTTGATATTAAAATTGCATGGAGTGGGGGTGGGGGTGAGGGAGCATCATTCAGTGAAGCAGGAGGGAAGTCAAAGAAAACGTGTAAATTTGGTCAGCATTTTGAAGTTGCTTTTACAAAGGTCGATATGCATTTCTGTGGTCTCACTCATGAGGTGAGGCCACGCTCACAGGCACTTTGATGCACCGGGGGGGAAGATGGTGGAGGAGAGGGTACAGAGAAGAGGCTTGCTGTGCTCAGCTCAGGTTTCCTGTCACTCCCACCCTTCTGGGTCCCTGGCCCGTTCATTCTTTCCCAGGTTCCTAGGACAAATCCTGAGCCGAGACTAGGTCTTTGCCCTGGCTGATAGGAACTCAGTATCCCCAGTTGTGATGGCCTCGTGGCTATTCTGACCCAAGCTCCAACCTTCTGACTTCCTTTTGACCTTGTTCATCCACTGGGTGACCTTGCTCTATCATGCTAGATAGGGTAACACAGGCATTCTCTTTTTATCTCCAGGTTCCAGGTCTGAGAATCTGCTTCCAGTCAGGCTCCTTCCCTGACCAGAGCTTTGCGTGGCCTCTGCTTCTGGAAAACTCTGTCCCCAGTGGGACCCATGGTCCACTAAAGACAGCTGCTCCCCATCCACAGACCCACCAAGGATCATCTTCCTGGATTTGCCCTCACTGTAACCCACCCTCAGTAGATAGACACCCTGCTGATGCCCCCAAACTTCCTGCTCCCGAATTTTTCTCCAAAGTGTACAGAGGAGGGTAGAATCTTTGAGACAGAACTCCTGGGTTCATGGGCAGCATCTCTTCGATCCAGTGGGCAGAACTGTCTTCAGAGTCTGAGGTCCTTCTGGTCAGATCTCACCAAACACTGAGATATGAGATTTCTCCCTCTTCTTCCTGGATCCTCCCCATACACTGTTTATGGAAGGAGTATTTTCTCTCAGTGAAACCCCAAATGTTCCCCCATTTGGACTGGATACTTAGACTTCTGATAGTCCAGAAACTGCTGGTCAAATTTATGTATAAGTTGAATCCATCTATTATTAGAGAGCCTAATTTTTTTTTAAAAAAAGATCAATACTTATATGATAATAATACTTGGTTACATTTAGACGTAGAGATATATGACTACTACTATTATTATTACTATTATTGACTGCTTATTACTTTTTTTTTTAAATATTTTTATTTACTTCTAGGAGAGAGAGAGAGAGACAGCGTGAGCAGGGGAAGGTCAGAGAGAGAGGGAGATACAGACTCTGAAACAGGCTCCAGGCTCTGAGCTGGCAGTCAGCACAGAGCCCGACGTGAGTCTCGAACCCACGAACTGCGAGATCATGACCTAAGCAAAAGTCGGACGCTTAACCGACTAAGCCACCCAGGCGCCCCAACTGCTTATTACTATTATATACACGCTAGGCCCTGTGCTAAGTGCTCACATGCATTGTCTCAGGTCTATGAGACAGGGAGGTACCAGTAATACCTCCTTGTGACAGATGGGAGAATTGAGTCCCAGGGAGATTACTGACCTTGTCGTAAGTCATCTAAGTAGCAAGAGATAGAACCAGGAGTTCAACTCAGGCAGTGTGACCCTTGAGCCACTGCTCTTAATCACTGTGCTAATCTCACACGTTCATATAATCATGAAAGTTGTGTTTAGTGGATGCTATGACATGCCGAGCATGGTTTAAGCGCTCTGCATGAATGATCTTTTCGGCGCTCATAGTAAGCCTCTGCAGTAGGTCTTATTTTTATCCCCATTTTGCAAATGTGGAAACTAAGGCTCAGAAAGGTTGTATAACTTGCCCAAGGTCACACAGCTTAGTAAGGGGAAGATCCAAGATTTGAAATCACTTAGCCTGACCCCAAAGCTGTCGTGCTCTGGGAATACAAATTATTGATTTCTACCATATGCCTGGCATGATGATGCTAGACCCAAGTGAATACAAAGATGAAAAATAAGTTGTTCTTATCTTTGAGAAACTCTAGATACAGAGATTTGCAATGCATATACATGTGAAGGGAAGAAGGGGAAGAGATCACAGTAATAAGTAACAGTTAAGCCTAGTATTAGCCGGAAGGATCTATGTAATGTTTCATAAATCATACATTCTCACAAATCCAATTAAAGTGACTGAGTACATTTTATAAATATGGTTGAATTTTAATGCATCAAACTAATAACTGAAGGGAATACGAAAGTCGGCCCCTCTCAGCACATCTGCATGTATTAGGGGAGTGTGATGGCCACTCACAGCCCCAGGGACTGTCCTGTTTGGAAGAAGTTGCAAGCTTTCAAAATCAGTAGGTCAGGCCCTTGGATTTTGGGAAGATACGTGGATTATACACACATCAAACTATAGTTTAAGAATTATGGATGGGGGCACCTGGGTGGCTCAGTTGGTGGGGCGTCCAACTCTTGATTCCAGCTTGGGTCATGATCTCATGGTTCGTGAGTTCGAACCCTGCATTGGGCTCTGTGCCAACAGCTCGGGTCCTGCTTGGGATTCTCTCTCTTTGCCCCTCCCCTGCTCATGCACTCTCTCAAAATAAATAAATAAACTTAAAAAAAGAACTATGCATGTATATTGCAGGCATATATCTCTGCTTTGCTTATAGGAAAGGCCGAAAGCCCCAGGGGAGGGCAGTTTCCCCAGGAAGTTTCTACCTCCCTTGGATGACCCCAGCATGAGACTGCCGCCAGTACAGAGCACAGAGTCTGACACTTTGTGGGGTCCACTGGGAAATCTGGAGCTGTTTTTACAGGACCAGTATTTTGTTCATTTTTATCTACTCAATTTCACCTGGTTGCTTTTGTGATCAATAAATAAGGAGAGTTTCTGGCTCTAGAGCACAGTGAACTTTACAGGACCAGGTGGGACAGACCCTGTGACTGGTGCTTCATCTACTCCAAAGCCTCACGTCTCCCACAGGGGTTATTTGGCCCTGGATACCTGGTCACTCGGTCTCCCCCATCATGGCTCACTTTTCATTCCCACTGTCAACTTTCGGGCTGGGGCAAGCCATTGGATATCGCCCGATGCTGACAACAGACCCTCATCCATTCCCCCTCCAGCAGCGCTCTGTCCTTCACCCAAAACTCACAAAACTGTCTTCTGAAACTTAGTTTCTAGTTGGGACAGACAGGCAACAGGCAGTGAGTATTAGAAGTAACCACATTATAGAGTAGAATATGCCAAGTTCTGGGGTGGGGGTTAAAGTGAGGTCAGTGCTGGGTATGCTGTAGGGGGTGGGAAGCCCTTTTGAATGAGAAAGTAATTTTGGAGCAAAGACCCAAAAGGAGTGGACAGCAGGGCATGGCCTGTGTCTGGGAGAGGCATGTTCTAGGTAGAGAGAACACCCAGTGCCCCAAGGAGGAAGCATGCTTGGCGTGTCCACGGCCAGGGAACCTGGAAGTGCACCAGTGCCAGGAGTCCCCTGAGCCAGGGTGGAGCCGAACAAGAGGTCGGACAACTAACAGAGGTTCAGTCACGGGGGGTCTTGTAGGCCACTGGAAAGACTTTGCTGACTTTGAAGGAATGGAGATTTTGAGCAGAAGAGTGACATGATCTAACTGACATTTTTAGGAACAGACAGGGGAGCCAGATAAGTCATGGGGGGACCATGGGGAGGGATCACGATGGCCTAGACCAGGCTGGTGGCATTGGAGGTGAGAAGTGGTGGGTTCTGGCGATATCTTGAAGGAAGAAGCAACAGGATTCCCCAACACACTGGATACGGGGTGCGGAAGAGGTCGGTGAGGGGGACAGTGAGGGTTTGGTCCTGAGGCACTGGAAGGGTAGCACTGACATCAACTGAGATACAGAAGACATGGTGTAAGCAGGTTTGGGGACATTGTAGGAGTTGTGTTTTAGAGACGTTGAGTTTGAGATGCCCATAGCTTGTTGAAGTCAGGGTTCCAAGCAAGCAGGAATCTCAAGTTCAAGAGACACGTGTGGTCTGGAGATGCATGTTTGGAAGGTCAGGGCATGTGAAAGGTACTGACAGCCATGAACGAACCTCCTCAGTTATGGCCCTGGGGCATTATCCTCCCGCTCAGAACCTCAAAGAAACTTCATTCCTTCCTGAATCATGTCCAAATGTCTTTATCTGTGAGCAAGGCCTTCCACACTGTCAGACAGCAAGCTTCCTTTCCAGACTCACATCTGCCAGATCCACACAGCCTAGAACTCCAGTTGAGGCTGTGAAACCCAAGGCCTGATGACTTCCTGCCTCCTCTATGGCCATGTTCAAGCTGTTTCCATTCCCAAGTCTCCTTCCCCACTTCCAATTGTCCAGTTCTACTTCCCTTCCGACGCCCAGTCTAACCAAACTTCCCTCAAGTGAACCATTCTCCAACCTCTCCCCGGCCACCCCTCCCTGCATTTCTGGAAAGATCTGCACTTCTTGGGAAGCACCTAACACCCAATGCCTGATCTTATCATTAGAACTCCGTCTCGGGGCTTTATTGTTCATTGTTCTTGAGTGGAAGCTCTCCTACGTGCCCCAGAAAAGTCAGTCATGGAGAGCACAGTGCCCTGTAGAGAACATGTATGCCATCAATGTTTGTTTAATAAATGAGTCTTTGGAACACACAGATTTTGCAAGGCCAGACCCTTGTAAACCTTGTGAGATGAGATTCGGAGGTGGGGGATCTGATATAACTTGATGGGGATTTTCACTGCTTTAGGGGCCATTTCTTCCTATTTAAGGATCCTTAAGCAGTACCAATCCACACTGGAATCTAATACAAGGTTGTATATAGTAGACTTTTTTAAAAAATAAGGACAAAAATACTATTGCAAGGAGTTTTGAAATAGACTCAATGTATTCCCTAAAATGAAAATGCCAACTAGCATGTGAATTTCTACTTTTACCAATAATGCAAACAGCTACAAATTAATACAGATGATGAACGTGTATGAAAATAGCTTTCGCTTTCATGAAGGCTTGTTATACGTACGCCAGATGTTTTATGGACACTGGCCCTGATTCTCACAACAACCCTGGACTTTTGTGTCATCATCTTTCTTTCACATATTGAGTAAATTGAGAGAAGCAATTGAGAGAAGCTAGGTCAAACACCTTGTTAGTGGTTCAAGAGCTTAGTGGGAGGTGCAGTTGAGATTCTAACTAATTGAGAGCCAAGGGCAAAGCTTCTTGCACCTTGTCACCTGGCCTCCTCCCTTCCACCTGGAAGCCCCCAGCCCTAGAGTTGTTGACCCCCGTGCCTAAGCTGCTGATTTTCTCCCTAGAGGAGAGATAGATGTTAGAGCAAGATGCCTCCAATCATTGAGATGTTAGAGCAAGATGCTTCCAATCATTATGTCCCCAGACAGAACTGACTACCATCTTCGGCCATTCATTCACTCAATTCATATTTCATACTTCCTTTGTAGCAGGCAAGCCCTGCCCCCCTCATTTGGGAAAGAGTGATGAGCAAAAGAGGCAAGCGTCCCTACCCTCAGGGAGCTTCTATTTTTTTTTTAAATTATTTTTAATGTTTTATTTATTTCTAGGAGAAAGAGAGAGACAGTGTGAGCAGGGGAGGGTCAGAGAGAGAGGGAGTCACAGACTGAATCAGGCTCCAGGCTCTGAGCTGGCAGTCAGCACAGAGCCCGACGCGGGGCTCGAACCCACGAACCGCGAGATCATAACCTAAGCGAAAGTCGGACGCTTAACCGACTAAGCCACCCAGGCGCCCCGGGGAGCTTCCATTTTAATGGGGCAGACATTGAAAGTCAACAAATACATTACCGAGTGATATGATGCTGATAAGTGCTAGGGAAAAAAATATGTCTAAGGGAGAGAGGAAGTGAGTGGGTGGGTAACTCTGCAATCTTCTTTAGGGTGTCTGAAGGAAGTATCAAAGAGAACTTCGCAGGTAAGGAATAAGCCTGGTAAGAGGAGACAGGAAGTGCAATGATCTTCAGGCAGGAGTTTGCCTAGAGTATTCTAGAATAGCAACCAGAACAGTGTGGCTAGAACAGCACAAGGGTGGTAACCAAGGCTGGAGAGGTGAGGGGAGGGAGGTGACCAGACAGGGGTGGTGAGGGGGCTGGGGGGAGACCCTCATGGGTCATCACAAGGACTTTGGCTTTTACTCTGATTGAGATGCAAAATCAATGGAGGGTTAATGCACTGGACGATATTACCCCGAGGTTTCCATGTTCTTTACAGATTTTTCAAATGTATTAGCAACTTTAATAAATTATGAGAAAGTGCATTATGTCAGCCTCCCAATCACTATATATTGCTGATCTCATACACATCCCCATTTAGCTCTGCTCCTGTGAGCCGGCAGCAGGCTGGAGGCCAGGAGAGCATGAAGAGCTTAAATACCAGAAACGGGGAGCATCCCATGCCCAGCACGCCAGCCCCCAGCCCCTTCCCGCTCTCCTCCTTGAAAGCTGCAGCCTCGACCTGAGCCTTCAAACCCAAGTAGCGGCTCAGGCCGCTCGCGGTGTGGGGATAAAGCTGTCCATCAAAGGCTGGTTTAGCAACAGAATGCAGGTGCCCCTCTAAGAACAGCAAGAAGAGAAAAGATCTTTGCACCAGAGCACGGAAAAGTCCCGGTCAAACTCTGCCAACCCAATTTACACCTTACAATATAAAATAATCCTCAAACCTCATCGCCCCCAGTTTTTCCCTTCTGTTCAAAAGGATTCTTCTTTTTTGAACTTGATGAGTATCCCACAAAGAGAACATTGATTGTTTAGAACACGGGTTTCTCCGTCTGGGAAGGCGCCTGACGGGGTGTGGTGAGAGGGCAGGCAGGCAGCCCGATGTGTGGAAAAGAAGGAAAAAGCAGAGAAAACCACTGAAAATGTGCCTCAGAATAATCAGCCTGGCAGTTCAGTTTCTGTTTTCAGGACTTAAAGTGAACACATTAAACCTACCTTTAACCCGGCAAATGTAGGGATGCTGAGAGACATTAGACCTTTAGAACGGAGAGTATATATATCACTGGGAGCCTCCATTTTCAAGTTCATAGCCCTGAGATAGTGGGTCATTTACTTCATGTGTGTGTGTGTGTGTGTGTGTGTATACATGTAATTCCTTCTAAGAATTTTCTGGAAATCACTTGACTCTGAAATGATCAGTGTGTCCATCTGGAGGGCATTGCTATGCCAGTGGAGGGGAGATTTTGTCAGGGGCAAATGGCACTGCCTGAGAGTGAATAAACAGTGTCTTGCCAATACAAGTATTAACAGCCTCCGAGGTTATAAAATGCTATTGATGGGAATAAAATGAAGATTCAAACACACGAGAGTTAACTGAATTCACATCAACCTTTATAAGGTGTGTTCTCAACATACAGATAATAAAAACATAATTGGGAGTATAGGGGCTCCGAGAAAAATGTTCAATGTTAAAAAAGGAATTTGAATTCTTCAAAACATGTACATCGTGATAAATAATAAATGAATGTAAGTTGTGGGCTATTGACATTCAATTCTAAACTCACTGGCTGTTGCCAGAGTAAAGCAGGAGTTAGTAAGACAATGGAAAGAAGGAGTGTTCTGCTCTCCTGGGTCTGAGCCTCACCATGATAGACTCATTTCTTGGGGATCTTTCCCACTCTTTTTGGTCCAGGCCTTTTAATGAAAATGACACTGAAATTATTAAAGCTTCAGTGTGAAGTAATTTCATAATCACTTTGCTCAGATAAAGGAAAATAGTAGACACCATGGGAAAAACACGTGAAATTGGGAAAAGAATCTAGAAAAGAGAGGTGAGGAGGGAGAAATGCCACTAGCAGAAGAGGAATTTACCTCTTTTTATCATGAGAGGGTGCTGGATTTTGTCAAGTGACTTTTCTGCATCAATTAAAATAATGTAGATCTCCCTCTTTCATTCTGATTACATAGTACATTACATTGTTTTTCATGTGTTTGAAGGCACTTTCCAGAGGCCCAATGGGTCTGTGACACGTGCGTCTATACTTTTCTTCTAACCTGTACTCCCAAGTTATCACCTAGGTTGGCTCATTTCTAGACTGTTCTCACATGCCGTGGGGATCTGGAAACAAAAACAGTTTCAATGTTTCAACTCAACGTGAAGAGCCAGTCTTTGGTCGTAAGTAGTTGGTTTCAGTCAGATGAATACCAGGTATAGAAACTCTTTCTCTTTCTTCGAAGAAATAACAAGATGGAGAGGGGTATGTAGGATTAGTGTCTGTCATGAGCAATGGAGCAGGTTAAGCAGACAGAGGAATAATGGCGCCTGGGTCATTATTGGCACCTAGAAGTGATTTAACCGAGGTGTGGAGGTCTGGAGCGTGCTGTGCACAGACAACCAATAGACCTAACCCATCACTAGCCACTGACTAGTATTTTAGCGTGAGCTCCATTCAGCCAGCTGCAGTGACCCGGAAGCAAAGAAGGAAGGCATCTGCATGACCATCGGTGTCCACTCATGTTAAAAAAAAAAAAAAAAAAATTTCTAAAAACCAAAAGCCAGTTCAAGAAATTGACAGCTTTTCCCAAATAATACAATTCAGTTTGTCGTGTTCGCATTTTTGAAATCTTTTCCTTTCCTTTTAGCTAAAAGAAAAAGGTAATCCCATAAAGCACAACATATGTGAGTTGACTTGTTCTTTTCAATTTAACTGTAAACATTATTAAAAATTTGGGATATATGAGGGGGTGATCACTCTTCAGAGTTAGTATTATTGCTATGTTTGAGGTCTCCCTTTGATGTGTTCTGTATCTTTATGTAGTTATAATCTTGGTGAAGAAATAATTTTATCTCTTGATTATTCTCATGGAGGCTGTCATCAGCGAGTTCCACTCAACAGCTGGGGAGTCTTGTTTCCAATGCCTGCATGGATGCATCACAATTAAGTTCACTATTTCTCCCGTTTTGGTGCTTTACAGTTTTACACGTTCACAAATAATTTTGTGACAAGCTTTTTCTCCCCCACGGCCCCTCCTCCTCTTTATTTCCTCAGTGTAAGTGGAATTATTGGATTAAAAAGTATAGATTTTTTCCCTGTGATGCTTAATGTATCTTGAATCGGTGTATTCTTAAATGTAATCTTATCTGAGCACTCAGCATATCTAGATGTTTTTCTCAAGAACTAATCAAATTACACTGATTTTCATCAGACAATGAGCACGTTTTTTTCTTTGCCTTCACTGCCAGGAAACTCAGAGTTAAAGTTCAAATACAATACTGTAGTGAGTTCACCTCAGATGACCGTAATATGTTTCTCATTTCCTTCAGATTGATTTTTTATTTTGTTGTCTGTTTTAAAAACAATGGTGCTGAATTCTGAAATTCCCTCAAATTCCTGCTAGAAATTGGTTGGGAGCGTGCGCGTACACACACACACACACACACACACACACACACACACACACGTATTTATTGTATATAACATAAAACTTCATGTAACTAGCATCATAAAATCAAAATACTCTTGGATGTGGAGTTTAAGATGATCTGGTGTAATCCCCTCCCTCTATGATGGGCACTCTAGGCCGGGGGGTGGTGGTGGTGGTGGGACCAGCCTGGGATCAGAGCCTGGACCAACTAGGACCCTGGTGTTTTCATGCCCAGTCTGAACTGTGAACAAAGCGCCAGGAGCCCATTATTTGCTGTACCTGACACCTTGACATTTCTGCCAGTGGTTTGATGAGGAAGCGCCTCTTCCTATGACACTGTTATGGATCTCTTGCCTCCGATTTTCCAACCATCCTGTGAAGCCACATCTGTCATTCCTGGAGCACACATTCCCTAGCCCATCTCACAGATCCTTGCTGCATGAGTCTGTTGGGGCTGCCTAATGCACTACCGCAGCCTGGGTGGCTTTAACAACAGAAAAGTGTTGTCCCACAGTTCTGGAGGCTTGAAGTTCAAGATCAAGGTGTTGGCAGGGCCACCCTCCCTCTGAAGGCTCTGGGGAAGTCTCTGTTCCAGGCCTCTCTTTGGCTTGTAGATGGCCGTCTTCTTCTTGTGTCTCTTTGCATTGTCTTCTCTCTGTTCGTATCTCTGTGTCCACATTTCCCTTTTTAGGGAGAACATCAGTCCCACTCAATCAGGGCCCACCCTGATGACTTTGCTTTAACTTGATCACCTCTGAGAGGGTCTATCTCCAAATAAGGCCATTTTCTGAGAACTGAGGGTTTGGACTTCAACATAAAGATCTGGCGGGGTGATGGAATTCAACCTCTAACAGTCGCGAAGGTCATTTCTCTAAGTTTTCATCTCCCTGTTCAAAATCTTTCAGTGTCCTGTCTTACCAGCTTAAGTGCAAATTCCTCACTTTGGTGTTCAGACTCTCCCACAACCCCGTTTCAACATATCATTATTATTTTACCTCCCTACATGCTCTATATTCTATGCTGCAGGCCACCTGGACTGCTCTCAAATTCCAAACATCTCACACTTTCCTGCCTCCACGCCCACGCTCACGAGGCTCTTTCTGCCTAAAATACCTTCTTCTTCCACATCCTCCGGCCCATCTTAGGCACCCTCTCCTCCACTACACCTTCCTCGTCCCACTCAGGTATGTCTTCTCCGCCCGCAGGGCTTTGTTTTGTGTACCTGGCTGATAGGTAAGGATCTGATCAGTGTGTCCCCTCGGGCTGACCTGTATCCTCCATAAGAGTCAGGATTTACCCCCCACTTCATTTCTCCCAGTACCTTTTCTAACTTCTCTAACATAGTTACTGTTGCCTTTCATGAACACACAGGAGGGAAAAGAGATATTCTGCTGTAGAGATCAATAATATTATATAAAGGGCCATCAGAGGCGACTCTCGTCCTATCAAAGTGCCAATGGAGCATCATGTATGTTAATAGTGGAATGAATAAGGACTGGAGGTATCATTTAAGATTGGTGGTTTGTGGGCATGGCTGGTGTTGAATGGGAGACTGTTATTTTTACTAAGAGATTCCCTTTGTCCTCATCATTTTCCCCTCCTGACAGAAAATTCCATGAAGTTCATTTCTAAAGAAAAGCAAATATCCAGATGGCCAGAGGAATGACCTTTCCCTAATGGAGGGGATGAATTTGTTATCCAGCCAAATGTTTGAAATTCTTCTACCAGCATGCATAATTGAGAGAGATGTGCTAATTACCCTTAAGTGACAGCTGGTAGGACTTCCTAGACAACTCTGAGAGGTATTGATCTGGCATGGTTGTAAGTGACTGTACTGTGGTGATATAAAGGTAAAGCCCTCGCAACAATTTTTGCATGGGGAGGTCAACGCACAGTTCTCTATGAACCAGGGCCTACAGGCACAATGGCAGCTGGCCAACGCCGGTCAACAAAGGCACCAATGTAGCTCTTTGTGTGACATTTTGATGAGTGACACAGGCAAAGTCCCCAAGATGTAATCCCTATTGTTATAATAGCTCTTCTATGGGTCAAAATGGGATGTCACCAAAGAGAAAGACAATTACAGAAAGTGAAGTTGAGATCTTCCTTTTACTCCCTATGACTGTGACTTTGTAGCAATGATCCACATCATTGATTATTATTTAACGGAACTGAGTGCACATCTGTTGACTCAATACTGTGGACATTTTGAAGAGGAAGAAAAAATACAATCCTTGCCCTAAAGGAGGCACCACCTTGGTGTCGGGTGGAAAATAATTTCATTCTCTAAAGTCTTTTCCAGATCCATGATTTTATGACTCTATGATCATGACAGGAGAACTATTTTGTCTTTAAACAGCAAAAATGTCACGATTATTCTTTTGTCTTAAAAGCAACATATTCCTTGATTAATATAAATTGCCATGTTGCTTTTACATTAAATTGCTCAGTTCCTATATCATAAATCTGAACAAGAGTGCTTTTGGATTTGCTTTTCCTTTTCTTGTTGCTAACTAAATACTTTTTCTTTCACCTGGAGTCACATGAAATATGAAATTACCTGACCTCTCTGAAATCCAATATAATGGCATGTCAGCTTGTAAAGTAACCACTTTGTTGTTTATTCATACTTTTCTGGAAAAACTATCTGGTTTTGGTTTAGTCTAGGGAAAACACATTCAAGTTTTTTCCCTGTAAAATGTGTAGAAGAAAAATATACATCTCTTTTAAACAACTGGAATCAATTTAAGGCTTTGGCACACACAATGGAAAAATCAATGAAAGTTAAAAGTTGAAAGGTAAAGCTTGCTTCTACAAGTGTCACTAAATTGGGGCCCACTGAGAAAAATAAAAGGAAGGTCTCTGACGACACACTAGAATGGTAGATTAGTTAATCAATCAATCAATCAATCAATCAATATGGTTTTACTGAAGATATGCTGAATGCTGGGAGGTAGGACTCAGAAGATTTAGGCATCCTTTCTATCCCTCCAAAGAGTTTTCAATTTAAGTAGGGAGAGAAGAGGCACATGCACAAAACAACACTGAATAAGACCCTTGTGTTGCCAACACAAGTCAAGATTCCGAAGGGCTAGCCATGCTGGGGGACTCATGAACACTGAGTGACCTAACCGAGGTTGAGCCTCCCTATAAATTTCAGAAATCTTCTTTGAGAACCCATCCAAATATGCTTCCCAGCTAGAAGAGAACTTAAAGTCCTTGAGCCTTGTTCTCGTTGCTTGGCAACCAACATCAGTCTCTACTGAGTCCCAGGAGACCAATGTCCAAAGGCTCTCTACTTCCCATGAATGTTTTTTTCCATATGGAAAATGAGCTAATAAGTAGGACACCTATTTTTCTCCCTCCCTTTCTGGTGTTGGGAATCCCTTCAGGTTTTTCTAAAAGCAGTTGCTGCTTTGTCCCTTGCTCACAGGGAGCAAGTTAAATGAGGATTACCAAAGGGTGACCTTCCCATTTATGTCCCAGGCATTTACACTGGTGGCCCAAGGCCAGCTTCCCAACAGTGCCAACAAATCACTGCAGTATCATGTCATATATGTCATATAAGTCACAGCGATGGCAAGAAGAAGCCATCACCAGTTTGGTCTTAGATGGTAATTAAAGGCTTCACAAATAGAAGTCTTGAAGGAAAGGAAAGCAAAAAGAATGTAAGGCTTGGACAAAGTGGTACCGGGAGAGAAAGTGGAAGTGGCCCAACATGGTCAAATACTGCCGGGAGGTCAAGTAACATTAAAAGTTGCAAAAATGATCACTGGATATGGCATTTAAATAGTTATTGGTGATCTCATCAAAGTTAATTCTGGTAGAGTGTTGGGAACAAAAATCAGGTTGCAACACAGTAAACAAGGGTTGGGGAGTAGTTACAGGAATGTTCTCTATCACTCCCCCTTCCTCTGTCGGAGACAAATGGAATATGTGCAGCCTGCAGTGGAGTTGTGCAGCCAGCACGCCCCCATGCTTGAGGCAGGGAGCCCCCCTGGATTCTGCTCTGTTGTGCGTTCCCTTAAGCAGTGTGTGTGCGCATGTGTGTGTGCGGGTGCACACGTGCCTGAGGGTGTGCGTGCGTGCGTGTGCACACGCAAGCGGGAATGAATGTATTCATTCTATTCCTTTCCCGTGCCTTCTTCACCTCCTCCTCTGCTTAGTCCCTCTTAGAAATGTTAATGACTGATGGAGGAACTTTGTGTCAAATGTCTTGAACTCTTCATGAGAAACCTACTATAAGAATCTGAGAAAAAATAGAGATAGCCTGCAGATATATGATTTGAAATTCTGAAGTAACCATTTAGGCTTTTAAGCAGTTGATCTAAAATCCTATCAACCCAGTATTAGCTGAGCACTGGGGACTGATCAGTTTCACGATTTGCTCATTTTGTCTGATACGTGTGTAAGTCTAAGATTTCACTCTTGTTTCCAAGTAACAGACTGTAACTAGCTACAAAGAAAATCTCTTATTATAGTAATTTCTTAATTATGCACAGGGATCAAAAGAAAATTAGAGAATAATAGTAATTCATCTAAAAACACATTTTAACCAGTAGTTTTAAATTCACCCCAGGAATTTAACCAGAATTCCTGATAAGAAGTCAAGGAAAGAAACTAACTGGAATTCTACCTTTTTAGAATTTCTGTAAAGGTGATAATGAGCTGTTACTTGCTTAAGGACAGGCTGGCAATTAAAGAAAGAAGAATATGGGCAGAAAGCCCAAGAGAGCACAGACGAGTGATTCTCAACCTTTTTTCTCTTTTTCTTTTCTTTTTCTTTTCTCCTTTCTTTTTTTTAGCAACAGATTTCTAATGAAGCCTCATGCAGAAAACCAACATATAAATCATATAGAAAGTAGAAAAGTCAAACAGAGCTTCTCTACATTAAGCAGGGTTAAAATCCCTCTCACTTCTCTTCCCCTTGGGGACTGTCCTGGAGGAAACAACATAGAGCTTATTATTTTAATTCTATATGTAATGCACTTAGTTGTAAGCACTTAATAGTTTTCAAAGCACTGTCATTTTCAACACACCATTTGATGCTTTTGAAATTTCTATGAGCTAACAAGCAGACTAGATATTAGCACTGTTATCATTTCTTTGCAAATAACTTGCTCAACGCCAGCTAACTTATTAAAGATAGATCTGGGATCTGAACAAAGCCAGGTCTTCAGAGATCTTATATTTTATATACTACAAAATCCTTCATCTGTCCCATCATTATACCCCTGGTCCAGGTCAGAGTACATGAGAGAATTTGGAGAACATACCAAAGGGCAATAGCAAATATCATTAAATTAAAAATTAAAAATAAATAAATCTGTTTTTGTATGCTTGCCCTGTGTAAAAAGGTACACAAAAATTTTAATATAAAATTTTAACTAATCATTGGTATAAACAGTGATCAAATAAACACCTCTCTACTTAGCCGAAATAAGTCAATCCCTACAAAGTTTAAGTAGATAAAATGTGTGACAAAACTTTCCTCTCTGAATAACATAGAACAGTGTTTTCTAAATTTGACTTTCCAAGAGAATCAGAGAACTTTTGAAAAACGCAGATTCTTTTTTTTTTTTTTAATGTTTTTTACTTATTTCTTGGAGAGAGAGAGAGAGAGGCAGCGTGAGCAGGGGAGGGTCAGAGAGAGAGGGAGTCACAGACTGAAACAGGCTCCAGGCTCTGAGCCGGCAGTCAGCACAGAGCCCGACACGGGGCTCGAACCCACGAACTGCGAGATCATGACCTCAGCGAAAGTCGGACGCTCAAGCGACTAAGCCACCCAGGCGCCCCGAAAAATGCAGATTCTTGCCCCCACAATTGAAAATATAAACCAATAGGTCTAAATCGGAGCCATTTTCCGGATGTAGGGATCAGGATTGTAAAACACACATAAAATCATAGAGTAGACTCAATTTCCCCAGTTACTGGCAGAGAATGAGCTAGAAGTTTTGGGAGAGAGCTTTTCAGGCCACAACAGTATCATTTATTCAATTATAGCATTAAATTTATCCCAGTGACCCGAAAGAATCGGTGCATATCCAATTATGCCTAATTTATACCCTGGGATGTGCTGGTTCTGGCTCAGTGTAAAATCCTGGTAGAATCGCAATTTAACAAGCTTGACGGGACATCAAAATTGCTATGTTGTTTCCAAACCTCATTAAATGGGAGCCTACACTTTCCTATAATGTTCAGAGGGAATATACACTATTATTATTTTTCTATTTGTTTATGTAAGGCAAATGTTCAGCAAATACTTTATCGGAAAACCAGTTAGAGGGAGTTGCTCTGAAAACGGCATTTACCCCCCAGAGTTGTGGGTGCCCAAGAAAGTAAATACTTCATTGTCCTTTGTGACTGCAGCAGTTAACGGAATGTAATATATTCTTTATGAATCTGACATGATTCAAAACATCACGGGAGCAGCCTGGGGTGGCTGGAGCGAGCTGACAGCTGGCTGGCTGAGACACGCCTGGATACAGAACTTTCCTGACGTGGCCTGCGTGTTGAGAGTCTCTGATCATGGCACCCTCTCGGATTCCCCTCAGCTGCTCTCCCTTCCCCGTCTCTTTTGCTGGCGCCTATGGTTTTTCCTGGCTTCTACTTGTGGACAACCCTGCTGCCCACCCCCAAGTGCCCTCCTCTTGTGACTCTACTAGTTTTTCCCTGAGGGGCTGGCGTGGACCTCATGACTTCTGCTGTCCAACTGGCATCGCAGCTCTAGTCTCCAGATACTAAAGACATTTCTGCCCAAACAGACTCCTCCGGCCACCTCACCCTCAGAAAATGGGTCATGCCCGGGCCTACCCGCACGTCTTCCTCCCTGAGGATTTCCCCACTTCTGGGGATGGTATTGTGACCCCCCGCCCCCAATGCCCAGGGCTCAAGCCTGAAGCCATATTGGAAGCAGTATAATAAGGCGCCGAGGACACCGGATTGGGAGGCACACAGGGCACAATTCGAGTCCCTGCTCTGCTACTCAGGAACCGAAGAGCTACCTCAGATTTCTAAACCCGTCTCCTCAACCACAGAACGGGCAAGTGAGATCCTTTCCACAAACTTACTGCGGAGACTGAGGACGTGACCACAACACATGCCTGGGTGCTCACTAAGTGTTCTCTCCCTCTCTTCTCTGTCTTCCTTTTCACTCTCAGTCTGCCAGCCTTTCCTGTGCAACCCCCCTCCCTTCCTTTCTGTTCTATTCATGGAGCCAACAGACTCTGGAGAAGTACGGACTCCACACCAGCCTCCTGGGAGTTTTTGTGTCTTCACTCTACTGACATGTTTGTGCCTGCGGCACGTGGATTGAAATCCCTGAAATCCTGTGTGGCTCTGCCACACACCAGCCAGAGGAAAATCGAAGTTCTCTAAGCTTCAGTTGCTACATCCACAAAATGGGCACAAACTCATGGGGCTGGTAATGAGGATTCAGTGAAATAATGCTTTTCAAGAGCCTGGCACAGTGCCGGGCATATTTTAATACTTGGTAATCATGGTGAGACACCTTCTCTTTTTCACTGGAAGTTAATCCTACATGCTGGTACCAGCCTGCACCTTGTAAACTTCAATTTTTCCTTTTCTTGTTCTGCTCAGGAACTCCCAGGCCTCGCTCAAACCCATGATCACACTCCCACTAACACAGCTTTAGGAAAAAGTGTGAACTGTGCCATTTGGCATTCTGGTCCTTCATAATATAGGATACTCCTGCCATAACTTTCTAATTTTTTATTTTTTTTATTTTTTTTTAATGTTTTATTTATTTCTAGGAGAGAGAGACAGAGAGAGACAGCGTGAGCAGGGGAGGGTCAGAGAGAGAGGGAGTCACAGACTGAAACAGGCTCCAGGCTCCGAGCTGACAGTCAGCACAGAGCCCGACGCGGGGCTCGAACCCACGAACCGCGAGATCATGACCTGAGCGAAAGTCGGACGCTTAACTGACTAAGCCACCCAGGCGCCCCAACTTTCTAATTTTTTAAATAATTCTTTTAAAGTTTATATATTTTTGAGAAAGAGACAGCATGTGGGGGGGAGGGGGAGAGAGAGGGAGAGAGAGAATCCCAAGCAAGCTCTGTACTGTCAGCACAGAGCCCGATGCGGGGCTCAAATTCACAAAACCGGGAGATCATGACTTGAGCCGAAACCAAGATGCCACCCAGGTGCCTCCGTATCTTTCTAATTGATTGGGATTCTCTTCTCCCATCTGACCGATCGGAATAGTGAGACAGTTGTAGAGGAAAGCTCTTCAAACAGCATTTGGGACTTGCATATGGGAGGGGTCAGAGAATGGAAGAAGGGGGGACATAGCACAGGAACAGAACTTTGGCATCAGCTTTCCGGATGAGAGGGAGTGCATGAGGAAGAGGCAAGTGAAGGTGTCTGCGATACCAGGGAGAGACACCTGAGCCACCTCCACGGCCAAGGACGTGCTAAAGAATGGCTACAGAAATCCAGAGGTGTTTCAGAGGCCCAACCTCTGGGAAAACACTGCAATACAGTCACCGTATGAAGAACTGAGAAAGAGTCCAACCAGAAGAAACGGGGCAGGTGTAGGCTGAGCCGACTCTCGATCCCACAAAGGTTTGGGACATGAAGGCCCCGCCTGCTCTCGTGTCTGGTGACCTGGAGCAACATAGAACTCTAATCGCCGCTTGCTCTCAGTGAGCTAACAGAGGCTGGGGGTGTTTTCTGCCAACCAAACCCCTTTTCTGGCCTGGTGAAATTGTTAAATTGGGCCAGTGATGCTGGACTGACTTGTAGAGCTTCTTCCTCCCAGCGCTGGGGGGAAAGCTCAATGGCAAGCATTTCCTACAAGTAACTCAATCTTCGGGTACCTGAGCATTGGACACCAGGGTGACCTCAGCCCCAAAGCATATGTAACAACATCCCACTGTTCAGCGAGGTCTCCTCCCTGCGCCTCAGCAGACCAGGCTCAGCTCCTTCCCATCACATTGGTCCGAGTTTTCCTCATGCCCGAAAGGCTCTGAGACACAAGGAGGGCATGAGAAACCAGACGGATCTAGGTCTATCCAGAAAACAGATAGGTCTGTACACAAATTGTACCCGTTCTGGTTACTACGTCTGGGATCCTGAATTATTAATGTAAGATCACTTTGCCACAGTTTCCTCATCTGTAGAATCGGCGGTCTACCTCAACGATACCTTGTAAGGGTAAATAGGATAGTGGATGCAAAATCTCCTGGCACAGCACAGAGCATACAGCAGGTGATCAATAAACAATCACTCAATCCCTCGAATACCTGTTAATAATTGTATGCCTTGACGACTATCACATATGCCTGGGAACCCAGTTTCAGTCTCATCACACGGAGCAGTCTTTACTTAAACTTCCTTTTCTAGTCCCCATTTACCCATAACTTGGGCATAGCCACTGCCACTGTTACTCATCTATTCAGACCCTGACGTGTGGTTTGGCCAGTTAGATAGACCTTCTAAGGGGAAGGTTGGCGTCAACCAAAATTCTCTCTCATCATTTCAACTCCCTACATTGTTATAAATGCTCCATATGTTTGTGTGACTTACAGAGTGAATGGGCACATCTCAGTGCAGGGACAAAGGCCAGGGGCAAGCTGTCTTCTTAAATAAAATTACAATCCATTAGTTGTTGAGCCTCCAAATTTCAGAAGCATTTCAGTGGTGGCTAGCGCGGAGGGACAGTGGACTGAAGATAGAGTGACAATGTTCAGAGCAGCACTCTCAGCAACAGCCAAATCATGGGAAGAGCCAAAGTGCCCATCCACGGAAGAATAGATCAAGAAGCTGTGGTTTATCTATACAATGGAATACTACACGGCAGCGAGAAAGAATGACATCTGGCCATGTGTAGCAACATGGATGGACCCTGAGGGTGTTATGCTAAGTGAAATAAGTCAGGCAGAGACGGACAGTTACCATATGTTTTCACTCATATGTGGGACAGGAGAAACTTAACAGAGGACCATGGGGGAGGGGAAGGGGAAGAAATAGTTAAGGAGAGGGAGGGAGGCAAACCATGAGAGACTCTTAAATACTGAGAACAAATGAGGGTTGATGAGAGGGAGAAGGGAAAAGGGGTGATGGGCATGGAGGAGGGCATTTGTTGGCATGAGCACCAACTCGACAAGAAACTATGAAAGAAAAAAAAGATATCAGGGTGAAAAGTAAGATAAAGAGAAAGGTAAGACTGCACGAGTTATGAGATGTCAGCTGCAAGGTCACCTGGGCTGCATGGAACTGCCACCCAATCAGGGTTAGACAGGAGATTAAGGCAACAGAACTCGGTGCCAGATCCGAGGTGGTCATCATCTCTCCTACTCACATTAAACAATTGCCAAGAACACTGGTAAAGCAAAGATTTCCTTTGATATGCTGCCTCGTCCTCACTTTAAAGCATAACTTCACGTCCCTTCTGTTTTCTATTTGTGTCATATTCTCTTTTTGGTGGGGGAGTCAGATAGCTGCCCACCAAAATTATTCCCTTTCATTTCTGCCTTAATAATCTGTGGTTGGCTATGTGGTGGTCTAGCCAAGGGGCTGCACTGCCAAACCCCTTTGCTAGAGGGGGTGGATGTTTGGCTTAGTTTTCACCAAAAGATTACGAGTGGACAGGATGTGTGCTATCTCACTATCTCTTTGAGACAGTGACTGGGCTTCTTCCATATTTTCTCCTTTCCTTTAAGGCTGGTTGGAACTTGGATATAGCAGTGACCCAGCCTTGACCTTGTAGATTCTAAGTCTCTAAGGTTTAAAGAATTGCAGAGCTATGATGTGGGAGGCACCCATCCCCGAATAACTGTGAAGCACCACCACATCCCGTATGAAAGTGAAATAAACTCCTGTTCACTGGTGGATACCATGTGGCTAAGAGCCGTATGATTATCCAACCTAGCTGTTGCAACTCAGTTGTAGATAGTGTATATATAATATACAAAACATTATACATTGTAATATATAATTCTGTAAAATACATCACATGTAACTATTATATATTATATAATGTGCTATAACATACAATATGATATAGAGAATACATATATAATAGGTACATTGTATATGTACCTATAGAAATCTATCTTTTGGAATGCATATATTTTTAATGTTTTATTTATTTGTAAGAGAACACAAGTGGGAAAGAGGCAGAGAGGGGGCATCAGGGGATCTGAAGTGGGTACTGAGAGCAGTGAGCTCGACGCAGGGCTGGAACTCACAAGCCACGATATCATCACCTGAGCCTAGGTCAGACACTCAAATGACTGAGCCATCTATGCACCCCTGGAATGTATTTTAAATGAAAACAGATAATAGTGTACAAAATTCTACAACTAGCTCTTTTTTCCTACTCAATAATATGCTTTGGAGATCTTCCAAGTCAGATGTGTATGTGTTTGCTAGAGATGATAGATAAATTCCACCTCATTTTTTAAGTGTCACATGTATTTCAGAGTATCAGTCATGCAAACTTTATTTAACCCTTCCTGGATGACCTCAGTGATTAGTTTTGTGATTGTTTTTTACTCTTCACTGTTATTAACACTGCTGACATAAACACGCTAGCACATGCCTTTTTATATGCACTATAAGTATTTCTTTAGTATAAATATCTAGAAATGGAATTGCTGACTTGAATACCATCAACATTTAACAATATAATTTATATTTCGAAGTTGTCTTCCAAACAAGTCAAAGCCAATTTAGACTTCCATAGCATGAGAGTGCATAATTCTCTATAACACTGTCAGTATTAGGGATCTTTAATTTTGTCCAACTAATGGGGACAAATAGACAGAAAAGAATATTAGAGAACAAATCGGAAAAATCTAGATCTAGAAAGATGAAGGTAGCCGCAGTCTAGTTTGATAAACTACCCAATGCATCAGTGATCACACTTTGAAAAACCGAGTCACTTGGACTATTCTGATGTTCACAACGGACTGCTGCCTTTCTCCCAAAGCAGCCAGTGACAAGTTAGGCACCTCACTACCTTCCTAGGCTCAGAGACTACAGTCTGCCCATACAGGCCAGGTAACCATAATGACCTTAATTATGAGGATAGGTCGTAACGCACCAGTGAGTCTGTCTTTCCATTTTAATAATGTAAATAAATTCTGATGAGACTAAGCTGCACTGTCCCAACAGTTGAAGCCTCACTGCAGCAGCAGGGGACAGGCAGCTCATGCTGTCCGTGTGTCCCCTGTTGTTTTTCCCAGCACAAGTAGGAAGAATAAAACTTCCTCATTCCTGGGGCACCTGGGTGGCTCAGTCGTTCAGGCGTCCAACTTCAGCTCAGGTCATGATCTTGGAGTCTGTGAGTTCAAGCCCCGCGTCAGGCTCTGTGCTGACAGCTCAGAGCCTGGAGCCTGCTTCAGATTCTGCATCTCCCTGTCTCTCTACCCCTCCCCCACTCACACTCTGTCTCTCTCTCTCTCAAATAAATAAACGTTAAAAATTTAAAAAAAAAAACTTCCCCATTCTTTCCCCCCTAGCCCCCAAATTGTCTTTTGGGAAAGTTGATAATTGCCATTACTAATAGGTATGTGCTAAATATTCACCAATATATGTTGTTGCGCTAAGTCCTTTCAACAAAATTGTACTAGTGAATTACAGACAGCCAAGTGTCTTTGAAATCTGAACACACCTGAGATAGTGAGAGAATGTACAGAACTTGACTGGTGTGATGTAAAGAGAGGAAGAACCTGGGTTGATGTAGGACTAAGTCCTAAATGGTCTCAGTTTATGTGTGATTTTGCATAAAATACCGAATTGTGCTGAGTCTATGTTTCCTTGTCTTTTAGAGGTGGCATAGGTATTGAGTGCCTGCCATACACCGGCCTCCACTCTAAGAGCTTGGCATATGGAAGAAAGCAAAATGAAGTTCTTGCCCTCAAGGAACTTATTTTCTGGGGGTGAGGGAGGTGCAGAGACAGGCACGAAGCAAACGGAAGCACTGATGTCTTCATTCATTCAGGAAATAGTTACTGAGCTCGTAGTTTGTGCCAAAGCCTGTTTGAGGACTTGCTTGAAGAATCCCGCTTTCAAGGATTGTTTTCAGAACTGCATGGAATACCCAAACGATGGCTGGTACAGCTGACAACGTGTCGATGTGCTTAGTAAATGGCAGCCATGATGGTGATGATTGTGTTCTTTCACTTCTGTCTTCTCCTTTCAAGAAACATTGTGTTTATCCATTTTAAAAAATGTCTTCAATGTGTGTATGTTTTATTGCTGCTTTCTCTCCAGGTTAGCATTTTGTCTTCAATTCTGGTTTTAGGCAGTTATTTCTTCTTTGGAGTGGCGAGCAGAGCCACAGTTAGGATTTCACGTGCTCCCTCGTACAGACTCTTGGAATCACTGTAGGAGAAGGAAGAGTCAGACTCCTTTCTCAATCTGCAGCCCCCTTCGACCTACAGCAAGGCCTTTAAGCAGAGCTTACTCGTGACTGTCCTGTAAGAGTTTGACAATGGTCCTCACAGGGGCTGCTCTTAAGCAAATAACAATCCACTAAGGAGACATGGAAGAGGAGAGTCGAGTGACACAAGGCAAAAGGCAGAGATGGGGTGACTACGAACACAGGTGGCCTCATGAAGCCAGAGAAGGAAGCCTCAGAGACGGCGTGTTCCACCCTCTTACCCACTGATACCACCTCCATTTTTCTACTTAAGTCTGATGAGTTTCCCTGACCTCCTGTAAGCCCCAGTCTGATTGGCTAGCCCCTAGTACGCTTCCAGAGTGCATACCCTGGAACCTCCCATGCTCTGGGGCACAGAGATACCCTTCCTAGTACTTATTATACTGCATTCCATACGCCCGATACTCATTTCTGACCCCACTTCATCCCCACCCCAACCATCAGACTATCACCAACTTTTAAGTCGGGATGATGTCTTCACTGCTGTATTCTCTCTATGCCGAAGACAGTACTTGGGATATATCAGGCTTTGGTAAACTTTTTGATGAATGAATTAGGCAAAGGCAGAGAAAGTAGAGAAGTCAGCAGGTCGGGGCACCCGGGCGGCTTGGTCAGTTAAGCTTCCAACTTCAATTCAGGTCATGGTCTCACAGTTTGTGAGTTCGAGCCCCGCGTCAGGCTCTGTGCTGACAGCTCGGAGCCTGGAGCCTGCTTCGGATTCTGTGTCTCCCTCTCTCTGACCCTCTCCTGCTCATACTCTGTCTCCTGCTCATACTCTGTCTCTCTCCCTCTCAAAAATAATTTTAATAAATAAATGTTATGTATTATTATATATAATAATATATACATATATAAATTAATATGTTATATATTTATATTCTATAAATTAATTAATATTTGATATATTTTGTGTATTTATATAAATATTAAAATATTTAATATATTTATTAAAATATATTTTAATAAATAATAAAATATTAGTATTAAAAATAATAATAAATAAGAAGAGTTAATAGGTCAAAGGCTTAGAAGTAAGGCCCAGGTACAAAACGAGTCGTCACAGTAAGAAAAAAATAACATAGGCCTTCAAACAGTGACTTTTATTCAACAGTGCTGGATAGACAGAGAAACCCAAGAGAAACTCGAAAAGAGAAGACCTCCAGAGTAGGATGACCTTTCCCATCAGAGAAGGTGAAATTGGACTCTTACCTTCTGAAGTCCACTTCTTTGTCTCTTCATCTAGTCTATGTTCAGCCACTTAAATGGCCCTACTTTTTAACTGGCAGTGATCCAGGTTCACATCATACCTTATCTATAAAGCCTTTTTGAGTTACATGGAGTCAGACTTGATATTTGGGGCCAAAGATCTAGAGATCTTCTCTGGGTCTTGTCTTCTTCATTTTCTAATATATATATATAGTGAAATAAATAGACCATCTCAACTAATAATAGCCCTTTTTCTCTTTTCGGTACTGTCTGCAACTACCTGCAAATCTAAGTGATAGAGAAAAATGGATGGCATCATCTTTACTATCTTATTAAACCATACTTCTATTAGTGATGATTCACTAAAGTGCCAGGAATAGATACACTGAAATCTTCTACAGCATTTTAATGTGTTAAGCATCATACCATACTTAGCTCCTGATATAATTTTGAGTTTCCTCTGGGGGAAAAAACAGTTCCTCTGGATTCTTTTCATAAAAAAAAAAAAAACACTTTGAAAAAGCTTTCAGCTACTCAAAAGACATGAATCTTGCTCCATTCCCTTGTGTATATCTGATTTAAAGGTTAATAAGTAATTAGGAAGAACACTCATCCAAAAATTACCAATTAATATACCATCATTTTCATTAAAAATGCTATTAATTATATTGTTGTACAAATGTCCTAGACTGGCTAATAAAAAGTTACCTGAAGCAATTCTAAACCTTTTGGGAGGGAAAGAGAAATTAATCAAAATCAGTCACTTTTTAAAATTATGATTTGGGTTGGAGAGGTCAAACAAAAGAGGGTGTTTTAAAAAAAGTCAGGGGCGCCTGGGTGGCTCCGTTGGTTAAGCCTCTGACTTCGGCTCAGGTCATGAACTCGTGGTTCATGAGTTCAAGCCCTGCATCAGGCTCTGTGCTGACAGCTCAGAGCCTGGAGCCTTGCTTCAGACTCTGTGTCTCCTTCTCTCTCTCTGTTCCTTCCCTGCTCGTACTCTGTCTCTCGCTCTCTATCGAAAATAAATAAGCAATTAAAACTTTTTTTAAAAAATCAGAGACCAGCCTTGAAAATGTCCTGAGCATACACAACCAATTTAGCCATACAAACAGAGCTGAATTTATCTTATTTTGCATGGTTAACTTGACCTGGGTCACTTCTGGCTTATGGCTCCAAACATGGTCAGCAAAACTGTGAACTATTTTCCAAGGTTGATATGAGGTCACCACTGACCAACTGGTCCCTGTCATTTAGGAAAATTCTAGTATTGTAACCAGTTGCTGTGAAGAATAAACTTTCTCGCTATATAAGCTGCTTTACAACAATGCACCCTGGGAGCCTCATCCCCTGGTTTGGACTGAGTGCTCCCGGTTTGCAAACTGTCTTCTTGGTTTGTGCACAATAAATGTACACTAATTACTCCTTCAGGATTGGCTGGTTTTACTTCTGTTATCTATGAACTTTTGACAAAGGGAAAGTGCACGTCTCCATTATTTAGTATGGATAGAACCGGACGGGGTTCCATGGTTTATTTTATGTACCTAGTCATTATCACTAAGAAAACCTGCCTAATAAGGTATCTTGGCAGATGTTTAATGTGGAAATTTGACAAACAGCAGTTCTTTGGTTTTTCCAATGGAAAGCAGCCCTTTGTAAATGAGACCAAACTTTTAACCCATCTGCATATATTTTGTGAGCTTTCTAGAAGACTGTGATTGGAAAGCTATGATTACCGTATCTTTCACATTTTGTTCTACACCTTAAACTTCGTTCTATCCCTTAAATGGTGCTATTCGTCACTTATTAGGAATCCACACAGTTCCAAGGTTGGGGAGTTCATGATCAAACTTGTACCATGACACTTAGGATTTCACCAGATTTTGTTTTAACAGTTGTACAGATCTCCAGAATTATCCCGTTCTCACCATCTTATCCTGTCGCCTCCTGTACGGACCAAACACCTATTACTATTGTGTGCATTTGGGCTCGGCAAAGCGGCTGGCTCATGCTGGATAAAGATCAAGACTGTGTAAAGCTGTAGCTCCGCACCATGTTGATACGTAACAGACTATAACAGGAATACTTGTCATCAATGAAACGAACCAAGTGTGGTATTAGGAACTATACAGTCAACCCAGACGCAAACTAAGGATTTTCCATTGCATCATAGATATTTACGAGTTGCTAGGCAACCAAATATTCCACCACTGACACTAGGGAAAATTTCTCTTGCTAAGCCAGGATTGGCTGTTTCAGTAATTAGTTCTGCATGAGACTGTCTCTTAATATCCCTGGCGTAGAGCATTTTAAAGGACACAATACAAATCCCAAGCTTGCATTATTTGAGCAGTTTCCGAGATGGAAACTCTTATCCCTCCAGGCACGTTCAGATATTTCTTACTTACATTGAACAAATACCTGTCTTCATCCTCTACACAGAGCAGCCTTCCCCCCACCTCCCCTTCACCGTTCTAACTCTGAATTTCGATATGGTGATGGCTATCATGTTTTCTCTGAATATTTCTTTCTTCAGGGTAAACATACCCAGTTCATTTACTGATTTGTTCCCACTGCTTCACATCCTGGTTGCTCTCCCCTCCCAGATTGGCAATAACTGGGATTGGTGGTGGTTGTTTTACAGTGTACAGTTACGGTTAAGGACTTGCAGTCTGCTGTGTTGTTACATATCTCAACTAAAGTGGGCACAGGAATAAGAAGTCAAAGTGTATGGAACAGGGGGCTGACTTTTTCATCCTGACTTGGAAAATGCTACCTGTGAGACACATGCTTTTGTGCTGTATTGGAACCTTGGAAGACAAAGGGAAACTTTAAGTAAGACCTTCAGGGATGCTTACTAGGTTTATGCAGCGTTGAGAACAAGCAGTTTCAGTGTGATGAGATCATGCAGAGTAATACTTTCTAAATTGGGCCATGCATATGAATCACTGGAGAGCTTCTAAAAATACAGATTCCTGGGATCCATGTACTCAGCCTTACTGAATAGATGCCTCCAGAAGTCCCTAAGGGAAAAACGTGTAAAAGCCACAGTTACAGGGTATCCAACATGAAGGTCAGCCGTTCCTTGAAGCTGATGGCAACAGAGGCCATGAAGCTCTTTTCCATGACATGCTTTGGCTCCCTTTTGTAGCCCATCCTTCTCTTTTCTCAAAAAGTCTCTTTCCAATAATTGGTACCAAATAGTTTAGTGTTGAGTTGTTAATTTTGCATGGCTTTTTGTCTCCTCGGTTATTGTAGAAAACCCCTCAGAGCGCGAACTCAGTCTGATATGTCCATGTCTCCCAAGGAATGTGGCACAGTATTGAACAGCCATTGACTGATGAGGGGTGAATCAATGACGAGAGGTGAGGGGCTTGGGAGGCAGTGGGAAAAGAAGTTAAAAGAGAAAAGGGAGCAAGACGCAGGAGGGCAGCTAGAAATGTTTAAGATTACAGAGATTAAAGAAGTCTTTCTTTTGAAAGAAGTTTCTTCTTTTTTTTTTAAATTTTGTTTTAATGTTTATTTACTTCTAGAGGGAGAGAGAGAGAGACAGAGAGAATGTAAGACACAGCATCTGAAGCAGGCTCCAATTCTCCAAGCTGCCAGCACAGAGCCCGATGTGTGAGACCATGACCTGAGGCAAAGTCAAACACTCAACCAACTAAGCCACCGAGGCGGCGCCCCTGAAAGAAGTTTCTTCTGAATTTCATTTGTGGCCTGCCAGCAGGTGTTCGGGGATCGCGTCCATGCAGGGTACTGGCCTCTCCCCATCAGACGTGATATTTGGAGACATCAGGCAGTCATCCACAAGTCTATGGCATATAAACACGGCCCAGAGATCTAGACTTTCCTGCGTTCCTCGATTATCAGAAACACCAGAGGTAAATGAAATCTTTCTCTTTTGGTGCAATTCCATCCTCTGACGGTCTACAGCAAGGATACCGTGGGCGCCTGAAGGTTCCAAAATAAGCATGAAGGGGCCCCATAGACAGTTACGTAGGCTTTTTAAAAAATATCAAAGACACGTAAGACTTCAGAATTGATTCACTCTGGATGCTGGAAAGGCTGTGCAACGATGCCGTGGCCTGGTCTCCTCATGCGGTTCTTTCTCCAGGCAGAGTGGCCTTCTCACCAAGCAAACGGGAACGTGTCAGCTCTTATGGAAATCTTAGTACTGAGCATAAACCTCAGACTCCTACATGGTCTCTCCCTCATTCACGGTCCCAGGCGCCTGTCCCTCTGACGGAAGTATCCTGCTGTAGTGGCCCTGCCTCATTTCCAGAAAGAGGGAAGTACTTTTATCCCAAGGCTTTAGAGCTCCCTTCCCCGCCATGACTGGGGAAGATCTTCCCTCTCCATCTGGCTGCCTCCTCCTTGTCCTTCAGATCTGCTCAGAAAGCAACTCCTTGGAGAGAGCACCCCAGGCCACCTTTTCTGTTTACAGTCTTCCCCGATCACCTTGGTCTCTATCCAAGTTTATTTCCTAGTTAGCATTTCTCACAACTTGAAAATAGCTAAAAGTTTCAGGATGGGGGGTTGCGCTATTTCTAGCCATTTGTCTTCTGCCTACTCTCATGAAAACAAAAGCCACACGAGGTTGAGAAATTGGGCTGCTTTTGAAACAAGTGGTATTGCCAGTACCTAGCCCGGTGCCTGGCACTCTGTGGGCGCTCACTATTTCCTCAGTGAAGAGCGGTCTTGATAAGCTGTGATTATTTGGTTAGTTTACTTTCCTCTTGTTTCCTTCACTTGGCTGTGAATTCCACAGGTACAAGGTGTCTGTGTCTTGTTTAGGCATCAAACATGGCGGTCAGCACTTAGTGGTGGCCCAATGGCTGTAGAATAAGTAAATGAGCAAAGACATTGAAATTCTCTAGGAAATGAAACATCTTTCTCTGCGGCTTTATATACCACTCAGAACATCTGGATCTACTAGAATTCTTCATTAAGAATTCTGCTATCCCAATATTTTCCCGCGATCATAGTTCCCGTTAACAACCAAGTGCCTGACGGGAGCAGAAGGGAAGGGATATGAATTAAATTTCGCAAATGAGGCTGCTGATGATTAATTTTATATCCTGAGCATCTGGGTCAGGGCTTCATTTCATGGCAGGTGTGGAAATAATATCTTTGGTGTCATTATTCATGATTTGACTAAGGGCTGGGAGCCCTTGAAACGATCTTCTGAATGAGATTTGAGATGTGGACTAGATGTGTAATTTTAAGTTTTTTCCTAATATTTTTAATTTATTTTGAGACACACACACACGCACACACACACACACGCACACACACACACACACACGAGCGGGGGAGTGGCAGAGAGAGGGAGAGAGAATCCCAGCCAGACTCTGTGTTGTCAGCACAGAGCCTGACAAGGGGCTCGATCTCACAAACTGTGAGACCATGACATGAGCCGACATCAAGAACCAGGTGCTTAACTCACTGAGCCACCCAGGCACCCCAGCCAGACGTGTTTGTTTAAAAAGCCTGTATGTACTGTATTCTCCTTTTCAAGACACACATTTTCATATTACAATGGCTCAGTAATGTACTCTGGTGTCCATAGCACTTACTCAGTTGAAAACAAAAAGTGATCATTTTTTTAAGAACACAAATGTCACTTAAATAAGATGACAGTAAACTGAGTGAAATATAAACATGCCTAAAGTTGAAACCAATCATTTGGTTTTGCCTGAAGTGGGTTAAAACCTCTGAGTAATTCTCCCTTCCTCCTCGCATTCTCTCATTTTCTAAGGGGCTAGCGTTCACTGGGGACACACGACCTCAGTCATAAGAAAATGGTCTCATCAGACATATGTCCCTAATGCTGGTTGGTCAGGCAGGATGGCCAGGTAAGGCTGATCACAAATAAACATGTCAACATCCTCTCACTTCCTGAATCCCAAAGTGGGTGCTCTGGGGGCGGATCTGTCCTCTATTGGTTTTATCCTTCTTGGTCTTGACAGTGCTGAGAAAGAGTAATAGAAACTAGACTATAATCTTCGAGCCATAGGAAATTGAACCAAACCAAGTGGAAAGAATATGCTACTTAGTGTTAGCAGGTCAATTCATGAGGAAATTGCAAAACAGCTGCAGCCTGTCACTGGGGACGCTCTGCCAGAAGAGGGTCTCCACAGCCTCCGAGGTGAGTCCCCTCTGCGGTTTAGACCCCAGCACTGCTGCCCTTGGCTTTGCTGGACCCATTCCCATTTGCTGATGTTCTAGGTCTGTTCTAGGTCTCAGTCTCTGCTCAGGCTCATTTCTCCCTCACCCTCCAGTTCCGCCAGTGAAAATCCACTTATTCGATGGATCAAGTCGTTCTCATTTGTTAAGAGGAAAAGGCTTGAGGAACTTCTAGGTTTCTCTCAGGGAACGTGGATTTACCAGTGACTTTCTGATGAGAAAGCCTTTCCTGTGTGTAGGATCCAAACAAGAGAGGTGGGGATTTCAGGCCAGATAGTATGAGCAGGTGGGTCCCTACCTTTGAATTTTACGGAGTAGTAATATTTCCCAAGAAGAATGGGAAACTGCCATAGAATTGTCCATATTTTCTTTAGCTGAGTAAGGCCATTAAGGGGAAAAAGAACAAAACGTGTCTGCTAAGAAAGCCTCTTTTAGAAACAAAAGGAATATTATGATAATGAATAAATTAAAAAAAGAAGGTACAGAGGCGCCTTGGTGGCTCAGTCAATTAAGCCCCCAACTTCAGTTCAGGTCATGATCTCACAGCTCATGGGTTTGAGCCCTGCATCAGGCTCTGTGCTGACACCCCAGAGCCTGGAGCCTGTTTCCAATTCTGTGTCTTCCTCTCTCTCTGCCTCTCCCCTGCTTTTTCTGTCTGTCTGTTTCTCTCAAAAATAAATAAATATTAAAGAAATTTTTAAAAGAAGGTACAATCTCTGAAAAAAAAAAAAAAGAACCTTTGAATTGGAAGAATTCACCTTCATTTTGTACAGTTTCGGTTGTTCAAGATGGATACCTCCTAGAGTATTGCAGTACGGCGTGTGCCTTTAAAAATAAGTTAAAAGGGTGAGCTCATGTTATGTGTTCTTACCACAATAAAAATGAAACAAAACTAAAAATAAAGTATTTTGGTGTCCTTATTTTAGAGCAGGCTAGTGAAAATATCGTCCAATACCAGCCTAAGTCTATAGCCAGGCTTTTGGGATGTGCGGAATTGCCCACGGTGGTCCAACGAGCCACTCCATGAATTCTAATACTCTTCGCTGACACTTGTGGGCAAATCTCCATGTGATCTGTCATTCCAGAAACATGAGCATGACCCAGAAACACCTTTTGGGTTGTAAAGCAAAGAGCTTATTTGTACAGAACCTTTAACTTTGAGGTTTTATCTGTCTGTGGGTTGGCAGAAAAAAAACTAAGCAGTGGGTAGCCAGAAGAGTGATTTGAATTTTGTTGGAACAGTGGCATTTGAAAGTGTACGAATTAAGGACACATTTGTGCATTTGCAAATATGATTGAGCACCCCCCATGTGCTGGGTGCGGGGACAGAGCAATGAGATCCTTGCCTTTACAGCCTCACCTTCTCATGGTACAGGCAGACATGGAGGAGACAAGGAGGCAGATTACATCCCTTAAGGATAATCTCTGAGGTTGCTTTTGTGAATAGATGTGGGCAATGTAAGCAAAGTCCAGATGAAAGTGGAGAACTGAGGTTTGCAGCTACACAGGGGAAGAACGTTCCAAGTAGAGAGAAGAGCGGGCGCAGGGGCCCTGAGGAACAAACAGGCCACAGGAACATAGTAATGAGGGGCAGCGTCATCAACGTACAGGGCCAGAAGTGCAGCAGGGAGCCAGGGCACCGGGGGCCTTACGGGCTGTGATTCCGTAAGTGACGTGGGCAGCCACTGGAAGGTTTTGAGCAAGAGTGACATGACATGGCTTTCAGGTCACTCTGCTCAAGGAGGGGGCTGCATGAGCATGAGCTGCCGTAGGCCATTACAACAGTCCATAGGAGACACGTGGCGGCTTGGGCCAGGGTGGTCATGACACAAGGGCTAGAAAGTGCTTGGATTTAGGATGTCTTCAGAAGTGGAGAAAGGTGAGCTTCCTGATGGACAGGATATGGTGGTAACGGCAAGAGGAGATTGAAGCTGGGTTTTAAGATATTTTCCTTGATCAAGCGAATACACAGCACCATCTACTGAGAACAGGGACGAGGGGAACAGGAGGGTATAGGGGAAACCAAAAACTTACTAGCAGTCCCATTAAATGTGAGATGTCACTTAAACATCCAGGTAAAAATGTCAGGTGGGCAATTGAATACATGAGTCTAGAGCTTAGGGGAGAAATCAGGGCCAGAGATAGAAATTTAGAAACATTCAGCATACGAAAAGATGTCTATAGCCATTGGCTTGGATGACGTCATCCAGGGCAGTCCAGTTCTCTGGAATATGGGTCAGAAAGCACAAAGGTTGTGAGGCAAGATCACACTTGGTGAGTTATAAGGGTAAGGGGGTGACTGTGGGTGTGAGGAAACGTAGAGACGTTCAAAATCTGGAATGATGCCAGTGTCAGGAGGAGGATTCAGGAAGGCAGACTGAGCAGGAGTGGCCAGTGAGGTAAGGGGAACCCAGAGACTGAGTCACCGACACGATGCACATAAGGTCCTTCAAGGATGATTCAGAGCAGTTTATAAATTTGCTCTGCCCTCTGTGATCTCCGCTGATGGGAGGAGGGGCTGTACGCCGTTCCAACCCCAGTGGTCAGCAGCACCTGCCCCACCATCAATTTCTCTTAATTTTTATTTATTTTAAAAGGGGAGGGGCAGAGAGAGGGAGACACAGAATCAGAAGCAGGCTCCAGACTCCGAGCTGTCAGCACAGAGCTTGACCCAGGGCTCGAACTCATGAACCGCGAGACCATGACCTGAGCTGAAGTCCGACGCTTAACTGATCCACTCAGGCACCCCTCTTTTAATTAGTTTCAAACAAGGTTGAATGCAGCAGTCTACAGATGGAATTCAGCCTGTAGATGTGTTTTGCTTAAACTTCAGGGTTTAAAAATATTTTTATTGGTTGCCAAGGTTTAGAGATTGGGAAACTTCACACCAAAATAGGTACCTCTGATTCTTCTTGAAAAAAATCCCCAGGAGTCTCAGAAAGCAGGCAACAGCTGTTTGTGGCTGAGCGTGGGCCACCATGGTCAGGGGACATAGGCTTTTCAGTGACTTTCCTGCATGCAGTCTGCAATGCTCCCTGTGTTCCCTCAATGGGGAGTGCTGAGCGCCTCACTCACATTTCTTGCTAAGTCCTGGGGACTGTGGTTTGCACCTCTCATTCAGTGAAAGAGGGAATGAATGAATGAATGAGCAGACAAATGAATGAATATTTATCCATGAGGCACCTGGAGTCCCCTCAGAGAGGTGAAATGGAATAAGATTATATTCAGCAAAGCCAGGGCTCAGATACAGACTCCCAGGCCAGGGCTTTTCAATCTTTGCTTCCTAGTTTGCCATTGTATTACAAACATTCCAAGGTGCCTGGGGGACTCAGTCAGTTAAGCGTCAGACTCTTGATTTTGGCTCCGGTCATGATCTTGGGGTTTGTGAGTTTGAGCCCCGGGCTGGGCTCTGCGCTGACAGCAGAGGCACTGCTTAAGATTCTCTGTCTCCCTCTTCCTCTGTCCCTTCCCTGTGCTCACTCTCTAAACAAAGAAACAAATAAAACCAAGAAAAACAAATTCTAAAATAAAAGCAAACGTTTGAATGAAAGAAGGAAGGTGCTGGCAAAAAAAAAAAAATTAAATAAATCATGATAAATGTTTCTTTCTCCTTAAGCTTTGGTGAGAAACAGCTTCATAGGAAACTGCTATGGAGACTCACAAAAGTTAGCTTCCCTGCCAAAGGTGAAGTGAATAATAAACAAATGTCATTATTCAAGAATGTAATTAAGGTTAAAAGTGATATTTTACTCCATTTGGCTTTTGGAGAAAATAAGTTTTGCCATTTTTCTCTGTGAATTATTTTAATCTATTTTTACATGTTTTTTTTTTAATATTTTTATTTATTTCTAGGAGAGAGAGAGAGAGAGACAGCGTGAGCAGGGGAGGGTCAGAGAGAGAGGGAGACACAGACTCTGAAATAGGTTCCAGGTTCTGAGCTGGCAGTCAGCACAGAGCCCGAAGCGGGGCTCGAACCCACGACCGCGAGATCATGACCTAAGCGAAAGTCGGACGCTTAACCGACTAAGCCACCCAGGCGCCCCTATTTTTACATGTTTTAAACACAGATTACTGTAATCCCAGAATGTCAGCTTATCATTTTTCTTTCTTCTACTCAGTAGCAAAAACTGGGGTTTTTCAAGACTCATCTCTCTTGCCAACTCCGATGATGGTTAGTGGCTCTTCAGGGCAGTGTGTAGAAGCAGATTTTGAAAGCAGTCTGGGCTCATGAATTGGACTACAGTGTTTGGTTTCCGACATTTTCTAGGTTTAGATATTATGCGTATGGTTGATCTGTGTCCCGCTCCACCGAACAGATGAATGGAAAACTCAACCTCTGTCCTCCAGACTATGACTTAACTTGGAAGTAGGGTCATTGCAGATATCACTAGTTAAGATGAGGTCACACCAGAAAAGGTGGGCTCCTAACCTAATGTAGCTTGCGTCCTTGTAAGCAGGGGGAGTTTAGACACAGACTCAAAGGGAAGAACATGCGAAGACACATAGGAAGACAGACATCTGAAGCTGAAACGAAAAGAGGCAAGGAAACGGGGCGCCTGGGTGGCTCAGTCGGTTAAGCGTCCGACTTCGGCTCAGGTCATGATCTCGTGGTTCATGGGTTCCAGCCCCACATTGGGCTCTGTGCTGACTGCCAGCTCAGAGTCTGGAGCCTGCTTGAGATTCTGTATCTCCCTCTCTCTCTCTGACCCTCCCCTGCTCATGCTGTCTCTCTCTCTGTCTCAGAAATAAGTAAAACATTAAAAAGAAAAAAAAAAAAAGAAGAGGCAAGAAAGCATTCTCCCACAGAAGCTTCCACAGGAGCGTGGTCCTACCAACACTGGCTGGAACTTGCAGCCCCCAGAACTGGGAGACAATACATTTCTGCTGTTTGAAGCTGCCTGGTCTTTGGTAATTTGTTATGACAACCATAGGAAACTAATATAGAGATTATTTTGTCTAACTCTGGATTTTACACTGGGTTAGAATGTAGGTGTCTTGAGGGTAGAAACCGTGTCATCTTCGTGCTACGAAGGTGGCATCACTCACAAATGCCACATCTGTGCTCTCCCTGAGTAGGACATTTACGCAGATGCCACATTAAGAATCCTCATTCCTTTGCTCACTAAAGGCACTGAAACTGATTCTGCCTGTGCTGTCCTCCTCTGCCCCGCCTCCCCCCTTGTCCTGGAAGCTACAAGCATATTCTTTCTGAGCATAGAAATATCTTGAGTATCAGGAGGAATCTGGTGCTAATTGGGACCCTAGGCAGGTTAAACAGCCAAAACGTATCTTTAATGACCTTCTGCTCTTCTTGTGGCCACTTTAATGTGTCAGCCTTCTATGTAGATGAGTTTCTTAACTTGCAGTCCATAGATAGTTTTTAGAGGCCAACGTGAAGCCCTTGAGATCTTAAGATTTGTTGCACTAGTCTGTATCTGGGTAAACGTTTCACAGTTTTAATAATTTATTAATTCTTGAAGATTATATATTTCCCTTCAACCAGGACAGGAAAGAAAAAGAAAGACTAAGGATCCTCAGCATGGTGGTCGGTATCAAGCTAAAGTTTTGTGCCTGCGGAACAAGGCATACGGATGAAGTGGGGAGATGACTTGGGGTGGATGAAGATTTTGGATCTAGGAATATTCAAATACAGGTGAGTATGGACCATACATACAAGGGCGTTTGGTGGGCATTCTGGGCACAGAGTTGGCCAGGAAAGGGCACACACCCAGAATTAGGATTGGTCGGCGCAGAGGTGGGAAGTGCATGCTGAGTATGGATACCCTCTCAGAACTGGTCACCGACCTGATTTAGGAAAAGAGCAATGGGGAGTCTTGGCGAGTATCCACACTGAGGAGCAAGGAGAGGGAGAGGCGGCATTCGAGGTGAAATGGGAAGGAAGGTTGCAGTGGTAGAAGAAGTAGGCGTGGACCATGGGGGGAAAGAACGGGAGAGAATTCCAAGGAGGGCCTGGCGAGGCTTGCAGAACGAAACAGAGAAATTAAAGAAATGGTGAACAGCCATGCAGAGAAGTTTGGTGTCTGAGGTTCACTGGTGACCATCAGTAAGTCCTTTTTAAAAAGTTGTGGGGGTTCCTTCATTAGTTTATGCAGCCTTGGAATGGTTATTGTTTCATTTCTGCTACACGCCAGTGCCACGCTAGGTGCTTGGACACAGAGATGAGTAAGCCATAATCCTGTCATTGGGAAGATTACGGGCTCGTACGGGGACACATGCTTAGAAGAGTGAACTGTTATATGGAAGTCTTCACGATGTCACGAAGGGGCAAGTGGTTGATGTGCCCCGGAGGGCGGAAGACAGATGATGGACAAATGGACCTCTTACACAAGGAAGAGAACTGGGGTATCCGGGTGCCATTAAAGTAGAACACGTCCTTCACTTTATCATGACATCTGAAATCCTACGTGTCGGGTGCACACACACACACACACACACACACACACACACACTAGCACCTTGGACCAAAACCATTTTTGCTACTGAGACCTAGCAAGTGATGATATAATATCTGTATACAAATACAGACAAAAAGAAATTCATGTACCTTGCTGTCTCTCCTTTGCAAATATTTAACTTTTCAGTACCTAGATCAGTTTATTCCTGGGGGCAATTATTTTGGAATGTTTTTATGCTTCAATATGCTAAATTTGTGAAGCATGGACCTTATTAAGGTATTAGGAGTTTTAGAATTCATAGACCAACGATTTATTCTGTGAGAGGAATTAGGAGGAGGGAAGGGATGAGGCCAGCTTTGAAGTCACACTTACCTTGGATCAGGTCCCCATCATTTGTAAGTTACTTGTTGTTTTCAACCTGTATCCTGCAGCTATAATGGTTGATTGAATATTTACCTTACAGAGTTGTTGGAAGGAACTGATAATGCATAAAAAATACCTAGCAGATAGTAGCCTCCATGTGACTACAGAGATTTCTATAGATAACAAAAATAATTGTCCAAGATTGTATCTTCAGATCAGGCCAGAATTGAACATGTAACTTAAAAAAACACTCAAGCAATTTCTGCAAAGAATCATTTTCTATTTGAAAGCAATTCAAGAACATGAAGTTAAGGCCAAGGCCGAGGACATACATTTTTTTAGTAATGTTTTTCAGAACTGTCCCAAATGATCACATATTTACTACCATTTTCAATTTTAAAATTTTCACCCATACATAAGGAAACTAAAATTTTATTTGTCATCAGCCAACTTATAGCCAGTATCCCATAAATGAGTAGGATCTATTTTTATACATTTTGAAACTTTGAAAGAATGGGAGAGTATTAGAAAGTAGTTTCTGCATCAGTTCAGAGAAAGTGAAGTGATTTACGTGTCAATTTTCCAATGCTGTTATTATACTTCCAGAGGCATACCGGTGTCTCTAAATTCTGCAGAGCTCCCTGATTTTGAAATCTATTGGAATATTGAGAACAGGGCCATACCACATGGCTGTACAGTCTGCGCACTGCACAAGTCCAGGGGGGTGCCGGTCACATAGACCATGTTTGAGCTCTGTGCTGACAGCTCAGAGCCTGGAGCCTGCTTCAGATTCTGTGTCTCCCTCCCTCTCTGCCCCTTCCCCACTCATTCTCTCTCTCCCTCCTTCTCTCTCCCTCTCTCTCAAAAATAAATAAACATTAAAAAAAAGAAAGAAAGAAAAGATACAATCTCCATCTACATTTACCTTACATTCTAGCAGAAGGGAGGGAGACAGATAATGCATCCAAACCAAGTATGGGTACGGTTTACCAGAAGACGGTGTTAGGGAGAAGAGGAAAGCAAGAGGGTAAGGAAATGGACCACAGCCACGGGGAAAATACTATTTGAAATAAGGTTGGCAGAAAGGTTTCACTATTGGCAGTTTTCGTCAGAATTCAGAAGGGAATGAGGGATAAGCTGCTCCTACAACTGAGGCAGGAATATTCTAGGCAGAGCAAAGAGCAAGTGTAAACACCCTAAGGAGGAAGCCTACTTGGTACAGCCAGGGGACAGGATAGAGGCGGGGTGGCTGCAGGGGACTGGATGAGGGACAGTGGTAAGACAGAAGTCTGGGGCCTGGCGCTGAGAGTCAGATCTCTTAGGTCCTGAACAGTTTTGTAAGGACTGGTCTTTACCCAGGTGAGATCGGATGCCACTGGAAGGCTCCCAAAGGAAGAGTGACATCATCTCATTCAGGTGTTAAAGGAATCACAGGGTCTTTGAACTCTTTATTATGTAAAACCAAAATAATCTCCCCAAACACTCTAGGAATGCTTTTTGTTTCTCTTTTGCCAAAATTAGCAACGTGATTTTAAAAAAAAAGATTTCCTTCTTTAAGTTCAGTGTGAATTAAAATGTTTTCGCAAATACATTAAATACTTGGTGAAAGTGGTAAACGCCAAAACTCTGAGTCCCAGTAAGCATTAAAGCTAATTCATTTATTCCCTTCCGGATGTTTCCGTCTGCAAAACAATCCAGATTAGTTGCTATTGGTTACAGGGGAAAGACCCTGAAAAGAACAATCTAAACATCTCAACTGTGAGGGAGACTGTTTTATGGATTATAAAGGAGCAGAGATGGGGTTAATGTGGTCAAGGCTGCCAGGAGGTTAGCTGCTCAGGAAGCAATTTGCATTTTGTCAAGTTAACCTATCTTGTGAACACCATGTTCCAGGCCTTCCAGAAAAATTTAAGCAACTCCACTGTTTAAAAAATGTCACAAATGCCTTGTCTTCCCAGTGGTTTCATTTAAAATGCAACAAGGTAACAGTTGTGCATACAGTACAATTGCCATTGTAAGAACTATGCTCCATTTTCTGAAACGTTTCTAAAAAAGCATTTATAGCTGTACAGCTCTCTTTCCAAAGAGCTCCGCAAATCTCCTTTTTAACCACCCACCAATGTATCTGGTATGTATTTATGGATGTTTCCTCACGTATGCAAAGAGCTCATAACAAAAACTAAAAAACAAAAAGAACATCTCTGGCTTACAGTCGACGGGTCTCTACATTGATATGCCTACACAGATTCCTCTTACCTCTCTTTATGAATAAAAATATCCCACAAAGCCCAAGAAATACCTTGTAAGAAATACTAAACCCCAAAATAATGTCTACCTCAAACTTGATTTGCTTTAGTGTCATGACTAATTTGCATCACCGAACTATTATCACTCACATAGTAGATTCTTAAGAGTTTGGACACATTAAGAGTTGGGTGCTTTATGAGTTGGACACATCCGCCTAGAAAGCCAGTCATCAAAATCAATGTCTGTGCTGTGATACTTCATTATGAAGGGAGAATAACACCCGCTGTCTTTACTATGCCCCACCCTGTGCTAGCACCTGGCATATCTCAGGCCAGTTAGTCTTTGCAGTAACCTTATGAAGTTGGAATTATTATCTGAATATTAAGTAAGAGGACAGTGAAGTCAAGGAAGCAAAATAATTTGTCTCAAAGGACATAGCTCGCTTCTAACCAGCCAGAATTCATTCAGGCCTTGGCCTGACATCGAAGCCCTTGCATTTCTGTTCATTGTAGGCTGGTTCCACTGAGCGACCCTGTCTTATTTAAGATATTAAATGAAATTAAAATTAAATAGCTTAATTATTATTGTCATCATAATTTTTCTTTTTAGCTACCACTTTTGAGTGCCTTTTTTTTTTTGAGAGAGAGAGAGAGAGAGAAAGAGAGAGAGACAGATGAGAGTGAGGGAGGGACAGAGAGAAAAAGAGACAGAGAGTCCCAAGCAGCCTCTACGCTGTCCGCACCGAGCCTGATGTGAGGTTCCAACTCACGAAACCCTAAGATCATGACTTGAGCCAAAACCAAGAGTCTGGAGCTTAACCAACTGAGCCAACCGGACGCCCCTGAGAGCCTTTATAATCTACCCATCCTTATTGTAAGAACTTGTAATTCTTAGATCTACCTTGCAAGGCAAATATGCCAGCATGGTGCCGGGCACTGTGCATACTGTAGCCAATGAGGTGAATGTCCTCATTTTACTGATGAGGCGACAAAGCTAAGAAGTCATTAAGTGACCCACCCAAGGCAGGGAAGTGGCTGAGCAGGTATTTATAGACGCAGGCCTGTCTTACTCCTATGCTGTGGGCTCTTTTCACATTCCTTACAGTTTAACAACTTTAAAAATAAGTAACACCACACTCAAACGAAATAATCTGAAATTTTACAATTCTAACAGGGAACTGGTAACTTAAGACAATCTGTAACTACGTTTCAACATTGAAAATAGTTCGACTAGATACTTCTGAAAATGATCCTTAAAGCTCAACATTTTCATGGCTTGGTTCATGTTTTTACGTTAAACTAAACTGTTCTTGATCCCTTTCCATGGGTTGGAATCCTCAAACAATTGTCCTAGAGAATCCACACTGAGGTAATAAATTATAAGGACCTGAATGTTGCTGTCGTCTTGCTATTCAAGAAATACTTAGCTTTAATATGCCGCACATATCTCCCTCATATTTCCTTAACTGGCGGAAAGAATCGAAAGTTTAAAGAAATTTCCCAAGATGTTGGTTTCTTAGTCAATATCCAACCAGAGAAGGCCTAGATCAATAAAATAAAGGAAGTAGGATGACCTGGAAAATGAATTTCTCATCTCTGACCTGTTTCCATATCTTGAAGTTCTTATGATCCAGTTTTGAATATACACTGCTTTTTATAGTGAATGATTCCATTGGTGATAACCATAGAAGCAAATACGTACTTAAGTTACTTGTTTGACTAAAAACAAAGTAAATACTATTATAAAAATATGCTTATACTGTTATACTTTACATAACTGTGATTTATCCATCAATTTATTTCTGTGTAGACAAAATAATTCATACTTTTAAAGTCTAATCTAATCAGCTTTTCATGATAAAAAGAAATAAAATAGGTAAAATTGTTGGAATAAATGGCATATCTAATTTTTCAAATTTTAACCCTTAAAGGGCTTCTCTTGGGCTACAAAAGTATCCTTCTGCTTTTTAGTGTGCAGTCAAATTTTCCCTTTAAGGTATACGTAAATATACCAAGTCTTCTATTTCAATTTTGACAAAGGACTAGCATAAGACATAACTTTTCACTTTAAGATGAAATTTTCCCTCAAAACATACCCAATCCTTCGATATCCAAGAATAAGCTAAGGTCACTATTTTGTAAACTCACAGCACTAAGATTTTCCAAGAGCACGGACCACTTTTTTTTTTTTTTAACTCTTTGGTATGCTTATTTATACAAAGTTTTGCAGAGATGTAAATGTTAACCTCTTATTTCCATTGAAAACAATACCATGATGATGTCAGGACTGTCCTAGACAATCTGGGATTCATATAATCCATATTTTAGGGCAAAATAAACCTCAAAGAATTATGGCTAAGTCACACCTACTTCCTTCCATTAGATTATTCATTGTAATTCCCCCAATTTCTGCAAACATCCACCTGACTTAGTGTACAACTCAGGTTGAGACAACCTTCTAGAACATTTCTTGAAACAGCTGGAAGCCAGCTCTCCCTTCTATGGACCCGCATAGAAGCCCATTTCTCCCTTAAGGCATATGTCCCTGTCTGTCTTGCATTATAGTTATTTGCTGACAAGGTGTATTTTCCTCCCAGACAGCAAGCCCAAGGGTACCATCTTGAATCACATTCAATTCTTCCGTGATGTTAGGTGTTAACTAACACGTAGTGGGTTCTCAAGGAACACTGAGTGTGTACTCAACGATTTTTGTTAGCCATGGCAAATCGTCAGAAAGAATGAAAAACATATTAAGAAGTATTTTAGGAAGCCCTTGGTCAAGAAAAAAAGCCACATGAGTAGAAAATTCTTCGAGAGGCGAATCAGAGTAACTGCCACATAAAAGTGACACATTCAATTTCTTCACCTTTATATAACCTCCAGAAGATCAAACGTTAATAAAATATTTATCTTCAGTTGTCACAAGCCAGACTTTGATTTAAAACTCTTGGGTACATGAATGTCATGCCAGACCCAAAATACACCATCATGTATTTTTAATTTAAACATGGATCTGTAAAAAATTTATGTATGCCTGATATGAAAAAACGTGGGTGAAACTCTCCCAACAGTCATCACAAACAAGAAAACAGAACCTAAAAATGACTGCTGAACTCCTGTAAACTTATCAGGGAAAGCATTCCGTTTGCGCGTCCCCGTGTGCCATCAGTGTGACACAGGGAACGCATCCTCTTACCTTCAGGGAGTCAAAGCAGGCAATGACTCTTCCGTTCTCCACCTGGCAGCTCTTGGGGGGGTGAGCAAATTTGCACTCCTCATCAGAGCGCGAGCATGTGCCCCTCTGGAACTGCCTGCAGACCTCCAACGTCAGCCATTTTGTGTCTCTGACGGGGGCCACGTTCAAAGCCATGATGCTCGAGCGACTGGGATTCTGTTTGTTTGTGTCAAATGATGAAATCAATCCAGGTCCCAATGATTCCGAGACTACTGTTGTGAAAAACCCCACATGTGAGTCTGAAGGTAAGGGATCAATTGCTCAGCGAGGTCCAATCCAGGAAGCAGTGAGGAGAGAATTTATCGGCAGGCAGTCACTCATCAATCAATATGCCCCACTTGAAGACAGTGGGCCGCAGCAGAAGCACACTCAGTGTCATCTCTGGCCGTAAACGTCCGAGTCTCTTCACCGATCTGCAGACACAACTGTTTTTAATAAAGTGACTTCAATATCATGGCACTCCTAGGGAGAATATTCAGTTCTGACACTCACAGCTATTGACGGTGCTGGACAATAAGCCACCCAGAGGTTCAGATCTTGGCGAGATTTCTCTTTCCTTCCACCCTTCTAAATTCTGAAATCGAGCAATTGGCAAAGTCAGACAACTGAGGTATCTTCATCCACCATAAGGTCAGGGCAATGCGCATTTGACGGAAGAACGAGTTGAACACAAGAGCTCAGGCTGCAGTTTCCAGCGAAAGTGACTTCCCACAGGCACTTTGAAATCATGAACCTGTGGAACACAAAGAAAACATCAACTTACACCCAAACTCAATGGAATCAACACTTTGATAAACTGTTTTCGCTCTTGTGTAGAATTTGCAAAAGTGCAGTTCAGAGCTTTGAGGTTTGAGGCTAGTGAGGGAAGTTATGCATTAGAGGGAGAGACAGAGAGAGAGAACATAACTGCAGCCGTATTGCAGAAATGATCTAGGCAGCAGTCCAGAAGTTAGGAATGACTCAAACACATGAGTGTGGCAGACACAATAATTAGGCATTCTGAAACAATCCCATCTAATGTGCTTTATCGCCAAAACAGTGTATTAGAACCGTAGCTTCTGATTAATTTCACATTTAGGCCATTGATTTTATTGGTGGAAATGCTATAAACAATTACTTGGGATGTGTCTCTCTTGTGTAATAAGGGTACCGTCACTTTGGGTGAAGGGTGGGCTCCTTGTTCTTTATATCCTTTCTCGTTTACAGAGATTTGAACTTAGAAATGGTTAGGGAGAAGCTTCCTAATGTTTATTTTTAGGTCTCTTATACTTTCTCTCTACGGTTATTACTTGCTTAATGTTAGTATTCCCCTCTCTGCAGTTAAGCACTCAGTTGGTAAGGACTATTTATATTTGTCATTTCTGTGTCGCTAGTGCCTTAGTTCATGGCTATTAGTTCCTCAAAAATCATTTACTGACCAATTTAACTGATGACTAGCTCACTGCCAGAGGAATGAAGGCAAGCTAGTTTTAGATTTAGTTCAGCTTAGTTTTTAATGGACTCACAATCTCCATTCTGTGGAATTCTGGAGCTGAATCATATACCTACAACAAAAATATAACTAGTAAATTCAGATTTCTAAAATTATATGTCCTTTCTTTTTATGTTTGCAAGGATTATGAAGTAGTTAAAATATTAAAAATTTAACATCATTGGGTCCAGGAGGGATAAAGGACTAAATACTAGAAGCTGATTGTTTTCATATATTGTAAATGCTACGAGCCACTTTCGACACATGCCTAGCCTTGATGTCCTTCTAAAAAATTTTAAGTAAGAACTTAATGGAAACTGGAAGTAGAGTATTTAAAATCAGCATGTACGAATAAGTTTAAGACAGTAATAACTTTTGAGTGATTCACCTGTGTCCCTTGAGGAAAGTAGGTCCCATGATGATTAAGTTTAGTTAACTCCAGGTAATCCAAACTGAGCAGGCTTCCTTGCAATAAATAGGGCTTGTTTTCTTGAATGAGTCTCCAAATAGAGAGAGAGAAACAATGGCATCTCCCAAGCTTATCCGGTCATGGAATGCTTATTTAGCAGGACATCTCTTGGGACAATGGGAAATGCTGCCTCATCTCAGTACTTCTTTTACTTGCTAGTAGAAGTGTGTGAATGGGTAGTGACTGTAGGTGCATTTAAGGAAACTGGCTACCTTGAGGGCCATGACACACACCTGACTCCGACTGTAAAATACTTGAGGGGACAGGCAGGCTACCGCTTGTCTGTTTGGAAGCATTGTGTTCCCAGCAGCTAACGTCAACTTGCTTAACGAGGCAGTTTAAGATGATGAGTTTAATAATCAAATTTACTCTGGGTCAGGTTTCACGAACCAGCCCGGGCCTGCATCTTCATTACCTCAATCCCTGTTTCAAACCCCCATGGAGAACAAAGGATGAGTGAAGCAAAGGAACAGAGAACATTCCTGCCTGTGTATTCAATGGAGCAGAGGTGCTAATAATGAGGTTTAAAATGATGGGTTGGACACATCTCGTTTATATTTGCGCAATATTTTATAGAGTCCTCGAGTCCTATGGACCAGGGTCTGATGGGATTACAGGACAACAAAGATCCAGGAGAAGCTCGTCCCTAAAGATGGCATGGCTTTGGCCACGGCTATTCACGAGTAGAAAAAGAAATGGGCAAATGCGTATTTATGCATAAATGGCAAATGAATAATTACTCAAGTATTCCTAAAAACCACATAGAAACAATGCTCTCAACCCTATCTAATGAGCGGGGTAGACTTTTGCTTGTATTTTCAGGTAAGAAATAATTGTTTTCCCACGAGAAACAGATTGCCATTTGTAGTTACTATGAAAATCCAATCAGAATTTACAGAGTCAGACTCGAAGGAGATGAACTTGCTTTTTTTTTTAAATTAATTTTTAATGTTTATTTACTTTTGAGAGAGACAGAGAGAGAGACAAAGCACAAGCTGGGGATGGATAGAGAGAAGGGGAGACACAGAATCTAAAGCAGGCTCCAGACTCTGAGCTGGCAGCACAGAGCCCAATGTGGGGCTCGAACTCATGAACTGTGAGATCGTGACCTAAGCTGAAGTCAGATACTCAACCAACTGAGCCACCCAGGCGCCCCTGTACTGCCTTTTAAATGCAGAGGAGTCGCGCTTTCTGCTGGCCAGAGTCCTGTGTAAGTCAATGGTTTTCCAGAAGGAAAAGAAGGCACATTATATTGTACCTAAATATATTGCTATCCTCTCACAAATCCCCTTTTCCTTCCTGCTTGCTCTTGGTTTCTATCCTGAAAGTTACAGAGTTAATGTTATCAAAGACACGGCCTCCCTTGGCTCGTCACAACCTCCATCTTCTGGGATGAGTATAAACAGGCAGATGTGGGAACAAGGGAGAGAGCACAGATTTGAATTAGGTTAAGGAAGGTCACCAGAGGAGATGGCCAAAGATGGAAAAGGATGGAGAAAACCAACTTTTGACATGGCCATCATGGGACAAGACTAATCTCTACTAGCACACAGACCGAAGCACACATTGGATCCACCAGACTAGATTCCTTGGGAGGAAGTGTTGTGTTAGGGCTTCATCTACGTACACGGGAGCCACTAGCTACCTGTACCTACTGAGCACCTGAAATTTAGCTAGTGCCACTGAGGAACTAAATTTGAAATTTTTATTTATTCTTAATTAATGTCAACTTAACTGAAACGTCGATCCTCAACTTCGTTATTGGAAACCTTTCAAGTGGGCTTGGACTGACCTGTGTATATAAATCCACTTTTCAGTTGTAAATTCTATGAAATCTGAATACAGATCAAGAATGTCCAATGAGTTCAGCTCCTGAGTTGTGCTCTAAGTATAAAGTACACACTGATTTCAAACACTTCGTATGAAAAAAGAATGTGAAAATACCTCATTAATATTGTTTCACATGTACTGCATGGTGAGTTGATAACATTTTAACTAGTTGGTGTAAATACTACGATCAAAATTAAGTTCATTTGCTTCTTTCTAGCCCCTCCAAAATTCAGAGCTCACGTTTTATTTCTACTGATGGCGATATCTCATGGGCTTTTGCATTTTTTTCTCTCAGCCAACACAGAACATTGTCGAATGGTAGAAAGTACCCTGTCCTAAGAGCCAGCTTCTAGCCTTCATCTTGCCAAGGTTCCTTCATGTGACCGTGGGTAAGCCCATTTCTCTGAGATTTAGTTTCTTTATCTGTAAAACGTTGATAATAGCTCCTGCCTACTGACATGGTTGCTGTCACAAAGGACAGATTATAGAGGGAACAAAGAATACTTCGTAAAAGTAAAAGGTAAGTGCTGTCCCAGTGCAAGGCAATGAAAGGAGGAGTTCCTCTATACATATTTACTGAATAAATCCACTTTCAGGCTTCCTCTCTCTCTTCAGTCATTCTACATCAATGGCCAGACTTATGCCTCGTGTGGATCTGCTCCAGCTACAGATGCTGAGAACAGGGCGGTGCCTCAGAGATCAAAGGAATCGACAGAACTGTGTACTTGGGCCTCTTATCCGGAGCATCCCTCAGTCCCCAAACTGATTTCCTTCGCAGCCAGAAGGAACCCACAGAGAAGTTTCCCCAAGTGCAAATCCCAGAGTGCTCTTCGTACAAAGGCCTGACGCTTGCTTTCTTCCTTCAGTTGGTACTAAACCCGGAAGTGAATCAAACACTCTGAGGGCAGGCATTGCCCCTGGGTGTGGCACACAGCTCAAATATGTGGGAAGCACTGCCCGGGAGCCTGCTTGGTTTGAGGGCCTGCTGGAAACACAGTGACAGATGTCATTCCCCAGTGCTCTGGGTGAATGGGGAGGTGGCATTTCCTAGTTCATCTGCCCAGAGGGGCCCCTAGTAAAATGTGTCTGAGTGGAGAGGGCACCCTTTTCTCTTTCACAGAAAGGTCCATATATAGTGCCCTTCATCCTGCTTATATGCCAGGACGTTTCTGGGTTACCCGGAAGCTTACAATATTTTCCAGTTCTTTCTGTTTAAGTTTCTCCCAATGCTTTGCTTATGCTTCCATTTTTCCACTTTTTTTTTTTTTTTGACTTGTGCTTCAGTTTTATTTCCAACATCGCAATCAATGCCAGCCCAGTTAGCTCCTTCTGGTGCAGAACCCAGGCAGAATTCAGAAGTAATTGTTCCCAGTTCTTTCTCTGGCCTTCTTTCTTCCTTGGCATTCCTTTCCTTGTCCTCCTCAGGCATTTGGCAGCCTCATATTCTCTCCCCCTCCTGGCTTTCTAAGCCCCTCATGGAGGAGGAGATGTCCTTGCCCTTGAAGGCTCGGGGGAGCTCGGATCTGGCGAGCGCTCACTGCCCCTGTACCCTGAAGTGCGGTCCCCGCTAACCCTCTTCACCCCATCTGATGACCTCTATCTACCCACTTTCTGACAGTGCCTGGTGATGATTGTTAACTACTACTTCCTAATTCTCCAGAACTTCCATATTGACTTATCCAACCGCCTGCTCCCCACTCCTCAAGGTTTCTCCCTGTGTATATAACAGACTCTGCCTATTATCTTCCAATCTTCAGACCTCAGTTCAGTGCGTGGTGTCAAGGATACACTCATCAAATGTTTGTCAAACGAACTCCTGATCCTCCTCCAAAGAACTTTTGCATTTTAATGTGGACCAGAGTCTAACCTAAAGGAATAAGGCTCTGAATAGGGAATTTCAGTTTTATCCTAAAGGAAAATTCCATCAGATGCCATGGACTTAACTTGTTGCTGCCCAGAAGCCCGGGGATGACAGCGAGGATCTGACCCCCAGGATAAATTATTTGACCTTCAAAACCCAGCATCATCAGCCCAGCGATGTTTAAAGTATAAGACCTGAGCCACCATGGCACGGCCTCTGAGAGCTTGTTAGGATGCAGATTCTCAGGCCCCACCCAGAGGTACTGAATCAGAGAATCCAGGGGTGGGGCTCAGGCTAGCTGTGTTTGAACAAGCTCTCGGGGTGACTCTGGAGTGTGCTCACGTTTGGGAACTGCTGTAGTAGGCATTTCTTGTTGCATACTCCCCTCTCCGTGCGTGCTGGGGAAACAAAGATGTCTGCCCTGAGTTGATCACAGGGTCTCGGGGTCACTGATTCCCCCAGTAATAATTGCAGGAGGGCTGGCTGGGGACTTCCTCCAGTGGTTGTGTTTCTGATAGATCAGAACAAAACACAACCACACAGAAAACACCTAAGAGATCTGTTCTAGACAAGACTTCATTCCATGGGAATTACAAGAATAAAGGAACTCAAAACCTTGTAGGTTTGGCTCAGGATGAAGCAGGCCTTTGGTCGGGGGGAGTGGGGATTTGTTACTGGGGCCCTTGCCTGAGGGAGGACTGACTCAGAGGGCTTGTGGCCCTCAGTAACCATCAGCTCAGCCCTTTGCCACTTCCCGCGAGAGCTCTTTCTAGAAGGGCTGGTGGTAGCGCCCGGATATAACGAATGCAGAGGCTCACCGCTTGACACATCTTCAAAGGAAAAGCAAGACTGAAGTTCAAGGATAAAGAAACGCTGTAGTATTTCCTAAAACACCAAAGGACTTGCTGTTCAACTCTACAAAATAATCTCAAGCTATTTTTAGGGGCTTTACTTACATGACACTTCATTTTTCAAAATATATTTAAAACCCTCCTAGGTGTTGGCTTTTCAGAAAGCTGTGACTTCTGACTGTATAAAAGAATCCAGGGCTTGCATCCCCTTACAGCTGCTCAGCGATGCGGCAGGCCAGTCTGGGAAGTGTGGCCTCCAAGCCAGGCCACCTCCCTTCGCTCCCAGACAAGCCTGGGCCTCAGACCCCAGGTGTCCCCACCCTGCTGATGCCTTGTAGCCAGTTTGTACATTTTTGAAGGGAAAAACATCAGTCATGTTGGATCTTGAGGCTGAGATTGATCGAAATGTACGACTGCCTCAAGGAAAATAGTTGTGTGGCACACGGCTCCCTCGCTCACTTTTTGGTCAGCTGTGGCATTTAGCTGCCTGCCAGACACCAGCCTCCTAGCGGGCTGATCAAAGGCTCCTTGCAAAACAAACCGATTTCTGAGTCAGACAGTCAAGGACTCATTATCCATTAAGTTATTTATGGGATGCCTTTAATTTTATTTTCCATAAATCTAATTACAATAAAGAAACCACGTCTCCTTGAGTTTCCTAATTTCTCATTTTGAGAATCTCTGGGTTTCCTCTTTTCAATTTTTAAATTCTCCGAATATATTTTTAAAGAACGACTTCTCCTCCCTTCGAGTGGCTTGATGTCTGAGGATCCCTCCTCCTATTTCTGGAGCTTGATTGAAAATAGCTCTCAGTGTGCTCTCACCCCTGATCGATGGCTGGCAGCAGCCCGCGCACCTATCAGATGCAGAGACGCCTGGGCGGGAGAGGGATCTAGAGATGCTGATGGCTGGCATGCTGGGCTGAGAGCCACTTGACCTCCAGGGGAGGGTGTAATCCTGCCCCATAATCACAGCCACTGAGAAGAAGTCCCTCACTGGGGTCTGCCCACAGGAAGCCCGATGCATCAATAAAAATACAGAATCTGGAGAGGCCTCGCCGCAAAAGTAATAAAGGACCTAGTTGACTTTTTGAAGAAAAGGTGTGGGGGGCCGGGGAGCAGCAGAGGTGACAGTCTTTAAAAAGATATTTCCTTATAGAACCGTAAATGGAGTTCTTCATAATTTACTGAAAACATAAGCGAAGCAGCATTTTGAGACAACTGCATGGCTTAGGAGGGACAATCAGTTTTTCTATATGGGGTTCTAGTGGCTCCTCTATCCTGAATTGCTGTGTAATGTCCCCTAAGCTCTCTGAGCCTGAGTTTCCTGGTTGGAATCAAGGAGTTGAAAATACCAAAGGCCATAAATATATGTGCTGCAACCAAACAGGTGTAGTATATGAGAAGTCCTCTCTACCGGTATTATCAACATTAGATACAACATCTATATGCTTTACATCTGTGTGCGTGTACACACACATTCACACAGACACACATACACATACACACACACACACACACACACATACACACGACAGGTGGAAATAACTAAATAACTTCCACTCACTAAAAGTTATCAATTTCTGGAAAGTAAATGAAGTTTGAGTAACAGAAATGAGAAAGTTCGTTTCTATGAAGCTGGCACATCCTGTGAAACCCTTCCCAGAAATTACTGAGACAAACTTTCGATGGACGCTCTTCTAATTCCAAACACACATTCATTCTAAGCAGAGAGAGAAGTGAGGCTAACAAGGATGCCTCCATTTTACATGGGACTTGGTTCTTTTGAACACACTTTTAAATACATCTCAATGAGAAAAACAAAACACTGGCCACCCAAGGTCACAAGGGCCGGTCTGCTGAGCCAGTGCTCAGGACACCAGTAATAAAAGGGGAAATTCCCAGCTAAAATTTTTCTCTTGTATCTTAAAATACAAGCGAAAGATTCATAAGATCCAGGTCTTGTTTCAACACATGAAAATTTCCAGTCCATTTTCATTGCAGTTTCCAGGAATGGCCAGAGAAAGAAATCTCATCTTTAATTAGAAGAGGAGAAATTTCTAAATATAATCCTGAAACTACAGCCAGATATAATATATTCAACACACATTTGTATTCAAATGATGTTTTTTTTTCACTGTGTCTGTGTTTTCTATCTAAACATTTATAATTCAGTTAGGAGCCGCTCTTATTAGAATAAAAGCAATTGTATTAGATACCATTGAAGGCTGACCGCACTTACCGGTTTCCTGGATGTCCAGGACCCAGTGGCTGCTGTCAGAAAAAATGATTACTGAGCTTCAGGCTGCAATCTAGCCCCTGAATTCCCAGAGAAGTCTTTGCCAGAACATTCTATTTCCTTCCCTGGCCACCGCCCCTGGTGGACGGGACTGCTTTTCAGCTGACCTTTTTCCTTTTCTCTACCTCCACTATCACAGGCCAGCTGGCTCTTTCATCTGCCTGCACACTGACAAATGCCAAGACCCCCTTTTTTTCGACTAAAGTTTTATAACGTGACTTTTATTATTACCAAACGAAAATAATCCAGAATGCAGCCAACAAGCATACCTGTTTTAAAAAGCAATATATTACCATACTGGAACAGAAGATATCAAAGGAACTAGTTCTTAATAAAATGAATAATGTGTGTTCTGAAATTTCAATGCTTAGGTACATACGTGTATGTTAGAAGATAGAACGAGGTGGTCAGATGCTCATGCCTGTATGCGTCTAGCATTATTCTGAGTGTGACAGGCGCAAAGGCAGACAGATAGAGGTATGACAAGTGATGTGTCTTTTCAAAATGTCAAAAAAATTCCTGTTATGGTTTCTAACAAGTGAAAGAACAATCTTGCCTCAATATACACAGGTGTTACCCTCTTTAAAAACTCAGTTATATTACGATGGTATAAAAAAATAAAAAAATAAAAAAATTAAGAAAACACTTGGTGCAAAACAACACACTTAAGATCTTGACCAAGATCACTATGAACAGGATTTTTATGGATGGGAAGGTTGAGCAGGGCACTCAAAGGTCATGAGCTACAGGACGGTTCTTCATGGTGAGAGAGTCATAGAGAGACCTTGCAAGATGTCAAAACCCTTTACTCCTTCCCATTACATTTTTAAAAAATATTTTTTAAGTATTTATTTATTTTGGGCAGAGTGCAAGCGGGGGAGGGGCCAACAGAGGGAGACAGAGGACCTGAAGCGGGCTCTGTGCTGACAGCAGTGAGCCCACGGTGGGGTTCGAACCCACAAACTGCGAGTTCATGACCTGAGCCAAAATTGGAAGCTCAACCAACTGAGCCACCCAGGCGCCCCAGATTTAGAGAGGTTCCCTAGCCATTTGGACAATGGGAAAAAAATGTTCCCTTAAATTTCCAAAGAAATGTTCCCTTTCTTTACAGAGTGGTGCTATTCTCACTGAGAATGGTGCTGTAGGGTGTTAAGCTGTATAAATCTGACTCAAGCGACTTAGGTATAAAATATCAGGATCATTAGTATGGTATATTTGGGGGGGGGCCCTGGAGGGACCCAACTAAGACCCCAGCCAGAGGAAACTCTCTCTGGTAGCATCACCCAGGATGCATTAGAATGAGAAGTTCTCACAGGTGGTAACGCTGGTTATTAATGATAGCAATGGTCCAGAGAAAAGGGATAATCGAGGCCCAAAATTATATTGCAGCAATGTGAAGGTGTGGCTGGCGTAAATTCACTAGAAATGGATAATCTTTGGGAATAAAGCAAGGAAAAGATCAAAGAGGACTTCAAAATTTGGATCCTGTGTGGACCCCAATGCTCTGTCGAGGAGGAAGGATGTCAGGAAGTGGGAGCCCACTGAAAACAGGGACATTGAGGTTGAAGAGAGGAGGGAGGGGGAGAGAGAGACAGAGAGAGAGAGAGACATCTGTATGCGTCTATATCCAGGAGAGAAATGAGAAAGCCTTGAACAGAGTCAAGGACAGTCTGTCCAGTTACGTAGAGGCGGTGGGAAGAAGAGGAGCAAGCGAACATGGACAAAGAACGAGAGACACAAGATGCCCTGAAGAGTGCAGGGTCAAGGGTGCGGCCGAGGGTTTCAGGGCTCCCGGACGGAGGGCGTGGCCAGGAGGGTCCACTGCCACCAGGAGACCACGGCATGTGGAGGCTTAGGGGTGGCCAGACATCATAACCAGGCTGTCACTGCTGACCTTGCAGGTGGTGGCTTCCCTGGCCCACACTGCAGGGGTGGGGGTGGGGCAGCTGGGAGATGAAGCACTCAGTGCCTGGAGCCCTTCGGGGGATTCGGTGGTGCAAGGGCACCACAGAGCAACAGGGGCAGCTTTGAACTGTCTTGGCTTTGCAGTCAGATGGCTGCTGATTACCCGTGTGCTCCGGGGGCAGACGACCCTTTGTGAACCTGGCCTTGCTCACGGCACTGGAAGGCGGGCCGAGTGAAGCACCCAGGAGAGCAAGAGAGAGCCTGCTCCTCCCGTCTCCCACCCAGCCTCTCCTTTCTTTCCTGAGTGGAAGGAGGGAAATACAACAGGAGCCTGGGAAAAGATGGGAGACTGAGGCGTGGGCTCGAGAGCTGGGGTCGTGGCCCGAGGATGAGGCCCTCGGCTCCAGTGGTGGCCCATGTGGGAGAGAGAGAAGATGCTCGTTTCTCAGCCGTGGGGCTGAAAGAAGGTGGGGAGTGAGGGAGACGGCCCGGGATTCCGTCACAGAGCAGGCACGTGACATGGGGCAGCTTCTGTGACGTGGCCCCTGCCTTCCGGGTCAGGTGAGAGACGTTCTACCTGCCGGGACAGGCAGGTGTGGGGCTGGGCCCCCATCAAGAGCTCCTGAAGTTTCCGATGGCCCTTGCGGGCAGCCGCGACGGAGACGAGATAAAGCCAGAGCATGTCAGGTGGCCCAGAAGGCACGGCCTCCGTGCGACGGCATGAGCTTGGCCTGAAATGAAAGTTTGGCTTTGTCGCCTTCTCCATTCGCCCAGGGGCAGAGAAGGGATGCTGTGGATTTCAAACGTCAAGGCCTCAGAGATGGGGCAGTTTAAAGCCACAAGAAGGTGTTTCAGTCTGTGACTCCCTCTCTCTCTGACCCTCCCCTGCTCACGCTGTTTCTCTCTCTCTCCTAGAAATAAAAAAAGAAAAAAAAAATTTAAAGCCACAAGAAGACCTACACATGGACGTGGTGGGGGTTCAGGACCTGAGGGACAAGGCTGTCCCTTGCTCCCTGTGGGAACTGGATCCGTCATCAGGAGGGCATGTCACAGAGTAGCTCGGGGTGGGGGGTGGGGGGGTGAGCGGGGTCAGGAGCCCCTGTGGCCGCCGCCCCCACCGAGAGGGACTGGATCAGGTGGAAACGAAGGGCCAGCGCTTCCCTTAGATCAGCACAGGCGGCCGTGAGCAGCGCACACACCTCAAAGAGAAGGAAGAGGCAGATGCTGGCGAAAGCCTGCGTGCAGGGCGGACTGATGAATCCCGGGGACATCTTTAGGGGTGAGATAAGATCTAGGTACTGGCTTAGAACAAACATTTGTTGAGAACCCTTTGCCAGCATGTTTCTGAGGTGAAAGGTTAATAAAGAGGAGGAGATCAAAGTGTTTATGCCTGGTGGCCTGTGTTAGCTGGAGGGGGAGGGGGAGGGGGAGGGGAAGGAGGCTGGCATACCTGTGGCTGGTGAATGCGGAGGGGGCGGGGAACAGACTAGAACTGGAATGCAGGCACAATCCAGCAGGCCTCTGTGGCTGACCTCTCCCCCAGGTGATGGCTCGAAGCCCACCACACAGTGACGGTGCCGAGTCCCCAGAGTTGGGCCCTGTCTCTGTCTCTGCCACCTCTTCCTCCCCGCTCCTCTCCCTCTCCGACAACAGCCCACATTGGATCCATTAGAAGTTCCTCGGGCTCTGCCTCTCTAACAGATCCCCAGCCCCTTCTCACCACCCACACGGCGGCCACCATCATCGACACCGCCATCATCCGGATGAACGTGACCGCCCCAACCGGTCTCCTCTGCTTCTCCCCCTGACCCACTGCTGCCCCTCCAACACGCTGTTCCAGGAAAACCTTTGAAAATGGAACCAGATCATGTCATCTCTCTGCTCAGGAACTTCAGGTGGCTCCCCACCTCCTGAGTGTGGAAGCCAAGAGACTTAGAACAGCCCTTCGTGACCAGCCCCACACCTTCCCTGACCTTCCCTCCACTCCCCCTCAGCCACCCTTGCCTTTGGCTGGTTCTCTAGCAGCCATATTGGCCTCCTCAGGGCTCTGGCCTCGCTGTCCCCTCTGCCGAGAAGGTGCCTCTCCCGACCAGTCCTATGGCTCTGGTGTCAGCCTACGGGGAGGGTTTTCCTGCCGTAATATGGTCTCTGTCCCCCTTCCTCACTCTCGGTGACCTTGCTTTATTTCCCTCCAAAGCCTTCACCATGGCTAGATACTCACAGATGTAGTTATTTTTCATTTTTCTCCGCCAACCAGAATATAACATCTGTAAGGGCAGGGTCTGTCTTATCCCTGACGGCTAACGCAGCACGAAAACTTTTAAGACATAGTAAGCGCTCGGTGAATGTCTGCTGAATGAGTGTGCAGATGAACGGACAAATAAGTGAACGAATAGCCTCCACAGCTCATAGCTTATGCCTTAAGGTTTGTTTGGTTCCATCCTCATGATGAGATTTGAAATGTTTCTCATCCATCGCTGTTCTTGGTACTTTGTCAGTTCTCTGGGGCTCCAATTCCTTAGCTTCAAACTGAAGGGGGTGCAACAATTTTTTAAGGCTACTTCTGCCCTTAAAGTTCTGTGATTGTACAGTGATTGGCAAGGCTGAGTTAAGGAGAAATGTATTTTTAGGAACTCTTCTGGAAATCTTATCAGCTCGGCTGGGTTTGGCCTAGATTTGTTAGCAGGCTGTTTGAGCTGTGAGATCTAACAGGAGCATCTGTACGGGGAGGGAGGGGAGGCATTTGGGGAGTCCATTGTGTTCCTATTCCAGAGTCCAGATCTGAGGGGACACCCACGGACAGTGTAGAGGTGACAGAGTTTTGCATTCAGCACGAGGACAGAGCCGGTGTTGAGTACTTAAGCTCCAGTCTGCACAAAGGACACCGATCTAGGGGCCCCTGGAGGCTCAGTGGGCTGAGCGTCTGACTTCAGCTCAGGTTGTGATCTTGCAGTTCGTGTGTTCGAGCCCCGCATCAGGCTAGCTGTTGTCAGTGCAGAGCTCACTTCAGATCCTCTGCCCCTTCCCCCACCTCTCTCTCTCTCAAAAACAATTAAACACTAAAAGAAAAAAAAAAAAAAAAAGAACACATATCTAGGGGCTTGGCACCCCAGAGGTTTAATACTTCTTTACATTTTCTCTTCTACCAGCACAGCACATAGGATGCCACTGTGTGCCAAGAACTCACCAACACCCCCAGCCCAGCCTTTACGGCACGGTGGTCTTGAACTTTCTGAACGGGAGCAAAACTGGCTCCTGAAGGCTGTCAGCAGAAAAGTTTGCTGAAAGCGGATGTGAATACGATCTTTGATAAGGCTGGGCTCCAAGCGGCCCCATCCCTGTCCCTGGTATTCCATAGCAAGTGAATGCCCACGTCATGAGCCACACGGACCCTCCACACAGGGGACTCTGGAGGGTTAACAGACCCCTGAAGGGAGACCAGACAGAGCAAGTCTTCCTCTGCCCTCATCCCCGGAGGCCATAGCCAGGTCCCCTTATCCTTGAGATGTGCAATCCAGTTGTTAAATATATCCCACAGAGGTTCTGATAGGAAGAACTTTCGAGTTCTGCAACCTCTTTTCACATCCAACCCCACTCCACTAACTTCACAGAACACAATTATTCTGGCCTGGAACCAGACACGGGGTATGTGGATTGGACATCCCACAGGTTCAGAAGCCCCCAGAAGGATGCAGACTGCTACTCGTTTGTCTGAACACTGAAAAAGATACTCCCAGGGTCAGACATCCAGGTGACGTATTTCATTAATATTTAACAAAATAAAAACATCTCTACAGAGCACCATTTGACTTAAGCAGAAAAGGACAGAACCCAGAAATTCAGGATCACGGAGAGGTCAATCTATTAAGGGAGGATTTTTATTTTGATGTCACTTCACTCACCCCAGAAGTGAAAAAAAAAATCAATTTCCTGCCACAGTTTTTAGAATCGCTGTGGACAAGGAACGACTCAAGCCCCAAGTATAAAGCAGGCTGCAGAAATGAGTCTGAGTCAACGATTCCTCTTATCTTTCAGGAAATTGAGCTAACTGCTAGAATTGAAATCGACAACAAATATTTACGGCATTTAAAACCCAGAGCTCTGAGTAATAAAAAATAAAAATTTAAAAAAAAAAAGGCAAACCTAGCAACAAAGTGCATATTCTATCAAAACTTAAGACACTCTGATATGACCCAGGCGGGCATTAGCAGGTAACACGATGCTAATCGCTGGAGGCAGGACCTGTCAAACCCAGCGCCCCAGCCCCTCCCCAAGCTATCTTTTGTTGCCTCCCCGCCCAGATGGGGCACTCACTCCTCGGAGGCTAATCACCACTCGGCTCAGCCTCCCCGCTGCCACCGGTGGTGGTTATTTCTAAGCGACGTCACCGGGTGCTGTGTCACCATGGCAACAGCGGGCCACCGCTCTGAGAAGTGCAACAGGGAAACTGGGGGAAAGGAAAAATCAGTCACAGGGCTGCCCTCCCCCGGTCACCGGTAACTTCTGAAGTGGCGAACACGCTTCCCATTTTATGGAAGGGGAAACTGAGGGGCCAGCGCTCTCCCTAACTCCTGCGAAAGGAGGAGCAAAATGTAAAATCTGATGATCGCAGCCTACACATGGGGCTCTGCTCCCTTGTGACTTGGAGTTCACTGCGACATTTCAACAAGCATCAGGTGTGAAGGAAACAAACAAACGGCGAGGGGGGTGTGCTTTGGTATTATGTAGATGAATTACAAAAGCTTCAGGCATCTATTTTAAGGTACTAAACACTGCTCTCCCAACTACATATTTTTGCATATTTTTCCAAATACACATTCTTACGTAAATGTACGTAGTTTTGCCTTCCCGGTGACAGGCCCCGGGACTTCAGTCAGTTCCTTAATCTCCTCCACCAACTGCATTTCTTTCAAAAACGTATCCATTTTCCTTTAAGTGTTTTTTAAGAGGCATACTGCTGAGTTGGAAAATTAATAACCTGGCATAACCTGTGATACCACCCTCACGACAAGCTCTCAAGTTACTTGTTCATTATTTTCCAAAATGATTTTATCACCTGCGTTCCCATGTGCATACTAGTCTGACCTCCTTCTCTAGGAGAACCAGTAGCTTTGAGTCCAACCAAATTTGACAAGATAAAATGTGTGTGTGTGTGAGAGAGAGAGTCTGAACAATACCTTTTCTGGCATGCAGATTATCACATGGCTACCTACTTATCCTGGGTATATTCCAGCAACCCTCCCCCAACTTTTTGTCATTAACAGTATGTTATGATCAAGCATCTTGCCGATGCAGCGCGTTTACATTTAAAGCGTTAATTTGCTCATTAAGTCTTTGAAACTTGGGGTGAAACGCGAAATAATTTTTATGATTACAACAAAACTCCGTGCGCAGATGTAGACGATGTTCCGCTTATTGAAACAGAATCCAAATGACTTTCTTAGGACTTATCAAGTGTGTGTCTGGGTGAGAAACGAACGGCTCACTTAAATCCACAACTGCTAAGAGTCAAGAGATACAGTTTATGCGACCACATGCCCTCGGGCAGACCGCTGAACCGGAAATTCCCACGGCCCCATCTATACCTCGGTGGACTGTCTGTGAAGGAATTTGGAGGGTACAAGGCATCTCATCCCTGGGTTCTTCATGGAGCCGGGGAAGGGGGGTTGCAATATCCATGGTGGAAATTCTGGCTAAGGCCAGGCCGATAACCTCTGCGGCGCTTGGCAGAGATGAGCCTGTCTGTGCTACTTTTTCCAGTGAGAATGACTCAGCAGCAGAAAGTATTTATTACACCCGGCTACGACTTCTGCTCGGTGTTAGGTGCTTTCACCAACTCCCTGTCAGCTCTGCTAACAGGACTTCTGAGGTTCATCCAGCTTCTCAGGCGGTAGTTGCAATATTTTCAGAGAACCGCTAAGGATGGAGATCCTGTCCCTACGCCGGCAGTTTGAAAGGTTCCCTCTTACCTGTCTTAGGCCAACGCATTAGGCTTTCCCATGGTTTCCTTAGAAGCAGAAGCACTTTGGTCATCAAGAAAGAGTCAGGAAGAGGATGGAGTGCTTGAAAACACATAGGTAACTGGCTCCCTCACCTCACCTCCTACTGAAAAAACGCACTTAGCTCACTAGATCCCAGGAAGTTTCTAGAATGCAAGGGGCATCAGCACTTCCTTTTCCAAAGCGGGGAAACTGTAAAAAGTAAAGGCCCTCTGAAATACTTTCCTACCCTTGGGGAGTAGCCTAATTGCCTAATTGTCAGCAAAGGGGCAGGGCTGGCGGTGAGAAGAGCTGAGTTAGTTGTCACACAGTCACAAGGTAGGCAGGAGATTTGGGGTGAGTCACGGTCTCTCTTCAGGCCCTGGCTCACCCAGCCATGAAAAGGAGATGCTGGACCACGCAGTGGCTGTGGGACCCAGGGGTGAGTAGCAGCCATCGACAAACACATACTGGAGCCGATGGAGGCATCAATTGTACAAAAAAAAAAAAAAAAAAAGGTGGGGCCAAAAGGAAAGTCAAATAACTCCAGTAATAAGTAATTTTAAATTTTGTATGTTAGAGCAGACACATATCAAGGAGTAGAAGATACCATTCAGAGACCTCAGATAAATAAGCCCGCCCCAGGAGACCACCATTTGTCTCCTCTGTTCTGAGGGTGCCTCAGTGGAAACCGCTGAGAAATACTGATCAGCAGGGTCTCCAGGGCCACTCTTGCCTCGGCCACATGAGGAGCCCTGCTTCTGGCCTAGTAGTGACAGGGGTCTTTAGGGACACACCTGTGATCCGGTGAGGTTTGCTCTGTTACCCTGCAGCACAAACACAAAGTTCATTAAAGCTAAAGATTTCTTCTGAATCACTAACTCTCCTCGCAGAAGAAAACGGTGCTTCTCCAGGTCATTCACATGCCTAAATGATCACGGGGGTACATGGATTTAGTGTCACCTCTGGGGCTGGCAAATCTAAGGTTCTAACTTCTTTACTACAACATCAGAGCCAGCCAAAGGCACCTGGGATGTTCATGCCACTGAAAGTCACATCCATTTGGTTTCAATTGTGTTTGCTCTCACTTGATAATATCAATCTTGATTTAGGAAATCCATCAAATTAACTATTTTTCCTAGCAGTCTGCACTATGACTGAGGATAAGAGGAATTTGGATTGTAGACCATCTTACATTCCTGCAAATGTAAGAATTAAATATTAAAGGGGGAACTAGATTTAGAGCCAAAAGAAGTCAAAGGCAAGTTCAAATCAAATGGTTAGATTAAAAAATAATTTTTTAATGCTTATTTATTTTGAGAGAGAGGGTACACACATGCACGTGAGCAGAGAGAGAGGGAGAGAGTGAGAGAGCGAGAGAGAATCCCAAGCAGGCCCCATGCTGTCAGCACAGAGCCCAACAGTGGGGCTCAAAATCACCAACCATATCATGACCTGAGCCGAAATCAAGAGTCGGATGCTTAACTGACCGAGCCACCCAAGCACCCCAAATAGATTTTCCAACTAGAGACAAATGCTCTCCAGAAGGCACTTTAGAGATGAATTAGAGTAAATGCATTAGAGTAAGTTGATAACATTGGTTTTTGCTTTAATTAAACTTTTATAACCAAAGTTGTCATGAGCCCCTCCTAGAACGTTGCTCACTGCCTTCCTCTTTATCATAGTGTAACAAAATCTTCCATCATGCTTCAGAAATTGAATTAATATGTTATATTTATTTTATTTTTAGGTGTGGTTCACAGTTTATTTTTCAAAACGAAATCATAAATATTAACAAATTTGAAGATGATTCAGTGTTAAAATATGTTAATATAAGTATCTAAATGCATCTTACTCAACAACATTTATCTGTCAAAATGTTATATGCTTGAAAATTTTTATTGGAAAACTCCTAAGAAAAAATCCAGTATATTTTCGAGAATGTTAGCTTCCAAAAAACACTAAATGATAATTTCTATAATAAGTATTAAAATCAGTATGGTGTTGAGATGCCTGGGTGGCTCAGTCAGTTAAGCATCTGACTTCGTCATGATCTCACGATTTGTGAGTTCAAGCCCTGTGTCGGGCTATGTGCTTTGGCTATAAAATAGAGCCTGGAGACTGCTTTGGATTCTGTGTCTCCCTCTCTCTCTCCTCCCCTCCCCTTCTGACGTGTTCTCTCTCTGTCTCTGTCTCTCTCTCTCAAAAATAAACATTTTAAAAATTTAAAAAAGAAAATGAAATCAGTATGGTGTTATAAAAAGAAAATTTTGTGCATCACCATATTACAAAGGAAGGATTACTAAAGATTTTTTTTTTTAATGACACAGAACCCAAAGCAGGCTCCAGGCTCTGAACTATCAGCACAGAGCCCAATGCGGGGTTCAAACCCACGAACTGTATGATCATGACCTGAGCTGAAGTCAGACACTTAACCAACTGAGCCACTCAGGCGCCCCTTAAAGATTTTTTTCTTTTGGTGGGTGTGAAAACCAGTACGCTTGAAACACGTTTACTTTTCCCACATTCACCTGTATAGCTGCAGACTTTCCTCAAGAAAGAAAATAAAAGAACTGGGCAGGCAGAGAGAGAAGCCTTCTGATAATGAATGGACAGGCACCGCAAGTGATATTTGGTTTTACTCACATGTCACAAGTGTTTGTTTTTCAGAGGATCAAGTTTTAACTTTGCAGCATATAATTAGTGTAATAAGAACTTAAGTATCTAAGTATTCACTTGATATCACTTCATCAAGCCATGATCATTTTTGGGTGCAGTTATGTGAGCAGAACTATGCATCCCTAGTAAGTGTAAGCTGAAAGTCTGTAGGGTTGGGACTTTTTCATTCTTTTGCTTTGAACACAGGTTCAATAAATATTTGTTGAGTAGATAAATAGATGGATGAATGGATGGATGGATGGATGCAAAAGAAAATAGCTGGTTCTCTTTATTTTAAATTTATATACCAGAGTGATATTTTCTATGAAGCAGGAAACTTATGTGCAATCAGTCTAAATGGACTACCCTGCATTTTTTAATATCATAAAACTAATATTTATGAGACACTTAAGTGTCTTAGATTTCAGTTAGCAAGATGAAATATCTTGTGCTGGTTGCTATAATTAGTTTAAAATTCCCTAGGGAACTTGCATTCATAGCAGGATATAAAATATAGAGAACCCTCTGTCACTAACCATTTATTTTTGAGAATTTTCAGAAAATAAGCTCTTCAAATTTTTTTTAAAGCCAAGACATAGTGCGATCAATATATTAATATGTAACAGGGATATGGTATAACTGTTAAGAAAGAGGAGAAAACGTTGCCATTATCTTGATTTGATATGATTATATACCCAGAAAATTCAAGAGAATTAAATTTAAGTCTCACAAGGAAAAAGTGAATTCCGTAAGCTGCCAGAAATGAGGTAAATAAATAAAATTAAATGGAACCAAGTTTTCTAGCTTTCTGGCAATAATCAGGTAGAATACGTAGTAGAAAATATATCATTCATAATAGCTACATAAAACATAAAACACTTGGGAATAATGCTCACCGAAAATGTCTTGGACGGACAAAAAATTAATAAGCCTTACTTGGAGACACAAAGTATTCTTTTTTTTAATTAGAGATATTTCTGGATGAGCGTTCTTATCATTTAAAAATATTAGCTCTTATCAAATTAATTGATAGATTCAAGACAGTTTTAATAAAGTCTCAAAAGGATTTTTTTTTGTTCCTGTTGGAGAAGGATTTTATACATATGGGAAAGAACTTAATGATTTTGAGACTCTTCTAGAAGAAGAAATAGATGAAGACAGAATCGTAGCATATGAGATTGGGCTTAGGAGATGGATCCACGTCCTATCAATAAAAAACAATTAAAACAGTTTGTTGCTGCTGAAGAAGAGACAGATGAATCAATGCAATTGACTAAAAGGGTCTTGAAAGGGATGTCCGTGTACCCAAGAATTCAGGCTCCAAGATAATAAGTACCATACATGTTACTTATTACTTATTATGGTGAAAGGATGTCTCATTCAGTAAGTACTGTTTAGGAAAACTGGAAAAAAAGAGAGACTACATTGATTGAATTTTTTAACTCAACTCATACTATTCACCAAAATAAATTACACGTTGATTTGATTAAAAAGATAATCCACAAAAGGGCAAAAGAATATATAGGCGAATCTTTGATAACAGGCATGTAAGGCTTTCTGAGAATAAAAAACAATGCAGACAACAAAAGGTCAATCCATTTTTAATGGCTTTGATGGATTTTAACTAAAAACTTCTGACTTCTTGCTACAACGTCAACTTGAGCACACGTAGCTATCTAAGTACCCTCCTGCTAAATCGCCAGTGCAATAACTAAAGGTTGATTAAAACATGGAAAAAGACAACTTGAAGCATGTTAGAAACAGGCAAGTTGTATCAGTTACATGTTTTGAAGTCTCTGCTACTAGTTTCCGGAAAAATCCAACATGTTGCCGAGTAGCTACAGCAACTTGAAAGCTGGCAGTTCAGTGGGTCTGTTCCCTTTGTGCCGTGAAAAGAACAACAGCAAGGAGGCCTGGCTGGGTTGACGACTTGGCATGAAGGGCAAGCAGAGGAAGCATGGGTAGAGAGTAGTAATCCTGAGGGCAGGAAACTGAAGCCAAGATTGCACCCCCTGCTGGGTACCCCCTGGCCTGATGCCCTGTTCCCTATACTGAAGCTGCTGGACCACTGAACTCAATCTACACGAAAGAACCCTCTGCCTACCTTCTGAGAAGATGATTCTCCTGACAGTCAGGTGGCAAGTGGGGTGCTCTAAAAAGGTTTCTGTGCCCTGTCCTGAATAACAAGAACCAAGCTTGGACAGACTTCTGTCCATTCAAGATGGATGGCCGAATAACAAAAAGACAAACAAAAACTTAAATATGCAACAAAGATCCAATATGGCACCAGTCACATTGCAGAAAGATTCTGCAAATTTAAAAAAAAAAAAAAAAAGAGCCAAGATGGAGAGCTCAAGGTTTATCGTTAGATAAAAAGAAGACATTTTAAGATAGCATCTTGCTTCGTGCTTTCAATAAAGTCCAGGGAAGTCTGTCCTTTCTTCACAAACCTTGAAACGGGAAAGGAAAGATGGTAAGAAGGGATAACAGACTGAACTGAAAAGGGACTGAAACAGCCACAGATAAAAATGGTGGTTGGATGGCCTAAGAAAGGAACGTGAGGAAACCAACATTTCAGTAGCAAAATTAAACCCTTAATTTTATGCAATAAAGAACACTGTTGGGGTACAAAATGGAATCAGTGAGGTGAAGAATACACTCGAGACATATTTATACAACAAAGAAAAAAAGGAAAAAGAGATTGAAATGATCAGAGAGCTGCTCTCAGAAAATAAAAATCTAAACTAAGAATGATTCACATCACTGGAGAGATAAAAATGAAAGGACAAATTAAATAGCATAATTTAAAGACATAGACTAGAAAATTTTTGGAGGTTCAAAGGGAGCCCAGAAAGAAGAGACTTCCATGTCCTAGGCAAAGCCAATGTAAAGCTCTGTGAACTTAGAACATTCTAGTAATCACCAAGACAAGAGAAAGTTTCCAAAATGATTTAGCCCGCTGCCCCCAAAAGAGTGAACTACAAATAAATTGACTGGCTTCTCTTCTGCAGTACAAAACATTAAAAGCCAATAGAAAAATGTCTAGAATTTTGAGGGAAATGAGCACTGTAAATAATATACTCTATTTTCTATTTCCTACATGAAAATGAAAAGTATTCTCCAATATTTAAAGGGTCAAAAAATATACAGTTCCTAGGAGTCTCATTTTGAGGGATTTATCCTAAAGGAAAAAGTATCAGTCATGGATTAAATATTTACGTTATTATGATAACTACAGTATAACTTATAAAAATAAAAAATTATAGCCAATGGAAATGTTAAGTGACAAGAAATGCTAAAATAAATTATTATACATTCATATTATCAGATATTAAGCAGCTCTTTGAACAATGTAGGATGTTAGATTCAAATGCTTACCATGTGAATATTAAATACTTTATCTTTTCTTCAGGAAGCAAATATCATCAGATAATAAAACAAAAAAATTTTCAAAAAATTCTAAAAATGCATTGTGGGTTTTTATGCTTGCAATGGTCTCACTTAAAATTGAATAGGTCAAATGCTATGAAGATCAAGGGACAATCATTTATAAACGTGAATGTAATTTCCAGACTGGACATCCTAGAATGGAAGAGAGTAACCAACCAGGGAAATCACATTATTCTGCTAAGTTTGGACACATTTTCATTAATGTGACCTTTGCTCACTTGGTTGATACAATAAGCATATTGCATATCATAGTCTGTTGTCCAACTGGCTCAGTAGAAACTGTAATGATGTTACTGAAGAGTAAGTCACAAGTAAAATACAATTTAATATTTAAACAACTTGAGGTTAATTTGTTTTTTTTTTTTTTAATTTTTTTTTTTTTATGTTTTATTTATTTCTAGGAGAGAGAGAGAGAGAGAGACAGCGTGAGCAGGGGAGGGTCAGAGAGAGAGGGAGTCACAGACTGAAACAGGCTCCAGGCTCTGAGCTGGCAGTCAGCACAGAGCCCGACGCGGGGCTCGAACCCACGAACCGCGAGATCATGACCTAAGCGAAAGTCGGACGCTTAACCGACTAAGCCACCCAGGCGCCCCAAGGTTAATTTGAATAATTCAAGCTCACAGTGAGTAGGTTGTGGTAGGGGGCTGGCCAACTTTTAAGGAAAGAGATTAAATAAAAGAATGAACAGAATGACAATGGCTTGCAAATTGTAGCTTCCTAATATAGTAAAATTTGCATAACACTTTTCATAGGACTTGGCATAAAAATGTTAAATTATAACTCCTTATTATTACTTCTAATAATAAAACATAACTAATGTAAAATTAACCACTAAGACGCCAAACAAAGACAGTTTTAACATGACATTTCAGATATGGCTCCACCTTCTCCTCACCTCCTTTGATTTTATAGGGTTTCAGAATAAAAGGGGAAATTCTCAGGAAAAAAAAAAAACATTATCTGGATATTACTCTTACCAGCAAGAGTGAACATGGAGTTTCTTTTTGTGTTTTACATGGATGAAGATATTATGGTATGGTTTGACCCCTTTGTGGATGCAGAGCACATATTTTTAGAAGGGTTGGCTAAGGTTTGGAAGGAAGCATAAGTCTGTGGTTTCAGCAACCCGTAATCATTGTCTCCTGCTTTAATCAACTAAGCTATTCAACCAGGTTCAAGAGCTTCAAACGTGTCTCTGAAATACTATGAAAAGTAAATTGTTATGCAATATGTAAATAATTACATGTTAAATCCAGGACTACTAATAAATACGGGGGTGGGAGATGGGGAGTGTTTGCCAAGAAACATGTTTCTAGTGCAACATGAAACACTGAACTAGAATGAGATTATCTGATGACGAGTCATTTTAGGTTTAAAAAGTATAATGAAGGCGGGACGCCTGGGTGGGTCAGTTGGTTAAGTGTCTGACTCTTCATTTGGGCCCTGGTCATGATCTCATGGTCATAGAGATCGAGCCCCGCGGGCCCGTGTGGAGGCTGCTTAAGATTCTCTCTCCCTCTGTCCCTCCCCAACTAGTGCCTTGTGTGAGTTCACTCTCTGTCTCTATAATGAATAAATACATACATACATAATATGTAATAAATACATACACACATACATACTAATATTATACATACTAAAATTTAAAAAGTAAACATTAAACAAAACTTTTAAAAAGTATAATGAGGGGCACCTGGGTGGCTCAGTCAGCTGTGCTGACAGCTCAGAGCCTGGAGCCGTCTGCACAATCTGTATCTCTCTCTCTCTCTGACCCTCCCCTGCCCACGCTGTCTCTCTCTCTCTCTCTCTCTCTCTCAGAAATTAATGAAACATTTTTTTTAAAAAAGTTTTAAAAAGTATAATGAAGGATTTGCCTTGTATGTTTTGATGCAGACTAAATGTTTTCAAGATTGGGGTATACCTATGTTTGGGGGTAAAAATCACAGGGAGAGCAAACTGATCTACAGATTCAAATATTAACTATTTATAAACTGTTTAAAATACAAATAATACCTCCAAATCAAAATGTGATTAAAATAGAGTAAGTGACATTATTAATCTTCCAACCATTCTTTTTTTTTTAGCTGTCTGACTAATGAATGAACTAAAAGCATCTAGAGTTCTAAACAATTTTCACACAAGCAATAATACCACTGCCTCAATAACCTTGACACTTTACATTTCAATCCACACAGTAGTAGCCCACTTCAGCCAAGAGGTAAGAGAAACAGGAGAGAAATGATGCCTTCCAAAAAAGCTCTGAGAAGAACTATCGTAACATTCTTCTGGAATTAAAAGCTGTCCCATGGGGCGCCTGGGTGGCTCAGTCAGTTAGGCGTCTGACTTTGGCTTGGGTCATGATCTCACGGTCGTGGGTTCGAGCCCCGCGTCAGGCTCTGTGCTGACTGCCAGCTCAGAGCCTGGGGCCTGCTTCAGATTCTTTATCTCCCTCTCTCTCTCTGACCCTCCCCTGCTCACACTGCCTCTCTCTCTCTCAGAAATAAAACATTAAAAAAAAACCAAAGATTGGAATAAGAGATAAAGAAGAGCATTATAAAAAAAATAAAATAAAATAAGTAAAAGCTGTCCTAGACCTTAGGAAATAGCTCTTTCTCCTGTCCCTCTTTCCAAGGGAATCAAAAGATAATTCAGAATTTTAAAAATCAGGGTACCGTACCCTTTTCAAGAAAAAATGTCTTAGCCTGTTCTCTGATGGCTTTTAGTGATTCACATAGAGCCAGTATTCGGGTCCCTGTTCCTGCAAATATTCTTGACCATAAAGAAGCAAACAGAGCTTGCTGTGGTTTTTAATGAATTCTCTTTTTAAAGAAACACGGTGAGCAATCGTAGAGCTCTCTTCATGTCTTAATTAAAAGTTTTAATAGTTATTATCATATTATCAGCTGGCCCTTATGGAGCATCTTATAGAGTGAATAAAGTGTTTCCAGCATGCAATATCTCAGTAAATTTCAGAAGCAGACAACAGGCACTCAAAAGATTGGTCTGGAGCCTAACAGCCTACAGAATTAGAAAGAATTCCAATTACTAGTTTCATTTGTGAGTCTCCTTAACACTTCTCCCCAAGATTACCAGTGTCAGTCTCATTTTGACCCCATAAGTGATTCAGATTCATGACTGCCTTGTGCTATTTACAGAACAGCAATAAGTATATTAAGAAAATCTACTGGCTTTGCGATAAAGCTGACTGTAACCAGCTCATAAAGCTGCTATCTGTGTCCTTCAGCAGGAAGGAAAAACCCCTTCTGGGGTAGCCTGTCCTGTTCTGTGGTTTGGTACAATAGCTCTCTATTTCTTTACAGGGTCAAAAATTCAGCAATGAAATTAATAAAAAGCCGTCTCAGAGAAAAAAGAAAAAAAAAGTTTCTCTCTAGCGCCAACCCCACCCTGCCCCCTCCCACCAAAAGAGAGAGGGGGAATTTTAGAAACAGGGGTTTAGTCACAGCATTTAACTAAAAGCAGACTTCCTCTGGATTAGAACTGCGATGTACATACTGTATAAAATGTCAGGATGATATTCCAGCTTCTTACACACACTGCTGATTTTATTGTGTACTTTAAGTCCTTATTCTCCTATAAAAATTTACCCTTTCTAGGTTTAGATAATTTTCTAACATAAAAAGTAGGCATTCACTTTTTTTAAAATAAAAATGCAAAGTGGTTTGCAATAAGCATTTGAAGTTCCATAGATATTCACCACACACACACACACACACACACACACCCCGTGTGTGTGTGTGCACACGAGAGAAGAGGGGGAGAGAGAAGGAGAGGGACAGAAATAGTAGTAGCCAATATTTATTGGGGACTCTCAAAATGCTAAAGTTCTAGAATTATTAGTCAGTACTTAAAGTGTCACCGCAAAAGTCCCATTTAAAAGTTAGCCCATGGGGCGCCTGGGTGGCTTAGTTGGTTAAGCGTATGACTTTCGCTTAGGTCATGATCTCGCGGTTCGTGGGTTCGAGCCCTGCGTCGGGCTCTGTGCTGACTGCCAGCTCGGAGCCTGGAGCCTGTTTCAGTCTATGACTCCCTCTCTCTTTGACCCTCCCCTGCTCATGCTGTCTCTCTCTCTCTCTCTCCTAGAAATAAATGAAACATTAAAAAAAAAAAAAGTTAGCCCAAGTGGCTTACGTTTAAATTCCGAACTTCACACAGAAATTTCGCCCGCTTTAGAAGCAGGTTGCAATTGAAGCTCCATATTGACCTAACAGCTAAACTTCTTAAACCTCATTTTTCATGTCTATAAAATGGGACAATATTCTGTATCTCTCAGGGAACTTGGGAGCATTAACTATAATTTTTTTTAACGTTTTGAAAACAGTTGTCAAGGTGCCTGGAAGAGAGCAAGTGCTTTAAGAGAGCCAGTTCTTTTCCTCTGTGCTGTTTGTTTTTTGTTATTTAACTTGGAAATGAAAGAAAATCAGGCTGTTCTGTGTGCCTGGTCCTGAGATTTCAGATTTTTGTTTTAGTGAAGGGGAAAGAAACACCTGTTCACTTTCTTTCCAAAAAATGCAATGACTGTGCTTGAAATTGAAACAAAGTATCAAAATACCATTTCAAAGGGCTCCTTCCTATGTAACAACAGCTTCCCCAACTCCATTCCCCAACTATCACACCCAGAAAGAAGGGTTGTACTTAATTCTGTTCTTTACACTTAGGAAAAGTAAACATGCATTTATATAGCTACATTGACTAAATTCAACTTACTTTCCCTTACTTAGGGTTTAAGTGAATTCAGATAGTTCAACGGCTACCATTCTTGTAGAAAGAACCTTCAACTGTGGATTTTGAAGGTACCTACAAACTGTGTTTCCAGCATCACTGAAGTTACTATTGGTCGTCAATGTATGCTGGAGATGACTTTGTGACACTACCAATTGGTCGGCACTTTCGAAGGGTCCATCCAAGGGCAGTAAATGGATGTCACTCAGTTCCCCTCTTCCCACCTTGCCGGTCCACAGCAGGCATGACTAATCAATCCTAGCATTTTCTCCCTAGGAATCTGGACTTGGCACTGGAAAATCTCTCAAAACAAGTTTCCAGGCAGGCAGCCACCACCAACTGATCAGAGTTCCCTTGTGAGCTGAAACCACCCCCAGAGTAGGCTAAAGGTTACCTTTGAATTACTTATGAAAAAAGGGGGCAGAAGGGGTGTGTGCTTGCTGAATAAATTAATAGACTTAACATCATTCTAATGGGATTATTTACCCTACTTATGAGACCAAACTTCTCAGGCATTTCATTACCATTCATTTAGATATAAATACCTGTAATACTACTTATAAATCATTCTTATCTCTTCATTAATAAGAACTTCTTAAGAGCCATTATGAGAAATACTCTTGGCCAGTATGAATTGCCGCATGTTGGTATAATTAATAAAAGTGTACATCTTTAGGCAGAGCCGATGATTTAGGCTCTTTAGTAATTACACTGGAAGGGAGTTTTATTATATTTCAATTTCATTTTCTATAGTAGTGGTACATGGACGCCCACCCCAGTGCAGACCTGGGGTGTCTTTCACCCAGATAAGCCTCTGTTTTTGTGGGCAGTGTAAAGATGTACCCAGAACTGATTTCTTCAAAACAAGCACCCGTGAAACAAACGTCTGATTCTTCGGCCAGCGTGCATCAGCAGCAAAACAAACAGGCCATTATATGTGTGGCAAAGAATGAGATCGCAAAGTTAATGAGGAACGGGGCACATTATCAGCTGGTCTGCACTGTAAAACAATGGCACAAAAGGGCTGTTAATACACGAAAAAGCCAAAGTTTCATGGTTCTCAGTGAACTTCAATGGTTCGCGGGACCATCCTAAACATAAGTTGACTTGTCTCTATTCGTTTCTAAATTTTTCTTAGCTTTCCTGATCATGACCTGCTCAGCAGTGTTACTGGGCACAGGTCCCCTTTCCCCTGTGTATCCCTCAATCTGTTGCTTTGGAAATTACAGTCCGTGTTTACTCAGGAGAGCTAAAAAAAAAAAAAGAAAAAAGAAAAAAAAGTCCTGCGGGCAAACTTCAATTCATTACAAAGATCTTACACAAGTAGGATTTTCCTTGGGGCATGTGGTAATATTTGAAACAAACTGAACACAACTAAATAATCACATTGGAATTTTACAGGCATTTCTATGACCTAATCCTGTAAATCAGCCTTTAAACTATGAGGAATTTTGAAACCGCCATGATCCAATGTCATGTGAGATGCATTGTATTTTTATTTCGTCATTCTTAGCCAGAGGGGAGGGCAACTTACTATCCAGGCCGTGGCCAAGAGAAGGGTGTGGTTCTCTTTCTTGCCTTTTTGATGCTGTGGGAGACAGAGATGTAAAGAGAGCAGGCAGGGATCTTCCAGAAGTTTGTACTCGACCTTTTTTTTTCTTGTTGCTTCTGATGAATGATAACAAAACAAGATCTATGCTGGAGGATAAAAAAATCTCCTTAAATATCCAGCCTGAGCCACGCTGAATAACATCGCTTTGTTTCCGTGCATACACATTATGCTGTTTGCTGGCAAACTAAATCTTAATTCGTGTGTTTTTCCCGTGAAGGGTAGGGAGGAAAAAAGAAAAAAAAAGAAAAAGAAAAAGAAAAAAAACCCAACAGAAAACAAAAAAGAAAACAAAAAAAAGCTCTAACTGCCTATTACTTTTAGTTTATAGATGAGACTTGATAAGCCCCAGAAGCCACTAATTAGAAGAAACATGCTAATTAGAAGGAGATTGTGACACCCTTTCCCCCCTTCTTTGCTTGCTGTTGTTTGGTGCGTCTCCGCTGCCGAGAGAGCCACTCGGACCACCCCCCCCCACCCCCCACTCTAGTCCTTAGGTCCCTGGAGCCAATCTTGTTGCCGTGGTATGTCACCAGAACATGATTTAAGGATGTTAATTTTTCATCCTCCAGAATCCACTGAAAATCCATCCACCTAAACCGCAGTGGAACCCGAGGTGTTGAAGGAGCACAGTCTTGAGGACTTTCTCTCCTGCCTTCACCGCGCACGCCCGCCACTGGCCACTGTCACGGACAGTCACCTGGGGAGGGACGGAGGGAGGATGCCTGAAGCCTACCTAGCTCTGGGGGTTGAGGCAGAGGCAGGAGGGGAGAGAGCACGATGGAGGCTCCTTCCCGGGGGGAACATCACCGGGCCCCGTGTCCAGCAAGGAGCCCTACTTGGTCCTGCACTTTGCCTTCTGGGGGCCCCGCTTTCAGAGATGATGTCACTCAAAAGGAATCCATGATACATGCCCCTTACAGTAGCATCCCCACAAAGCCAAGCTCAACTGTACTCAAACTGTCAATCAGGCAACACAAGGAGAAAAAATAAAACCCACAAGTCCTGCTCATATCAAGCTTTTTAACAATGCATAGGAGCCCCTCCCCCACCCTCCCCCCAGGGGCTTGGTGGTGCCAGGGACATTCCCATTTCTTGTGATGTTTACTGAAGTGAATGCCCTTCTTCTAGACCCTAAAGTCTTTGGGGAGTGGAGACATCATGCCTGTTTCTGCATTCCCCACGAGGCACCAGGCAGCACCAGGCTGTACTCTAGAGAATCTAAAGCTCATGGCCAGGACCGTATTTTGGAGAGAAGATGGCAGGTAGCATTGCCTGGCAATGCCACCATTGTCTAGCTGAGGTGCTTGCATGTAAATCCGTCTTGAGTCCATCAAGGAGCCTCATCCCAGTTGGCCGGGCCCACCCCAGGAAGCCAAAAAAAGAAGTGGGTCTGAGCCTCAGCTAGCTGATGGAGCCTGAAGAATGAAGGAGATTTACCCAGAAAAGAGATCTGAACATTTGAGCCAAGTGCCTGCTCCCCACTTTCTCCTAGATCCACACACCCTAAAGCACAAACAATAACATAAGGAATCGCCTTTTGGATCCCCTAGGACAACATCTTGTAAGAGAAGTTTCTAGAAGTCTAAGAATGTAGGTAGTTGTGTTAAAATCCTGCCCGTTTCACTGCAGCCAACTCCGGGTGGAGGAAGACACTCTCCAGGTTGCGGGAACACAGGCCCAGCCTTTCCTTGTGGCTCCAGGAGGCATCGGAAATGTCCGGAATCAGGCAATTTCCTTTCTGTGGACCTCATGTGTGCACACAATGCGAGCTCATTTCCTCCTATTGGCTTTTGTTAGAACAGTTTCCTCTGATACGGGATGTCTTCCGCTCTCCTTGGCTGTTACCTAAATCCAGGCATCCTTCTCAATTCAAGACCCACTCCAAAGGGAACTCGGCCCAGTTGGCCAAAGTCTTTTGGCCTCTCCGTCCCTCCTGCCTTAGATTAATCATTGAGTGTCTGGGGCCCCCAATACCAACAAGGTTAGCCTCAGGGGTCCCCACTGGCTTCGCAGTGAGCGCCCGTGTGCATACGTGTGTCCTCACTCCTCACTGCGCTGGCTAGCTACCAATCAACTTTGTTTTGCTTCCTTTACAGAGCATCAGTGTACCAGCAAACGGCTGGATTGTAATCGATGCTTTCTGAATGGAGGGAATGAGCATTTTGAAAATGATTCACAATGGTTTTGAAGATTTGCAGATATCCCTTGATTTGGAAGCATTTAGAAATCTTTCTCAACTGCAGGCTGAAACGGAGACTTTTCTATCCCAGAGTATCATAAATGTCTTTTTGTACTCCTTCCTCTATTTTTGAATTTCCTTTTTTTTTTAAATTTCTTTCTTTTCCCTTTCCTGTCCTTATTTCTCCCTGTGTGCCTATCAAATAAATAGACTCCGTACCATACTTCTTCCCTCTGTATTTGTGTGTGTGACCTAAATCTCATGACCCGGAGCACCAGCGAGCACCTAACTTGTGAAAATACCTCTGCTGTCGAAAGGGTTCTTGTGGGGGGAAAAAAGGACATGCCATATTGTCTTCCAGCATGGGCCACTGGGTCACTACGTCCAGGAAGGAAGGAGCCCATGGTTGCAGGAAACACCTTGGCGCAATCCTTGCTTATTTATTCTCCAAGCAACAAAGGGCCAACCTTTCTCCAGGGACCAGAAGGCCAGGATGGACTCGCAGATGTCAGGAGGGTTTCTTGGCCTCAGAGGAAATCCATTCATTTCTTCATTCATTTCCAATAGTTTAAGTTCAGGAGTTTGGTCCCAATGTGAGCCGGTTACCATTTGCTTGAATGACCTAAAAACAGACTAGTGGGGACAGAATCAATTTTATACGGGCCAAAACAGCTCAAGGCACGGGCTATCATGGAGCCGGGTCAAGTGTTCCATTTTCACACATGTATGGTGTGCAGCTTTGCAAACGTGGCCTGGGCCTCCTGTTGCCAACAGCGACTGCACTCCTCTGGTCTAGTGTTAGCGCGCCTCACTGTCTTCCCATCCCTACCAAATGTAAGCGGGCCCAAAGGTCTGTCATAAAATTATTTTGAAGAATAGCCTTCTTGCATTTTGTGGCAAAACCAGTATCGTCTTTGTGAGCGAGAACAAGACTGTAAGAAGTTGCAGAAACAGTCACGCTGGAGTCACTGCTCCTTCTGGAACTGTCCAGAGGGTCTGCAGTGTTAACTGGGGACCATTTCCCAGTAGCTTCATGTTTGCTCAAAGGAATGCAGCCAAAATTATGTGTTGAGTGTTTACTCTATGCAGGATAGAAAGTTCTTGGCAAAGGTGATCCCCTTTCATCCTAATCATCACCCAGAGGAGTATTATTAAGTACAGTTTTTTAAAAGTTGAGATTCAAGTACACATTAAAATGTGCCTGAAATAGCGCATCTAGTCTGTGGCACAGCCGGAATTTGAATGCAGGGTGTAAATGGTCTCTTTAACCCCTGTGCTCAGAGGTCTAGTAATCATTTGTGTTCAAATCCCTCTTCCTGGGCCTTGTCCCACACATCCCCAGGGAGAACCTCGGTGCTGTGGCCTAGCAGTCTGTCACCTGGTTTTTAAACAAGCTTCCCGAGGGTTTGTGCAGCCAATGGAACCAGCATTTGGAGTAACTGGTAAAGGCTTTGAAATGGGTTGGGAAGGAAAACACAACTTCTTTCTTCTCCAGGAGCTGGAGTTGGGTGGAGCAGAGAAGGTAGTAGAGAAATATGACCTTGTCCCAGTGGCTGTAGGAGCTCATTCTGGCCTCGACTGTGGGCCTGCCTGTCTTTCACTTAGCTTTCAAGTGGCCCTCAAGGGTAAATAAATAGGTCAATCCATTCTGTGAGATGTGCTGGACACGTTGTGCAGTGAACATCGCCGGAAGTATCTGTCCTTTAGCAATTAAGCAACTAAAACGTACTGTAAAAGTTTAGGTGCTCCGGATCCTTCCTCCGTTTATGCACTTTGCTCTACGTCTCTGACTGCCCTTTGCCTTCATCAACCAACTGCTCTGAGGCTTAAATGCAAAAAAGAACCCTTGGCCAAAGGGACTGGAGTTTAGCTGGCCTCTCTTCAGTACTAAAGTACGGCTACACGGATGTGTGTACAGTCTTCTGGGGGAAGAATCCATACTCTCTTCATCTGTAATAGAAACTTCTCAGCGTGTTTGGGTGGATGATGAACTGTGGGTTTCCATAAGTTTGACTAGCAGCTAATAATCATCTATATGAATGCCTGTCTCCGTATTAAAACACTTCAATCATTCCACTGCATTCCATGCATGTTTGGTGAACATCTACTACCTACCAGGTTCAAGTTTAAAATGCATGGGGTAGTGGGATGATAAGGAGGCTTTTTAATATGTGGCATCTGTATTGGCAGGTTGTTACTCAGGGGAAGAGTGCCAGGCCTGGGATTATCTTTTTGCTGACCCCCCAAAAAAATGAGGGAAAAGAGCTAAGGAAAATGATAAAAAGACAGAAGAACAACAAAAAACTTTGGTGTAACACTTTGGAAGGAAGCCCCAATCAAGCAGGCGCCCTATTACAGAGACGCCTGCAACAAGGTAAAGCCTATCTCTTACTAATAACCAGGATCAATACGGTATGTCGGCAACCCCACTATACTTTGAATAGGGCAGGATACATTTCAAGGCAAAGGCTTCTGGGAGTCTCCCTGGAGAAGCATTTGGTCCTCAACTTACACCTTCCTTCCACTTTATTGGATGCTTTTCACCTTTCCTGTTATAGCAGAATCAGACCTGTTCCTATAAATTTTCAAAACCCAGGTGGTTTCATCTCATCCATTGCTCTGCCATCCCAGCCAATCTCCCCTCAATCCCACACCATCTCATCTTAGCCTTGATTCCTCTCCGCTTCCCTCCATCATCCCTTTGATTGCTTTAAATATTCCACTTCCTCCGAATGATTTCACCTCCACTGCCCTGGCGCCTTGCCTTTCAGCCTCCCCACCGCCACTCTCCAGCTGTCTCCCAAAGGTCACGGTGCCGTCTTAACGTCCGCACGCCAGCGTGCCAGGCTGAGTCCTCATCTTCACTGAACTCTCTTTCCCATTAGCACTTGGTTTTAGGAAAACTGAACACGCACCCGTATTACATCACCCACCCACGTTATTTCTAGGACACGGTGAACAGCATGATTGCTCCGCACAGATCCAAGGGCACTGAGAGACGCCCTGAAGCCCGCACACCTGTCCCAAGAACACCTGCCGTCTCTGCAAGACTCTGCTTTCAGCTTGCACGCCACTGGGAGTGTGCCTGGGAAATCCCCTGAAATGTAAGCTCTCCCCAGTGCTGTGCCATCAGCCCTTTTCTAGTTCTCAGAGGGAAGCCCTCAGCCATCTCAAACTCCTTTACGATTGCAAATTCCACTCCTCTGTGGATGAGTCCCAAACGGACTCTCAACTCAGCACTCTACAGAAGCCCAGACCTACACTTCCACGAGAACGCTCCACCTTCAAACTTCCAGCAACCACAACCAAGCTCATATCTTCCCCCACCTTCCTGCGTGTTTCTGTCCCCGGCGTCAGGAATGTTTCCGTCACTGAAGTTCATGGTCTCTAGGTCATCCGGGACTTCCCTCCCTTTCCCTTGGCATCCAGGAGTCCTGGCCCCGGCACCTTGGAGGCCGCTCCTGCATGAGCGCATGGCCCCTGCTGGATCCTTGTCACCTGCTCTCTCCCCCATGACTTCCTGGGTGCCTGCAGCTCTCAGCTCTAAGCTGTACTCACAGAACTGTCTCCCCAACAATGTCTGATGCCTTCCCTCCTCCCCCACTCAACAGCTCACAAACATTTGGGGGCTCTCTGCTGCACTTGGAATAAAGCTCAAAATCCAAAGTTTGGCATTCAGGGTCCTCCATAATCGGGGTGTAATCATGCCAAACATTTTAGCTGTGCTCCCACGAATATTCTCTAGCCTCTGTCCTACCTTCAGAGAAACCTGCATGGGTGCCTGCCTTCAGAGGCCATGTCAGAGGCTGCCTCCTCCGAGAAGACCTCCCTGCTTCACCCGGACAGCAGGAGTCTACTGACAAGGAACCTTATACCTCCCTTGTGGTAGGGATTACCTTCACCATTGCGGTTTATTGATACATCTTATCTGTCATACCAGAACACAAATTCCACGACAGGAAAACAAATGAGGAGAATTTAAGATGTCTTTCCTCAACCTTTCACGTGGTACTTTTTTTTTTCCCCTCTCTGCAAACTTTTCTGTTGCCAAGAAAACTTCACTAAGTAGAATGCATTTGCCCTGGCAGACCAGGTAAAGATTAAGTACACAATGATCGGCTTGTTGACACAGGGCTTTCACTGTGTGCAGGGCACTTCCGGTATCTTGTGGCCCCAAATCTAAACAAAAATCCTGAAACACGACATGACCACCTTGATCAATTGGGCCAACCAGGAGATCAAAGTTCCAAGTGACTCATGACTTTTGTTCATCCGAAGTGGGGGAAGCCAGGATTCAAATCCCTGTGGATGACCCGCAAGCTTTACATTCTTGCCATCCTTAGTCACTCTTAGTTTTTGAGGCCAGCACCCCCCTTGACTTTTATGCACTCCCACAAATCTAGGGTCACACGGTGAGAAAGGGCAGAGTGTGTGGTCATCGGTTCCTTCCCTCCACTAGTCTCGTTCACCAAACAGGATTTAAAAAAGAACCCCAAAACACTTTAAACACAACTTGCATGTGTTTGTAAAACATAAAACAGAAGCACAGAGAGGGAGAGAAAAGGACGTGCCTTGTAAACCATCACAAAGTGGCATTATTATTATTGTTATTATTTAAGATCAATGATCTCCTTTTTTTTTTTCAGAGTGTTTTGGTTTTTTATAGTAATTTTTTTAATGTTTTATTTATTTCTGAGAGAGAGAGACAGCGCGAGCAGGGGAGGGTCAGAGAGAGAGGGAGACACATAATGTGAAGCAGGCTCCAGGCTCTGAGCTGTCAGCACAGAGCCTGACACGGGGCTCGAACCCATGAACTGTGAGATCATGACCTGAGCCAAAGTCGGATGCTCAACTGAGTGAGCCACCCAGGCGCCCCAATGATCTCCTTTTCAAGTCTGAATGTGAAGCATTAACATCCCCTCGGCCCCGAGGTAGGATGCGATGATGGTGCTTCAGGGACCTCGCTATCAGTGGGAACAGAGCCCAGGAAGAGGCGAGAAACGGATACAGATTACGGAGGGGGGTGAGGGGGCGGGGCTGCAGTGAGGAAAGGATACAGACCCTTACGAAGCGCTTCCCTTTATCTTACAATAGACAGTGCCAGGTAGCCAGCTACACTTTTAAACATTTGATTAAAAACAGAAAGATCACACATCCGAAGTGTCCGGTGCCTGGATTTTCACAAAGTGAACACATCTGTGTGACCCACCCCCAGACTGAGAAATAACGTATTAGCAGGACCCTCAAAGCCCCTCTTGCCAAAGGGTGACCCCTGTCTTGAACTAGCTACTACATCTCACTAGCTGGCTACATCTTAAATTAACCCTCTGACTCTTGTGGTCAGGGCAGCAGTGTGTTCTTTGAGAAGCCCTGTCTGGCAGCAATTGCCATTTCAAAGCAGGAAAAAAAAAATGTGTGTGTGAGAGAAAGAAAGAGAGAGAGAGAGAGAGAGAGAGAGTAATTTTGTGTGTAGGAGAAAAGTGTTTCTAATTTTCAATCCTGAAAATGTGAGGGAAAGAAGGAAGATGGGAAGAAGGGAAATAAGTCAGGAAATGCAGTCCCTCTCTGTGTCCCCCATTAGAAGCTGAAAGGCTCCGGCGACATGCCATTTTGAGAAAGAAGCCGAGAGAACAGCCCTTCTCTACCTGACTCAGCCTTGGCCGGAGCAGGTCGGCTCCTCTGCCTGTACCCTTCAAATACGTGGCTAGGTCGACCGTGATTATTTGATAGCACAGTGTTCACTAGAAGACTGATATTCTGTGGAACATATGGTTTTGATTTTGGGTTTTGATTTTTTTTCTTTTTTCCTGTTTTTAGCCAGTGAGCAAGCTGGAAGAGTGTCACAAACCTAACTCCAGAATGTGCTGGGATCTGCCCAACTGTAAAGGGAAACTACCTCCCGAGCCCATGTCCCTCCCGCGTTCGCAGCTCTGGGGTGGGGGTGCGGGGGAGACACAGAGGGCCAGAAAGGAACTGCCCTGACCGGATCTAAGACAAGGACTCAGTACTGTTGACAGAACACAGAGCCCGAATCGGGGCTTCCCACGACTCTCTGTGCTAATTGCCAGGCTGCAAGGAAGAGATCAGAACATCAAATAAAAATCCACAGGCGCACGACCATTAACTCAAGACCCAACATGTATCTGGCTAAGGAGACGACTGCTAACTCCGGCTTCCACCATGTTTTAAATGGCAACGTTCGCCAACTTCCCATCTCGGGTTATTGACTGGCAATGTCTCCGAAAATAAGCCCTCCTCTCCATTTCTTTTCCTGATCGATTATTTAGCATGGTCCGGGTGATACAACATAAATCTTATCCCGAGGGGGGAAAAATTTATGCTCCCTCGTGGTCAGCTAGAAAATTTGTAGTTTTGATTAAAAAGGCAAAATTTCAGCCTGGAAGAGAGTGCTGCCTGGGTTTACAGACATTAGTAAAACTAGTAGTAAAGAAGGGGGGGCGGGGGAGGCAGAATAGAGGCCTGGGGATCTTTAGGTTAAATATCAACCTGGGAATTTTCCTAAGAAAATCTGGAAGGCTTTTCTCAACTCGAGTTTGAGAGCCCTTGAACGGGCTTTTTCTCGATGAAAACCTGGCCAGCTAGTCGGGAAACTGTTGACCAGCTCTTCCTTTGTTTGCTCAGCTCGGGGTGTCCCTGGGTAGGCCCCGGGCGGAACTGAGGGTGAAAATCCTTCCTGCTTTCTCCCTGTCTGAGGAAGGAGGACAGGTTAGTGCAGCTCGCTGTTGACTGGAGCTGGGATTAATTAGTTCCTTTGGTGACCTTGGCATCTACTGATGGCGGCGTGTGCCTCTGAGCTGCGGAGGACGCTGCCGAGCGACAGGAATTCAGAAGGACCAAGCACCGCGGCTGAAACGATCACCATTTTGTTGAGTCTCAAACCGAAACAACGCAACAAAAGTATACCCCAAACACCTGCTTTATCTCTAAAAACTGCTTTAGTGTGGGTATTCAAATTGTGTGGATTATCTGCGTCTGTAGATACACTAATCTAGGTCTGTTGCTGTGCGTATATATATTAATGTATATATCTGGGTATGTGTATTAATCTAAATACATAATATATGTTAACCCAATCTCTAACTTTATCTGTATATATAAAAATTGATCTGTAACTATCTACATATATTAATCTAAATCCGTGTCTACGTACCTCATCTGTTTATGTACATTTATGTCTATCTCTACCTGTCTACATATCTATATCCATCTAAGTCAATCTATCTATCAGTCATCCTATGGGCGGTTTTGCAAGTCAATGCCCAGCACGTTGCCACGTATTTCCAAAAGTGTCTATAGCCTCTTCTTGGGACTGATGGCGATTTTTAAGCATTCCACGCCATTGGGGAAGATGTCTGACCCTCGTCACTTTACCTGCACGGAGCTGAGAAAACATGGCGCCCCAACCCTTTCTCTATCACAGCTGGTTCAAGGTTGAAGTAGGATAGCCATTTGGGTCAAGAGAGAAACTCAGAGCGATGCAAGAGAGACTCGGAGCGTGTTAAGTTGGATAAATACAAGTATCACATACTAAATAAGGGGGATGCCAGCTGCTCCTATTAGAGGTAGGCTGACTGCCATCTTTCAATATATGAAGAGACCCACCCATCAAACAAGCCTCTGCGTCACTCGAAGGCCCCAGATGAGGGCTGGGGAGCGAAGGTCACCGGAGTCACGTACCAGCTCAGCACAAGGATGAATTTTACAACAGAATATTATAGTTCGTAAGCCTTCTGGGGCAGTGATTGTCCAGTTGATAGAGAGGAAAAGCAGCCTTGAGAACCTGGTGTCAGGGCTGGGGTTGGGGGTAGACATGAATCGTGCTAGGTAATTCCCCCAATCCCTTCCAATTTGCGATTCCCTCTGAGCTGCACCTTATGTTTGGAGGTTTTGTAAGTTGGGGGGGATATTGGGAGGAGGGGCTATTAGAATCTCGTGTGTGTGAGGGGCCCCTCCTCAGGCCCCGAGGCATCTCCCCAAACCCCACAGCCCCGACACCGGAGCACCAGCGGAACAGGGAGGTGCAGGTGAGCAGCGGGTCACGGGGAGTAAGGAGTTAAGGAGACCGAAGTTCTCAGTGGGTCCCTGCAGCCCCAGAGGCAGCTAGTTCCCTTTGATCCTGACTCTTAATTGCAGCCTACTTGCAAACAGGGAACTTTAAAGAAAAGAAACAGGGAAACTCTAGAGATAGGGTTTGTTTTGTTTCCTGAGGGGATGGTCTTTGTGGTGGCTGCCGGAAGCTGATACTTTAGGGTCCAAAGGATGGGCTTCCTAAGGGGGCAAATAAATAGACCTTTCTATCAGCTAAGAGCCAGGTGTGAGCGACCCCAGGAGCAGTGGGCACCCATGTGTGCCCGTTAGCAGGGGTGCCAGGAAGAGACGCCTCAGCAGAGAGAAGAGTAAGAGAAAAGACACCGCGGCCTATAGCTCAGGAGCAGGCCAAGCCAGAAACAGGACGGCCAGTAGACACACTAGAAACAAGCATCACAGGCCTCGGCAGGGATGGGAGACGTGCGTGTGAGAGAAGAGGGAAGGCAGGGGCCAAGGGAAGCAGTTTCTAAGAACTTTCATAGAGGTCTGCAAAGCCACAATACAACACATCTCGCTCTGGTACACGCCCCACAGCCGATAATGGGCTTCTACATATGTTATCTATTTAAGGTATCAAGAAGTTGACATCTTTAGGTCTTTAAGCTTCTTACACACACACACAGCCCCCACCCCCCCACACACACACACGCGCGAGATTCAAGAGTAAAGAAAAGGCCAACTATGGAGAGAAGGCTCTGGCCATCCCTGGTGATTTATCAGGTCCATTTGGGAGGGGGAGCTCCTGGCTGAAAGTGAACTTATGCCAGAACACTAAGGCGGTGATTGCTTGTTGGTGTTGTGTCTTACACACAAACGTAAGTGTCGTGAATTTGGCTGGCAGTGTGTGCAAATGTAAGACACGTTTTTCTAAAGCAAACCCCCAAGGAAGCATCGTTGGAAAAGGGGGTGCTTGGAGACCACCGACTGGGGTTTCACCTCTCGCTCTGTCGCTTGTGTGTGGCGTGACCCTGGCAAGTAACTTGGCTCCCGGGACTTTATTTTCTTCATAAAAATGCTTCACTGGGTCAATGTCCACAAAGGTCTCAGCAGAGGGCTTGGCATATAGTAGGCACTCAATAAACTCAACCGACATGTGTTTCCCTTCATTCCTAAAAGGCTATTGGTAAATTAAAAACACATGAAAACACTAGCCATCTGTGTGTGAACTAAAACGGCATCTGGGCAGGGAAGACTTCCTCCAAATCAGTTTAGCTAGACTCTTGGTCCAGGAAAGAGGGGCCACGTGCGGATGGGCAGGAAAATGAAGCATTCTAGGGAGGAAAGATGGATGGACACTAAAGAAGTGTTAAGACTTGTAACAAGATACAAAGCTGTCCACAACCAGGCCTGGACAGTTCACCTCAGCTACCACCATAGACAGCTACCATTTCTAACACTGTCTTCACTTCTATTGCAAAATATTAAAAGTAGCATTTTTAGGGGCGCCTGAGTGGCTCAGTCAGTTAAGCATCCGACTTCGGCTCCGGTCATGGTCTCACAGTTCGTGGGTTCGAGCCCCACGTCAGGTTCTGTGCTGAATGCTTGCTCAGAGCCGAGCCTGTTTCGGATTCTGTATCTCCTCTTTCTGCCCCTCCCCAGCTCATGCTCTGTCTCACTCTGTCTTTTCTCAAAAATAAATAAATGTAAAAAAAATTTTTTTAAGTAGCATTTTTTTAAAATGTTTTATTTATTTCCAGGAGAGAGAGAGAGAGAGAGACAGCGTGAGCAGGGGAGGGTCAGAGAGAAAGAGGGAGACAAAGACTCTGAAACAGGCTCCAGGCTCTGAGCTGGCAGTCAGCACAGAGCCCGACGCGGGGCCCGAACCCTCGAACCGCGAGATCATGACCTAAGCGAAAGTCTGACGCTTAACCGACTAAGCCACCCAGGCGCCCCTAAGTAGCATTTTTAAACAAATGCAATTTTAATTGCCTTAGACACTTTCTCTCTATTCTTCGTATTCTTTGGAGAGAATGAAAGGAGAATGGCATTATCTCCACCGTGAAGGGAGACGATGAGTATGTCAGAGTTCCCCGAACTAATCCAGTAAGAGTGTGAGGACTGGAGAGGCCATGTAGGACTCCCAGGCTCCACTTCTGACCCATGTCCAGAGGAAAAAACGAGTCTGAGGTTGAGTTTGAATATATAGATTTCACAGGGAAAAAAGGTATCTCTGAATAGATATGTAAATACACTAGCCCTCCCTGAAGGCGGTGATCAAATCTCTTGTGGGAACTGGGAAGATCTTTGTCCAATGAGAAAACTGCCATCACGAGCATGGGAAGACATCCACAGACCAACTGTCTGTAGCCACAAAACTCCTGGAAATAGCTCAAGTCCCTGCCTTTCACCCTTGACCACAGAGGCTTTGGGGCAAGGCCCATGGCATAAGTCAGTTCAACTTCACCCCACTCCGAGCCTGAGCCGATGGAAAGGCTTACTGCGTCGAGGAGGTAGGTCCTGGCTCCCAGCGCTACAGAGCACTCCTTTAACACCATGCCAGATGCAGTGGTCTGCCGCCATCTACATTTATGCTAGCAAAGCTGCCGCTGTCTTCTAGAGCTTTGCCGGCGAGCAGCGTGTTCATCATCTGGGAGCTTGTTAGAAATGCAGAATCTTGGGCCTCACTCCAAATCTACTGAATCAGAATCTACATTTTTAATAAGATTCCCGGGTGACTCCCTATGCACGTGGGAACCTGAGACGTGTTGCTATGGTTTACATATTGTAGGATCTGGTGTGAGGACCACACATATCGTAGGATCTGGTGTGAGGACCACACATATCGTAGGATCTGGTGTGAGGACCACACATATCGTAGGATCTGGTGTGAGGACCACACATATCGTAGGATCTGGTGTGAGGACACAACCATTTGCCTACTTTGAGTGCTTTTCTCATTTTCTTGAGCAGTCCTTACGGCTGAGTTCAGCAGAGACCTGCTGGATTCAAGAATAAACAGTCCTCTGGGTCTGTGAGAATAGGATAATCAGTGTCCAGGGAAATCTCCAATCACTCTGGAATTAACGTTCTAACCAATGACACCATCCCAAAAGGTGTATTTCAAGATACAGATGCTGAAGTCTTGATAATTGCTGGTTTTAAGTGTTTTCTTGTGGTTATTACTGAAAACCTATTTTTTTTAAAGTCAACTGTATATATGAAAAATACAGCTAGGAAGATCTCCTTATCTTTCCCATACTCTGTGACTCTCACCATTACACTGAACCAATATCTGCCTTCAAGAGGGCCATGGCTTGAGCACTCATTCCAGAGCGAGTAAACCATGGGCAGCAGGATAATGCAGTGTGGGAAGCTGCACTGTCATCCCATGGACAGAGACTGCGGTATGGTGTTTACGAGTCTTGGAACTCATTTTTTGGTGGACAATTCTGCCCCTGGGTATTGATTTTCCTGACTCTTTGCTAGCATTTCTTCTCTTCTAGGCCTCCGGCAGACTTCCTCCAAGGCTCATTATGGTCATCTGCCTGTCTCCATTTATAGTCCCTTTGTCTTGGAGGCTGTCAACATCCTTGGCTTTGATTATGATTTCAACACAGGTATGTCTCTCTCAATTTACATCTGAAGCCCCGCATCTAAGCTGGTCTCTATTCCCACACTGTCAGGTGTCTATGGGATGTCCCACTTGGGATATCCATTAGCTAAAACACCAAGACCAGAACTCAACACTCATCATCTCCTTCCATTCCACCACCCCACTCCTACTGATTGGCTCCTTTCCCCACCCACCCCCATTTTCTGTTAGGGTTCCATTGATATTTTTCCTGATAAAAAGCCCAGTGTCATTTTGGCTCTTACAAACCCTCACTAGTTTCCATTATTTTCTCTTCAAGACACCTTTTGGATCTGCCCTTTCTCTTCTATCCTCACAATGCAGTTCTAAGCCAACTTTCCCCCACATCATAAGAATATTGCAAACGATTTTCTTTTTTTGCCAGTGGCATTGTTTGTTACAAATTTTCAGATCTCTAACCCCATCTTACAAGTTGTAATTGAACATTTTAAAACATTAGATATGAAAAGTAACAAAATTAAACGCCTCCTCATAGCCCTTCTGACTTCCCCACGTTCTAACCCTATTTCCTCCTGCTCCCCAACATTTAATCGCTGCTCTCCGAAGACACGTGGTGACTTTCTTTTCTCTAATTCTGACTACTGTCCTCTCCAAACTTTGTTGAACATATACCCCTATCAGAAAAATATTTTGGGGCAGGAAGAACTGTCATAGGGTTGTTACTTATTTATAAATGTTATACTTGCATAGCAACACTAATATGTTACATACATTATCAAACATATATGAAAATCGACATTTTAAAAGGATGGGCTAAATAATGTAGAAGATGCAAGTTCAGCTATTCCTTACCTAGTGAACCATCTTGCCCTACGCTGGGTGTAGACCTCCCACTTTAGAGGCACCGATCTGGACAAAATATATCCATTCAGAGCTACAGGAAGCACCCCCTTCCTTCTATAAAGTTATCTACTACTCCAGCCCAAACAAACTTCTGTTTGCTTGAACAACCAGAGCATTTAAAATTGCAAGCAGTAAATCATTAGTATAATATATGCTTCACCAATACTTTTTAGTTGATTAATTGAAGCCTGCATCTAGGATACCAGAATTTATAGATTTTTAAAATAACTCCATATCTTAATTAAAAACATTAGTGTCTTTCCAAAATTGCTTGGGTTGGGCTCTATCCGCCATGCAACATCCATTACGAGAAAACTCCAAGTCAGACAGCAATGTGACTTCATTTAAAGACTTTTATCTCATTGACTATCAGATAGTGCACAGACTCCCATAGTTCTGAGGACTAGTTTTTTGGGTTTTTTTTTTTTTTTTTGGCTACTGGGGGAAAAAAATCTTACAACACATTGGTTAACCTCACTCAAGTCCAGTTTTTGTTTAAATTATGAAACAGGAACGAAAAGGGAATTTTGTGGCCATTAAAGAGATGATAAAAACTGAAGTGATATATACCTGTAAGGTATCACTATTATGATTATTACACCTAGCACTCTGGCATTATAATATAACTATATCAGGTATATCTGGGTTTTCTAAAAACAATTGCCCTCCTACCTCCACCTTTTTTTTTTCTGCAAATGAATGAGTTTTCTTTTCTCATTTTTATTTGCTCAGCTGAAAACACGGTGCTGCCTGCCCTATCAGGGTCTGACTTTAAATACTGGCACCACCCAGTAATCGCTGGGGGTCATGGGTGGGTTACTGAGCCTCTGGGAACCTCTCTTGTTCTGTGCACCAACATTAACGTTGCAGGGATAACATTAGCACTGTTATACTCTTCAAAGGCTCAAATTATATGAGACAAGTTGTAAAACATTAATTTCTCCCTCACCCCTTCAGCAGGCTTAAACATTGGGCATCTCATCATGTACAATGAGATGCTCTCACAGGCAAATGGAACACTTTGAATTTTGTTTTTTCCCAGGTGTGCAGGAAATTTACAACCACTAATGAACTTAATGTTCTAGAAGCTCCCTGCCATCCATAGCCAAACCCACGTTGCTACTATGCGGCTAGGCTGGTCCACAAACCCAGTATAGATTTTGTGCCCTGACGCCTTCTAAACAGTCCAAGCTGAGAGAGCAAAGCCAATCTCTTCTTGCTCTGCCTCGGCAGCTAGGCTGCCTACGGTACTAGTTATAAGAAGTTGTCCAAGAAAGTTTTTGGGGACAGGAGATAGTGACATGTGTACATGTACCAGGGACACTTAGAAGTCTTTCCTGCTCTTCAAAGTTCAAGTCAACAATCTGCAGACAAAAATAAATGAATAAAAGGTCTTTTTTTTTCTTTTTAAGTCCAGTTTATAACTCATCTCTTCCAGGAGCTTTACCTAGTGCTGTAATTTTAGGCTCCTAGTTTTTAAAACCCTCTTTTTGAACTATTAATTGAGATAATGTCTGTGAAAGCCCTCTGTGAAGTATAAGAAACTATACATATGTTAATTATCCTTCAGAAGACATTTGTGTGCTGACCTATTCTTATCTTGTTTGTAAGTATCTTGTTCCCCAGCGATTGTGGATTGCAAGTGCTTAAGACCCAGGACCTGCAGCGGGGGGGTCCCTGCCTCCTCCCTCTCCTCTGGGGGAACTCACCCGCCTCCACCCCCCCACCCCCCCCCCCAAAGCTCATAAAACAACCAGCTTGCCTGGATGCTCCTAAACCTTAGAACTGCCCATCTGCCTCCCAAGACTGATAACTAAAAAGACTTCTTTAGGCTCTATGTCTTCAGTCTCCCCACTCGGTTCTCCCCAAACTGAGTCCCTAACCTTCCAGTTTGTCTACACCCAGAAAATACACAGAGATGTTAGAGTAAAAACAACAACAACAACAAAAACCAAAGCAAAAACTTTGTGTTTAGAAGAGCAATTTTTTTTAAATGACTCTGTTTTTAAGGAAAAAAAAGGGAAGGTAGTTTAATTCCCCCGGGTCGGGAATCAGGTTTCCTTACTGGGATAGGGATGGCAAGATAATTACTCAGGGGCTCCCAGGTACCCCGAGGCTCTGGAGCATAGGAGAGGGTCTAGGATTTCCTTTTGGTGGCTGGTGTTTCAAGGCTTTTTAGATGACGCATCCATATTCCCCAGTCACTTTGGGGCTGAATCTCGGCTTGCTGGGATTGGGTGATGGCTCTCAGCAGCCTAATATTGGGGACTTTCCAGCACAATCTCATAGGTCTATTGTTCATCTTACATCTTTATATGTTATTTAAACAGCATTTATGCTGAGAAAAGTAACAGAGGTGAGGAAAGTACATACTGACATTTAAAACTCAAAATTCCTTCCCTTATTTTCCCCCTGCCCCGAAACACCAAGAACTATCTGAAACCTATAGTTAATGCCTGATAGTTAACGTGAAATTACCATTCCCCAATACATTTATTATTTACATCTTTAAAACTTACAAGTTTGTACCATTTCTTTCTGCTCCTTATTGTGCACATACACTAAGTCAGGTATTAGGTAATTAGGTCATTCAGTTCTTACCGAATAGCAAAAGCCAGAGAGCCCAAGAGGTGTTTAATAAACACTTGTTGACTGATTGATGGAATATACTGACCTAGCATCTCCTAGACAATGTGCTCTTTGTCAGAGCACTAAGCTAAGTCGGTGGGTACACTTTCATTACCAAGCATTTCTCCCACGTCCAGGGGAGCAGGCCAGCTGAAAATTTGTCCACTGGCTTGTGGCTCAGGCTCACAAAAGGAAGCCAGGGGCTTTCCCTTTCACACCTGTTTTCACGCTCAGCAACAGAGGAGGGACTTGCCTCAGCTAAACAAGGCTGGGCGGTTCAAAGCACAGACAGACCTGACGCAGACCCAGCCTTGACGCTGCCCTGGACTCCTCACTATGAATGTTACCACAGCTGCAGCCCACAGTTTGCACCCATTAAAAAACAAAACATAAGAAACAACTGAGCTAAGTAAAAAAATAGGAGAGAAACACAGTACTGTAACTAATTTAAAAGCCCAGCTAAGTCTTCCTGCCTCGCTCTTCCATTCTTCCGAGAGAAACCAGAGCATGAAACAGCAAGTCCCTGGCTCCACACGGCCATGCGCAACTCCGCCCATCCGATTCAGTTGACCATTCCAGAAAGGACGCCCGGGCGCATGACCCCTTGGCTTCTCTCTGCAGCCCCTTCCTCTCTTTCCTTGCTAGGACCTTCGGGCAGACTTTGTGAAAGGAGCTAAGTCCTTGACCCTGCTCCTCTCTGCCCCATGGGGTTCCGGGCTCACCTGGCCTGACTCTGGAGCTAGGCTTCGCCTTGACTTTGCTACTGGATGGCGCTGATGGTTCACACTCTCCACCTTGCTCTAATGTCCCTCGCCTCCACTGCCCCTGCTCTCTAGATTTCTCTGCCTGATATGACATGCTAACTGTTTCTGACTCTGCCGGCCCCCAGATGCAGCTGTATCTAGAGACATTAAAGGCCCCCAAACTACGTTTTCAACAACCAACATTCCCTGCAGTTTTCCTACCTTTCATTAATCGGCATCCTTTACCCCTTGCAATGTTACCAATCTGCTCCTACACTGACGATATGTTTTGTCATTTTGGAAAATGTAAACGACTCAATATGCCTCGTTCCCCCATCTTCTCTCATGATCGGTAAGAAAGTGCAAGAGGAAAGGGAGAGGAAGTGCCTGAGAGACTGAGCCTAGTCAGTCTGCCATCAGGAATTCTCTTAAACTCAAACCTAAATGCTCTTCTCCCAATTCTTGCTCGGAATCTTGAGTGTCTGATCTTGAATTTTGATGGCGCTCCCCGAGCGCGGGACTGGCTGGTGGCCATGTGATATTGATTTGTTTTCGCCATAGCAACAGCAAATTAAAACAACTAGCAGAGAGAAGGCAGGCCGGTAACTGGTAAAGCTACATAACCGGTATATTTTGCAAGCATATTTTCCTCCTTTGCTCTCATTTTCTTTCTTACTCCTTCTACTCTCGCAAATTTAATGCAAAGTCAAAGCAAAAAACAGCACTAAATGCTTTGGGCATTACGAGGTCTGTGTCTGAAATAGTCTGGTTGGCACAGCTTCTAGTATATTATACGAGATCGATGGAGAAAATGCAAACAGCAATGCTCTGATTTCCTTGGAAATTTTGTTTGTTGTCTTAAGGATGAATAGCCCGAGAAAACTGACATGAGCACACAGTCGAGTGTAGGTTTCTGGAAATATGACTATTTATCTTAATACTCTCAGGCATTTGCCAATTGTTTCATTAATACAGAGGTTTTATCCCTTTGTACTTTAAATAGCTCATTGTAGCAAGAGACAAATGACTTTTTTTTTTTTGGTACAAGGTCAAGGCCTCTCAAAATGCTAGACTTATGAGAGAAAGTGTAGCCAGCATTACTCAGTGCTATGAAGAGAGAGAGAAACGGAGGTGGGTGCCTGCTTAGGGCTACAGAAACCCCTGGAAAGGGAATGTAAACTAGGACCGGGAACTCCCGAGAACTCCAGTCTATTCCGATGGAAATTCTCTCTTCAAAGGCTCCCTATTAAACGCTACCTTCCCCTGATCGCTAAGACCAAGGTTACCACCTGTGACACGGATTAACAGCCCGCAGTCCTGGACTTTCCCTTCCTCCAGCCCATCTGCACGAGGGCATGGTGCTCTTTATATTAAAGCAGCCGTTCCCACCATCACGGCCAGCCACGAACTTGGTGGCATAACCTTGGTCGTACATCGTGGCTCCGGGGGAACCGGGAATGAGGCCACAGGCACTGTCCACCCAGGTGGCAGTACTGGGCTGTGCCAGGCGAAGTTGGGCCAGAAGCAAAGCCCGTGCTCCGCTCCCCACAGCTTTTGGCCAGCACAGCCAGAACCCTGCAGAGGACTTCCTCGGACCCGCCCGACGTGAGGCAGGTAGAAGATGCCATGTTTACGCTGGAGGTGGGTTTAGGGTTTAGCAAAGGACGGGCTAAAATACGAAGACATAACTCAAGACCTGCCAAGGGAGAGTCAGAATGTTCCTGGCCAGGACGTAAAGCAATATTCCCCTCCACGAGCCTGAATAAAAGAACACACAGCAGAAATAGTTGGGGGATGACGTCAGAAGTTCTGGGCTAGTGTCCTGCACTTCTCCTTGAAAGTAAAAACAGTGGGTCTAGAAGAATCTACGTGGCATTGCCCTTATTTAAATGAATACTGAACTGCTCCTAGCTGAAGAAACTTCATCGTATTTAAAGATTATAAGCCTGCCCTCCTTTTTAAATTTTATTTTACGTTATTAGCTCCCAAATGCACATATTCCCAAATTCACAAATTGTCTTTCCACTTAACCTTTGTCTTTTAGAAGGACAGTAATGTTTCCCGAAGAACATTCACGGCGGTAGTGGTTAGGCAAGTCAGATTTTTTTCTTCGCTTCAGTGCTTGCTAACTATTCTAAAAATGTTACACATTTATTGTAAACACATGCTTCCGAGGCCTAACAAAAAAGCACAGTTTCCTCATGCCTGGCAGAAATTTAAAACGGAAAAGGGCAGAAAGAATTCTTTCACAAATATATCATTTCCTTCTCTTGGGCCAAGTGTGTTAAAAATAAATCTCCATCATTTCTCCCTGCTGCTTCTCGGCAAGAAAGTTGATATGGTTCGGCATAGTGAAGACAGGCTTTAAAAGCTAGCTTGCCCTCATTAAATTATTCTGCTGGCTGTGTGTTCTCATTAAAAATGCATAAAGATCAGATAATTGCAGTAAGCATTATTAACCCAGCTTTACTTTTGAATATAATGGTTCCACTTTTAAGGTGGAGACAAAGGTTCAGACGTGCCAGAAAAAGAAATGTAAACATTGAACTACAGTATCGAAAACTTGTCAGAAAGCTACCTCTTGCTGACTGGTTTTTTTTTTTTTTTAAAGAAATGTGCTTTTAAATCTCAAAGCCGTGGCATTACAGGGCTAGGTGGGTCCCCAATTTCTAACAAACAGACGAATTTTTGGCGAAACATCCAACCGATGGTTATTTACTACGAAGTTTTCCTCGTCTTCCTAATTACAAGTCCGTTTCCGAATAACAGGATCGATGTAAACTTTATTTATTCGCGAGAGAACTGGGGCAGGAATGAAATTGTTCTCGAACAAGAAAATAAGAACGCTCCCAGGAAGTCGAACGGTTTTTGCGGAGGAATAAAATGGACCTATTCTTTGAAATAAAAACTCGTTTCATGCCTCACCCCAGTCAGGCGGCATAGATTCAAGCTTTTGCCGTTTCTTTCTTTTTTTTTTCCCCCCCCTCAAATCAAAATGTTACGTAAAACTCTAGGGTCCCCGGCAAGTATTACATTTGAATTAGTGGAATCCGGTTTCCCTGGCTTCCCTGAGCAACACACATGGAATGCAGCATATACTGCAGCAAACTCTTTAAACATTCAAAAAAAAAAAAAAACGGGGGGTGATTCTTACCTTGTTTAGCTCTGCCTCTTTTTCCCTTTTACAGTAACCCCGGGAACAGCTGGCGGAATCGAGCGGCCGAGGCTTCTCCGCTGCATCACGAGGCAGAAATTTCCATGTAAATAGTCCTCATTCCCTGTGTATTGTACTCGGAGAGCCGTCTGCCGTATCTGGAAAATTTTGCCTTCAGATGATGAAGCAAAGACAGTCTAAACTCTGTTGCTGTAAAGCTGCAGCCCTTCCTCCCCGCAAGCCCCGCCCAGCCGCGGGCAGCCAATCGGCGCGCGGCTCGTCAGCCCCGCTCGTCCGAAGCCGGCTCCCATAGGATGAGTGACACAGCAACACGGCGCTCGCGGTGTGTGAAAACAGTGCATCCATACTGATGAAAGAGGAATTTCCCTCTCAGAAGAAAGCAATCACGGCACCGAGACAAAGTGGCACATAATTGGCAGAGCCGAGAGAGGGGTAGCTGGAGAAAACACCCTCGAAGACAGGCAGCCCGGAGCCTGGGGCTGCGCCGTAAATACTTCCGCCCATACCAACTCCGCAGATGCAAACAGAAAACCCCAGGTCGTGCAGGAAGCTGAAGTCCTTCTCCCATTTGACAAAGCGTTTTTGGTTTTTTTTTTTTTTTTTTTTTTTAAAGGAAAAACAATTCAGGGTCTGCCATGGAAATGAATACCTGACAGGGAGGGCATTTACAGCTGATTTCTATTAGTGAGGGAGAATGTGCGAGCCCGAGTGCGTATTCAAAATCAAAACATGCTTAACCCCCTTGCACACAGTTTTCCTGTAGAACATCTGCTACTGCGGTGGTTAATTACTGTGGCTCGTACAGCTTTCATCTAAGTTTTCCAGCCACTGGGGTCTTCAATTAGGGAATTCCGAACAATAAAATTGATGCCTGCACATTACCGCCTTTGTCTTGCTGGCAAGGCCCCCTGAGATGAGTAGGTGTGCTTTGACCTAATCCTAAGGTACCTCAGGTACCATCTGATAAATACCGCTCCTTGGTCCATATCGTCATCAATGAAGCAGTGACTGCAGGAAGATGTTCACAGGTGGACACATGACACATGATCCAAGGGGCACCATCGGGCGCCACTCCCCAGAGGTTGTCCAGAAAGGCCAAGGTTCCCTGAGATGATGCAGGAAAAGAGAAACAGAAAGGTTAGTATGGGTTATTTATTCCGCGCCACCCCCCCTCCAAACAGTACTCCTGCATGCTCTGAAAAAACCCATATGGCATTTGGAAGACACAAAAAGAAGCATACATTTTCCTTCCACTTACACACAACATTTTGAATTTAAAAGATGAAGCGTCATGATTCCAAGACCAAACCACAGCCGGAACAAAGCCCCATTCATCTGAAAGGTTGAACCAACGCACTATTGTTTATAAGCAACTGTTCTGTGCGTCTGTAATGAACTACTACAGTTGGGGTGGGATGTAATGGTTTCCTTTGATTTTGCTCACTGCAGTTTAAAAACACATCGTTTCCTGTGATTTCGAGGCTAGTTCTTCAATAGAATATCACACTTTATTCCCCTCAGGTTTTGTACTTACAATTATAATTACAACAGTTTTCATCCCAGTGTAAATCCATCACGTATAACTTTTAGGTTTCAGTCTACTATAATCTTTTTCTGAAAATTTAAATAATCTCTATGGTCAAATAGGTAGAAAATTATTTCTAGCTATTGGTAGACTCAATATTATACTGCGTGCAAATGGACAACCTAGGTTGACCAGTCTCCTTTTTTCCCATCTCCCTGATTCTGACTCTGAAACCACCAGACCCTTCATTTCATTCCTGAAATTTGAGTCATCTTTGACTCATTCTCATACTCTCATTCAATGAAATGAGGTCTTGTTGATGTTTCCTCCTGGCTAGTGAGGAGCTCTGATCTGATACCTGAAAAATACAAATGCTAGTAAGCTGGCTTCTGGGACTCCTACCTCCCCGTGTTCAAGATGCTCTGTTGCCAGACTGGTTTTCCTATCACATAAAGTCAGGTTCCGTTCATATTCAATGCCTACTTTCTTAAAATCCAAATTACAGACTTCTGACGTTCTTCATAATCTGGCCCCCTCTTTCTAATTCAACTTTTTCTACACTATTTTCCTAAGTGAACTTCCTGATAGAGTCATGCTCATTTCTCCGAGACCTGGCTCCCATCCCCAGACCTGATTCCCAAGGGCTTCACTTAACAAACTCTTGTCCAACCTTCAGACCTCAGCTTGCATCCTTGTTCGTCCGTATGGCTTCTCTGTTCACAATGTCTTCTCTGACATTCTTCTCCTTTGAACGCATTCTGCACTGTTCATTTTACCAGACCATTAAACCCCTGATGATGAGCTGATCCCCCCACCTCAGAAGGCAAGGTTTGCATAGCATATCAAGATAATGTACTTAAATCATCTATACAGTGCCTGGTATATGATAAATGTTCACTAAATAACGGCTGCTCTTACTGTTACTTCTACATTTTCATCATATCGAGTGAGACGCCATGAGTAAACTTGCTGCTTTCATGATTCCTATCCCAAGAATTGATATCATATCCATCCAATTGCATAAGCCAAAAACCTGGTGGTCGTTTTGATCCTCCCTCCCCAGCCACCATAAGAAAGCCATTATCAAAGCCTGTCGGGTTCAGCACTAAATATTTAGAAATGTTTCACTTCACTCCATCTCTACCAATGCAGGTGTGTCCAAGCTTTCAGTGTCTTTCGCCATGACTACTGAAACAGGCTCTTAACTGGCCTCCTACATATTTTCTTGACCTCGTCCGGGACTTTCCTACACATCAGTAAAAAATAAGAATTCAAAAGTAGAATTCTGATTATTCTACATTCTTCTCTCTACTCAAAATCTTTGCTATGGACTGAACTGTGTCTCCCCCAGATTCCTGTGTTGAATCCCTAAGCCCCCAGTGCGATGGTATTTGGAGAGGAGGTCTTTGGGAGACCATTAGGTCATGAGGGTGGAGCTCTCATGATGGAATTAGTGCCCTTATAAGATGAGACATCAGGGAGAGAGATCTTCTCTCTCTCTCTCTCTTTCTCTCTCTGTCTCTCACCCAAGTGACAACATGGCCAGAAGGCAGCCATCTGAAAGCCTGGAAGCAGACCCCGACATACGGCTTGCTGATTTCAGACTTCTGGCCTCCAGAACCCTGAGAAAGCACATTTCTGTTGTTTAAGCCACTCAGTCTACGAGGTATTTTGTTATGGCAGCTTGGGCTTGGGAACAAGACACAAGTTCTCAACGTGGCCTACAAGGTCCCGTGATATCCAGCCCTGACACACCTTCCTGGCCTAATCAGAAGCCTTTTCTTCAGGGAACTCTTCCTTGACCCCCAAGATGAGTTTAGGTCCCACCTGTTGTTTTCTCTCACAGCCTGTGTGCTCTAGAGTGGTGCTTCTCAAATTTAATGTGCATGCAAATCCCCCAGGATCTTGTTAAAATTCTCTCTCAGTAGTTCTTGGGTGGATACTGAGATTCTGCTTTGCTAACAAGGTCCCAGGTGATGCTGATGCTTCTGGTCCATGGACTACTCTTTGAGTAGCAAGATTTTATAGATGTTGTTTACTTTATAGCCCTTTTATAGGGTGTGGAGGCACATTTATTTGGTTAATTACTTAAGATCTACTTGACCAGCTTGTCAGCATCAGAAGTTACTATTGTTTCTCTAGCATCTAATCTAGTATGTGCCTGGCACATGGCAGGAGGTGCTCAGTAATGCGTATGTGTGTTTTGAATTAGTGAATTGATCAGTACAACATACTGCAGATCTAAGCTGGACTTTTCTTTCTTTTTCCTTTTCTCCTGTTCCTCCTGTTCTTCCTCTGTTCCCCTCACCCTTCTTCTTCTCTTCCTCCTTCTGTCTGTAACTCAATATTGGAAGCCTTGAAACTCTGCAAAGAAAATTAATGTTTATTGATATCATGATATACTAAGTAGAAAGGAGGTGGTTGAGAAACCAAATAGAACAGGTGTCAAGAACTTGTGAACTATGTCAAAGTGAAGAAGGTGGACAGAGGACTCAAAACAATACATATTTGTCCAACAGAAGTGATCAATTATTTCCTTCAAGTTGATGAATTCAAGATGTATAACTCTGTCCCTTTCTCTTGACCTCTAGGTCCAATTCGTCACTTGAATGTACCAGAGATAACTCATTTTCACCTTGTCCCTCACTAAAGTCATTTTTTTATTCTATTGAAGTACATTTCTCTTATATTTCCCACTTCAATGAATGGAGCCACCATCTTTGATGCCCACCTCTGTCTCAACATCAATATCCAAATACTCCCACATTCTATAAGTTCTTATCACTTTGAATCCATCCATGTCTCCCCAGTTTCACTGCTGTGTCCCTAATTCAAGTCCTCATCTTCTTCTGTCTGCTCTTCACTTCTCTGCCTCCAATCTTGGCTCTCATTTATCATGCCATTATCTATGTTAAATCACTGAGGGGCTCCCTGTTATCTTCAGGATGAATCCCTTGCCTAATTCTTGAATATATTCTCTCACCATTCCTCTTGAATTCACTTCCCTCCTACTTAATACCCGACTAATTACTAAACTAGTTTTGTCCCTAAAATATGATATGCCCTTTCTAATTCACAGCCTGGATTTCTTCTGCATGAAACATGTCTGAATCCTTTCCTATCCATCTGTCATCTTTCCATCCATTAATACTCAAAATAACACATCATGTTTTCCGGGAAGACTTCCCTGAACACCATGGCTTCCTTGGCCCCTTGACATTGTATTAATGATAGCAATCATCATGATCAATTGTAGATATGATTTGTTTGTTTATGTACCTCACTAGTTTCTGTAAGAGAAGATACCACATCTTTCTTGTTCATCAGTTTATCTCCAAGATCTAGAACATGCAGTGATATAGTAGCAGACACTAAATTGTTGTTGAATGGTTAAATGGATAAACTTAAAAATAACACTAGTAATAAAATGACAAAGAGAAATACAAGGCTCAAACAAAAAATTGATAGTGAAGGCATAAGAACAATGGGTATAGTCTATTTATGTATTTATTTATTTATGTATTTATGTATTTATTTATTTATAAAAAGAAAGTTAGGCTAGAGAATAGAGAGGAGAAATAATACAAAAGCCAAAAGGCACAGTGCAGCTATGAGATCACTCCCTTTGTTGGATGTCCCAAAGTTAGCAAGCTTATAGGCAAGAGGAAAATTATCTCTGACGATGTTCAAAACGAAGGTGATTTCCAGAGAAACGAAATCTTCATTTGAGTGGAAAAGGATAGGTGTCTTAGAACAGATGGAAGTGTTGACTTTCTAGAAGAGATGGCTAGAAAGGAGGAGAAGCTTGTTTATTGCAAGGAGTGAGACAGGAAGGCACAGTGCAGATGGGCCTGGTCTGTGACAATTTAGTCTCAGGGCTCATTTCTCTCTCAGAATAATCTCTCAGTATACTGTTTCTAGCCTACACATGTCTACATAGTCCTTTAATATAGACTGTTTTTTATTTTTCTCTCGTTGTTTTATGTATAAACCTTACCGCAGGTCCCTTGAGGGCAGAGACCATCATGCATTCAAGTCTTTTCGCATCCTCCACAGTGTCTCATATGGAGCAGTGCTGAATTAATTTTGGTTGATGGATTTTACGGGAGAAATTTTGCATACTTTAGAAAAAGATCGGTAGTTTTTTGTTTGTTTGTTTGAATGTGCAAATTGTTGAAAATGCAGCAGGGAATAGAAACATTGGTTTTATAATTGCCAGAGGAAAGTTATAGTGTTTGCCATTGAATTTATCACAAGAAAGATCAGCTAATTCCTAAATTATCTCCATCAGTCCAGGAGCAGAAGACTCTGGGAAAAATCAAGACTATCATTTCTGGGTTAAGGAAAATAGAAAATAATTGCATAAAGCATGTAAATGAAGTGATGTGAGAAAACTTTTGCATAAAACATGGCACATAATAAATTCTTAATATATGCTAGCTATTACTATTACTACTACTATTTTTATCATCATCACTCTTAGGTCCTAGAATTCTGGTGATATTTCACTGAAGAGTGATGATGTCAAAAAAAAAATCCCTAGAGGGGCGCCTGGGTGGCTCAGTCGGTTGGGCAGCCGACTTCGGCTCAGGTCATGATCTCCTGCTGCATGGGTTCAAGCTATCTGCTGACACCTCGGAGCCTGGGGCCTGCTTCAGATTCTGTGTCTCCTTCTCTCTCTCTCTCCCCCTCCCCCGCTCACACTTTCTCTCTCTCTCTCTCTCTTTCGAAAATAAATAGGGGCACCTGGTTGGCTTAGTTGGTTAAGCGTCCAACTTCAGTTCAGATCATGATCTCCCAGTCTGTAGGTTGGAGCCCCATGTCAGGCTTTGTGCTGACAGCTCAGAGCCTGGAGCCTGCTTGGGATTCTGTGTCTCCCTCTCTCTCCACCCCTCCCCCACTCACACTCTGTCTCTCTCTGTCTCTCAAAAATGAATAAACAACAAAAAAAACCCAAATAAACATTAAAACATAATCACTAAAATAGAGATTTCCAAACTTTCTGGATTTGTAGCACCTTCGATGTTCTGTATCTTTTTTTCACCATGCTCCTAGACAAAAAGAAATACCTAGTTGTTCCATTTATTAAGAAATTAGGTTCTAACAACTTAGTGTTTATGTTTTAACAGCTTCGTAGCTGTTTGAAAAGTTAATACGAAAAGTTTGAAAGAAAACAAAACAATAATTTCATTGTAAAAGAACCCTGATTAGTTATTAATGGCTTGTGAGGATCTATTGGGCACTGCATACAATTCTCAAAGCCTGAAATCAGACTGAAACCACTACTGCCATTTCTTGGCCCACGCTGATTTTTGTGTGGTACTTGCTTTTTGCCTCAGCCACTGCTGAAAATGTAACTTTGCAAAGATAGATGGTCTCGTTGAAAGGAGCGTAGTAGGATTCTCATACTGAAGCTGAATTACCCTGAACTAGTACTTTGCACACTGTCTGATAAACGTTGAGTACTGCTGTGTTTTCCCTGGAAATGTAAAATGTCCCACGGAACCCCTGTGAGTTCACTGCACTTTCCCAGCACATTTTTCATAACACAGTTTGGGAACCATGCGCTAAGGCAAAGGTCCCAGTAAGTTGGCCAATGTCAGCCAATGTCAATTGTCCCATTGTCTTTTTTTCCCCCCCTGGTATGATACTTGCATCAGGCCTCCTGCCCTGAGGCCCAAGAACATTTGAAGTTACAAAAAGAAGTCGGGGCAGAGGTTACTCAATAGGCCCCGCCTTGAAACTGAGGTTGTTCGAAAGCAAGCTTCCAAAATATGGTGAGGTTAATAGTCCTCCAGAATTTCAGATGCTTCTGGGGCAGAAAGAAAAGAACAAAAACAAAGAGGATTCTGATGCTGTCAGCTGTTCATGGGGAAAAGGAACTTGCTCATAACCATTGCCTTCCCAAATGGTGAATTCTGGAAATAAGTGCAGAGAGGAAGGAACAGCGATCCTTTATACATACCTTTTGCTGCTCATCCTTACCGTTCTCCTAGGCAGTTGTGAATGACCACGCTTCCTTCATATGTATTGGGGTGTTCACTATAATTTGACCTTTTACCTATAATAAAGGATGAGTATCCTTAGGCCGAGTCTCCACCTCCTTCTATTCAAGTGGTGTTTCTGGCAGAGAAGAGAATCCCTCAAACCTGAAATGCTCTAGGTGGCTAGCATGTTCTCTCTCCTGTGGGATGACTTGGCAGATTTTTCCATCCATTGCCTCCTACCCGGCTTCTGAAAAAGAGGTCAGCTGGTCAGGGGTCCAGTAGCAACTGGATGGGAGAAGAGTCACTTGTTCCACTTTTCCTTCCTTTTCCGTAACAAAAGCTCCTGTACATCACGTTGTGGATCCCCGTCCATCAAACATCGAGCTCATGTTTCCTGTTCGTCGTTCATTGCCTCCACTAGAATATAAACTCCTCACCGGGGCTTTTTCTGCTTTGTTTATAGGTATGTTCCAAGTGCCTAGTACTGAGCCTGACACACGGGACTGAAAACGAATATTCTTTAAATAAATGAATAAAATGTGGGTGGAGGGGGGCGGAAATATGGTACAGGATGAGTAAGAAACTGTGTTTGAGGCCGAGCATCAAAGCTGAAATAGCATCTCCTGAGGTGCTTCCCAGGGTCCTTAGAGTCACGTGTGTGAAGAGCAGGAAAGAGTCACAACCCCTGATGGAGAACTTTGGAGCCAACTTTGGCGTGTGCTATTGACGAGTTGGGATTTCATGTTTCACGGATGTTTCACAACCAGCCCAGATCCCTAGGAGTGCTCTTTGATGGAACTGGAGTGACTTCTTTTCCAGAAGGTGGAGAAGTGGGTGGGATTGAGGAAAGAGGCGATGCTGGAGAGGTCATGATGAGCCCCTGGGACAGCGGGGGTATGTGAGCTCACTGACCAGAGGGCACACCGTCATCCCCGAATGAACAGATGGACTAGCTTCAGGAAATAAAGTCAGGTGTGTGTCTAAGTGCAGCATTGATTACAAGCTTGCATTTAAAAAAATAAATGGAGGGGCGCCTGGGTGGCTTAGTCGGTTAAGCGTCCGACTTTCGCTTAGGTTATGATCTCGCAGTTCGTGGGTTCAAGCCCCGCGTCTGGCTCTGTGCTGACTGCCAGCTCGGAGCCTGGAGCCTGTTTCAGAGTCTGTGTCTCCCTCTCTCTCTGGCCCTCCCCTTCTCATGCTGTGTCTCTCTCTCTCTCCTAGAAATAAATAAAACATTTAAAAAAATAAAAAAATAAATAAAAATAAATGGAACCGGTTTTGATTTTCTACCATATATAATGTTCCTCGATGAAATTCTTTCCAACGCTCAGTCCCAACTCCGCCAGTTTTTGCTTCTCCCAGGATTGCTGCCCTACCTGGATCCACTTCTTCACTCATCTGATTAGAATTTATTGAACACTTGCCATATATTGGTCCCAATCAAAACTCAGATGATCTAAAGATGAGCAAAACACAGACGTGACCCCAAGGAGCTTGAAGAATTGCACAGTGGTCCCCAAAGCAAGATCTGTGAACATTCGTCGCAAAATATTCCCAAAGGAACAGATCCACAGTGAAGTAGGTTTGGGAAATGTTGGAATAACCAATAAACATGTACTTTTACCAAAGGACTTCTCAGAGTTTTTATTCTGGGAATGTACTTTGTGAGTCTCCAAAAAAGGGGATATAGTTAGCTATGTTTGGGAATTTATTTTATCACAGACCCTTTTATTTTAAAAACATCTAACTAGTATGATATTCTGGAGATGCATTTTGGGAAACGCTAGTCCAGACAAATCTTTTTTTTTTTTTTCTTTTCTTTCTCCCCCACCTTTCTTTGGGCCATGCTCATATATGCTTACCTCATTTAACTCAACATCTTCTTTCTGATGTTCTATCTTCCTACTGGGTGAAGGCCCTGAACCTTGTCAACAACTCATGAGGCATCTACCGTGACTCAATGCTACTCTCTATTCAGTTCTTAGAACCACAGTTGCCCAGAAGTTCCTATGGCTCCAGAATATCTTGGCTGGACCAGACCTTCACAGCCTTCCTCCTCAGTCAAATCTCCAAGACCATTTGCCCAGGTATTCCTGGCCAGCAGAGAGCCCATGGTGGCTGTAAAGTGTCCTGGGGGCATAACTGCCCTTTTAAACCTTAATCTCATCTGGACTGTACATTCTAAAAGAAACACTCATTTATAGAAAACATGTGACTCCCTTTCCTGCATCAAATACCATTCATGACAAGCGCTCCGCAGGAATTCCTACAGTCTTGGGGACTGGGGGCGGGTAGAGGCAATTTATTTATTGAGCATTTGCATAGCAATTACTATGGGTTGAGTACAACACTATGAAATATATGCTATTATTATCTCAGTCTTAGAGATGGCGACTCGTTCACCTCTCCGGGGCCACAAAGCTAGCCAGTGGTGGAGCCCATTTGCCCCAGGAGGGCTGGCTACATAGTCCATTTCTTTACCACTGTACCAGGCTGGCTCTAAATGTAGCAGAATAGGTAACAGAGTAGTTAGGAAGTATTAAGGGGAAAAAAAGAAGAAAAGAAGGAATAGTTGGACACGATAGAGGGGATCAGACAATCAGAGGGAGAGTTGGGGGTGACAGATTGAGTGGACAGGACAGGCCGCCTCGAGAAAGACTTTGCCGAGGTGAGGAAGCGTGTCACGGGCCCTCAGGAGAAGCATGTTCCAAGGAGAAGACGCAGACTCCAGGGTCCAGGGAGAACTCTGCAAGACATTCGTGTAGGTGGGGCTTCTGTGTCCACCTGTTCTGGCCACCAGTTTGTCACTTAAGTTCTACCCCTTGTTTCGTAATTGTACGTCTCGACTGTGCCCTGCTCTCTCTGTATTAACGGCACGATCCACCATTCAGTCCCGATCAGGCATCAGCCATAAAAGAGTGAATTCTGTCTTTCTTGCTTAACACCCAGGACTCTGCTTACTACCTTCTTTCTCTCAGTGATCATCAGGGACCAGATCTTTCTTTTCCCTTCTAGAGGGTTCCCTATCTTCCCTTTCTAAATTCTACCTCTTTTCAGTTTGACTTATCCCACGATCTCATTCAGATACCCATTCAGACCTCTGTATATGTTCTTGATAAATGAAAATTCCGAACTTATATAAAATGGTCCGAATTTTCTTCCAAGAACATGTGTTGTGGTTTATAATAAAATTTTAATCTTTATTTTAAAAATAATTTGTGCCAAGAGAAAGCATCTGGCTTTGTTTTATCTGCTACAGAAGAGGGATCGTGTCACGGATATATTCTTTACCAGAAATGGGCAATTATTGAGCCTTCCATCTGGATTAGAGAGAAAAACAGCTTCACCTTAGCAACAGCATTCTGATGCTGATGTCATCACCTTACATCATTTGTCTCATGTCACTGTGTTCTTTCTCTAACATCTCAACCCTTAAAAACCTCGGAGCTTTATAGATCTCTGCGTTTAAAAGGCTTAATGAAAAAGGAAGAAATAACCGTATTTAAATATTCACTGAGTCATTATAACGTTGAACTGTTAGCAGGTCTCTTTGCTGGAGCAAAACAAACTGAGAATTGTTCCTTTTCAACTCCTCCGTTTTTTGCCACTGCTTCCCGGCACGCGTGTTTCCCGAGCCGACGGCCACGGGCTCCCCCTCGGTGCCCCCAACCTGCTGGGTGGCCAGCGTCCGTAACAAGCCTGGCCACTTACAAATGTAATTATTTGATTTGGCGAAGCAGTTCGGTCCTGAAGGGATTGCGGTGAGATTACGATCATGGATCCCAAGGCTAGAAGAAACCTTCCTCTTCACCTAGATCCTGGACCCTTACTTGAAGGCGCGGAATCACAAACACAGTGGTTGGCTTTTGTGAAACGCAGAAAAGAGTCTCAGCCTCTGGAAGTTCGTGGTTCCTCCGAATTTCAGGGAGGATTCTCCCATGGTGTCAGATCATTCCCCCACACCCCCACACCCCCACGCCCGCCTCCAGAGGGTGTCCGACCCCTTCACTCCCCGCTTGCCCCCTTCCCTCCCCCATGGCTCAAAATAAGTAACATTTGAAACCCCATGGCTCAAAATAAGTAACATTTGAAAACTCACGGTTGTGTGGACCCGTTTAAGTTAGCTTTACTTATAGTAATCAACATTTGTCTCTGTTGACAGGAGCGATTCGCTGTCAGTGAACAGAACACACTGCACATGCGGACGACACTTGGGCACATCAGGCTCTCTGTTCTGGAAACCTCAGGCCATGCCACAAAGACTTCTTTCAGGAGCTCTCCCCGCCCGTTAACCATCAGGCTCCGAAAATAATGTTAAAAGTTCTCAGTTTGCTGGATCCTTGACTAAGAAGCACACAGATGATATTTTTAATCTATTTTCATCTTAAAGTTATTTTTAACATAATTAAGCATTTATAACTTTGCTTTATATATACTTTGAGTTATGTAACATCACTGAGCTAATAATTTGGACCACACTTTCAAAAATTCTCTGTTCTCAAGATATCACATTTAAGCATAATGAGGGAAACTGCCTTTTGGTTAGAAATCAATAGCTCCCTCTTAAAGGACGTTTTAATATTGGAAAGAGCAAAACAAAAGATCCCCAAACTTTGCAAAAACTGTGTATTTTACTGAATGAGCAATTAGAACACATTTTTTCATACTGAATCAACGTGTAAGTACTTATTGCCCCAATTAAACTAACTGACACCTAAATACAGATTCTACCATTGTGCTCAGAGGAGACGAAAGGGCTGCCTAATTTGTCTTTATGTCTCCAATATTGGAAAGATTATTACTAAGCGTTCATTGCACACTTTCTTTTGGAAAGCACTTTACCGTAATTTATCACTTCATACTCACGTTCAGTCTGGAAGGTCACTGCCTTTATCTTCATTTTTTTTTTTTTTAATATTTTTTATTTATTTCTAGGAGAGAGAGAGAGACAGCGTGATCAGGGGAGGTCAGAGAGAGAGGGAGACACAGACTCTGGTGGCTCCAGGCTCTGAGCTGGCAGTCAGCACAGAGCCCGACGCGGGGCTCGAACCCACCAACCGCGAGATCATGACCCAAGCGAAAGTCGGACGCTCAACCGACTAAGCCACCCAGGCGCCCCCTTTATCTTCATTTTATAAGCAGAGATCCCGAGACACAGAAGGTCCAAGACTTTATCCTGGGCTTCTGAAGAATCTACCACTTCTATCACTGGGGGAAGGACCCGCACTCTGTGTAAAATTTAGTCCTTCAGTGGCACAAACACCCGAGACTTGGTTTAATTCTAAAATTGGAGCAAGGATTCGTACTCAGTGGACATGTGCTAGCAGAGAGTTGGCAAGCAAAATTTTGGTGGGTTTTCGCATTCATGTAGAAGAAAATAAGAAGGGAAGAGATTATCTTGGAAATATGGAAATATAGAGAACTTCCTGAAACGTTCTAAAGGGAATTCGGAGGTTTAATTTAAAACTCCATAGTTAAGTTACCCAGATCATATCTTCATAATATTTTTAATTCATTTCGTGTGTTTTTAGCTTGTGTGGGTGGCCTGTTTGATTTTTTTGCTCCTACCTTTAAGAACCCTGCTAAACGGACAGACTAGCTACAGACTGACGGACCAAAATGACACCTTGTAAAAACACATTTTCAGTTAGTTTACTTAGTCCCTGAGGTTAATGTCCGGGGCCACTGTGTACGATGAGGGAGGTTATGTTTGGCAAACTTCCAGTCTATTATTCAGGTTACAATCAGTGTTCTAGAGTTGCCATTCTTGAAATACGTGCACCCCTGGATTTGTGCAGTACACAACTTACTCAACCATACATGTCTGCCCAGTTAACATCTTCAGACTAAGAGTGAGTGGGTAGATAATAATAGGGCTGGTCACAGACTTACCACTTTAAGATAATCTTTGTGTTTCTCCTCTGACTCTTTTCTTGTCTTTTGTAAACCTTGTCATTTTTTCCTCAAATCTTTCTCAAGCCCCTGACCCATATACATGTGCAACCGAGATTTCACTGCACTGTCCCTGACAGCCTAAGGACTGTATTCCAGGAGATTGAAAAGATAAATCCATGAATCGGGTTTTACTTCTAGAGTTCTAAGAACAATCTAGTCCTGTTGTACAATCTGGGCCAAGCTGCAGCTTCTTCAAAAGGCTCGAGTTCCAGCTCTACAATGGAATCAGAGGTATGCTGATAGTCTTACCGCCCTACTCCTGAAGTCACAGAACGAATTCCATGCACCAAGTCCTACATTTATTCATCGGTACCACTGGAGTCCAAAGTATTCCCAAATATTTTCCTGCTAAATACCAGTCCTACAAGATGATCTAGGAAAATCAAAAAGGGTTCTCTCACAAATTTTTTGGGAAACATTGCATACTATATCATTTATTTGAAGGTTCATATAGTTCATTAACGTATTAAAGGCTCTGAGAAGTCCCACAAGAAATAAATCTGTTTAATTTTGTTTATCCCGAAACTTATTTATTTACTTTGGGTAACTCCTTTTGATATCAATAATGCACTTTGGGAAAAGCAAATCTACAGAAAAACAAGTTCTCTAAACAATGCTCCTTTACATGACTGAGGACTCTTTCCCGAACTCACCCTCCTTGATTAGCTAGTTTTTAGCATCCGTGATAGTGTGCTGTGCACCATTTACATATTTTCCTGAGCACTTCACAGGTTTTCAAAGGACAGTGAGTTGAGCTTTGCAACAATTTGCATGCAGGAAAGAGGAGGGATGAGGAGAGAGAAAGGAGACAGATGACAGAGAGAACTCAGGGAAGGTTCCCTGAGTTTACCTGGCCTGTTTTAGTGAATTCACCCTACATAAGGGGAAACTGAGGCTTAGGTAAGTTACATAACTTACTGTAGTTCACTCTCCTAGTTTGGTGCACAGCTTTAACAGGAGCCCATGTGACTAACCCCGGATCCTTTATGCTCTCTCGCTTCGTTACATTTTGCATAATATCACATTATTATGAATGTTGCCACTACCGGAAAGGCATCGGGGGACAGTGGCCGAACGCAGGCCGTAACCCATTCTCCAGTCCGCCCTCTCCCGATGAGGAGCACGCGCGTGCGGTCCCCTCTGCCTAGGGTTCCTCATCTCTGTAACAGGGACTGTCATCCTCAGAGGGTCGAAGAAAGAAGGAAAGGAATTAGCGCTCACAGAATACTTTGAATAATTCCCATCAATATTCAAAGAAACACCGGACTCATCGCCAATTGTTTTCGTTATTACCATTCATAGCTTAATTCCCACACTTTACAGGGTTCACCGCCAAGGCCAAGTTCTGGACGACAGAAACAACCGAAACGAAACGTGAGGTTCATCTCCCCAGTCCTGCCTCAGAGGGGGCTGAGAGGTCTTCAGGTGGGAAAGATCACAAGCCCCCCAAGTGGGCTGTACGACATTCTCAGTCCCTATGTGGTGAATGAAGAGTGAAAGAGCTGAGCGTGGAAACAGAAGACAGAAAGTACCCCCAGAGCCTTGGGCTTCGAGGCTCAGAACAGAACCGTATGAGTCGCAGCTCAGACCCAGGAGTGAATTCTGCTGGGTCAAATGCTTTCTTGCTGATTCATTACTGTAAATATAGCTGATAGAGACTGAGATGTTTACTGAGGGCCACAGCCCTGCTCGACATACTCGCTGGCTTTCACACTGATTGATCTAATAGCCTGGATCTATAATCTCAAAAGTAACTCAGTGCCGGGTGGTTTTTTACCCCATTTCCCGTGAAATGCTGTTAATACTGTCTCCCGATGAGGTAGACGGGGCATTTTACATGGGTTAAAAACAAAGGAAAGTAAACATAAACAATTTTCTACTACTTTTAACATCTCTCCCTTCGACTTGTCTTTTGTCTTAGAAGTGTGATTAAACTTAGAATTAAAATTTAACATCGGTAGTGCGTTCAATGCATCGATATATTTTCATGACACATTACTGCAGCAGAGATGAATTCCGTCTTCTATTTAGGTCAGCTATGTAAATCAACCACATTAATGAGCTTTATTAAATCATCTTAGTAAAAGCTCCACTGTCGTTAATGTTTACTTAAATCCATGTCCAACAAAAAAACAGCTGTTGCCTCCTGACAAATCCTATTCTGAGTGAGAGTTTCCTTCTTACAAGAGGAAAACTGATATGCATTGTAATCCAACAAAAATGTCATATTTAGACCCTTAATAGGATACTCAGTTATAAAATGCAGGGCTCACTGTTAAGAAGAACATTGGTGAAGGGAGGAACCCAAGCAGAGCACAGTGCTGCTGTGCAGAACCTAATTCTGCTGGAACCACTGAGTTACTTTATAGACAATTGCATTGACGAGGACACAACGTCTAGAAGGTTCCGGATGACCAGATGAACAAGGTTATGCTGCAACTCCCTTACTTTCCTAAGTCAGCTGACACATTATTCAACTGATACGTGGTTTAAGGTTTTTTTCCTACATTCTTAAGAAAGTAGAGGCTATTTCTTCCTTGAGCCATAAATTTAAAGTCAAAAATGAAACAAAATAAAGTCTATGCAAGTAGATGCTTCCACAGTAAATGAACCATAGGTGTTCAAGGAAACAAAGCTAGGAGTTCCTTTGTAGTGGTGATACTTTGCACAGGGTGCATTGATTCTATGTACTTAAATTAACAAGGCTGTCTTCTTTTGAGTATATTTTGTAAAGCGTTTCAAGTTGATGTTGCATTATTTCAGATAAGGCTCTTCCTAAGGTATTTAATAACGGATCAAGGCGCTAAATCAGTGCACCACCCTTAAAACTCTCTACACGCAAGCTCTGGGACCCTGTGACAAAGTGCAGCCTCCACCCCGTGTGTGTATGTCTCACGGGAGAGTAGTGTTTACTGCATGGAGATGCTCTCACGTTGTAGGCCATGGGAGAAGGTCAGGTGCTGTGCTCCCAACAAGGAGATGTCCATCACTGCTGTGAACATCTGGGGCAAATCAGATCCTCAGACAGATAGCGGGAACTCAGAAGACAGATCCTAGGTAGGCAGGGGGAGAGGGAACTGGCCTTTGTCAGTTAAACATGAGTGCACAACAGCTTGTAAAGACAAGTTTTACACTTAAAATTTTTATTTTATTTATTTTTGAGGAGGGGCATGAGTGAGAGAGGAGCAGAGAGAAAGAGAGAGATAGAGAAAGGGAGAGTGTCAGATAGAGGAAGAGAGAGAGAAAGATGAGAACCTCATGCAGGCTTCTGTCAGCACAGAGCCCGGCACGGGGCTCGAACCCATGGACAGTAAGATCATGACCTGAGCCGAAGTCAGATTCTTAACCAACTGAGCCACCCAGGAGCCCTGAAAAGTTTTACGTGTATTTCCGTACTTATTTCCCTTGTTCATTCTATTCATTATCATTCATTCTGTGAAAGGGGTATTTGCTTAATACTCTGCCAGGTGGCATTGTAGCTCTGGGGGTGTGTCTACTGAAGACAATATATAAATACATGCTGCATGGCGTGGAGGAGATTCCTAATTAACTAAGTAAATTACGCAGTGTGTTAAGAGGTGATAACTGCTACGTAGCATAGCGAAGTGAGGAAAAGGGAAGCATATGCAGGTCCAGCCTGGAGTTTACAGTATTAGGTTGTCGGGGAGGCCACACCAGAAAGGCTGTATTGGATCAAACACCAAGAAAAGGGTGAGGGAGCTCCCTGAGAGGTCAGTTTTTGAAGTGGAGACAGAGCAGGCACAAAGACCCTGAAGCAGGGGCATGCTGCCTGGAGCTCACTGGGGCAGCGATGGGAGTGGTTGGTGTCCAGTCTAGACCACTTAGGGTGCGGGGGTGAGAGTTAGGGTAGATAGTGCTCCAGACAGCGAGCAGACTCATAACCTTCCAAAGACGTGGGTCTCTAGTCATAGACCTTATTAAGCTGGTTTGCATTTATCAATGCATATGCGAATTAGCAATACCAGGCTTTTGTTTCCAAATCCATATACTTAACAGTGTTTAAAGTGATGACCCCCACCCCGGCCCCCCCAAAGTCCTCTGCAAAGCAAGCATTTTATTAAACGTGGTCTGTATTATGAATAAAGTGCTGTTCCTTAATTCTGGTCAGGGGCATCCTTTCCTATAGCTGTCCCATCTCCAACAAGGGCTTTGCAGACAAATCCTGGTCTACTCATCACTCTACCATGGCTTTTCCCCATAAAGAAAAGACAAGAAGGTCAGCGGGGGAAAGTGGATCGAGGAAGAAAGCAACGCCCAAAAGGTAAGGAGAGGGGCAGCCAAAGGGAGTCCACATCACACCATTCCTTTGGCAATGAACAGAATCTGCTGGCCGTGACAGACAACATGTAGTCCAGTCCCCAGCCAAACCCACCTGTGGTGCCCACCGCTCAGCTGAGTGGAGGAGAGCAGTTTGCTGTGATTTTGGTACAGGCTCATCTTTACAGTCAAGAGGATTTCTTTTTTTTCCCTCCAAAATCAATAAAATAATTTGATTAAAAACCAATAGAGTATAAAAGAACAATACTATCAATCAACTCCATCATATTTACATTTCTAGAATATTCTACCATCAGCAGAATACATGATTTTTTTCAAATGCATATGGCACATTTACTGAAATAGACCATAGTCTGGACCACAAAGCAAATCTTAACAAATGTAAAGAATTCAAACCATACAAGGAATCGGCAAATTCACAGAGACTTAGAAAGTAAGAATCAAGTTGCAAGGGGCTGGGGGGAAGATTTTATTTAATAGGTGCAGAGTTTCTATCTGAAATAATTAAAAAGTTCTAGATAAAAAGTGGTGATAGTTACACGGCAGCATGAATGTGTATAAAGCCACTTAAAAATGATTAAAATGGTAAATTTTATATTATGTTTATTTTACCACAACAGATAAAAACAATTAGAGAAAAAATTCACATACACAGTACATTATCTGACCTGAACAAAATTAAACAAGAAAACAATAAAAGATATCAGAAGAGTCCTCAAATATTTGCAAATGAAACAACACTTTCTGCATCCTGTGATCTAACCTTTGTCTTCCTCACTGCATGTCATCCGAACAGTTTAGTGAGCCCTCTTTCTATCTCACATCCTGGGAAATTAGTATTCACAGCTTTTATTTATTTAACTTTTTTTTTTTTTAACCATCGCAGTAGCTGTGGAGGGGGGAACGGAAAGCTACAGAGATAAGGCATCTTTTCAAATAATGACAATAACGGTAAAATCTGACTGATTACAATTGTGCTAGGGGCTGTTTTAAGGGTTTTGTTTTTACAAATATTTAGTTTTTACAACCCTATAAGGGAGTTACTTTGTGCCCATTGTACAGATGGAGTAAGATGACCCCGGAAAAAGGCAACTCTGGAAGGGAAATCTCCCTTATTCTGACTCCAGAGATGATGCCTATTACCTTAATGCTCCAACTAGCAGTATTTTTTTAAACTAACTTTCTGTTATGGAAAAATTCAAATGTTAACAGAAGTAGAAGGAATAGCACAGTAAACTCCTCTGTATGCATCACCCAGTTTCAATAATTACCAAATAAGGCTGGTCTTGTTTCATCTGTGTTTTCCTCCAAAACTATTTTATTCTGAAGCAAATCCAAGACATCAGATCATTTCGTCTATAAACAACTCAGTATGTATTTCTAAAAGAGAACTGTTAAAAAACATAACCGCAATACCATTTTCACATCTAAAAATATTTAAATAATTCATTAAAAACATAAAATACCCTGTCTGAAGCTGTGGTTTAACTACAAGGCCATGATCTTACAGGTGTAATATGAGTTGGTAAAGATACAGATGTAAATCCACCAGCCCCTCATAGCATCATTCATTTTCAGGCATTAACCCATAAGTGGTATTTGATCAAATGAGATTTTTTTACATGCAAGTTGTTGAGGCCATGTATTTCTCTGAGTGGTAGAGTAGAAACCAGAAGACCTAGAAAATCTGGGTTCAAGTTTGGCTCCTAAGTGTAAGTTTATTACTTACTGTTGTAGAGTCCCAGTTTTCTACATATAAAATGAGGGGTTTCACAGTGATTTGTAGTTCAGAATTCTCAAATTCTGGGACTTTCTGAGTATTATAGTTTCAATAGATAGATAGAGCCCAAAGGATCTTATTTCACAAAAAAGACTTTCTTAGTAAACAAATCTTTCTTAACCTGAAAAAGTAGAGTCACTGTTATCACCCTTCCTACCCATCTACCCATCCACCCACCCATCATCTATCCATCCTTCAATCTATGTGCCTACATATGTATCTAGCAAAACATATGCCTAAAAGAAGTTTTTAAAATAATATGTGAAAAGAAACTATTATTTTTCACAGAACCCAAAACATAGTCATGCATGTGAATTATACCATTATAAGTCTGATTGCTTTGTTATGTAATATGGAGAAAGAAAGAATTAATTGCAAACTCCGATGAGAATCAGACAGGAGGGCTTATGTGTTTCTAAAGATAAGATGCTCTTTGAAGTTCCACGTTTTTTCTTATGGGCAGATGACGATGACCCCCAGACCTGTTGTACCAAGAAGAAAGTGATAGATCATTAAAAGCTCATCACTCAAGGGCTTCAAGGAAGAAGTGACTTTGAAAGAACTTTTTTCCCCTCTTTTTCTAGTCTATCGGCTTAATGAGCAAGAGACAGGAAATAATCTCAGAGACAGGAGAGTCTGAGGTCAAAAGTAGGGAAAAAGGACAAAGATGGGAAATGAATAATGAACTTTTATAAACACAGCTAGAGTTTAAAAGGAAATAAGTAAGAGCACAGCATGGTAGGACCCTGGGCAAGGGCCAGGCAGCCGGGTTCCATAAGGAGCCGGGTACCTACCCTCTAACCCATCTGGAACCTGTCTCCAGGAATAGAGCGCAGAGCAATAAGTATAGTTAGTTTAAAATGCTCCATAATTGCCTTGTTCATCTTTTAGTGCTGTCTGTAGGTGGGAGAATATTAAATAAGACACTCAAATACAAGGAATTTTGGAGGGATTAAGTAAGTTGCAAATTTAAAAGAGTGTGTGGCCAAAATTTATTCAAAGCCATTTATCGTCAAAATCATGAAAGATGTAATCCACAAGAATCTTTTGTTACTGTCATCCAGCGTCTACCGGTATTCTATTATGCCCATTCTATAGACAGGAGAGAGATAACTTATAAAATGCAAATATCGTGAGGAGCAATTCTTATAACTGTTCTGTGTTGACCTATCTAAGCTGGGACTGTTTCCTTAGATTCCTTCCCTTGAAGGGTTCTGGGTTAGTACTGGCCCCAAGAGACATTTGATATGAACGTGGAAGGGAAGCACAGTCGTATTTCCTTCCAGAGCTGAAGGAGGTGCCAAGATCCGAATACTGTGGCGGATGTGCCAGCTGGCCTGAACGGTGTGGCACCTCGCCCAACTCATCACACCTCTAGCTCCTGGAAGATCAGCCCCCCTGGCTCTCCCAAGGCTTGGAGCAAGTACATGTGCATATCTGTGCTGAAAGACACCAGCTTCTCCCCACCGTAGCATCATGGTAGGAGGTGGTGAGACCCAGATGTAGGCTCCAAATGATCTTGCAGGTTTCAATTAACTTTATAGGAGCGCCCGTTTATCAATGTAGGGTGCCGTTTGTCCTTGTTCTCAACCATAGCCAGCTTCCTTCCCGATTTACCCATCTGGCTGATCAAAGGCTCCACATTTGAGGTTCAACATTAAGTGTAGAGACACAGCCCACAGAGACCGTGCCGCCAGCCCCTGCGCCTGCGTACAGGTCTAACCCCTATAATGGGTCCCTCATGTTCTTTCACACATAGCAATTCTTCTTGATCCAATATTGGCTGATACAGCAACCTTATGAGGTAGGAAAACTATTCAGAGGCTAAAATTCATTCAGCGCTTGAAGCAAAAAACATCCTCCAAAATTTATGGAGGCCCCCTAATTGGCAAACAATGTGAACACTGTTTGTAAAATTGTACTGGATCTTGCTTGGTTCGCCAAAATATTCCTTAATCAGTATTCTGTTCATGTCTACAAGATCAAAATTAAATAATTCTAAAAATTAAATAATTCTCACAGTTACTATTATTGAATTTAATAAAAAATAATCCTAAAATTTAAATAATTTAGGGTTATCCGTTATGTTAAACAAATATTAAATAACTCTAATTTAAAAAGTAAATGATTGGATTTTTAAAGATTATTTATTTTGAGAGAGAGAAAGAGAGAGCATGTGCAGGGGAGGGGAAGACAGACAGGGAGAGAGAGAATCCCAAGCAGGTTCTGTACTGAACCCAATGAAGGGCTCAAACTCAGGAACAGTGGAATCATAGCCCGAGCTGAAACCAAGAATCGGATGCTTAACCGATTGAGACACCCATGAGCCCTAAATAATTGTTATTTAATAAAACAATTCATTATTTTAAGGGAATTATTTACTTTTGGAAGTAAATAACTGTTTGACCATTACAGAGCTTCTAGAAAGATAAATTTGTCACCGTAACAAAATCCAACATCATAGATTTTTTAAAGCTCCATTGTGGATTTTTTTACTTTACCAACTATAAATAAATTCTCAAAATTAAAGAAAAAAATCAAGGAGAAATGTCCTAAAACCATAAATTAAGAGGTTAGCACATGATTTCACATACTTGTTTTGCTTCAGCAATTTCCACCTTTGTATGACCATTCCCATAACGCCATTCTGAACTCCAAATCCACATTCAAATGTCCACTACACGTATTCCACTAAATTACCTCACTGGAATCTCAACACCAAACTCAGCTTTTCGTTATCTCTTTACCTTCAACCTTTCTCCTGATTCCTGCTTTCTGTTAATAACAGAGACTGATGTGTGTCGTAATTGTGGCCTCCCAGACTTTTCTAAATACTCCTGTTTCCTGTCCTTTGCTGCTCTGGGGAAGGTGTCCCTAAATACCACCGCCACCAGCGGTAACCAGGCAAGACTTCCATGTAGAAGGAGCCAATGGGATAGAGGAGGCACTATTTAAAAATTCACTTTTTGGTTGGGGCGCCTGGATGGCTCAGTCAGTTAAGTGTCAGATCCTTGCTTTCAGCTTCAGGTCATGATTTCCCAGTGTGTGGGATCAAGCCCGGTGGTGGGCTCCACACAGACAGCACAGAGCCTGCTTGGTATTCTTTCTCTTTCTCTCTCTCGCTCTGGCCCTCCCTCCCTCCCTCTCCCCCTCTCTCTCAAAAATAAATAAATAAACTTAAAAAAATTCTCTAAAAATAAATAAAATTCACTTTTTTTGGCAAAGGTGGCAGTTAGGTGCTTTTGAACGAGCAAGGGTAGAGGTTCTGGCTTCTGTTGCCCAGTTCTCAGATGTGAACCGTGGGGTCTGCTCCCAGTGGCAGCAGTAGGGTCTTCGTAGTGTGCTGTGTGCATGGTTCCTGCTGAACAGTCTCTGGGCCTGACTCTGGGCTTTCTGAGGGTCTTACGAGCTAGATAGGCAGGATTAAATGCTTAATCCAATGAGGGCAGTTTCGCTTACTTGTAATTAAGAGCACTGGCTGATGCAGGCGCCAGAGCAAGCCAGGATGCTTTTCTTTCTTTCTCTCTTTTTTTTTTTTAATGTTTTTATTTATTTCTGAGAGAGAGAGAGAGACAGCTTGAGCAGGGGAGGGTCAGAGAGAGAGGGAGACACAGAATCTGAAGCAGGCTCCAGGCTCTGAGCTGTCAGCACAGAGCCCGACGCAGGGCTTGAACCCATGAACCATGAGATCATGACCTGAGCCGAAGTCAGCCGCTTAACCAACTGAGCGCCCCAGGCGCCCCAGGATGCTCTTCAATTCTAAGCGGTTGAAAGACCTGGGTCCTTCTGTAGGCATCTGCAGATGTCTTCAGAATTTGCCCTCTACTTTCTCACCCAATGCCTACTGTCACTACCCTAGGAAGCTCAGAAAACCAGTTAACAGTGTCCTTTCCGTATATCAGAACAATCCAAGCTTTTTACATATGTTAACTCATTCAATCTTCATATCAACTCTATGATGTAGGCACTTTACTGCCTCCCGGAAGCAGATGAGCAGACTGGGTCTTGGAGAGATCAGGTAACTTGCCAGCACGTTGCAGAGCAGGGGCTGGAGGCCAGGTTTGTCTCCTAGATTCCATGTTTCGCTAGTAACTCGCACACAGGTATCTCCATCCTTCCTCCACACTGACTGGAATCAGATGATCTCGATCATGTCATTCCAGCCATGCTCCTGTGTGATGCCTTCCATGACTCCCTGGTACCTCTGTGTTAATTTCATACCCGTGGCTGCCATCCGACGTCTTTAGTGGTCTGCTCACGACCATCTCCTCTTCATCTTTATCTCATGTTCCTCATGCATGTCCAGAAAGATCAGACACTCTGCTTGGCACAGGCCACAGGCTATGTTTTCCTTGGTCTCCACACCCAGGGAACTTGTCTGGCAAGACTACCAGGCATTGAAGTGTGACTGTCAGGCCAGACCCCAGGGAATTGTGACATATATGAGCCCCTTCAGTCTTCACATGAGCTCTAGGACACAGGCATTAGTACTGCATTTCCAGTTAAGAAAATGGAAGGGCAGAAAGATGAGGTGACCTATTGAAGGTCATGTAACTTGTAAGTGGCAAGGTCGGGATTTGAATCCGGGTCGGTCTGATGGAAAGCTCAGGGTTTCAACTACTGTGCTGTCAGCCTTCCATTCTATCAAAAAGTAGATCAAGGGCACCTGGGTGGCTCGGTCAGTTAAGTGTCTAACTCTTGACTTTGCCTCAGGCCATGCTCTCATAGTTCATGGGTCTGGGCACCAAATCAGGCTCTGCACTGACAGTGTGGAGCCTGCTTGTGATTCTCGCTGTCCTCTCCTCTCTGCACTCCCCCACTCATGCACGAGCCCTTGCTCTCTCAAAGTAAATAAATAAATATTTTATAAAAGTGGATCATAGGTCCCTGAAGCATGACCTGCCCTTGGCCTTTGTAGCCAGAACCGGTCTCCATGTCCATGCACACAATGCTTGTCTCAGACGGCTTGGGTAGCAATCATACACTCAACGTTCAGCAATGATTGTTCTTGCCTATGCTTATTCATTCATTCAACAGTTGTACTTTCTGTCCTGTGACTTACTTAGTTTATAACTGAAATTTTATACCTCTTAATCCCCTTCACCTCTTTCATCACCCCCACCCTTCTTGTCTGCCAGCCACCAGGTTGTTCTCTGTACCCAAGCCTCTTTCTGTTTTGTTTTGTTCGTTCATCTGTTTTGGTTTTTAGATTCTACATATAAGTGAAATAATATAGTATTGCCTCTGTCTGACTTATTTCACTTAGCATGATATCCTCTAGGTCCATCTATGTTGATGCAAATGGCAAGATCTGATTCTTTTTTACGGCTGAGTAGCATTTTATTATATACATACACCACATCTTCATCCATTCGTCTATTGATGGAGACTTTGACTGCTTCCATACCTTGGCTATTGTAAATAATGCCGCAATAAACATTGGAGTGCATATATCTTTTTGAATTAGTGATTTCATTTTCTTTGGGTAAATACTCAGAGATGGAATTATGATATTTCTATTTTTTAAACATTTTTTTAATGTTTACCAATTTTTGAGACAGAGAGAGGCAGAGTGCAAGTGGGGGAGGGGCAGAGAGAGGAAGACACAGAATCTGTGACTTCCTGATATCTGTACCCCTGATATCTAATTTGAACGTAACGAATGAATTTTAAACAGTTTCTTAGGTACCTATTTTGTGCCAGGCACTGACCTTCATGCTAGCGATACAGCAGGGAGGGCTGCAGGGAATCCCCTCGCTCTCTTGGAGCTTGCACTCTAGCAGGAAGACATCATAGTAAAGAGTCCATGTATAGGGGGCCTGGGTGGCTCAGTTGGTTAAGCGTCTGACTTCAGCTCAGGTCATGATCTCACGGTTCGTGGGTTCGAGCCCCATATCAGGCTCTGTGCTGACAGCTCAGAGTCTGGAGCCTGTTTGAGATTCTGTATTTCCCTCTCTCTCTGACCCTCCCCTGCTCACTCTGTCTCTTTCTCTCTCTCTCAGAAATAAACAAAACATTAAAAACAATTAAAGAGTCCATGTATAATATGTAAGGTATGAAAGCTGCTAGAGAAAAGTAAGATCAGTAAGAATTGTCAGAAAATAAACAAGAATTGTCATTTTTTCAATAGGGTGGGAAGGGAAGAGTTTTCCGACAAGGTGATACTTGAGTTAAGAGGTGAAAGAAATAAGGGACCAGCTACTGGGTCTCCGGGAGACAAATATTCTAGGAAAAGTGAACAGCGCTCTGCAGAGGCCTGAAACAGAGGCAGGCTTGGCACATTCTTGAGACAACAAGGAGACCAGTATGCCCGGCACACACAGAAGAGGGAATGTGGAAGTGAACAGGCCACGTTGGACCTTACGCGAGCCGTTTGTGAGGTCCCTGGCTTTTACTATGAGTCACACACGAGGCCACTGGAGGATTCTGAGCAGAGAAACGTCCCGCTCTGATTCATGCATTGAGGGCAGACAATAGGGGGTAGTGGTGGGCGCAGTGAGGCCGATTAGAAGCCTGTTGACTATTAGGCAAGAGACGGTGGTGGCTTGGAACAGAAAGGAGGTTGGAGATAGAAGCAAGGGTCTCTGGAAGATTGTTCTGGAATGTGATGGAATAAGACAAGCCCAGGATGACTCCAAGGATTTTGGTCTGAGTTCTGGGAAGGACAGAAATGTCATTTACTGAGAAAGGGAGACTGTGAGAGAAGCAGATTAGTGGAGGGAAGTGAAAAGTTTGCTCCGTCTGAGATACCCACCGGACGCTCAATAGAAGGCAGCTACATGTGGGTCTAATGTTCAGTGCAGAGGTCTGGGCAGGTGATACAATTTAGGTAGTCTTATTTATACTAAAATCTTCATGACACAGCGTGGTCTGTTCTTGCTTAGCATAGAACATAGAAGTAGGGGTTCAACGCATAACCACGGTGGGAAAAAAAAAAAAAACACACCAAAAAAACCAAGGGTAAAAATTAGGCAAATGTTTAAGGAGTTCGCAACCTTAGCTGCTTTAATTGGCCCCTGATATCATCCAAATAGCCATTAATATTATTCTCTAAGGAAACCTTACATTAGTGAAATCAAAATTAGGGGAATCATAAATACTGCAAATAAAGTAATGGTGCATTCGTAGATGAAAGAACACAAATATTTTGCTCCAATGAATTTTATCAAGAGAGTTGAAAGTACAAGAAAGAGCACAGAGAATAAACACAACTAACCGGAGAAAAATGGTTAATCGAAAAATGGTTGAGCAAATCGAAAAGCGATCTCAATGGCAAATGAAAAGAAAACCTGGTTGCAGCAGTACACTTTCGAGAGATTATCAATACTCCGCTGGGAAAATGAGTAAACAGAAAGCCGAGTTTGACACACTAATGGAATAAGCGTAGAAATTCAATCACTAGGAATCGCAGAAATCATCTTTTTAACCACGGATGTGTAATGGCTAATTTCACTTACAAAAATATGACTCTACCGCAGAGATCATGAATTCATTCTGCAGTCTGTCGTGATTTAGCAAAGGGGGAAGATGTAATTCAGAATGTGCGTGCAAAGGACGGTACATTTTTTAATGAAAGTAGAAGCACGGTACCCCGACAACGTGTCTCCGTGAGCAATACAGTGTTATTTGTTACTCCGACTGAGAAAAACATTTCGCTGAGTTTACAGGTAGGAGAGTGGATATGGGAGGTCTCTGACCTCCCCCGCCCCTCTCTGTCAAGTAGCCAGCTGGGTAATCAATGTCTTTTGAGGTTCTGTGACTCTGCTTTTTAATTTGCAGTATCACTGAAAGCAATTTCCTGGCCTTCCACAATCTAGCTCGAGGGCCAAAGTAATTGGTGACCCTTGATCTATGTAAACAATCTGAATAACAAAGATCACAAAAGGGACATTAGAGAGACATTCAATTTACACTGCAGGTTTCCAGGCTGGGGGTTCTCCGAGCCATGTGGTGGGAAAGAATATGCTGGAAATGAGGAAGGTTAAAAAAAAAAGTGTGTGAGGGGGATTGTGGATCTAACTAGAACTGTGGGATTAAGCTGCGTTTTTCTCCTTTAGCCTCTCCTTCAGCCCACCTTTCGGGGCCCTGGAATTGACCCTCTGTGCACTACATCACTTGAATCCCTGGAAGGAGGCATTTTCCTTCATCATTTTGAAGGACATTTCTCTCTCTCTCTTTTAATGTTTTATTTATTTCTGGGAGAGAGAAAGAGAGACAGAGAGAGAGAGAGAGAGAGAGAGAGAATGAACAGGGGAGGGTCAGAGAGAGAGAGAGACACAGGATCTGAAGCAGGCTCCAGGCCCTGAGCTGTCAGCACAGAGCCTGATGCGGGGCTTGAACCAACGAACCGTGAGATCATGACCTGTGCAGAAGTCGGATGTTCAACCGACTCAGCCACCTAGGTGCCCCTTGAAGGACATTTCTGGAAGAGACTGTGACCCTCCTTGGCTTGAGAGCTGGCCAAGCCCCTCTTCCATGCCCTTGGCAAGGGGAGAGAATGGTTTTCCACTGGAGGCTCACATCTCCTATAGGTTGTCTTTACCCTGCCTTCACCTTTGTAGACAGTACCTTCTTTGAAGTCTTCTGAACTATTTAAATTGGGTTCTGCTTCCTTAGATACCGGGAAAACTAAGCAATTTTTTAAGTGGTAACAAAAAATTAAAGGGTAGCACACACAAGGCTCTCCACACGAGAGCCGCGCTCCCTTTCCAGGCAGGGGACTACCACCAGGACCTTCTGGTGGCAGCCAGGGAAGGAAGTTCTCGGTCAGGCCCCACGACAGGAGCCCTGGACACTGGGGTGCCGTCGAGAGAAGCAGTATGGTGCAGCGGCTAACGGAATGCATTTTTAAAACTGAACACATTTGTGCTAAAACCCCAGGTCTGCCGCTGAGCAAATTCCTTTGCAAGTCTTGGAACTACAATCTCCTAATATGTAAAATGGGGAAAATAAAACCTATCTCATGTCACTGTTACAAAATTTAAATACACTAATACAAGAAAAAAAACACTAAAGAGTAGGACTCTGTAGTCTGATAATCCCCAGAACACCTCCTATGGTACCTCACATGCAGCCAATCTTCATATTTCTGTGTAAAAATGGTTGATGAATTGATTACAGGCTCTATGCAAAGCTGTTCAGTCCCAGTATCAACTGAATCCACCTCCCTCTGGAAGGTCATTTCTCCGTCTTTGAGGTTTCTGTCATGCCCACGGAGCATGCTAGAAGGAACAGAGCCTCAACCGTGCAAGGCACAGAAAGGTAGTTTATATTTGTTACTGTTTGTGGAATTAATATAGGACACGGCAAGGGAAAGTTTAAGGTCAAAATTATTTGAGAATTAATGTTCTCTAGGTTGAGACCAACGTAGCCATTTTTACACATTGTTTTGATGAGACGATGGGAACCCTTTGAGATTATGCTCTGGTTCCCTTTGACTGATGCTGTCCAGTGGAATGAATGTGTACAGCAACATTGCTGTGCCATGAGAGAGAAAAACAACATGCTATAGAATACGAGGCTCCGTAACTAAAATGGATTATCACCAAGTAACATGTCAGTTGATAATATTAAAAATGTCCAAAATTACAAAGGATCAACCATCAGTGAAAACATACCCCAAACCTTTTAAAGTCGCTTATCACATCTAGTTATCTGATCCCAGGCACAATAAGGCTATTATACATAATTTTAGTATCATGGCTTACATCATGCTAATTCACCCTAGATGCCATATTGAATTTCTAGTCTAAAATTATCAACCTACTGGCTTCGGTAAGACTAATGTTCGAGTAGTCTAATACAGTTATTCTAAGAAGCTTCTAGAGAGGGATATTTATTGGGCAAAATTTTCTGAGCACCAATTATGTGCTATGTAAGGAGCTAGATTCTGATAATAGGGTGACAAATAATACGTCCTTGAGGCACACACGGTGCAAAGGAGAGCAGGAGTGGGGAGACACAAACAGCTGCAAACAGACAGGCGTGCCGTAGCGGAGGGATATGAGGCGGGTGGGGGTGTCAGCTGGCATCCTTGGGGGAAGGGGGCAGTGGATGAAATCACAGAGGAGATAATGCCTGAGTGCTCAAGGAAGACAAGGGCGCAGGCAAACCATTCCAGGAGGAAGTGGCATCCTGAGACAGGGCGTTCCATTTAGAGGTTTGCTGGGGATTGCTATGGCCACAGCACCAGGCTTAGAGGTGTCACCAGAAGGGCCCGGGTGGCTGGACAGGGCCTTGTGTGTCAAGGGCTCCGGTCTGTGCTGTGTCATCTCTGGAGGCCACTGCAGGTTGATTCATCTGGTCATGGAACAGGTATTCAAGGAGCCTACCCATGGGTGGGCTGCTGCTCTAAGCACTGAGGGTACAAAGGTGACCCAGGTAGAAAAAGTCTCTATCCCGTGGAACTTAGATTCTAAAGGAGGTGTGGTGCACACTGAAAGGAACCCGGTTTTAATAAGTAAAATAGGTATAAATTATGATTAATGCTATAAAAGAAATAAAGTGCTGGCATGGAGAGTAATGGGTCAGGGGAATGAATTTTGGGTGGGGTGTTTAGAGAGAGACAGATTTAAGGAGGAATCACTGAAGGAAAGGCCTGAAAGCTGAGAAAGATTCAGTTATACACAGAGTGGAATAAAGAATGTTCTAGAAGGATGTTCCAGGTAACATTATGCCTGGAGGCAGGTAAGGAGCTACACTGGCTCCAGAAACTAAAAGACCAGTGAGGCTGGAGCGTAGAAAGAGGGAGGAGAGGGACCTGAGATGTTTTTGGAAAAGTCAGCAGGAGTCAGATCAGGGGAGGCTGCGAAGTCCAGGACAAGAGGTTTTAAAGTCCATTAAAGATGTCAAAGGAAGGCATTGCAAGGCAGTGAGCAGTGAGCTGACAGGACATGACCCTGGCTACTAGGTAGAGAATGAAAGCAGGGAGGCCAAGCATATGGCAGTTGTCCAGGAAGGAAGTCATGGCGGCTTGGACGATGGCAGCAGAGATGGTAAAACGTGGATATACCTCGGAGGTAGCAGTGTTTTGCCTTCCGTCAGCATGGCTGTGGGTTGTGGAGAAGGCATTTATTCCCAGATGATTCCTAACTTTATGGGCTGGAACCATGTCCATGAAGCCATTTACTGAAATGTGGATAAGTGTGGGTTGCATGGGACAGAAGACATAATAAATTTATACTTTGAAAATAAAATCCTGCCTGTAGTTTGATGGATCTATTAAGCTTTGTGGGGTGTGTGGGAGGCCGGGAAAGGTAGAGAGACTTCCAGATGCAGGAAGATTCTGCATTCTAAGGGTAAGAAGGCTGCACTAGCACGCTGAGGAAATGACCACGATCAGAGATGGACCCGGTGAGGAACGCAGAGCACCTAGTGAGGCCAGAGGGAGGGGAAATGGCTTCGTGGCAAGGAGAAAGTATGATTTGCTCAGGAAATGGATGAGCTGGCAAGGAAGGAGAGAAGCCCACAGAGGAAGGGGGTGGCCAGGGCCAGGGGTGGTAGCGTCCTGCAACGTGCCCACAGATTTGGCAATTAGATGGTCCGAGTCTCCGGCAAGAACGGCCGGAGGGGCAGGGAGAGGCCAGAGGCACAGGTGGATGGTTGGTGAGGAAATGACAGAGTAGAGATGAACCGTGGAAACAGCTTCATTTTAAAGCGAGTTTTGGTGAGAGTGTTAACACGGCAGATCGCAGTGGGTGACAGGCTACAAGGAATGAATCAGGAAGTGCTTGAGAGGGAAGGCAGATTGATGGAGAAAGACCCGAGAAGTCGAATAACTTCATAATGTGGCAACATCTGGCGTAAGGAATGTCTATGCGATACCTTCCCGCCACGTCACCTTGACGGTGACATTGAATCCCCACAGGTAGAAACTGTAGTCATCTACCTTTTACTATAACATAGTAGAGACTCAAGTATTTTGCCCGTGGTTTCTCAAGCCAAGAAGCAACACCACCAAGATCCAAACTCAGTTTGGCTGTGGAAGTTGTCTCTTCACCCCTATGAGGTGCTTCCTCCCCACCCCACGGGCTTTAGTCCTTAGGAGGAGCCAGACAGTTTGTGTCCCTGTCAGCTCAATGTCTGTCACTCATAGTTTTCAGCATCCTGCCTTTTTCCGTGTTGCCGCATCTTGCCTTCAACCATCCTAAGGGCCCGCAGGGGGTGACCGCTGCCTGGGCAGAACCGAATCTAGCCAATGGGAGTGCGTCTTTCCTTCGAGTGGCTTCTCCAAGGAAGATGGTACTTAGAGGAACATGCCCAGCCTCTGAACAGCGATGCTTGCTGTTGTTTTTTCCATTTCGGACCTTCTCTTGAGGATTTCTGTCTGGTCCAGCCCTCCACACCGGGTCGCTGCCCGCAACCCTCTTTCAAAATGGTTCCTGTCCTCTTTGCAACCACCCCTCCAAAATCGTGTCAGGGTTCTTCAGACTTGGGGGCCGGGGCAGAGATGGGCAGCAGCATGGGGCAGAGTTATCACATCCAAATACTCACCGAGTCCCTCTTGATTAAATGATCTTGGGATCAAAGTTCGGAATGGTTCTAGTTTTTATTCTTCATCTGTTGGCTTCCTTGGCGGCTTCAACTAGCATTGGATGCTGCTCGTGGATACTGGACCTCCGTACACACCCCGACTTCACCTCCCCTTCATCTTAACTTACTCGCTTGTTGGTGTCACAGCTGACCTACTTGTTTGGGGGTGAAACCTAAAACTATCCCCTAGTACAGTGTTTTTCAAAGAGTGGCCCATAGGTTCTGGGCCCGCCACAAATCGATAGAATCAGAATCTCTGCAGGTAGAGTAATTCTAACTTCTGGTGAATAAAAGCTCTTTCTGGCCTCTTCTCTAGATCCTGGTTTCCTGACTGCCAAGCCACTGACAGTAAATAGGGCAGCTTACCCGGGCACCTCTGAGACTGTTCAGATTCAACAACTCATGGGCACCTTCGTTTACACTGAGGGACTCAATTTCTTCTACTTTCCTGGTGGCCCAACCCTTGAAGTATTAACTATTTTCTTAAGCTCTGAGATTAGCCCAGCTTTCAATTCCAAATTATTCAGCCTCATTTCTACTTCTGATTGTTTGCCCTTGGTTCCTGCCAGGTGGATCTGGTCTGGCCTTATCTTCTCTAGTGACAGCCCAGGGTCCTATCCATCCTAGTAGCAAAAATAACATTGGAAAGATAGGGACAGGGTCAGATAAAAGCTAAATTGAATAACTGGCTCATTTTTGTGAAAGCATGAACAATGAAGTTTCCTCTCTCTTTCTTCCCCCCTGAATAAATATCCTTCAATCTCATGTCTGCCTTCATTTCTGAACATGTTAGTCACTTACACTGTTTTCTTCCATTTGAGGATCTGAATGTTAAACTTGAAAAGGCCAACCAAGCTGCCATAGTAACAAGGAGACCATCGTGGGACCAGGTTATTTCTGGGTTTTTTTTCAGATCTTACAGTTAAAGACTGCCTGTCTCATACATCTATAACAGGGAATAGAAATTAGGCAATACATCAGAGCCACTCCCTGACCTATAAACACCTAAATTATGAATGTCCTATAAATAGGAATGTCCTGTGCTGAGCCCCAAAGCGTAGGTGGACCATTTTTTTCTTTTCCTTTGAGAGGCCACACAGATGCCGAGTGAAACAACCCTTCCCATCCTGGGGGCCATGGGCCCAGCACAGCTACAGAGGGGATCTCCTTCCCACGGGGACGCCTCTTCCTGCAGGGTGGGTGTGTGTCTTCCCTCACGCTTGTGAAAACAGGAATGTGTACTCTCAGCATCTTGAGTTGCCTCTTGTGAGAACGCTTTCCCATAGTGAATGGATAACCGTGCTGGTTCACCAAATTCCTTTTAATCCCAAACACAGCAGAAGGATTACTCGTATACTCTGCCCGCACTGTCAGTACCCAGCCGTTGGTTGGGTTGGCCTGACAACCCGGACAACGTGTTTCTCTGTGTAACTTGAGTTATAAATCTCAAACAAACCAACTTCGAAGGGAGCTTTTGGAACACAATCTTCAGGCAAATTAAAAATACGCATACATATCGTTCAGGTGATAACTCTTTTATCAGAACTACTCATTCTGTTGTTTTAACACAACGGCAGGACTTCATTACAGGCACTAATTTCCAAGTAAAGGAAGAAATATTCCATTTCCTGTGATAATTTTTCAGGAAAGTGCCCATGTCTTATGAAAACTTTGTGTTATCACCTGAAATCAAAACAACAGGAGCTCTTTTAGCCAACAGATGATAAATTACAATAAAACATTAAACCAGTTTGTGATTTATGAATGTGTAGTATGTTCCCTTTTGTGTAAGGGTGTTCTAGTGATACCATAAATTCACTCTCTGGCTTCAAACTCTGTCATGCTAGCTTCTGAAGATCAACAATCACAGCCCATCACAACCATTCACCATGGCAGTAGACAGCTGATCTCACGTTCCGTGGGTTCAAGCCCCGTGTCAGGCTCTGTGTTGACAGCTCAGAGCCTGGAGCCTACTTCAGATTCTGTGTCTCCCTCTCTCTCTGCCCCTCCCCTGCTCATGCTCTGTCTCTTTCTCTCTCAATAATAAAAAAATAAACATTAAAAAAAATTTACAAAATGAGTTAGCACTTCAGAACTGACAATTTTCTTTCATATATGCACTGCCTCCTTGGACACACAAAGGAAAGATGTTTCTTTTTTAGTGATGAGAGTATCAAGCCCAGAGAAAGCAAATGACTTGTCCAGGTCTTAACAATGTCTGTGGATAAACTTAAAATACATCCTATCTCTATGCTCATTGATTTGCTACTGTATTACACCTCTGTTTTGGAATAAATATCTGGTCCAAAATAAACATCACTTTTCCAGGCTTATCATGAGTAATTTGGGAAATCAAATTTACCTCTCGATTCTCACCTTCTTCATTTTTTTAAGTTTATTTATTTTTGAAAGAGAGCAAGTGTGAGTGAAGGAGGGGCAGAGAGAGAGGGAGAGAGAGAATCAGAAGCAGACTCCGTGCACTGTCAGCACGGAGGCCAACACAAAGCTCGATCTCATGAATCATGAGATCATGACCTGAACTTAACCAACTGAGCCACACAGACACCCCAGGGTTTTGTTTTTGTTTTTTATATTTTATTAAATGTTTTAAATTTTATTAATTTTGAGAGAGAGAGAAGGAGAGAGAGAGGGAGGGAGGGAGGATGAGCAGAGGAGGGGCAGAGAGAGAGAGGGAGACACAGAATCTGAAGCAGGCTCCAGGCTCTGAGGTGTCAGCACAGAACCCAACGTGGGGCTCAAACCCACAAATTGTGAGATCATGACCGGAGCCAAAGTTGGATGTTCAACTGACTGAGCCACCCTGGTGCCCTTAGTTTTTGTTTTTTTGTTTTTTTTAATTTTTTAATGTTTTATTTATTTCTAGGAGAGAGAGACAGCATGAGCAGGGGAGGGTCAGAGAGAGAGGAAGACACAGAATTTTTTTGAAACAGGCTCCAGGCTCTGAGCTGGCAGTCAGCACAGAGCCCGACGCGGGGCTCGAACCCACGAACCGTGAGATCATGACCTGACGAAAGTCGGACGTTTAACCGACTAAGCCACCCAGGCGCCCCTATATTTTTGTTTTTTTGTTTTTAAAAACACATTTTGATTTCCTTCCTCCACTGCTGTGGAGGGCAAACAAAATGTCATGTGTGAAACACTGACTAAACTGTGAAGCGCCACTCAAAGGAAAAGGAATTAGTCTGGTCTTCATGAACCATTTTTCTCTCGCTGTTGGTGATTGTTTCTTTTTCAAATTTATTTACACAGGACAAGGGAACTGGAAAATTTCCCCAGAACGTTGTCAGCAGCGGCGAGGCCATGGGCTGGTTTCAAGAAGGGCTGAGCCTCAGCTTCTGTCACCTACTGTGGCCAGTTGGATTTGCTTTCTGTCATGCTAACACAGCACATGGAAACTAAGCAAGGGGTCTGCTGCGGCAGGCGGCCAGGCCCCATGCCACCTTACATGCGGCTGACACACATGGTTTGAACTCCGTTGCCCAAACACAGACGAAGTGGTAAATTGCATATGAGGCTGGGCTATCCACTAATTTTCTCCCTCTTCTTTGTAATCAGGTATTAGTGAAGAAGCAGTCAGTCGAGGGTGACCCGCGCAGTATCACTAGCTGCACGTGCTGTGTACAGGATTTCAAAAGGAAACATCAATAACCGTTTGCTGAACACTGGTTAAAAGGCCTTATGTGTCCCATAGTTGTGATCATATTAGTTTCATTTGTGTGCAGTGTGAGTTGTGTACACATGCTGATAGATGACCCAGGAAAAGTAGAATATTTATGTATCTGTGTATACATATATACATGGATAGAGATCCAATATATACAGAGCAGCCCATACACTCACACACACGCAGATATGTACATATGCATGTATGTATACATAAACATATACATGTGTATGTTTCCTTCCCTACAGAAACAAAGAACTATTGTGGTTCTTCTACTATTAAAATGTTTCATTTCATCTTAAAAAAGCAAATACTTCCATCTTGAATTAACTTCCTTCCTTCCTTCCTTCCTTCGTTCCTCTTTGTAATAGGCATTTACTGACTTCTAACATGTGCCAAGTACCTATAGAACAAAGATGGAAGGTATAGTCCTCTACGCCAATGGTGAGGGACCCAGCAACAAAGCTGACCCCTAGAATTCAGAGGTGTACTGATGAGGTAAGTATGAGCAGCATGGAGCGCACTGCCCACATTGGAGTGACAGCATATGGCCTCGGGGGTCAAGGGGTGCTGAGCTGTTTAAAGGAGGAGGTGGTATCAGCAGATGGAGACAAGAGAGTCCCAGGGTGGGAGATGAGCAGGCGTGGACAATGCTGTGGAGGCCCGAGAGGGCAGGGCTCTTCTAGGAATTTCAGGTAGTGTTGGCTGAGAGAGAAGAAGTTGGTGAGAGTGCAGCCCGGGCTGGGGGAAAGGAGTCGTGGGTGGAGCAGTGACCCAGGACACTGAGCGGGAATTGAGTGATGGAGAACATTGGAGGCCACAGCAAGGAACTTGGAATGGATGCTCAAGGAAGCCATGACCTATGGCCCCAAGGAAATCAGGGCAGGTTTAGTGGAAAATAAGACTTCAAAGATATGGATTATCTTTGCCTCTCCTCCTTTTGTCTGGGCTTTTACGGGAAGCAGTATTCCAGGGCAATATATGTGCATCAGCTGTATACAGATGCTGGTTTCCCGCAGCCAGTTGACTGAGAAAGCCATAAGGAGGAGCAGGCCAGGTTAAGGACGAGGCCCCACGTATTTTCATATGTGTGGGGCAGGTGTGGATTCTGTGATGGAAACAGAAACGCGGGCAGGGAGGCAACGGTGTGTGTCCGACAAACTTTCACTGCTCCGAGATGATGGGTGTGATTATAGCCCCAGGAGGGATGATAATTCCTGGTATTTGTGCCTGACTGTAGTCATCGCAGAGTGCCCTCCTGTCCACTCGCAGGATGCTATCGGGGGAAGCATCCTGTGCGGGGGCGGGGGCTGGAGCTTGGATTTCTAACCCCAACCTGCCGAGAAGGAAGCCCACATCCGGACGGGTGATGGACTCACCCCTGTCTTTTCGATAATAGCTGCAGTGGAGCCATTGGTCAGTTCGAGGGCCTCCGAAGGACCTTCTCACCTTTTGTAGCTTCATTTTGAGGACAGTAATGCCGTGGGTGAATTTAGGGAAAATATTCCCTCTGCAACGGAAAGCAGCCTTGCTCCTAGCATGAATCTGTCAGTGATGGCGATGAGAAACACAATGTTCCCCAGCAGATTTTTCTAGTAAATCAAGGGCTACATCAATTCTCCATGGGTTAGGGGCTAATATCTCAGTCCTCAGTGCATTTAAGGAAAGATATTGTGTTAGTTTCATTTTCATTTTTTTTAAGCCACATACTGCACAGTTTGAGGGTTCCCAATGGCAGAAGGAAACAGATAGGTTTGGCTTCCTAATTACATTAGGGAATATTATGTGGGGCTCTGGGCTCTGACTCCTTATGTTTGCTGCTGCAGCACAAATAGAAGATTGCTTCTCTTATTTTTGAACCTTTTAGCTTCTCTGTTTCATTTTTTCTCCTCTGGCACAGACAAGAGCCTTTGAGTTACTTGCTACTTAGACAAAATCCTGGAAGAATATGAACCACGTGTAAACAATGACTAAATCATAGTGGTGGATTTAAGATGGTATTTATTTTATACCTCTTAGATTATACTTACCTTCATTTTTTTTTGTTGTGAGTTTATTTATTTATTTATTAATTTATAAACAGAAAAACGACAATGCTGGAACCCACTTGGAAGCATAAAAAATACCTACTCTCTGGTCTGTGCTTCCAAAAGTCCATGATTTGTCTTTCTCCATTCTGCCCCCACTTTTTATCTGTTAGTAAAAATCAGGTAAGATCTTTAAGAATTTCATCATTGGTAGGACAAAATGCCCAAGGTAGGGGACACTGTGGAGACAAACTTCTTATGATTCTGACTCAGGGTAAAAACAAGACAGTGGAAGTCATTGGGACTCAACTCCAAACAAAGTCATTGAGTGATCACTAGGTGAGCCCCTGAATCCAATTTCAATATATCATCTCAAGCCAATAACACTTTTTGAACACTGGAGGTGACAAGCGTGAAATGCTACCCTTTCTTTTGCTGCATATGATCAAGATATTAATGCTTAAAACATGATTCACAGAGATCATTTTTACTGTTATCATCAGAGTAATCTGGAAAGAGGAATAACCTCTTTCTGTAATACCAGACTGATATTACTATTATTACTATTAATGTTTATTTCTGACAGAGACAGAGAGAGCAGGTGCATAGTGAGAGAGAGAGGTGAGAGAGGGAGCCAGGATCTGAAGCAGGCTCTGTGCTGCTCGATGCGGGGCTCGAACTCAGGGCCTAAGTCAGGTGCTTAACTGACTGAGCCACCCAGACACCCCAGTACCAGTTTGATTTTAAAGGAGGATTTGCTGTGACTTCCAGAAGAATCTGAAAGTATTCACACTAGGAGGGAAAAGAGTCTGTGATTAGACTGGTAAGGTCCGTAGAAGTTTCTAGTTAGTAGGGGGGACTGCATTGTGAATTTAAGAACTCATGCATTGAATATAGTTAGATTGTCACTATGACCTATTCTATTAATTGACAAACAATGTTAATGTTATGTTTATTTATAAATGAAAATTATGTTAATGCCAGCTATGTTATTCTAAAATAAGAGCTATACTCTACTTTAACCACGGTCCTTGATGGATGGGAAACTACAAATAACCCAAGGTAAACAACTGAGCAGTTGTCCGCACCCAAGCATGAGAATGCTATGGACGGAGGGATCTAAAAATAAGTCTGGGGTTTGAGGAGAAGATGACTGGGTGCTGCCAATAACCAGGATTGAGAATCCCAGGAAAAGGGAAGGATGTGGGGAAACTGAGTTCAGTTTCAGGGATGTTGAGTTTAAGTATCTACGGGCACAAGTAGGCATCATGCACCTAGAGCTCAGGGAAGTTTGAGGATAGTGAGAAGTTGCTCATGTCTTACAGATCTGGAAACCCCTGTCTACTCTCCTTGTTCGGATAAGTGTTACACTCAGTGTTGATCGTGGCCCAGGATTCCAGGTAAGGCCAGACATTGAAAAGACCAAAGCTGAGCTGTCAAGAGAGAGGATCAGGGAAGTCAACCCGGTTCACTAATTAAAATGGAAAGGGTAGAGTACAGAAAAAACACAAGGCATGAGGGATAAGCAGCAAAATGAGGAGAAGCAGTAAAATGGCAGGTGGGAGGTCGAGTTCTGAAGGACACCCTGACTCCCCAGAGCAATGTTTTGTATGGAGTTTCTAGAATTTTGGCCCTGAGTGTGGAAGAGGATTGTGCTAGTGCTCTGTGACTGCTGTGACAAATTACCACAAAAGTAGTGGCTTGAAACAGCACACATTTGTTATCTTACAGTTCTGTAGGCTGGAACTCCTGAGATGGGCTCTACATATTAAAACCATGGCATCGAATGGGGCGCCTGGGTGGCTTAGTCGGTTAAGCGTCCGACTTTCGCTCAGGTCATGATCTCGCGGTTCGTGGGTTCGAGCCCCACGTCGGGCTCTGTGCTGACTGTCAGCTCAGAGCCTGGAGCCAGTTTCAGAGTCTGTATCTCCCTCTCTCTCTGACCCTCCCCTGCTCACGCTGTCTCTCTCTCTCTCTCTCCTAGAAATAAATTAACAATATTAAAAAAAAAAAACCCAAAACCATGGCATTGAAGACCTGCATTTCTTCGGGAGGTTTCAGGAGAGACTTTCTCTCCTTGCCTTTTCCAGCTTCTAGAGGCTGCTTGTACTCTTGGCCAAAGACTCCTTCCAGCTTCAAAGTATATCATCCCCCAGATTACCTTCTCTCGCACTCTTACCTCTCTCCTAGGACCTTTGTGATGACCCTGAGCCCAAAATAGATAGCCAAAATACTTCCTTGATCTCGCGATCCTACACTTGTTCACATCTGCAAAGTTCCTTCTTCCGTGTTTGGTACCATATTCATAGGTTCCAGGGATTAGGGCTTAGACATCTCTGGAGGAGAGATTAGTTAGCCTACTGTAGGGATGTAGAGAGTCTGGAAAAACCTAATTCCCATTCAGAGGTATCCCAGATACAAGAAATCTTTCTTCTGTAAAATGATTATGTATTCATTGGACAATATTGCATGTTAACTGCAGGTCACACACTTTGTACTTAGTTTCCATTTTGGAAATTTTCTTAGAGTAATTCAGCCTCTCATGGATATGAGTTTTGTTCTTTATTAGGGATACCAAATATCATTATAAATTAAGGTATGAACAGTCTACTGAATACTATGCAACAGTTAAAAGCATGAAAAATACACAGACACACAAAAAATAGTTGAGATAATATATGTAAAATATGAAAATAGACCAGAAGGAAATATATCAATTGAATAATTGTTGTTTCATTAGAAATATAGAAATACAATCGTACTTTGGTCCTTTTCTCTCTCAAGTATTCTGTAATTTAAAAAAATAAAACTTTTTTAAAAGTGTCATACAAAAGAACTCATGTGTGTCTGACTCAGAGAGGAGGCGGCAAGTAAGTCATTAATGCCACATGGAAAAAGGAGGTCAAGTGATGGCGGTGGAGGAGTCACAGGATTTGAGAATGAGATGGTCACGTGGTTGGTGGTGGCGATGTTTCAGTGGTGCAGCGGGAATGCAGCCAAGACAGAGGGGGACAGTGTTGGTGTCCACAGGACAGCAGCCAGAGGGTACTGGTTAGGGAGGGAAAAATGAGAGCAAAACGTCATGGAAGCCAGGGAGCGGTACATTCAAGTCCTTGTTTTAAAGAGAATAGAGGAGGGACCCCCATGTCTTACCAAAGCAGCGGGCAGAGCTGTGTAACAAAAGCTAGCCTACCTTGACTGTACACTTGAGATTTTCCTAAGATGATACTCTCCTTGTCCTGCAGCAAAGAGAAGCAGTGCCAGGGACTGGAATGAATGTGAGAATAGTCTTTTCTCTCCCTAACGGTAGGAAGGTACTTTCATTTGATGGGCCTCCATTTCCTCATTTTTAACATGTGTGTTTTGGATCAGATAGTCTCTAAAAAGCACTGAAGCTATAATATTTTATACCCATCTCTGAAAACTCCCGCTGCATGTAGGAAGCCTTAGTTTCACCCTCTCAGAGTGATTCGACCAGAACATAATGGTTGAAGACAGACTGCGGATGTGATTTCATATCCAACTGTCTGATTCCCATGCAGGCCAAACAACCAGCCCCCTCTCCTAGAAGCACTTTTATGCAAACAACTCACCAACTGGAAAAAGAAAAAGGCAATGGCCCAGGAGATAGGATGATAAATTCTTCCTCTTAATGATATCAGAAGGCAGGCGAGCACCAGAGCACCATCCATCTAGGCAAGGATCAGAAATTACCATTGAGAGAAACATCAAGCGAGAAAGTGAGGGTGTCACTGGAGGTTGCATAGTCTGCCTTAGGTCAGAGCAGCCCACGGAGCTTTCTGGGGTGGATACAACTGTGGGTGTGCAATTCTCGAACACTCGGGGCTTGCCACTGTGCACTTAGGAGAAATACCAATGAGTATCTGAGCAGAGAGGGGATCCTGTTGATTATTAGGCTAAGTATGATGGCAGACTGGGGAGGGCTTAGAGAAAAGAAGTGCGGCTATGGAAAGGCATTTGCCAGACTGCATCTTCCAAAGAGAAAAACCCCTACTATTGGGCAATAAATGAAGGGAAGCAATTTTGTGGGTATACTGGAAACAGATGGGATCCTCTTTTGTGTACCTAAGAATAGAGTAATTAGGGTTCAAGAAACATAGCTGCTGAATTTTGAGTAATTATTCTGAGAGACAGAATTTGCTACAATTTCCATAACAGAAAGAGGGAATGGTTGGGACAGGGACGCACACAGAGATTATTGGTACTAAACAATCAAAGCAGAAGAGAAAAGCGAATTAGAGACACATCTGTAACCACAGTTACATTCAGCTTGCCTTCAAATCCTTGTCGAAAAGACATTATAGTTTATGAAAGAGCCCTCCTCTGTAATGTTTGATTTTGACACACTTGCAGTCGTATAGTAACTGTATCATAAACTACTATACTTTCATTCTGTAGTGGTGAAATCAGACACTTTTACAGACACTGTAAAAATCTTTGGAGTTTAATTATTCTCCAAATATGGTAACAGCCACATCTATAGTTGGTGGAACTTGTTATGGACATTTGTCCTTTTAAATTTTGTTTTGTTTTTGGCTGCCTGCATGCATTCCCCTTCCCAGGATTAACTCTATTTCCTTGCCAAGATGAAATACACAATGGAGGGGAATAATTCCACAGAAGGAATTCATCACACTCTTGGAAAGGTGACGGTTCTGTGCAATCAGAAAAAAAAAACAACTGATGTACACTTAATAGAGTCAACTTGTTTGCCTAAAATCCACCACATCTTTGTTCGTATCTTTTTTTATTTATTTTTTTTTTTTGAGAGGGAAAGAGTGTGAAAAGGAGAGGGGCAGAGACAGAAGAAGGGAGAGAAAGAGAATCCCAAGCAGGCTCCACACCAGTGCAGAGCCTGATGCAGGGCTTGATCCCATGACCATGAGATCATGACCTGAGCCAAGATCAAGAGTCAGGCAGTCAACCAACTGAGCCATCTAGGCGCCCCTTATTCCCACCTTGACAGTTCAGAAAATGCCCAAACGACATAAATTAACTCTCTTGACATGTCAAAAGTGCACCGAAAGGAAGAGAACTCTACGTCTTGCCAGTTACTTCATCCATCTCTGAGTTTACGTTATCTGATGATGCCCATCCCTCCTCTGCTTCCACTGTGTTCCATGTTCTCCTCAGCACTCTTCCACCTATGAGCTAAGTGGCATACATGTCACTTTTAAGTAGTATTACAATAGTGCGGCTCAGGGAGAGGAAAGGGAAGGGAACCCAGGTAAAACATTTAATCTGTGCATAGCACAGCAAGGAAGCAAATATGAGTTAGTAGTTGCAATTGCTACTTCTGTAACTTTCCACTGAGTGTGAACTGGGTATTTATGATTGCCTTCTTCCACTTCTTCATCCCTTTGGCTGGAGTCTTCTGCGATGCAGATCTTTCTGAGTCCCAAGTGGGTTTCTCTGTGTAGATCGCGTGAGTCATGCATTGATAGTATCGCCAGGCAGAGCCCATGGGACTCCCTGGGTTGCATCCACACATTTTCCTTCCACCTATTGTCCCTTGATGGTCAGGGTCAACATTACCAGCCTAAATGTTAACCCTTCTTTTGCTTGTTTGTCCAGTGGCATGATGAAATAACCAGATTAAAAAGAAGTGGCTATTTCTTTGTCTCAGACAGCACATCTCAGGAGGTACAGGGGCAGGAAACACCACCTGCATGAGTACCTCATTGGGTATAATCATGAAAGAGGTAACCTTCATGGTGGCCATATACTCTGTTTACTGCGATTATGGCAAAGAAAGTCAAGATGTGAGCTGACCAGGAAAAGCAGTCCCCTCACCAAATGGTGTCTTAACAAAACTTGACATGCCGCATACTACCACTCACCAAACTCTAGGTTAGAAGACCTCCATCAAAAGCTGGACGAATTCCCAAGATGCAAGGATTCAGATATCATTTATTTTTATTTTCTTTAAAAAATTTTTTAAACATATTTATTCATTTTTGAGAGACAGAGATAGAGCGTGAGCGGGGGAGGGGCAGAGAGAGAGGGAGATACAGAATCCAAAGCAGGCTCTGAGCTTCGACATGGGGTTCGAACCCATGAACCACAAGATTATGACCTGAGCCTAAGGTGATGCTTAATTGACTGAGCCACCCAGGTGCTCCCATTTATTTTTCATAAACATGTTCAAAAGTGGCAATTTCTTTAGGGTCAAAAACACCTAAAACTTCTTGGGTAAAAACAACTTGGATTACATGGTGTTGTAAATTCCATCATTTCTTTAGCTCATCCATTGTACTTCTTTAGCTCTCTGAGTTTGAGTCTATCATATTAGAGGGAAAAACGTGTCCTTTAAAATACTTCATTTGTTTTTTTAAAAATAACCTATTCAATAAACATTTAGAGTTATATCTCTGTGGCAGACAGAATAATAGTCCCCCAGAGATGTCCACATCCTAATCCAGAAAACTGTGAACATGTTACCTTACATGACAAAAGAGATTTTTTTTTCAGACATCATTAAATTCAGAATCTTAAGGTGATGAGATTATCCTGGATTATCCGGATGGGCTCAATGAAGCCATGAGGGTCCTTATGAGAGGGAAGTCAGAAGGTGAGACTCATAAAGGGAGACATGACACTAGTCACAGAGATCATGAAGAAAAAGAGTGGGGATTGGGGAGAGAGAGAGAGTCACACAGATTTGAAATGCTATACTGCAGGACTTCAAGATGGAGGAAGGAGCTATTAGCCAAGGAGTGCAGAGTGCTGGTGACCTCAAGAAGCTGGGAAGGCAAGGGAACAGACTCACCAACACCACGATTTCAGCTAAGGGTGACCTATTTTGGACTTCTGGCCTCCATTTTGGACTTCTGATCTCCAGAACTGTAAGATAATAGATCTGTGCTATTTTAAGCCATTAAGAGATTATGACAATTTAGTCCTTATCCAGCATCTTCTTTACCTTTGTCTGTCCCCGTGACTACTGAGTGTTCAAGCTGGAAGGTCTCATGGAAGATGCCTTTCTCTTTTCACTCCTAACCAGGTCATTACACAGGCTTGTTGATTTTACTTTCTAAAACCCTCCCTGTTTCAATGAACACCTCCCCATCTCCACCATCACCACCCTAATCCAACTACAGTTACTGTTCATCTACACCATTCTTAACTGTTTTGCTCTTCGCCACATCTTACACATTCTCTGCACTTCATCCAAACTTATCTTTCATTGAAATATGATCAAAACCATTTCACCCTCCAAACAACTGCACTGGTCTTAAATGAAAACACTAATCCGCAAGCTGAATTAAAGGACTTGCATCATGCAATGAAAGCACTCTGCTCCAGCCTCATCGATTGCTCTCTTCTCTAACTTCTGAAGGTCTTGTCTGAACTTCTTTTCTGTCCTGCTGACATGTGTTCCTTCTTTCCCTAAGGTCATTGTGCCCACTGTTCATTTGCCTGGACAAGTAGAAAGTAGATTCTCTGGCCCAGGAAGCAGTCTCAGGAGCTGGGGTTGGGCAGAGGAGTGAGCAAAAAGCCCAGAGATTCAGGACATAGTTCAAGGGAACCTGATGACCTCATGTTAGATGGAAGCAGGTGAGGAGCCAAGCATGTATGGAATTTAAGTCCGAGGAAGCAGAGAGAAGATCTTCTGCCGAAGGGTCAGCTGCAGAACAGGGTCATAGAGGCACCTGGGAAATGACATGGGAATTTAGTTACAGGTCCATGGAGAGCTCTTCTGAGCACATTCGCATGTGAAATAGAAAAAGTAGAAGCCTTGGAGGGAGTGAGGAGATGGGGAGTGAACAGAGAAGCACAGAGAGTAGGAGAAATTGTTGTAGGTAAGCCCCAAGAGAAGGCTGTTCATGCCATCAGACATGGAAAGGGAAGTGTTGGGGTTGATGGATATAGAGGTCAGCAAGCATGGTGGGTGGGCGAGGAAGAGGAGAACGGCCATGAGGAAGCTACATAGATACACATATAAACACACATATACACACACATGCCCATACATGTACAAAGTTTTAAAAAGTCAAATGACATAAAGGCTAATAAGAATAAATGTTAACTCCCTTGTCTCAACCTTCTACCTCCAAGACTTACTCCCTGGAAACACATTCAATGTTTTTAGCTGTTTACTTTGATATTTGCCATTGTATGTCTAAGTAATGTTCATTTTGGACATTTCTATTGACTCCCTTTCATGAAAGATGAGGTGTAAGCACTCAGAAATTCCATGTACCCACACACACACATTTCTCTACGTTTATTTTCCCAAAAAGATTATATATCATTTTTTATTTAAATAAATATTCAGTATTTACTATGTGATTAATATTCATGGTAAGCCACAAAGGACACTATTATTACTCTTTTTTTCTTGTTTAGTTTTTTTTGTCATTAAATTTCTCTGGGCTGATCATTAATTCTTCCCCAACTTCTCCAATAGAATTGTATATTCCTCTCAATACAGTAAGACACATAAATAAATCTATTCTGGTTTTATTGTTGTCAGTGGTGTTGAAGTCTTCCTTACTGCCATTCTCATCCATCTTCTCCAAACCAGTCCAAAGGCTATCACCCTGGTGTATATATATATATGCGTGAGCGTGAGCACGCGCGCGCGCACACACACACACATATTTTTTTAAAACCAGAATCCTGTGGATTAATTTCCATAGACTGTATATCGGAGTCTTGTTGCCTAGACTTTCTTTGTTTTTCTTGACTTACTCTGTCATTTTGGTAGCGCCACTTCCCTACGAGCTTTCTAAGAACACATACATAGGAGGTGAAATTATGAAATCACAAATGTCTGAAAATGTAAGTAATTTATACTCCTACTTACTTGACAGTTTATATTGGAGAATTCTAGGTACAAAATCATTTTCCACAAGAATTTGAGACATTGCTCCATTTTCTTCCAGCCCTTAATATAGTAATTGAGAATTCTGGTACCATTCAGATTCTTGATCCTTTACATGTGACACATTTTATCTTCATGGGAGTTTTTGTGATTATCTTTTTATCTTTAGTAATCTTAAGTTTAATGGTGACAAATCTTTTTTATATTCTCATTAATTCATCTTCAGGAGTTTTCTTTTTTAATTTTTATTTTATATATTTAATTTTTTTTTCATGTTTATTTTTGAGACAGAGAGAAACAAAGCATGAGTGGGGGAGGGGAAGAGAGAGAGGGAGACACAGAATCTGAAGCAGGCTCCAGGCTCTGAGCTGTCAGCACAGAGACCAACGTGGGGCTTGAACCCATGAACCGAGAAATCATGAGCTGAGCCGAAGTCTGATGCTTAACTGATTGAGCCTCCCAGGAATCCTCTCAGGTATTTTCTAAAAAGACATTTTTTTTAAATTTTGGAGAAATATTACTGCTGTTAATAATTTTCTTCTCTCTTTTTTCTCTACTTCCGAAATATTGGACCTTATTAGCTGGTCCCTTTGTTCTTTCTCTTTTATTTGCCTTTTTTTTGCCCTTTTGTACTCTTTTATCTTGAAATTTATCTTCCTAAACTTCTACAGAGTTATTGATTTCCACTATAATAAATTCTAAATTTCAAAAGCTTCCACTTATTCTTCAGATGTTCCATTTCGATGACATCCTTTTGTTTCTTTACGACTATAGTAGCTTCTCTTATTTCTCTCGTAAGGATAACCATGTTTTTATTCTTTTGCCTCTTGCTTCATATCAATTTCTCTCTTTTCCTTTACTGTTTGTTTTGTCTCTGCCTCTCAAGGTAATCAATTTTCTCAACTATCTGTGGAGCTTTGACTATTGATTCAGATTCATTATTTATTGACTATTGTTTTATATTCATAGTTTACTGGCTCATATTCACATTTAGGTACTAAAGAATCCTGTCTGGAGGGGCATCACTTCTATAAAGACTAAGTAGGTCATTGCAGACTAACCTTCTACTAAGTATAACTGAAAAAAAAATGACAATATACATAAAACATCTGCTGAGTTGTATCAGAAGGCTACTCTGCCATCAAGGACAGGAAGGATCTTCAAGAGAGATGAGAAACATTTAGAGGTAAGCCTTGCATTCTTTGGAACTTTTCCCCTTTTCGAAGCACTTGCAAATTCTTACACAGCACAAGCTGTACGCATGCTGTACTTTCGGTGACACCATTTACCCTCTTGAAAGTGCACTCCTGATGGCCTAGGTGACTGTGGCTTCCTCTGCGCCTGTTAGAGGAGAAGAAACCTAGACAGAGACTTTGGGCCTTATGTAGTTTACCTACACCAGCAATCCTAAACTCCAGTCTTCTGCGCCTTCCTCTACCATCTGCCAGGGAAACCCAACGCATGCTCAGGCTTGTCTAAGAGTGAGTTTACCCCAACCGCTGGGACCCTGGACAGAGTATATAGTCCTGTGTGGCAGGAATGTACCCCCAAATCAACGTAATTTTGCTTACCTGGATTTATTCTAGCCTCCTTGATCAATCACCCTCAAATTCTAATGCCAACAATCCATGCAGTGCTGGCTCCTCCCAGTACACACTAGCTAATCCTTTCAGCTCCTTGGTGAGAAACTTTTTCCCTCCCTTTTTATATCCAACATGTCCCCAGCCAGGTTATGCTGCGATTTAACTCGAGGTATTCACCTGGAAGGCAGGAAAGGGAAAAGTCTCCACAGTGTCCTCGGCATTGTAGAAGTAATAGCTTTTACTGGAAATGGGAGGGTTCAGAAGGTTCTGAGAGTTCAAGGGTATCTGCGGAGCCAAAATCTTTGGGGTGATCCATCCACATATTCCCATCTCATGTTTCAAGTCTCCAGATTTTCCTAACCATAGCTCTGAACTTAGCATAAACAACGTGGCTTGGCTTGCATTTAAGCATCTCTGGAGGTCTGCAACTCTTGAGTTTGCTCCTTAGCAAACTTAGTGTCCACTCTTCAACTGCAGCAAGATAAGGGCCTCTTTGTAGGCTGCCAGAGTCTCTCTAACTCTCACACTTCGTCTTTAACTATGTGGTTACGATCTTCATTTTCTCATCATTCCTCTATGAGGTGCCAATACAAACTAGTCAACTCTGCTGTGTTTGTGGGCATCGGTTCCCTCATAGCTTTTTTTTTAATGTTTATTTTTGAGAGAGAGAGAGAGAGAGAGAGACAGAAAGAATATGAGCAGGGAAGAGGCAGAGAGAGAAAGAGAGGGAGACGCAGAATCTGAAGCAGGCTCCAGGCTCTGAGCTGTCAGCACAGAGCCTGATGCGGGGCTTGAACCCACAGACCGTGAGATCATGACCTGAGCCGAAGCCAGATGCTTAACCGACTGAGCCACCCAGGCTCCCCACCTCGTAGCTTTTAAATACTTGATTATCTTGAATCATTGCAAAGGCCATTCACTTCTACTGAGACATTTTTCTGAGTCACCACCAGAGAAATCTTCAGCAGAGGGGCCACCGCCTCATGTCAGGGACTACACATGCTCCACTCAAGATGGAGTTCTCCTTGCAAGCCCTGTGGTGAAAGCGTGAGTCTCCAAACCCCATGGTAGCATCTATTCTCTCAGACGACCCTGAGTACCCTTTCCAGTACAGAGCCTCTGAGAAGAGACCTCAGGACAGGACTGGATGTGCAAGAGATGTACTGGGGGTGGGGGTGGGGGTGGGGGTAGGAAGCACCTGTGAAGGATGGAGGAGAGGGGACGAGAGGCATGAAGAGCCATCAGACCACAGTGCAGGTCTGGTGCCTGATGGGAGGAGACAGGAAAAGAAGGAGTGGATAAGAAGAGTCCAAGATCACAGTGTAGTTGTGGAAACGTCTTGGCCAGGCTGTTGGAAATCCCTGAGCAAAGCTTGCCTATTGGAAGAGTCCCCTGGCAGGCTCCTCCCCCTGGAATCTTCCATCAGTGGCTGGATGTAGTCAGCGACAGTGATACATATGTGGCCACAGAGATGGGATTTGAAGCCGCTCCTTCCTGAGCGCTCTCCTGTTTCCTCTTGGAAGCCTGACTTCTCCTATGTCCCCAGACCACCCATCTGTACCATTCCAGAAGCAACTTATGATGACATTTCTACTCCACTAAAAGAATTTCCCTTTCCTATTGTTTTATACAGCCTATAAAGAAGCAATTTCAAAAATTTACTTTATTACAAGCACTGCATACAAAGCCCTGTGGAGACAAAAATGTGTTGCATGTGGCCCTTGCATTTAAGGAATTTAAAACTAGTGAGATAGATGATATGAGAAGACTATTTTAACATAATGTGGCAGGTTTTTATGGCACAGAAATTTAGAGTGTGGAAACATAGCAGAGGGTCCCTGAATCAATGTGGTCAAGATTCCTGCAGGAACTGAGTCTCAGCTAAATGCTGGATGATTCTAAGTTAGCCAGACAAAGATAAGAGGGACCAAAATTCCAGAAATGGGTGACAGAATAGTCAGGGTGTGGTGGTGAGAAATGTCCTGCTACATGTGGGAAGCTGTAAGGCAGAGAGGGCCGGTGGGAGGTTGGGGGCTGGCCTGAGGGCCTGAGAGGAGACCAGAAAGTACATGGGCCGGATCTTGAGGTCCTTTGGTGTCACTTCAAGTAATTGAGGAAGAGTGACATGGTCTGGCTTGGATATTGATATGGTCTGGCTTAGGCCATAAGGAGTAAAGAGAGAGCAAGGCAGACTGGCAAGCAGCCATGTGGGCCTGAACCTGGTGGGTAAGAATAAAGGGTAGCAATTGCAGCCAATAGGCCAGGCTGGAGCCATTACCCTGCCAGTCAACATGCACATGGTCATTCATCCTCATTGTTGCAGAGCGAAGCCATACTTTCTGTCCTGTGCCGGCTCATTCTTCACATCAGAGAGGACAAGCCCATGAAGAGCCTAAAGTAGTGTTTGGCACATACACAGGAATTTCACTCCATTTCCTCCGTCCATGTTTTTAAGTAACCTTCACTTTCCCCTACTGCCGTGCCTTTGATGGTTATTTTAGGGTAACAGGAATGATAAGTAAACATGCTCAGTGGATCTTCTTGTTTCAGATTAGTATGAACCACAGCCCACCCATCCATTGTTACATTACTTCTAAAGACAAGTATACACACACACACACACACACACACACACACACACACACACACACACACACCCCTCCATCCATCCATCCTTTTTCTCCCTGACTCTTCTATTACAGTTACTCTTTCTTCCACCATTTGTGGGCCAAGGATCCCAAAGAGTTTGGAGGATACCTAGAAATTCAAGATGTGCCAAGGTTCCATGCAATTCATGTATTCATTTGATTTAATTTTTTTTAATGTTTTATTTATTTCTAGGAGAGAGAGAGAGAGACAGCATGAGCAGGGGAGGGTCAGAGAGAGAGGGGGTTACAGACTGAAACAGGCTCCAGGCTCTGAGCTGGCAGTCAGCACAGAGCCCAACGCGGGGCTCGAACCCACGAAACGTGAGATCATGACCCAAGCGAAAGTCGGACGCTTAACTGACTAAGTCACCCAGGCGCCCCATCATTTGACTTAATTTTTTTGAGCACTCACTCTATGACATCAGACAAGAAAACTCTTTGCGCTCCTGGAGTTTTGGAAGAGCTGAGAGGGCTAGAGGCCTCTGGTCACACACTGACTTTCTCAGTCACTTGGAGGCAACGCGTTCCAGGGCTCTTAGCTGATGGCAGTGAGGGAGCCAAGGGGCGTGGGGTGTGTTGTCTTGTTTGGCCAGTGGAAGAGCATGGTGATTTCATTTTTCAATCTCATGGTGCTACCCCAGGAACAACGGACAACGAATTCTCATGTAACCACACTGTCTTCACATATGGGAGCTTCTCTGATACGTCAAGCGCCTGAGCCCCTGAGCCAGCTCCAGTGGAAAATTTGCTATCATGTCTAGATTAGATGCAGATCCACGAATCCATCTTCCTACTGTGGGACAAGACTTGTCACAAATAGCTTGGATTTATGGGCGCTCTTCTGCAGCAGAAACCATTTCACCTTTTGAGGTAACCTTTACAGAATCGTAAAATCAATCAGTTTTATTTGACATCCAAATCAGAGCTCTGCCCTAAATAGATCGCTAGCATTTTACGTGGAGAACAAAACAGAGGAGAGGAATGTGCCCAGGGGTAGGCGGAAGAGGACACAGGAACAAGAGCAGGACTGTGTAGAGTTCACACAGTTGACCGTCAGACAGCACCTCGAGAGCGCTGTGCATTGGGTTCCTGTCTGTGATTCTGGATCTCCCCCCTCATCCCGGATCGGACTGATGAAAATGAGGTGGCAGGCTAAAAATGAATCGCACACAGGTTGATTCCCCTTTTAATCCTGTTTGGAGTGGGGCCCACAGGAATCTGTGTAGACTCTTCTGGTGGGAAAGAGGCACAATTCTAGATGTATTCTCTGTAGACAGATGGGATATATTCAGCTTAGTAAGTTTCAAACCTTAAATGAGTCATATGGTGAAGACTTCAAGAAAGGGGTGTGAAGTATGCAAACATCTGTGTGTATGTAAGTGTGTGTGTGGTGTGTGTGTGTGTGTGCGCTGTGGATACACATGAATAAGATCTTGGTAGTTTCAAAGAAAAATTTTACAGTTCTAATGCTTTTGCAGAATGATCTTCAAAGGTATTTGTTCAACTGAAAAGCCAACATAACATAGCGGTTATCAACGAGCCTCTGGCCATAGGTTTTCTGATTGCAGATTCCAACTCTAAAGCTTACAAGCTGTGTGACTTTTGGCAAGATGCGTAACTACTCTACCTTTCAATTTCCTCAGTTATAATAATGGCACCTATCTCATTTACGGGTATTAAATGACATAAAATCAAGTACTAATAGCGCCTGGATCATGATAAGTGGCAAGTGCTATGTATTAACTATTGTTATAATTAAGTGGGCATGGTTGAACTCTGGAGAAAATGCTACAGTTGGAATACAGAGACAGTCTCATGTAGGGCTTGAGATCAAACAAACCAACATTTAGATTCTAGCACTTATACTTGCAACCTCAGGCAAGATACCTGTTTATTTGGGGGATAATTGTGTCCCATAATTATTACAGGGAGTTTTTAATGAGATAGCCTATGTAAAGTACCAAGCATAATGGCTAGCTCATAGTTGGTACTCGATAAATGGGAGTGATAATTACTAGTATCATTCACACACACGCCGTTGAAATAACATCACAAACCTATATGTAACTCTTAACTATATATTAGCACTTAGAATTTAGGATGAACTCAGGCAAGTAAAATATTGACGTCCTAGTCACAGAATAGTATCCTAAAGTAAAAAAGTCATGATAACCCTATGATGTGTAGTGTCAGAATGACCAGAACAGCCGCTTTTAACATGGTGAGCGCTTCAGTCTTGGAGTTCTAATGTCGTAGGCGGTTGTTGCGAGGGTGTGGTGGCGATGTGGCAAAAAATGACTGAGAGTTTCTTTATGTGCAATTGCATTTCTTTTCCAAAATGTGCTAAGTGGAAGCCATCTTACTGGGATTAAAGTTGTAAAATTGAACGCACCATATGAGCTCCATGCTAAAAGACCACATCAAACTATATGGCACCATTTTAGGGAAATAACCTCCCAGAACACCAGCCGGTCAGCAGCCCAGTAAAATAAAGCAGCTCCTGTTACATAGTCACCAGACAAAGGTTGGGAAGGGTGGCCCCAGTCATGAATGAGATGTAAGAGTAGGAAAAAAGAAGACCATTGGGTCCTGTTGTTAGACCCTCTACATTGATCTTTTCACATACGAACCATAAACACCGAAAGGATGGAGAATTTTAAACATAGAAGACAATATGGGGCCACAAACGTCCAACTTTGGCTCAGGTCATGATCTTGCGGTTTGTGGGTTCAAGCCCCACGTTGAAGCTCAGAGCCTGGAGCCCGCTTTGGATTCTGTGTCCACCTCTTTCTCTGACCTTCTCTTGCTCAGGCTCTGTCTCTCTCTCTCTCTCTCTCAAAAGTAAATAAACATTCAAAGAAAGGCAATATATGTTCATTTTGTATTCATGATGCCATTTAGGGACATGAAAAGTTTTCAAAATACAGTAATATGTTTGGTTTCAGCCACCTCGAGTTTTCTTAGAAAACTATGAAAGCAGAGAAATTTTGTTTTTGCAAAATTTCTAACCTAATTTATCTCTGATTGAGGACATTTAGGGAAATGCCCGAACACTGATAGGTAGATATGAAACCATCATATTGTATGTGTGTGTGTGTGTGTGTGTGTGTGTGTGTGTGTGTGTGTGTGTGTGTGTGTATTTATTAAGACTTTATTTTTTAAGAGCAGTTTTAGGTCCACAGCAAAACTGAAGAGCAGGCATGGAGACTTCCCCCGCACATTTAAGCCTCTGCTATCAGTATCCTCCATGGAGTGGTACATTTGTTTTAATCGATGAACTTATGTTAACACATCATTATCCCCATAGTTTACAGTAGGGTTCACTGTAGGTATTGTATGTTTTATGGGTTTGGATAAACCTGTAATGACATGTGTTGTCCACCATTATAGTATCATCCAGAGCAGTTTCACTGCCCTAAAAAGTCCTCTGCACTTGGTCTCTTTATCTTTCCCTATTCTCCATCAACCCTTGGCAATAACTGATCATTTTTACTGTCTCCATAGTTTTGCCTTTCCAGAATGTCATATAATTGAAATCATACAATACAAAACTCTTTCAGATTGGCTTCTTTTACATGATAATATGCTTTTACTTCATGTCTTTTTGTGGCTTGATAGCTCATTTTGATTTAGAGCCAAATGATATTCCATTGTCTGGATATACCAGAGTTTATATATTCATTCACCTACTGAAGGATATTTGGTTGCTTATAAATTTTGGCGATTATGAATAACATTGCTATAAATATCCATGTGCAGGTTTTTGTGTGGATTTAAGTTTTCAGGTCCTTTGGGTGAATACCAAGGAGCACGATTCCTGGATCACATGGTAGGAGTTGGTTTCATTTTCTAAGAAAATACCAAACTGTTTTCCAAAGTGACTGTAGTGTTTTGCCTTCCCTCAGCTAATGTAAAGAATTCCAGTTGCTCCATATTCTCATCAGCATTTGATGCTGTCAGTGAGCTGGATTTTGGACATTCTAGTAAGTGTACAATTGTAGTTCATTGTGTTTTAAATTACATTTCCATGATGCCATATGTGAGGACATATGATATGGAGCCTCTTTTCATACATTTATTTTCCATCTGTATGTCTGTTAAGGTCTTTGGTCCATTTTTTAATCGGGCCAAAGAATTTGAGTTTTCTTATTTTTGAGCTTTAAGACTTTTTTTTTTTTTTTGCATATTTTGGATGACAGTCCTTTACCCAATAACATCTTTTGCAAATACCTTCTCCCAGTGTGTGACTTGTCTCCTCATTCCCTTGATATGGTCTTTCTCAGAGCAGAAGCTTTTTAATTTTAATGAAGCCCAACTTATAAATGATTTATTTCATGGATTGTATCTTTGGTGTTGTATTTAAAAAGGCATTACAGTGCCTAAGTTCATCTAGACACTATGTTATTATGTATTATTATTTAGGAGTTTTATAGTTTTGCATTTTAGGTCTAGGTCTGTGATCCATTTTGGTTTAATATTTTTGAAGGGTATAAAGTCAGTGTCTAGATTCTTTTTGGTTTTCCATGCATGTGGATACCTAGTTATTCCAACATCATTGGTTGAAAAACTATTTTTGCTCCGTTGTACTGCTTTTGTTTCTTTGTCAAAGATCAGTTGACCATATTTATGGAGATCTATTCTCGAGCTCTCTATTCTGTTCCATTCATGCATTTATGTGTTCTTTCACCAGTATCATACCTCCTTGATTACCTTAGCTTTATAGTAGGTCTTAAAGTCATGTGGCGTCATACTGTATTAGCTGCTCTGGGTCTTTTGCTTCTCCATGCAGAGTCAGCTTTCTGATATTCAAAAATAACTTGCTGACATTTTCATGGGATTGCACTGAATCTATAGACAAAGTAGAGAAGACGTGACATCTTGACAATACTGAGTCTTCCTATCTCAAACATAGATTATCTAATATTTTAGTTCTTTGATTTCATTTGTCAGAGCTTTGTAGTTTTCCTCATATAGATCTTGTACTGATTTTGTTAGATTTATACCAAAGTATTACATTTTGGGGTTTGCTAATATAAATGGTGTTGTGATTTCAGCTTTCAACCTCACTTGTTCATAGCTGGTATATATGAAAGTAATTGACTTTTCTGTTTTTTTAAAAATGTGTTTAATGTTTTATTTATTTTTGAGACAAAGAGACAGAGCATGGGAGGAGGAGGGTCAGAGAGACAGAGAGATACAGAATCCGAAGCAGAGAGAGAGGGAGATACAGAGCTGTCAGCACAGAGCACAAAGCGGGGCTCGAACCCATGAACGTGAGATCAGGACCTGAGCCGAAGTCGAAGGCTTAACTGACAGAGCCCCCCAAGTGCCCCTTGACTTTTCTATGTTAACCGTGTATCCTGCAGCCTTGTTACAATTGTTTATTAGTTCTAGGAGTTTTCTTTTTGGCTGATTCTTTCAGATTTTCTTCAGGGATAGTCCTGTCATCTCTAACAGAGGCAGTTCCATTTCTTCCTTCCTAATGAGTAGACGTTTTATTTCATTTTACTGTCTTATTGCATTGGCTAGAACTTCCTGCACAATATTAAAATGGTGGGTGAGAGGGGGTATCCTTGCCCTGTTCCTTATGTTAGTGGGAAAGCTGCTAGTTTCTCATCATTAAGTAGAATATTAGCTATACATTTTTTGTAGATATTCTTTCTCAAGTTGAGGAGATTTCTCTCTATTCTTAGTTTACCGAGAGTTTTTATCATGGAAATCATCAATTTTTAAAAAGCTTTTCTGATTAGGGGCACTTGGGGGGCTCATTCGGTTAAGCAATCGACTCTTGATTTTGATTCAAGTTATGATCTCATGGTTTGTGAGATGGAGCCCCATGTTGGGCTCTGTGCTGACGGCGTGGAGCCTGCTTGAGATTCTAGCTCTCCTTCTCTCAAAATAAATAAATATACTTTAAAAAATAAAAAAAAGTAAAAGCTTTTCTTGTTCATCAGTGTTCTTAGTGTCTAGCGGAGGGTCTCACACACTGCTACATGTTTTGTTTTTGATCAAATGGGACATTTGAATGAAAGGTATGAAGCCACCTGAAATAATGATCCACCCTATTAGATTCAGCAGAGTAGTGTCCAATAAGAATTGTAAGAACACAGTTGTCAAGAAAGAATTGGCTGAAGTTATGAAGCATTCAACAATCTGACCTAGATATATTTATGATAAAAAGTCACTGGTCACCGAAATGACCATTTACAGGGATACTGCATAGAGGGCAGCTTGCATGCAGCCTGCATGTGCCTGAGAGGAATCCAGAAATAAGAATTCATCCAGCTGAGGGGAAAGCAGGTAATCTTTGGCCTCAAAGGGCACGGCTTCCCATCTGAGCTTTAGCACTTTCTTTCTTTGATGTTTTGTGACAAATCCTTTAACCTGTCTGAGATCCAGTAACCTCTTTTGTGACATGGTGAGAATAGAATAGACCTCCCTAAGAGACTGCTGGGAAATCAAATAAGACAATGCATAAGAAAGCACTTTGTAAATAGCTTCAGTGCCATAGAAATGTTATTTGGTTTGTTTCTAAAATTTTTTAAATGTTTTATTTATTTTTGAGAGAGAGAGGGAGAGAGAAAGCGTGAGCAGGGGAGGGCCAGAGAGAGAGGGAGACACAGAATCCGAAGACAGGCTCCAAGCTCTGAGTTAGCTGTCAGCACAGAGCCTGATGCGGGGCTCAAACGCATGAACCATGAGATCATGACCTGAGCTGAAGTCAGATGCTTAACCGAGTTAGCCACCCAGGTGCCCCTTGGTTTATTGTTTCAATAAAGTATGAGCTAATAGTCCTTGAGAAAACAATGTACCACATTCTGTTGTAACTAAACACTGACAGGAAATTGGGGCTCTGAGCTGTTACGTGTTTGCAGGATATCTGAATTCCTTCATTAATTCAACAGATACTTATGATATGCTTACTAGGTGCCAGGGGCTGTGTGAGTACTAAAGATGCAACAGAAAATAAAACATTCAAAAACCCACGCCCTCATGAAGATTACTTTCCATCAGGGGTCCAGACATTAAACAGAATTTAAAATCACATAGAACATTAGAAGACAGCAAGTTCAACAGGAGAAAATCAAAGTAGGAAAAGGAGGTAGGGATAGTGAGTGCAGTATTTGTACAATATTTGTAGTCTCTTTTGTTTACATTGTATCTGTTCTTTCTTCATTGCTCTCCGTTTGTTGACAATTCTAGGGAGCCACAAGGGAAATAAAAGTTAATTTGGGAATTAGTTGTGTTTGATGAGGTTTGAAGCTGATCTTTTTAAACTTCTACATCACTTTTTTTGATTAAAGCACACACCAGCAAAAATTGTAAAGCTTTCCTGTTTTTTCCCCGTGCCATAGTGTATGCGAAATTAAATTAATCAATTTAAAACTTGACAAATATATAGGTTAAAGGGAAAATAATGCAGACACTTTCGAAAATGAAGTAGAATGCCTTCATTCCTCAGATTTCATTCCCTGTTTTCACAATGATCTCCACTCACTGAGACACGAGATGGGGAGAACATGATTTCTGCCACCATGTCTCTGATACATAAAGAATGAAAACTTTTACTTTAAAAATTTTTAAATGTTTTATTTATTTCTGAGAGAGACACACACAACATGAGCAGGGGAGGGCCAGAGAGAGAGGGAGATACAGAATCCGAAGCAGGTCCCAGGCTCTGAGCTACCTGTCAGCACAGAGCCCGAAGCAGGGCTTGAACACACACACTGTGAGATCATGACCTGAGCCGAAGTCAGGCGTTTAACCGACTGAGCCACCCAGGTGCCTCTGAAGGTTTTTACTTAAAACCCAACTTTATGATTAAAATAAAACTCAATTATAACCAGTTTAAATGTGCTAGATAAGCTGGTTTACAAAAATATGAAATATAATATGCAAGTCCAATTTGAGATTAATTTTATTTTTTGAAAACAATGAAATACCAATATATAAACAAAAGGAATTACTTCCCTATAATATTTGTTTTTAATGCTTTATTCCTTTTACCTTTTAGGTTTTTCTGTAAGAATTTATTTCTTTTTATTTTTTTAAATGCATTTCTAGGAGAGAGAGAGAGAGAGAGAGAGACAGCATGAGCAGGGGAGGGTCAGAGAGAGAGGGAGATACAGACTCTGAAACAGGCTCCAGGCTCCGAGCTGGCAGTCAGCACAGAGCCCGACGCGGGGCTCGAACCCACGAACCGCGAGATCATGACCTAAGCGAAAGTCGGACGCTTAACCGACTAAGCCACCCAGGCGCCCCTGTAAGAATTTCTACTTTCTGGTTCCTGTTTCTCAGGTCTACTTAAAAAATAGATTGTTAATTCATCTTCCAATAATGACAATGGCACCATTATGGACCATGTAGGTGAATATTACAAGTAAGAGGCAATTCTGACAGAGATTCGATTTAGTTACCTCTTTAAACCGAAGGTCCTCTCCTATGTGTGTTCTGCTTGATTTATTTTGTTATTTTAGTTATTGGCCGCAATTCCTGAGATTAAATTGAATGATTCTTTGTTATTTTGTTATTTAATTACTTTTTAGTATAGGCAGGTATCTGCTTGATATGTTAATGTTCATTTACTCATTAACCCAAAGAATATTATTGGTCGCTTACTCTATGTTGGATAAATTCAAGGCATCATTCTCTTAATTCTGTAACGGGTAACAGAGCCCAATGGAGAAGTGAGGTAGAAGAGACCTTCAGGCTAGTCTGTCCTTCAAGCTGTCGGGGGCTCTCCCACACCTGCATGCTGCAGTCACAATTAGTCAGAAGAGCAATGAACTGATGATGCAGCACATGGATGGCCTGTGCTTCATCCACCTGTCTCATCCACACTTGAAACTAAGGTAGAATGACAGCCACCCTCTATTGTAAGAACATGGCCATGTTAGAATGAGACTCTCTAGAAGAGCCTGTTGGAATTCATAAGATTTATGTACTTCCTGATCATTCAATTATTTTGAGAGAAAATGTCCTGAACAATACATCACCTGCATTAAAAATTACAAAGTCTACCACTAATAATGTCTTTAATCAACACGGAATACCATTTTCGTATTCCACAGAGACTCATGCAGCGTTTTCTCCTCTCCTATTAAAACTTTCACAAAGTGGTACTTTGTATTTACATAGCAATTATCCCCTGTGATTAGAAAGGGTTTCTAGTTACTTGCCTTAAAACACTGATAAACAGTAGTTGTTTCACACACAATTTCAGTGATGGAGGAAGTCTATCCAGAGTAATAGGTTACAGGACTCGGGTTTCAGAAAAGATTTCAAGACTCTTGATATACAAAGGTAGATCCTAAATGTTATGGAGTGTGATTTATACAAAGAGAAAATGAGAATGTTAGAATGGCGGTAACTTTTTAAAGCCCATGCCTCTTTTCAATAAGATAAATATATTACATGGTGCTCAAGTTCAAAACTGATAAATAGCATCGCTCCTTGAGGGGTATCCCTACTGCAGATGAGTTCTCTGTCTTTTGTATGTCCATACTGGTGAAGATTTGTCACTCTTTACTTTCTCTCCATCATTTGTAGTATTAAAATATTAATTTTTTTCTAGGAATAAATCTGTATTACAGTGTTGAATATGCTTTTCAAACCACTCATGCTCCAAGTCTTCCAACTGAAATTCTGATTTACTCTGCTTTCCTCTGAATAATTAATTCAGAACCAAAGGACTCAAAAGACATTGGAAAATGATGTCAGGAAGATTTTTTTTTTAAGAAAAAGTAGCTCATCTTGGGTCAGTGCTTTAGATAATAGACTTTAACTGTGTCACAGACAGAGAGAAGAAATGTAATAGCAGAGCCCCAATTAAATTAAGGTGACATTTCCCCCTTTAAGGGATTATTTTAAAAACCTTAATTTCTCCTCATTTCCCTCAGGCTAGGTTTTTGTATTGCTCCTTAGAGTTTGTTTTGGAAATAGAAGTTGTTTTCTTTTTCTAAGTGTGGGAAGTAGGGAGAACTGACATATGATGCCCCCAGGAGGCCCACACCAGACCTTTAAAGTGGTCTGGGAGACCCGATCACTGATGGGATCGCATCAGGGCAAAATCAGAACGGAGGTTTCCTGGAGCTTAGAGCCATGCTTCCCATTGTCATTATTAGGAACTGGGAAAATTTATCACCATTTTAATGGTAAAAATTTGTTTAAATTGGGATCCCTCTAAAAGGGGGAAGACATAAAAATTAGTGCAATACTTTGAAAACGTTTCTGTTAGGCTACAGCACAGTAGAAACATCTGCACTGTGGCCATTTCCCCCCCTCCTTTGTGCTATGGCTGCTGCCTCACTCAGACTCGTCATTAAGTATTTAATTTTTTTCCTTTTTGCATTAACCTCAATTGCTCATTCATTGGCTCATTCTGTATTTATTAAGTACCCCTGTATGCCAGGCACTATGCTGGGAGAAACCAGTTAATACTCCAGGTTAGCAACACCTAACAAAATCACAGGTTAATTATTTGTACAGATAGGCATGTAAATTCGAGCAATCCCCATGCGTAGTGTCTTAGTAAAGTATATTCGCATGGAGAAAGCATTAACCAACTGTGCTTGGGAGTTTTGAGAATGGTCAATGCGTGAGTTTCTTAAGGTTGTCGTAAACAGTACCACAAATTGGGTGGCTTAGAACAAGAGCCATGTCCTGCCACAGTTCTGGAGGCTAGAAGTCCAAGATCAAGGTGTTGGCAGGGCCATGCTGTTTCTGGAAGCTCTGTGAGAGACTCTGTTCCCTGCCTTTCTCTTGGCGTCTGGTGTTATCAGTATTCTTTGGCATTCTTTGCATTGTAGACGTATCACTCTGATCTCTGCCTCCATGGTCACAAGGCTACCTTCCTTCCTTTATTTTTCTCTTTTTTTTATTTATTTCTGAGAGAGAGAAAGACAGCATGAGCAGGGGAGGGTCAGAGAGAGAGGGAGACACAGAATCTGAAGCGGGCTCCAGGCTCTGAGCTCGCTGTCAGCACAGAGCCCAACACAGGGCTCTAACCCACAAACCTGAGCTGAGAGATCATGACCTAAGCCAAAGTCAGACGCTTAACTGACTGAGCCACCCAGGCGCCTGAACCTTCCTTCCTTTAAAAAAATTCTTTTGCGTGTTTATTTATTTTTGAGGGACAGAGAGAGAGGGAGACACAGAATCCGAAACAGGCTCCAGGCTCTGAGCTGTCAGCACAGAGCATGACCCGGGGCTCAAACCCACGAACCATGAGACATGACCCGAGCTAAAGTCAGAGGCTTAATGGACTGGGGAGCCACCCAGGTGCCTCAAGGCCACCTTCCTTCTGTCCATCTGTGTCTTCACAAGGATTTTCTTTGCTATGTTTGTGTCTCTCTCCTCATATATGGACGACAGTCCTACTGGATTAGGGGCTGGCTCTTCTGCAATAGGACCTCAGCTTACTTAACTACATCTGCAATGACCCAGTTTCTAAATAAGGGCACATTTGGAGGTACTGGGGGTTAGGGTTTCAGTAGTTACTTTCTTTACAGAGGGTAAAAACTCATCTGGGTCCCGACTGATGAGCAGGAATTGCCAAAAAGGAAGAATGGTCTGTGCAAGGTGTGTGTGTGTGTGTGTGTGTGTGTGTGCGCACGCACGCACGTGTGCTGTGGTGATAGACATTCCAGGCAAAGGAAGCACCATGAGCAAACTCTACTTTGTTGTTCACAATGGCACCTGATGAGACTCTTATGCCACCTTAAGCCTGGGCACAGACCAGACCGAGTAATTCTGGGCCTCACACTTCAGTGTCCTTATGTATCTGAAACATTGCAACGCAAAGGTTTTCCCTTCAGTCTAAACCTTCTAAAGAAAGTTTTCTGCAAGTGATTGACGAGTTGAGCAAATAGGAATTACCTGGAGAGGATGCAGGAGGCAAACTGGGCCCCCAGGCTGGAGGATACGGGGGCAGTTGCTGGGAGGGTGCAGGTGTGTGTGGAGGGAGGAGGCGACCCCAGCCTCTGCTCCTGGGAACCAGAGGAAGAGCTTCCGTCTAAAGTTGGCCACCCAAGTCCCGCAGGCAACATCTAGGCAAACTGAGTTCCTCTTATAACTGCAGCCTGCTTTCCCCCGCTCAGGTGGCAAAGTTCTGAAAAGTGCTTAGAACTGCCTGACTTGGAAACTAGTTGGAAATGTGAGGTGTGGACGAGAGGCACCTGCCTGGACTGCCACCTTCCAGAGCTGTGCAGACCAGCCCCCGTCCAGATTTTTCCTCTGCCTGGACCCGCTCCCACCCTGTCCCACCCCAGCAGATGTGCTCTAGGTCCCTCTAAGGCTTCCCTGGGGGAGATGGGGCTCCATGACCACCGGGCTGGGTTTCATAATTTGTAGATTTAAATACTTGGCATCAGACCTCTATCTGTCCTCCCTCCCCAGCCCACAAATGTTATGGCTCAGAAGGGAAAGGGAGGGGTGCCTGGGTGGCTTAGTCAGTTAAGCGTCCGACTCAGGTCATGATCTCACAGTTCGTGGGTTTGAGCCCCGCGTCAGGCTCTGTGCTGACAGCTGGCTCAGCTTCAGATTCTGTGTCTCCCTCTCTCTCTGACCCTCCCCTGTTCATTCTCTCTCTCTCTCTCTCTCTCTCTCCCTCTCTCTCATTCTCAGAAATAAATAAAACATTAAAAAAAAAAAAAAAAAGGGAAAGGGAAAGGCGGGCCAGGTCCTGTAAGGTGTAGCTTGGCACTTGCCCTTATTGTGAGAGGTTCTCTGTGCTCATTGCTTTGTTCTTCTCCTTTAAGTCTTAAGTATGGAGCATAGGTTCTTTGTTGTGACTCTGTTGTCATGTCTGGTTGTGATGGTGGTGGTTGTAAACCTGATCAGTCTGCAGCTGAAGGTGGGCCCATGCTCAGGTTGGCTTTGAAATGATCTTCTGTGGTATCCCCTCCTTCCTCTAAATTTACATACACACACACACACACACACACACACACACACACACACACACACACACACACACACCTGGGAAGCTGGGGCTTTTCAAGACCTTTGTTTCTCACCATCCTGCAGGGCCCTGACTTTTCCAATCTCTCCCATCCTACTGAGGGTCTTCTCTGGTCACCTAGCTCTCAGCAAGGTATTAAGAATAGACCTGTTTTATGTTAGATCTTGAAAGTAGATTGCTAAAAAAAATATAATTCTGCACCTGTCTGCACTCTTGGAAGCTACAGGCAAAGATGAGTATATTCACTCCAACCAGCCCGAGTCAGTGGAGAGAGGCTGAGCTGCATGATGTCCTTATACTTCTTAATGGCTGTCCTGGATTCCTCCTGAGGACTGTGAATGAACAGTGAGGAGCACACGGGACCTATATTTTCCAGATTTGGGACCTGTGCTTAGAGTTTCATAATTTCCCTAAACCATACACAGCAGGAAATGCAGTCATAAGACAAAGAAACCTATGCATATGGATGTGTGTATTCAAAGTAACAGGTGTTATATAGAAAATAACTCAATTCTGCACATAGGCACCCTCTCTGCAAGAATTCATGTATATGAGTCACTGCTTACATATTGAACATTTCCACTTTTCCAAGGTTAGAGGCCAGGAACTAGTCCATTTCCTATTCCCCCACCAGACTTTCCATTCTTAGGGTTGGTTGGATGTAGATCTCAGCTGAACGTCCTCCTCACACCCTGTGTCCCTGTGTTACAATACAGAGTTTTTATCTCTAAGAAAAACCATTCATTATATTTACAGAATGGACCCCAAGCACCATGCAAGTGTGTCTACCAATTCCAAGTAATTTTCAAAGCTTAGGGCAACTGAAGCCATGGCAAGCTTCCATTTGTCAATTGCTGGTAAGTCCCTGAGGCCATCAGGAAGGTTTGTGTTCTTCCAGCATAAGGACAGAATTCATGATCATCTAGAATACGCTATTCTATTATATATGCATGTCAATGTGATGCCTAACTTGTTCATTCATGAAAATATTACAGCCATAATATTAATTATAATGAAAGCTCATAATAATCTGTATGAGATTTGTCCCAAACTATTATAATCCAGTAAAAGAAGTAAAAGCTACTAGAAAAGCTGAAAGTTCCAACATGCTCTGGGGATTTCAGACTGTAAAGTTCAAACACTTTCATGGAACCATTCAAAGATTGTCTTTACTGGCTCTTGCAAGGTACAACTGAGATGCAAAAGGAGTTGATGGCGGTTATAATGAACAAGCAATGGGAACCGAGCCAAATACTTGAAAGTCTCTAGAGGTGTGTGGGCAAAAGAAGCTTCTGGGTTCTTGAAAACCAGAGTATGATGTCCAATGGGATTAATTTTCCTTCCAGTGCCAAATGCCGTTGGAATTAACCTGCACTGGCTTCAGTGAAAGACAGCCTCCTAGCCAGTGCTTCTCCAACTGTACTGTGCATACAGTACAATTGTACTGCACTGTACAATTACTGGGCATTGTGTTAAAAAGAAGATGGAGGGCTTGAGATTCTCTTTATCTAAAACCTGCCAGGTGATGCTGAAGCTGTCGCGCAGAGACTGCAATGTGAACAGCAAGTACCAACAGAGATCTCCCAACAAAACACGGAAATTCCCGTCTTCAGTATCACAACAAACCTTTGCAGGACATTCTCCATCCCCACTGAAAACTGAAGTGCCAATTGCCTCCTTTCACTTTTGCCTAAACTATGGGGTCAGAAAAAAATAGGTTTTAACAAGTAAACAGTTTTGAGTGAAATAGAAGAAATCCCTCTTCAAAGGGCTGTAAAGCCAACCTCTGGCTGCAAGCGTGCTAAGAGGAACACGTTTGGAAAGCTGAGCTTCCCAATTTCCATTCTAAGGTGTTCATCCTTGAGAATGAAGTCAATGCCAACAATTATGGTTATCTTGGCTCTAATAAAGTGGAGGGGCAGCCACCCAGGCTGTGCTAACAGTGTGAGAGCTACAGGCAGATGGACGGTGGCCAGCCAGTATGGCACGGCTTAGCAATGCCCATCCGATGCCCTGAGGGCAAGTCGAAAGGTACGTCCATGCTCAGAGAATAAATGGGGGCTGAGAACTGGTTGAAATGGTTTGTTATTGCCTCATAAATTATGTCCTGTAAAATACAATGGTCCAAATCCTGCCTTGAGTTACTCACCCACAAAGCCAAGAGAGTTAAGCGCTGAGATCCAAAAGAGAATTGATGGATCCAGTATTTTTAATTTTCAAAAGATGCCTTTTGAGTTGGCCATATACCTCTTAAGCATATTTATGGGCTCACCCATCTAATCTTTTCTGTGTGTGTGTGTGTGTGTGTGTGTGTGTGTGTGTGTGTGTGTGTATGTGGGTGTTTCAGTGCCTTGCAATCAAGCTACTGAAGTTAGTGCTATATTTCCCACACTGTTTTCAAAGAGTTAAAGGCAAATAAATGTAATTAGAGATGAAGAAATGTCTGCTCTTTATTTCTAGTAAGCAGAATCTTCCTGTGTTGGTGGCCTTACATTTATTCTTTCCTTGAAGTAATGGTTCCTCTCAATAGAAGCAATTTGAGATTTATTAGGGGAGTTTCTTTTGCAGTGAGTGGGTAAGCAGCCAGCTAGTTCAGCAAGGTGAGCTAAATTCAGTTTGGATTTTCCTTACAGCTCAACTGAAATCACTCAGCTGCCTTGAGAGACAAATGTCTGATTTCAGAAGGCTCTTTCTCTCCAGAGTTAACATTATAATGGACATCTGTCTCCTAATAGCTATACTGTCTTTTAAACATAAGAAAATAACTTCCTTCCCAATCCATATAATGACTTTGGATTTAGACAAGGTTGAAAATGAGTGGAACAAAATTATATTTCGGATAAAAAAGTTATTTAAAACCTGGATTATATATATGTGTGTGTGTATAGTGTGCATATATACATATAATATAATTATATATAATTTATATTAAACATATATTAAACACATGCACACACATGCACATACACACACCCCTTGGTAAAGAGAAAAAGAGAACAACCTGAAATGAGAGCATGGAAAATGTGTTTCTAACTCAAATAAAAATAGCTTAAAAAAAGTCCCGAAGTCCATGTGTACTAGTCTGGTGGTTCCTTGAAATGTAAGCCAAGGAAATAAAGAGCTCTAAAAATGAGCATTTTTAAGCACATGAGGCCCCTAGGAGTCTAGGCCCATCTCATAATTGTACTTATGAAAGCTGAAGGCACTGGAATACTCACACCCTGATGTATAGAAGAAGCCTTTGAACCAGATCTGTCCAAAGATTTCTCTTTAGGAATCAACACAAGTTATTGCCACTCTCCAGTGTATGGTTCCTCTACTCCTAGAATCACTTTCTTAATCAGCTAAGGTGAATTTCAGATGAACTAGCCCGTCCATCCATCCATTCATCCACCCACCCTTCTTTCCACCATTTATTCTTTCAAGAAACGGTTAGGTCATACACACCTTGTGGCAAGTACTCTGTTAGGCGCTGGGGAGAAGGGAGAACAAGTCGCTTCTCTCCTGTGTTGCCTTCTTTGCTTCTTCCAGACAGATGTAATCACTCCGTCTCTGCACTGCTGAAGTGAATCCATATTCTTCAAAACTCAACCAGGTGAGGGGCGCCTGGGTGGCTGAGTCGGTTAAGCGTCCGACTTTCGCTTAGGTCATGATCTCGCGGTTCGTGGGTTCGAGCCCCGCGTCGGGCTCTGTGCTGACTGCCAGCTCAGAGCCTGGAGCCTGTTTCAGAGTCTGTGACTCCCTCTCTCTCTGACCCTCCCCTGCTCACGCTGTTTCTCTCTCTCCTAGAAATAAATAAAAATATTTAAAAAAACAAAACAAAAAACTCAACCAGGGAAAAACTAGGGTTAACATCCTCTTGGGAAAACTAAAAACCCTTATAAGAATTGGAAGATTGGTCCATTGCCAGTCTAATTTTTGTACACATCTAGTTTCCTTTTATGACTACGGATTCTGAAGGGAAGAAATTCCATTTCACCTACCAAGTTTCCCCCACTTCTACACATATTTTTAAAAATTTTTAATGTTTTTATTTATTTTTTAGAGAGAGAGAAATAGAGACCGCATGAGCAGGGGAGGGTAGAGAGAGAGGGAGATACAGAATCGGAAGACAAGCTCCAGGCTCTGAGCTGGCTGTCAGCACAGAGCCCGATGTGGGGCTCGAACCCATGAACCGTGAGATCATGACCTGAGCCAAAGTTGGATGCCAAACCGACTGAGCTACCCAGGCACCCCAATCTACACATATAGACACACATAGGGATGAAGGAAGGAAGGAAGGAAGGAAGGAAGGAAGGAAGGAAGGAAGGAAGGAAAGAGAAGGAAAGAGAAGGAAGGGAAGGAAGGGAAGGAAGGGAAGGAAGGGAAGGAAGGAGGGCAGGAAGGAAGGCTGGCTTTTGGTTTCTTGAGCACACTGGAGCACATGGTCTGGAACAGACTATTTGTTCTTTAGAAATATATACTACATGAAATTGAATTCAGAGTCAACATCTAATGAATGAGGTACATAGAACTTGGTCATTCGAGTTTGGTTAAGTCCCTTCTACAAAGAAGTATGTCAAAGAGTAGTGGTAGCATATGGGAGAAATTCACAGGCTTTATACTTTATGTGGAAGCCAGCACATTGGTAAGTTTTCCGAATATCTGGAAATCTCATGATACTGTGGACATGGTGCCTCTGCCCCTTTGTCAATGGGCACCAGACCTCTGGGGTTGGGCATGACCCTTTATGGTTTGCTTCTGCCCATAGTCTACACTATCCTTTGTCCCAATCATTTAGAGAACAATCAGGTATTCACAGATAGTTTTAGCCTTATTAAAGGTATTCTATTTTCTCTAAATATAATCATTTTCTTTCTTGTTTTATGTTTACTGTTTAATCAAAATTACATGTGTTCATAGCATTAAAATGAAAATTTTTTTTCTGCAAGTCTTATTAAAAAATCCCAGTAGCCTCTTCTCCCCTGTCTCCCAACTACTTTAACTGTTAACTACATCCATCTGCTGACTTCTATTGATTATGTTGTTTGATTATACTCACATTTATATAAATAATGTGCTCATAGTGTTCCAGTTACTGTTTTTAGTTCTCCACAGAAGACTAGAATTTAGAATTTAGGGCTATTTTTTAGCCCTCCCTCTCACTGTAGGCAGACTCTCTCTCTCCCTCCCCCCTTCTCTCCTCACATTCTTCCTATACAATTATATTATAATGTTGGTTTGCATCAATATATGGTCTTTTATGTTGCTATTTAGTTGGAGAACACTATTTCCAACTGAGCCATATAGTGAACTATTGTTACATTTCCTTCCTTACACTCATGTTTATGTCCCTGGAGTTTGTGATCGTCCCTTCCCTTCCCTTCTCTCCCTTTTTCTTTCTGTAGAGGGAGTTGCTTAGTTTTCTATATGCCTATTACTAATTAATCCCTATATGCTTTACCATATATGTAAGTATCCTCTTAATAAACACACACATTCACTCCGCTATTGATTCTTCTGTTCTGAGACACTCCTGCAAGTGCTATGCCTTCCTGGCAGAATCTGATGTTAGTATTCTCGCCTTGACTGCTGAGATGCCCTGGGATCTCCCTTCACCATCACCCTCGGAGATTCCTTTGGCTACTCTGTGTTTCATTACTTGGTTCCTGAACCTACTGTCCATTTTTTTTATTTATATGTTCCTTTGTTTTACAATTTTTCTTCCTCCAATTGCTTCTTGCAAAAAGGTGCAAGAAAAGAAAATTTTGGTTTTTAAAAAAATTTTTTTAAGAGAGGAACATTTGGAGACCTGGGATATCCAACCATGTCTTTATTTTATACTCTCAGTTGATGGTGTGGCTGAAGACAGAATACTAGGTGGCCGAAGCCAGAGTACTAGATGGCTGAAGCCAGAGTACTAGATTGCAAAGCCTATACCCTTCCACATTTTGAAGCCATGCATTGACACGTGTCTCAACTTCCCAGCCTGAAATTGAGAAGTGCAATGCTCTCCTGAATCTTGATCATTTGTTTTTATTTTCTGAAACCTTCATGAAACGTTTTGTCTCTAGCGTTCTGAAATTGAACAGTGATGCACCTGGTCTTGAGCCTTTTCTCTCCAGCTTTCTGACACTTGGTAGTCCTTTTAATATGGAAACTCATGTACTTCCATTCTGGAATCTTTATTTACAGCATTTCTTGGATGGTTTTCTCGTCGCTGCTTCCTCTTTCTTTTTGAATGAAACTCCTGTTGTTTGATTTTGCACCTCTTGGGTAAATAATCCATTTAAAAATATTTTTCTTTTGTTGTTCACTTACTTGCCTTTCCCCCTTTCAAGAAACTTTCCTTAGTTTTATCTTTCAACTCATTCACTGAGATTTTCCTGCATTCCTATAGTACTTTGTTTTTTCGTTTTTAAGATTCCTTTCTGAACGTTCCTTTATAAAGGCTTCCTTTTCTTGTTTCATGAATGTAATAATCCATCCCAATGTTTCTGAAATGTTTTTTCATACACCGTTTTCTCTTTTTATTCCAAATTTCTTTTTGTTATTCTTTTCACCTCTGACTTTCAAGTTGGCATATTTCCTAAAATATCATCTTTGGATGTTTGTCGGTCTGTAAAGGGGCACTGAAAGCTCTTTGTAGGGAGGGCTTATTGTCACATGCTCCTTAGAGAGGAATCTGGTTGGTCATTTCAGGGTGGTGCTCGTGATTATGAGTATTTCCAGGCCCCCTTATATCTTATCAACCAAATTCTCCAGGAAAAAAACCTTCCAATCCACTACGTATAAGATATTATCCAGGCTGTCTGAATATGGCATTAATAGAAAACAAAATGGGGCGCCTGGGGGGCTCAGTCTGTTAAGCATCTGACTCTTGGTTTCAGCTCAGGTCATGATCTCACAGTTGGTGGGTTTGAGCCCAGTGCTGGGCTCTGTGTTGACAGCCGCATAGCCTGCTTGTGTTTCTCTCTCTCTCTCTGCCCCTTCCCTTCTCTCTCTCTCTCTCTTTCTCTCTCTCTCTCAAAATAAATACATAAACACTTTTAAAAAAGAAAAAGAAATGAAGGTGGAGGTTATCTCACAGTTTGGTGCATAAACTTCCATTTACCACCTCTGTCTGTAACATTCTTGGTGCTCCTGGAGCTCACATGTCTAATTCAAAGAGGCTAATTATGTGTATCTCTTTCCAACTCCGTGATCAGAGACTTTGTGTTGTTAGCTTACAATTAGCTTTGGTGGGAGTATTTATCCCTCTCTAGTTGGCAGTGACTACAAATGGTGTCCCTCGTCCCCAGCGCAAGCTGATTGTTAACAGAACTGGTGCTTTGCGGAACACGCTACGCCTTCCCTGAGCTGTGCCTGGGTCTTCCCTGTGCCAGAGCCCTTTGGCTTACCTTCCAAAAGCACACTTCTAGTCACCTGCCCAAGGTGGGGAGGGGGGGCGTGCTCCTGGGGTTATGCAGAATGGGAAGAGGGAACCTAGCATCTACCTGCCTCTCCCGTCTCTAGCCCTCTCTTCTCTCCCACTTTGAAAAGCACCTGGCACCATCGCTCCTGGTTTTCTGATGCACAGTCAGGTTGTTTCTCATCTCTACCTGCTGCTGGCTTAGGTTTCAGCTTCCCAAGATCTGCCAAGTCAGTGGACATTCATCCATCTGCTTTGCAACATGCAAAATTAGCTTTCTGTGGTCTCCTCTTTGTCGAAGGGGTTTTATGTTTTTTTTTTTTTAAACCCTTTACACTCCTTTTAGAGGTTTGAAGGAGGAGCTCAACTGTCCTTTTATTTTTCATTTTTAATTAAGACATAGTTGACATATAATATTACATTAGTCTCAGGCGTACAACATAGTGATGTGACAATTATATGTATTACGCCCACGCTAAGAAGTTCAGTTGTCCTTTGTCACCATCCAGTGTTATTACAATATTATTGACTGTACTCTGTAGACTATACTTGTCATCCCCATGAGACGATTTGTTTATTTATTTTACAACTAGGAGTTTGTACCTCTTAATGCTCTTCACCTGTTTATCCCATTCCCCCCACCTCCCTCCCCTCTGCCAACCACCAATTTGTTCTTTGTATTTGAGTCTGTTTCTTTTTTATCATTGCTGTTCTTTTATCTGTTCATTTGTTTTGGTTTTTAGATTCCACATATGAGTGAAGTCATATGGTATTTGTCTTTGTCTTAGTTCATTTGGCATGATACACTCTAGGTCCGTCCATGTTGTCACAAATGGCAAGATTTCATTCTTTTCTATGGATTAGTAATACTCCTCAGTGTGTGTGTGTGTGTGTGTGTGTGTGTGTGTGTGTGTGTGTGTGTGTATACTATCGATATCTATCTATCCTTCATCCATTGATAGAAACTTGGGTTGCTTCCATATCTTGGATATTATGAATAATGCTGCAATAAACATAGGGGTGATATGTCTTTTTGAATTAGTGTTTTCCTTTTCTTCAGATAAATACCCATAAGTGGAATTGCCAGGTATTTCTATTTTTCTGTCTTTTTAATGTGAACATCCAACTGAAGACTTCATGGTGTATTAGGGACTGGCTGAGAATCCGAGGGGTCTGGACCACTGAAACACTCCTCTTATCCTGGGCCCACCCAGAAGTGCCTCTCGAGACCCCGGGAGGCCCCACAGCCAAGGTGGGCTTTCATGTGCTACAGTTAATAGCATGCAGGTCAGCATGGCCCTTGGGGGCAGGCTCAGAACCACAGTAGTGAGGATGGAGTTACCATGGATATTTGCTAAGTAATTGCCTGATGCTATTCAGGGCTTGGCCAATTGCTACAAACTTGGTAACTCTGACTTCCTGAAACTCCGTCTTATTGGCCTTGGTAAAACACATACATATTTCCTCTTGGAAAAGTTTCCAAGTACCAGAGCGCCCGAAGAGATCCTGTGGATTTGAGCCATTACCTATTGGTCCATAAATTGGTTAGAATTTATTTGGCAATTGAGAAATAACTAATCTTGCTCCTGTTCCACGCAGCCTCAAGGTTCACACCATTCATCTTGTTAAATTCAGTTTCTCAGCTCCAAGAGGTAAGAAGGCATCTCAGCATGCATAACTCTGCTGAGCAAATGGCATTTCTGGGCTGATCACTTAACAAAAATGTGTGCTGGGCAAGGAAAAAGCCATGCTGATTCCTTTCATTCTGTGCCCAGTGGCCCTACCAGTGGTGAGTGTAGGACGGCTGATTACTGAGGATTGGAAAACTTTTCCACTTTTCCTTACAAGGCTGGCAATAGTTTCTGAGACAAAGAACATTCTTGGCCCCGCAGGCAACCATGCAGCACCAACGGATAATCAGAAAACATGCTCTAAAGGGTTGGCCTGGACTCTCAGGAGACCTTGTTCTCGGGGAGCTGGTGTCCGACATGATGGAGGCACCAACTTCACTTCTGGGAGAACAACTCCCCTGCTGAGGCCAGAGGGAAAGGCTTCTCTCCCCTTTAGAAACATCCTGTAAGTGTGGGAACCCAGGAGATCAAGGATTCCTGGATAAAAGCGGTGCCTCGCAGGGACAGGAGAGTAAGGCGTCCATCATATAAACGTGTGGGCTCGCAGCTCGATGCTCGTGGGCCCCAGCCTCCGCTCACCAGTTCCCAGCCATTTGCCCGTGGGCAGCTGGCCCTCTCTGAGCTTCATTGTCTTTGATGAAATGGAAGTAATAATAAGAGTTACCTGGGGGAAGCTGCGGGGCACAGTGAAAAGCAGGGAGCCGCCACTAAGAGTTTGCTGTTGTGGGCTGTTACTGTGGGTGACGTGGCTGACCCCAGTCCTCTCAGAGTTACAGCAAGGTGGCCTCTTCGGAAGGGAGAGGTCAAGGGGCAGGGTCTACTCTCTGAGCAAGTGGCAGGGCTGCTCCCCGAGAAAGCAGAGAATGACTGAGTGAACCTGAGGAAGATGCAGAGTTGACATTAAATATTTACGAAGCACCCAGAGCATGTGAGAAAGCAGATGGATTTCTCTCCAGGAACATTTCACTTAACTTCAGACAAGGCATTAAACATCCATCGGAAGCATGAACACATCCTCATGGAATCACTAATGAGGAGGTACCTTAGGAAGCGTAATATCACAGTCTTCACTGCCTGCCAGAGCGGAGTCTTGCCCTATCACTTTCTCTCCTCTGGTTTACACCCACACAGTTCACTGGCAGAGCCCTACATCTCGAAGACACGCAGCCACAGTGACAATGTATTTTGGCTTGAGCTCAGGCATGTTTCATCAAATACACACACAGAGCAAACATATTGTGTGGAAAGTTCCCAAGTTCAAAGCTGGGTGTGAGTTTTTGCTCATCGTTAGGCATTTTATTATTTATCTATCTATTTATTTAAAACTTTAAAAATGTTTATTCTTTTTTTTTGAGAGACACAGAGAGCATGATTGGAGGAATGGCAGAGAGAGAGAGAGAGAGAAACACAGAATCTGAAGCAGGCTCCAGAACTCACGAACTGCGAGATCATGACCTGAGCTGAAGTTGGACGTTTAACCAACTCAGCCATCCAGGTGCCCCTTTAGGTATTTTAAATACATTTTGAACGGTGGATCTTCCTGTGTGTGTGTGTGTGTGTGTGTGTGTGTGTGTACAAGTGTATGTGTGCTCGCATGTATGAATGCATATGGATTTATACTAAGAATGGACCTAATTATTACCTCACTTCTGCTTTTAAGAGCAGTCACTGCTTCCCCAAACATCTCTTTGGATTCCATTACATCCTATGCAAGGCACTCACTAACCCTGATGTATACCTTAGCATAAAAATCTTGAAATTTTCCATGGAAGATAGTAAATAATTAAGTAGCACTGATCCATATCTTATATGATACTGCCTCTTTGCTTCTTCATCTATATAGTCATGAATTTTTTTTCTTTTTAAAATAGACTTTACTTTTAGAAGTATTTTAGGTCTACAGCAAAATTGAGCTAGTGGTATAGAGAGTTCCCATATACCATCTGTCCCCCTCCCCCATTATCAACATCCACCACCAAAGAGGGACCTATGTCCCAACTGATGAACCTACACGGACACATCACGATCACCCAAAGTCAAGTTTACCTTGGGTTCACTCCTGCACACTCTATAGGTTTTGACAGCTGTATAATGACATGTGCCCATAGATTATATTAATGGGTTTTTGGCCTTACTGAATTGAAAGAATAGGACACCAATACAGGTTTTTCTCCCCAGGCTCTACTGGGAGAAGCTCCCCCAGCCAAGAAACACAGAGCTGCCCTTCAACTCAGAGCATGTTCTAATGATATAACAAGGCTCCAACTTAAAAAACAAAATGTCTCCACACACGCCTCCCATGAACACTGTCAGTGGCTGAGTGTGTTTCCCGGGACTGAGCGGGTGCCATTACTCTTCCCCCTGTAACCAATTGTTCAGCCTCCCTGCTTTTCAACCATTTATCCTCAACCACATGACTCCAGTTTTACCCATGGTCAAGCTCGCACACTGGCAGGTTAGGCTGAATGGAGCCCTGACCCAGGCTTGACGCTGTGGTTATTTCTGCCTCTTTTCTGCTTCCCTCCAGCATTGCCCAGAGCCAGGGGTCCTTGGCCATTCTTGTGCCTCTCCTCTCCTGCTCCATGCGTTATGTGTTTTTGGTTATCGTCCCTTAGTTCTGGAGTGAGCTTGCTCTCTTCACTCCCTCTCAGGCACCTTTCTTGTCTTCAGTCCATGAATTTCTTCTTTTTCCTCATGGAAAACATGCTCTGGATATGAGACAAAGCAACTTCTACCTTCTTTCCTTAGGTGCCCAAACGGACACTGGTTTTAATGCTCTTTCTTTCCTCTCCAGATATCAAGGGCAGAGAAAGCTCTGGTTTTCATTGGCTCCATTACATTATTATAGTGCCAAATATCTCCTAAACTATGACCAATGTGAGAAATGGACTATTTCATTTGCAAGCCGAAAAAAAGCAGGTAAATATGAGCATTTCTTTATTTAGTTAGTAGGAAAAAATCATTCTAGATTGTCCATGTGGGACCATTCCTAGCCACTGGTGGGCTATTGCTTTACACTCAGCCGAAGTTACAGCACCGGGTGGGGAGGCATGATTATAGAAACAGAGTTAGGGACAAATGCCAACATGAACATGTCTTATATAAACAGAGCTCAAATTACCTCCATACATTCTGAGTTTAGAAATCTCACCAATCCACAGATGAAAAATATTCTTGCAAGTATCTAAGTCTGGGATAATATAAAGTGAATGGACAGTGCACTGAGCACTAGAAGCACTGTTAAGAATTTCTCGTGCTTTGTGCACAGGCTTCACAAGCAACCGAAGGAACAGTACAGCCAATCAAAGTAGTTCATTTAACTTTTCAAATGTCCAGATGCTGTTCTTGTCTATGCTCCTGTTTGGATAACTGCCATTTTGTTCCCTTTCCAATAAAACCTGGTGTGCAAAGCCCCACCCCGCCCCCCCCACCCCCCCTCCCTGGGAGCTGCTGCTTTTACCTTGTTCCTCCTAAATTATCCAAAACAAACAGGGCTCTTTTGTGGTCCATGGTATACCAGGAGGCTCCCGAGTCTGGCTGCAGACCCAAGGGTTGCCTTTTCTGCAAAGAGATGGCCAGTATGACTTTTCCTGAGAAAAAGATATATCCAAACCCGAAGTAGCCCATAAGGCTTCATGTTAGTCTTACCACCTCATCCTCAGAAGTCAATAACCCCTACAGTTGATGGGTGACTGGGCGTGGTCCCCCGGGAACAGACCCATCCTAGGCATCCCGGGTTGCTGCCCTTGGCTTTGGGCAGGAGGAGAGATTAGCCATGCATTCTAATGAAAATGGCAGAACATAGTTTTGGATTTTGAACAGGGAAAAGGCCTTCGGTAAAATTAGAGCTCCAGGCAACCTTCCATTCCAATCATCCTTGCGACATATAGGGTCCTCCCTCGACGGGCCCACCACACAGATCTTTCATTCCCCACTGACCAGTCGTAAGGCCTCTTGATCAAGTGTAATCCCTGGCCAACAGCAACCTTCCCTTAATAAGTCATATTTTTAAGCTGCAAATGTCACTTCATTCTGAATGAAGAGTGAGTTTCATACGTGATGATTGGAAGGAATATTAGAGAAGGGTTTTAATATCGTGTCCATTATGGGCTGGTTTTGTTGTTAGAAAGCTTTTTCATTTTCTTTTAAAATAAAATTTGAATAGAATCTTACACGGAAGGCTGCTATACACATCACATAAAAGTGTAAGTGCCCTGGGGAAAACCAAGGTAGATCAATTGTTGGGTCCACCTAGCCCCGGAGATGGGCGTGATGAAGCCTTACCTTGGGGCATGATCTGAAGAACTTGTACTCAGATGACATGTCAGGCTCGTTCCTTCAACATACTGTTATTTCATAATGTACCTGCACTGTCCAGTCTCAAACACCATCTTGTGCCCATATGTTTTAGTTGGTTGGTTTGCGTATAAAAATAATGCCAACTCTTAAGTATACAGATTGGAGGCAAAGCTATGAAGATATTAGCTAGCAACCACTTACAAAATAAAGGAAAGTACACAGTGATATCAAGACCCATACACTCACTTTACATGGTGAGTTAGCGCCCCAGACATACAGGACAGAGTGCCCTCAATCGTTTTGGTTCCTTTTCCTTTGTCAGTTTCCGCTTTCACTTTCTTCTTGCCATCCTCTGCTCTTTCTTTTCTCTCTTATACTCTTTTTTTTTCTTTTTTCTTTTTTTTTGGTTCCCTCCTTCTGTCCTTGATCTTCCTTGATCTCTCTCTCTTGTTTTCTCTTTCTTTATCTTTAACACCTTTACTTTATTTCTTATTATGTTCACTTTTTGCATTTTCTCAGCTTCTGTCTGCTCCTTCAGTATCAGTCAGGCTAGGATAGGTTACACGGCGGTAACAAGCATCCCCACAATCTTGGGTGCTTAAAGCAAAAAGTTTATTTTTCAGTCGTTCTGCATGACCATCATGGTTTGATGGGGGGCTCTGCTCATTGTAGTCATCCAGGGATCTAGGCTGATGCAACAGCAGTTTTCTCAAATGCTGTTAGAACAAAAAAAGGATGAGGGATGCATACATTGTCTCCAGAAGCTTCCACCTAGACAGGAGATAACATGTCATCTGCCTCCTATTGCATAGCCAAAGCAAGTTACACAGGCATACTTCAAGTTGGTGGGCAGAGTGCACTTCTACCTTATGCCTGTGAGGTGAGAAAATCCAAGCACACACAAACACCCCAGATGAGTGTCACACTCATTACATAAACTCTGCAGATCTAGTCCAGATTCCTCCTGCTCCTCTGCTCCTAATCTTCTTTACCTCCAGCCCCGGCCCTTGCCCCCCTCACTGGTCACTGATTGAGGCCCGTCTCTTCCTTAGCCCCTGCCAGGCACTGGTCTATTCCAGTGTTGGTGCTAAAGTCGTGTTGCTGAAGGGTCCTGTGGAACAGACTCTCCCTCTCCCCATTCTACATGGCTTCGTATTAATAAACATTTAGACTCTTTCTCCAAAACCATCACTCAGCTGCCCTAAAATAAGTCACGGCAAAACCATTCGCACTATACTTTATAAATATATAGTAAGGGAGCAGAGCAAAAATGTAAGAAGTGTTACTTGGTATCAATTATAATTATAATGAATCCAGAGAAAGAGCTGCATTGTAAAATTATAAGGAAGTCTCTGAGGTAAAGCCAATCCTAAGCTATCCATAAAACAGTGTCTGAGAGCTGAAGAAAGGCAAGTATGTTTTATTTGAATATAAATGTTACTCACTTCATCTGCTTAGTCAGATAGCACTGGGGCCCAGTAAAGCAGAAGCTAAAATGCCACTATACCTGCTCCTTTGCCCCAATTTGCTGAAAGTCATGTGCAGTTTTGAATCTTAGACCTCTTTCCTGGATGGCATCCAATGGGATAGGGCTACTGAGGGATTTGTGAGATACTGATAGCAGGAAGGTTCTTCAGAAATTCCTTTGTGATACCTGGAGTGCTGTGGCTCACATCAGCTAAGGGCTACATGGTATGATCAGAGACAAATGGAGCTGACATCAGGAGTGGTCACATGTAAATGGATGCTTCTATGAGACACTAAAAGACAAAGAAAACTTCTCAAACATCTCCCTCAATGTTCACCACGTTGACACAATTTTATAACTAGACAATTACTCCTTTGAGAACTTTATAGTTTTGGGTTTTTTTTAGTTTTCAGAAGAACCAATAATTAACATTTTAAGGGAGGTGCAATAATTAACATTTTAAGCCATCACTGACTACCATGGTATTTCAGGGTTACCTGATACCATAAATCTGGACCAGGTAGTAAGTGAGAAGTGAAGAGTGCTCAGTCTTGAGGAAGTAGTTAGTAATTCTTGGGAAACCAGAACCAAACCCAAAATTTACCGCCTTCTCATTTATTTTCCCCGAAAAACATCTCTGATTTTTCTCAAGGCAAACTAGAAAAATTTGTGATACTGAAACAAAACTAAAATTTCCAAAGCGGCATGTGAGTCCTATTCCTTGGGCCACTAGAGATATCCCGGATTTCTCCTTAGGGTAAGTAAGCATGTTTCAATTTTCTGGTGAGTGTCCCTTCCGGTTGTTGGTTCCAAGAGGGGGACAGGAAGCTGACGTGTGGAGGTCGGGCTGGGAGGAGATGACCCCAGGCAAGCTGAAGATACACAACAGTGTGCATGTGGGGGCATGTATGACCCATGCTGGGCCGGCCCATGACTATTTCAAGTTCATGGGCCGTGTATGGGGAGGCGTGTCTGGCTTGTTCGACTCTAGGTTTTGAAGAACTGAAACCTAATAATGATTGAGTTTTCATAGTAATTCCAAATACTGTCAGATACACAGCTGGGGTGGAAATTGTTTTTAAAGGGCTAGAGACAAGATGCCTGCATTCAGTACTTCATGATTCTATTTAGAATTGAGAAGCCAGAGGTGAGTACCTGGTTTCAATAAGACAAGCCAAGTTCCATTCTTTGTAGGAAATCAAGTCCTATTGATTAATAAATGAAAAAAATGCAGAATTACTAATATCTTATCTCCACTAGAGTTTCTTGCTAAAGCAACCACTTTCTATTGTTTTGTATACAATTAAAATAAATAGTATAGTAATCATGTGCGTTAATTCTCGTTAAATGAGAAAGCGAGCATCCCTGGGGCTTCCACCTCCTTTTCTTTTTTTAGACCGCTTCCTTTTTACCCTCTCTATGTAGAGTTGTTACTTAATTTTTTCTTTTTTGTTTTGCAAATCAGTCTTCCCTTCAGCTTAGTTCCATAGATGACCAGCACTGGCGGCGCCTTATTTTAGGGAGCCAAATACACGGAGCTGCAAAACCCAAGGAGAAAAGGTGACGTGGCTTTGGCTGCCTCTGTCGGAGGGAACACTCCATTGTCCCTGGGTCACAGCTCTCCGGGCTCTGCAGAAGCCTGCTCTCGTCTCGGAAACAAACAGCCTCTGGCAGGTCTAGCTAATAACTCCAGTCCTGCTTGGGAGGGACTCATGACACAGAGAAGGCAAGTCAGTGTGTAGTCCTAAGAGTTCACACTCTCTATCCCTGGCCCTCCCCCCAGGCTTTGACTCCGAACCGCAGCAAACGATGTATAGACTCAAAGGGAGGAGTGACACTGTGTGTAGACTGTAGTGGGCACAGATGCTTCAGCCAAATTGGAGGCATAATATATTTACATCAAGACAGGAGAAAAAAATACGTGTGCTACTTTTAAATAAAGAATATTCAGCATACACAAAAACTGAAAGAATTCTACCATGTATTACTGCCTCTAAATAAATACTACTTTCTCAAAGGAACTGACACATTGGATTTGGGGCATTTTCCTACTCATATGAAGATGGCTTAAAATAGATTTGCATTTCAGATTTTTTTTTTAATCACTGAATGTACATCATGTCATCAGACCCATCCTATGAAATGCCATCCTAGGAGCAGCTCATGAGACCCTGTTGCTACAGCTGTGCCTAAATGTCACATGTAGGACAGGTGTGAAAAATGATTTTGATCACAACTTAGGGTCAAAATGATTACCTTTGGGTTCTTCTCCCATAATAATCTTTCCAGAGAGCTCATGGTTTAACTGTTTGTTCACAAATAAAGCATATTATTTTTCTTTTTTCCTTAAAAATTTTTAACGTTTATTTATTTTGAGAGAGAACGATAGAGAGCAAGTGGTGGAGGGGCAGAGAGAGAGAGAATCCCAAGCAGGGTCCATGGTGTCAGCACAGAGCCCAACGTGGGGCCTAATTTCAGGAACTGTGAGATCATGACCTGAGCCAGTAACAAGAGCTGGGCACTTAACCAACAGAGCCACCCAGGTGCCCCAGACATTATTTTTCATAAGAGAAAAAAATGGAGTTTTTATGATCTAAAGATGGAAAAGTATAGCCAATATATTGTCAGAAGCAAATGTATTTTCTTTATAAAAGACAATGCAAAAGCCTCCCTGGACATTATTTTTGTCAGAATCTGCCAAATCAAGAAAGAGAATGGGATGGGCACACAGAGCGATTCTCAGAAGCCAAACCGAAAAGAAAAAATGTTAAGACAGATAAACATTATGTCATGTTTCTGAAACTTCCTGATCATCCTTAAAGTAGACCATCTGTCCCTGATGACGAAACTCACTGGATGAGACCTTGAGGAATGTAACTCTTTGTAAAATTTCTGAAACATTGGATTTCTTCTCCAGTATTCCAACTCTGTAGCAAATCTGTTCCAGATGTAATTTTAGAAGCATCAGAGCTCTTGGCTCCCTGAAGGAAGAATTTCAATTTAGAAAAGGCATTATAGACTAACAAGAGAAGAATGCTCAAAACCTAAATTACCCCAAACAAACCAGGATGCGACATAAGGAAAGCAACTAGAGAATTCAGCAATAGGCCAAGGTGAGTTCCAGCCACTCTTACCACTGTGGGGACAAATACTCTGACAGCTCACAAAAATGGAATTTGGCAACATGACCCAAATGCTGAGCATATAGTCTGGTTTTGATGAACAAGTCACCTTTTGCCAAGTATTTTACTAAGGGTCACTTAGCACATGAACAATTTCAAAGTCGACATTCACCGAAGGGGTGTGTGTGTGCGTGTGTGTGTGTGTGCGAGTGTGTGAGTGACTATGCATCACCAGCCCTCTACAAAGGGGCAGATGGTACTGAGAAAAACGAAGTTGTCCTGATAGGACGCATAAACAGAGTAAGAATGGGTGAAGTCATGAAGGTTCAATAAGAAAAAGCCTGGGGGAAGCACAGGTGAAATGGTGGAAGACGTCAGGAGGTGACGACGACTTGGAAAATTCTGCAGGGACAGTGCTAAGCAATATACTCCACATAACCCTACAAGCAGTGAGAGAATGGATCCAGCCTCGAAGTAAGGAAGCAGATGAATGCAGCAGCCATGAAAACAGGGGAGGTGAGGGGCCAGAGGAGGGGATTCGGGAGGGTCAGAAGGAGACCAACAGCTGACCCTCTAATGCGCTGGGCAGCCTTGCACTCACCCAGCTCTCCTGTGGAAGCGCATGTGCGCTCTGGCTCTAGGCATCCTCAGCGCCTCACACAAGTTTCCCTCCCTGTGCTTCTTAAGCTGGAACACAGCACCCGAGAAGGTTCTTTCCACTGCATGTACAACAGCCGGGCACAGTGGTTTGGAAATCACAAAGACTCACCAAAATGAATCTGACAGGTTCCCAATATGCCTAATAGCCACTGTACATGTGACAATTAGGTCTTATAAATCACTGCATTGTTTTTGCACCACTAAACCAAGGTGGTAATTTTCCATTTCATTAGATTTATCAATCACCATAGTATATAGTAGAATGAGCATCATATACCCATTACCAAAAATAAATGGTTATTAACGCTTTGCCACATTTACTTTAATATTTTTTGGATATAGTATATAAAATAAGTTTCATGACATTTTACTCCTAAAGACTTCAGAAGCATCTCTAAACACTAAGGACATTGTCCTCTGTAATCACCATCCCCTTCTGCATCTACCAAAATTAACAAAAGCACCTACCTGTCATATAGTCCTTGTTCCGTATTCAAATTTCCCACACTGTCCCCCAAATGCATTTTATGGCTCATTTATTCAAAGTAGGATCCAATCAACGTCCACAAATGGCATTCGGTTATTACACTTCTTTATTCTCTTTGGATCTCGCAGGCCTCCTCCGCATTTCCCACCTCTGCCCTGTTATTTTTACGTTATTGAAGCATGTAGCAGAAGAGGTTAGCGGGGGGCCTGGGGAAGGGCCACCTTCTGGATTTGTCTAATTAACTTGCTCCTTGAGTCATTGCCCATAGTTCCTACATGCTCTCTTTCCTGTAAGCCGGAAGTTAGATAAAACCCTGTTCAAACAGTGCTGGTGAAAAGACTTCATTGATGATGCTGCATGCTCCAGAGCAACTTGCAGCAGGACCCACATCCCACAGATCATGACACAAAGATGGATCGCTGCGTTAAGGTGGTCATCGGAGCTACATAGTTCTGGCACCCACCCCTCACGCCTTAACACCCAAACCTGCTTAAAGTACTGCTGCCCACTGGCAAGCTTTCACGTGCTTCACCAAAAATAAGCCCGTGTAATTGGCAGCGATAAGTGAAAGCTATAAGTATTCATAGACTTCCAGCACCTTGGACGCTAAGGGCACAGTTATAGTTAAGAATAAACTAACTTAATATCAGCTGCTCTTTGGTTTGGTGGGAGGAAGGAGGGCAGTGAGAAGCAAAGAGAACACAAAGGAGTAGAAGTTTCATGAGTAATGAAGAGATGAAGAGACCAAATAAAAACAGGAATTTGGGGAAACTTTTTCTTTAAACTCAGAGAGTGATTTATCATGGGACCTGACAGTTTAGACTCTAAAATCAGGACACAGGGATTCACCAGCTCTCATTGTCTGACTCTACTCTTGGGCACCTAATTTAACATCATTGGGCCCTCCTGCCTCATCAGAAGCTGCCAATAATAAAGGCATTTCCCTAGTTGAGTCTCTGGGCAAATCAGTGTGAGAAAAATGCTCAGCACTGTGCCAGACACGCAGTAAGAGCGTGGTGGACAGAAGTTGCTACTATTGCTTAATCTTGCACTGAACTAAGGAGCCATTTTCTCATCCTGTATTTTCCCATCAAACATTCACAGGAGACTTTTTGAGAAAGTGGAGGGTGAGGGAAAGCTATCGGAAGCAGTGGATACATGGGGGTCAGGAACGTTTGTCCAAAATTCTCCAAGGATGGGTCAGGGACAGGTGGGGAGAGCAGCTAAAATGGAAGCCATCTTTCCCTCAATGACACAGGGCCAGAGTCTCTTCTCAGATACAGAATTTCCTTGGTACTCTTCTTCACATGTTCACCATGTCAACATGGTGTTGACAGGACTCAGTGGGCCCAGAGCTCTATCACTACCTCCAAGCTCCTTAGGGGACATGACCTAAACTTGGCAGGTCTGAAGGGAATACAGTTTAATGGGCAGTTGATGGTACAAAGTGACATCAATGAACCTAGTAATGAGCTTGGACAAGGGCAGTGAAACAGAACATGGTGAAATGTCATGGAGAAACATCGGTACATCTACTGTGGGTGCTCAGAGGGTCAGGCCCACGATGCAATGACTTCTCTTTCCTCTGAAGCATTTGCTTTCCCTTCTGCCGCAAACGGCTCCATGGGTCCCTCTCAGACAGGAAATCTCATGTTCCTCTGGGACATTCATAATGCGGTAATTCATTTCAATAATCAAGGCACTCTGCATTCTGTAAAAGGGAAAACCAATGAATTCTACCACTTGCAATTTTGCTCTGACAGGAATTAATGTGGAAGGTTTCTTATTTTATTGAGCCACCCACAAAAGGGAGCAGAGAAAGCCTCAAATTCCTCTAAAAGCTCGTATTCCAGCAAAATAACCCAGATAAACATTTACACTTCAGCTTTAAGATAGTTTTCCCAAGTGCCATTTTTAACTTTCAGAGCAGCATAATCTTATCAGGATGGCTGATCACCATCAGCTCCTAGAAGAAGGAGATGGTTACTAGACACTTACCCTGCTACCTCATCGCAGTGACCCTCATCCTGGGATGGGGACTCCCAGGAGCTTTAGAAGGTGACCTCCGTGAGAGACACTGTCCCGTGCAATGAAGATGAAGGACACATGTAGGGAGGGGGCAAGCTGAGGGGAGAGAGGGGAGGATGCTGCGGCTGATCAACTCTGCCTCCTCCTGTCTCCACCCATGGCAGACTGGGAAGACGCCCATATTTCATCTCATCAACACTCATCAGACCAGTGCCATCTGGTCACCTGTTCTTCAGGGACAGCCTCCAGGGACAGCCTCCATTTCTACTGTGTTAACAGGCCCTGCATGCAGCAGGAGAAAGTCAAAAAGCAGCTGGCTACTGGGAGCCCTTGGCTACTCTCATCGAGGATACTAATGGGCATACACTGCACACTGAAGGGGTTGGTTTGTTTTAAATGACATCTTATGAGAATTCTCATCAAGTAAAACATTTACTACCTAATTTGGTCTCTTCTAGGGCTTTGGACCAGTCCACAGACTCCTGGAAGCCTTCAGAACCTCTACAGTAAGAGCATGGTCATTTGGCCTCTTGAACTCCCCCTATCACCTAAGCACGGGAATGAGCTTGTGGGAGGTGTTCAAATATTTCTTGCTGGATTGAACAGAAATGGTCACTCATGTGCAGTTAAGTGTTCCTCAATAATTTTCATTAGTTGAATCATACATAACACTACTTTCTTCACATGTGCCATTTTACTGACTTTTGGAAACAACCAAAGTAGCTATTACCCCCATTTGAACACGAGAAAAATGAACACCACAGAGTTTTCACACATGTAGAAAATGCTGAAGCTGAGATTTAAATACAGGTCGATCTAGGTCCATACCCCAAAGTCTAAACACTAGGAAAAGGAAAGAAAGAGAAAGTGGGGAAAATGTCAGTCTTGTCCTCAATGGACTGATAATCTCACCAGGAAACAAGATACACTCCCATGAAATAATTGTTAACATGGAACATAATAAATGCCTAAAATAGGCACTGTGTTCAGTTCGCAAGTGTTTCCGGAGGTCAAAGCTTGTGTCGATTAATGCACACAGGATGGTCAGGGAGGCAATGAGGTTTAAGGTGGGGTTCAGAAGACCACCATGTTTTTCTTTTATTTATTAATTTATTTATGTTACTTTATGGTCACTTTCAAGCTAGGATGACAGAGTTGAATAGTTGTGACAGAGACTATATGGAAACTCAAGGCCTAAAATATTATCTGTCCTTTTTTCTTTTTTTTTTTACAAATAGTTTATTGTCAAATTAGTTTCCACATAACACCCAGTGCTCATCCCCACAAGTGTCCTCCTCCATGCCCATCCCCCTCCCCCCCACATCCATCAGTCCTCAGTTTTTGTCAGCATTCAAGAGTCTCTCATGGTTTGCCTCTCTCCCTTTCCCCCACCATTTCCGCCCTTCTTCTCCCCCTTGGTCCTCTGTCAAGTTCCTCCTAATCCTCCTATACGTGCACACATATGATATTTGTCCTTCTCTGCCTGACTTATTTCGCTCAGCATAACACCCTCAAGGTCCATCCATGTTGCTACACATGGCCAGATTTCATTGTTACTCATTGCCATGTAGTAATCCATGGTATAGATAAACCACATCTTCTTGATCCATTCATCTGTTGATGGACACTTAGGCTCTTTCCATGTTTTCGCTACTGTGGAGAGTGCTGCTATGAACATTGGGGTCCATGTGCTCCTATGCGTCAGCATTTCTGTATCCCTTGGGTAAATTCCTAGCAGTGCTATTGCTGGGTCATAGGGGAGTTCTATTGTTAGTTTCCTTAGGAACCTCCACACTGTTTTCCAGAGGGGCTGTACCAGTTTACATTCCCACCAACAGTGTAGGAGGGTGCCCGTTTCTCCACATCCTCGCCAGCATCTAGAGTTCTCTGATTGGCTCATTTTAGCCACTCTGACTGGCATGAGGTTGCATCTCAGTGTGGTTTTGATTTGTATTTCCCTGATGAGGAGCGATGCTGAGCATCGTTTCATGTGAGAAGACCACCATGTTTTTGATGAAAGTCAGTGTAAGGAGTGGGCTTGAGTAAGAGGGGAGGAGGATGGTAGTACCACACTTTCAGACATGGCGACTAGCTCTGCTCAGGTGTGATGCATCCTGGGGGCTGAATAGCATGGGAAATTACAGGATGTAAGGGAAAGAAGTGGTGAATGAAGGAGTTACAAAGCTCAGTGGATTTTAAAGGAAAAGATGAGGTATGCAGATTTAGGCAGGAGGAGCTATAGCATGGTGAAAACGGGGTTCCCGGATGAATTGTCAGGTGGTGGTGGGCAGGACTTACTCCAGGCAGGGACGTAGAGGCAGAGAATCTTTCAGACTTCCAGTCGCCAGAAGGACTGAGGAACAACAGAATACCCTCCTTAGCCATGCCAAGTGGATTTGGACAGCTCCATCGAGAAGGTGAGGACATTTGCCATGGCTAGGACCAGAGTTAGATATGGGTAAATATTTGCTTTGCCTGGAGACGATGGATTTTTAATAAAGAGAGTGTGACTCATGTCACAGAGTGTACCAACAATTTAGGAAAAAGCCACTTCAGAAAATGCCAGAATGGTGGGTAGTCTCTGTTGATGTGCTCTCAGGAAGGACTTGCACACACACATGTGCACACACACATATTTTCTCCTCCCAATGGTTCCGGCACCATTCTATCCTATGGGGTCACTATGGCCCTGACAGGGTCTCCTGGGGACATTTTGGGTCTAGTTTCCAGAGTCATTCCAGAGCCCTTGTAGATCACACTCCCCTGAAAGCTGTGCAATGTGTTGGTTGTGATTAGAGAATGCTGAGGACCAACCAGATCGTGTTCTATGACACCCTGAAAACAAAACTCGCCATGGTGTCTGCAGAGAGCAGAGTTCTATGATGGTCCTATGATCTCCATCCCTTGGTGTCATGTCTTGGGTAATACCCTCCCCCCTCAGGTGTGAGCAGGACCTAGACTTGCTTCTAACCAACGGACTATAGCAAAGTGATGGGACGTAGAGACTCTTTCCTGCTGGCTTTGAAGAAGCAAGGTGCTATGTCGTGAGAGGGCCAGATGGCATCAACCATGAGTGGTCTCTAGTTACTAAGAATGGCCCCCAGCTTACAGTCAGGAAGCAAATGGGCACCTCAGTCCTACAACAATAAGGAGATGAGTTCTGCCAGCAACCCGAGTGAGGTTACAAGTGAATGCTTCCCTATTTGAGCCTCCACGTAAAAACCAGCCTGGCCATCATATTGACTGTAGCCTTGTCAGACCTTGAGCAAAAGACCCTTCTACACAGTTGGGGAGTTCTGACCTGCAGAAATTGTGAGATAATAGAAATGCATTGTTTTAAGCCATTATGTTCATGGTAATTTGTTATGCAGTGAAAGAAAGCTAGCATAGCCTTCATTTTGCTATCTTCCCATAGGAGGCCCAAGAAAGCTCTGGTAATACAGGGAGTCTGAGACTTCCAAATAAGCTGGAAGAAAGGACGATGACCTGGAGTTAAAGCTGAGGGCATGGAGTCCAAATCATGTCAAAGACTGCTGGCTATGAAACCTTGGTCAAGGTGGGAGTCCAGTTCTCCCACCTCTAATGAGACAGAATTAGATGAGAAAGTTCTTCCAACTCTAATAGATTCTGATTTAAAACACTGATGAATGAACAAATTTAATATCTGTTCAGCATCTATTGATGCGGCATGCTAAACATTACTGTATTCTGTCTCATTTAAACTTCAGAAAACAATGTGCTCATTGTTATTATTACAGTCGCTTGGAGTGATAAGTAAACTGAGGTTTGGAGAAGTTTAATAATTTGCGCAAGACCACATGGCTTGAAAGTGGTAGAGCCTGGAATCAGTCTTACGACCTTTTCACTGTATTATGCTGGACCAGTGCCTGGGAGAAAGTCTACTCAACTATTTAACTAGAAGCAATCAGGGAAACAGAGGAGCAGAGAAACCTCAGGAAGGGACTCGGAGTTGTAATAATCAAGTGGAGAGCTATGTAAGTGGTAATTCAATCTGACAGCTAAGACTGAATAGATTCCAAGTGATGGCTTTGAAAAAGTTAAATCACCAGGAAAGTTCATCAGAGGTCATTTTAGAGTAGAGAGAGGAGAGAAATTAAGATTTTAGGAGACTATTTCCCACCACACACTAAACACTGATTGCTCTAAATGGCTTTCTATGGCCCAGACATGTCTCCTCAACTTTGGGTCTATCTCTGCAGCCCTCCTGGTGGTCCCAATTTCCAACCTGACATGTCCCCAAATCAAAGTCATCCTAGTACCCAAAGTCACCTTCACTGTAGGCCCCCTACCCTGGTTAAACAATTGATGATTAACTCATATGGCTTTCATCCCCAGTAACTCCCTTTGCTATCTCTACTTCTTAGTGGTCACCTAGACCTCTACCCTATGGATTTCCCCCTCCTAAATGCTTTGAATCATTGCACATGTTATTAGTAACTCAGATTTCCATTACTTCTCTGCTGGGTTATTTCAATAACCCCTTAACTTATTTCCCTATCCTCCAGCCCACCTCTCCACCCTTTTCTTACACAAACCCATCTTCTGCATTAATTCCAAGGTGAACTTTCAAAAATGCAAGTCACCACCATATTTAAAGCACTTTAAAGATGCTCCAGCACTAACTGGATGCATTTCAAACTCCTTGATAAGGCATGCAAGACACTTCTTTCCTGGCTTCTGTCTCCTTGTACAACCTCATCTCCTATCCCAATTTCTCTTGTCCATTTAACTCTATTCTTACCATATCTATATTGTACTCCATTGTCTGGGTCATTCCCTGCAACATCTTTCTATGTTTTGTCTACCTACTCATCAGTTTAAGGCTCAACTCAGGCATCTCGTCCTCCATGTAGTCTGTTTGTGACTCTTCCCTGAGCGCCATGGTGCACATCTCCAGGGTATCACTCACATTTTACCCTAAGGACTGCCATTCCCATAGAAAATCATGTCCCTGATCCCCTGGAGACGTACAGCAGAGGAGCATCACACGCCATCCTAAATGAGCTTGGTCACTCTCCCACTATGACTGCAATGTGGTAACTGTCTCCTCTTCGAGGCATTAAGCTAAGCTTTTAAACTCTAAAGGTCATGTCTTATTCATCTTTGAATTCTTAATGCCCATCTCAGTGTCCTACATACTGTAAGCCCTCAGTAAGTCTCTGCTGAGTAACTGACTAAGTGAACAGTTGGATGAAGTCATCAAAAGTCAGCCTGTGAAAGGGTAAGAACCTAAACTATACATCCAGATTTAGAATCCAGAAAAAAAGGAAAGTTTCTTGAGCCAGCTTACATTGGGCCTTCTGACCATACATCCTCGAAAGAACAATGCTAACTAATGGACTGGAATGCTATTAGTCTGATGATTTTGGTACAGAAAAATATTGCCAGCTCTTTCCATTTTGGGTACATATACAAGGCATTTTTGTTCTTGGTAAAAATCTCAGTGAACCTGGTTCCAGCCACATGGAATGGATTTTCTTTTGTTGTTTTTCCCTTCCTTCCTTCCTTCCTTCCTTCCTTCCTTCCTTCCTTCCTTCCTTCCTTCCTTCCTTCCTTCCTTTATCAACATAGGAGAAATCTGGCTATTTCAGCATAATCAAAAAATGTCTATAGAAGGTAAATTGGTGTCTTAGTAGCTTTCTAAGTTAACACAGGTAATTACTTAGTTGTAAGTAAAATATCCAAATCTAAGGCTATAGGAAAACTTAACTTAATTTATATATTAAGAAATTAGGGTTCCCATCTCACTGTATCTTCCTGCGGAACAGCTAAGTGCATGGTTTTAGACTGCAAAAGAGTCTGAGACTTTCCAAGGAGATTAACTTTATTTATTTATTTAGCAGTTTATCTCTCTCTCTCTCTCTCTCTCTCTCTTTCTCCAGGGAATTTTAACTCAGCCACATAAACAGCAGCATAGACTTCTTCATATTGGGAAACTGATCATAGACTTTCTAGCCTTTACTACTTTTTTATGGGCTGTGTGTGTGGATGTGTGTTTACTCCAAGGCCCCAGAAATGATCTGGTCTAGAAATTCTTCTGCCACCTGCTCTGGTTCAAAGGAGACCCATTGTCTGGGAAGAGTAGCTTCATAATTGAATGGCGTGTTCAGCTTCTCCTTAGTTTTGGAACCTAACACTAAGCTTTTCCAAAGTCACAAGCAGAATTCACTGACTAGCTCTAGTCTGGGGCTCTGGGGAAAAAAGAGGCAATGAAGACATGTCATTTTTTCTCAAGGCACTTACCTTAAATATCAGTAAACTATTGCCCCCTCTTTATTCTGACATATCTCCATGACTCCCAATTTTCTAGGCTGGAGACTTGACATCTTCAGAAATAGCCTGAGTGCCAGTCTCACAAGTCAGCGTTTATCTGCGAAATATACATGAGTCTGAGTTTCTGGAGTTAAATGTTTTCAGCTCCAGAGCATCTCCATTACAGAAAATATTACATTACATACCATGTATACCCCTTCCCCAGAGAGCTGCAGGTAAAGATTTACTCTCAGAAATCCTCTACCCCCCTTACATTTCTGTGTAAAAGCTGACAATGCCAATCCAACCACACTGACAGATCATACTGATGTAGCCATTAGGCTAATGTACTTGGGTCTTTGGGAAGAGATCACAACAATTATGCTTTTAAATATAAGCTCAACTAATTTACAGATATGGCCTGTGACTTTGGGTACATGGTAAAGAGTACTGTATATTGAAACAAAATGTTGTTCAAGTATCTGGTAGATATTCTTAGCTGAGGTGTGGTTGAATGCAAGAGACTCCAAGGTGGATATAAAGACAATACTCCAAAGAGGTACCATAATTTCCCAAAAAAAAGCAATGATTTCATATGTTCCGTTGGTATAATGGCAAATGCTGGCTGTACTATCTACAAACAGCACTACATTGGGAAATTGCACTTAATTGCAGCCACATTTGCCTGAACACCTCTTTAAAAATCTCTGAGCTCATAAAGTCTTATACGTTGCACGGTTATCAGAAAGATCCCGATGTCCTGTAAAGTGTTTAGAACTGAAAAACGGAAAGAGCTGGATTTTAACTTGGTTCTAGTCCTATTTGGCTAGGAAAACTTGGGCCAGTCATTTGAATTCTCTGGGTCTTACATTCTCTTATCTATGGGCAAAGGTTTTTGTGCAGAAGACCTCCAAGACCCGTCTCAGTTTTAAATTTGGTTATTAGCTGATTCCACCCTAACCCTGAACCATGTATTATATCAATAAAGATAAGCCAAAAGGCTGAGTCTTAGTTGCTTCAGGTATCAAAGAGCAGTATAGAGAGGTTAGTGGCTCACCAATATTTAAGGTAAGCTCCTTGAGAGCAAAGACCACATCTTTTTTTTTTTTTTAATGTTTTTTAAACTTTATTTCTGAGAGAGAGAGAGAGAGAGATATCATGAACAGGGGTGGGTCAGAGAGAGAGGGAGATACAGAATCTGAAAGAGGCTCCAGGCTCTGGGCTAGCTGTCAGCACAGAGCCCGACGTAGGGCTCGAACCCACGAACCGTGAGATCATGACTTGAGCTGAAGTCAGATGCTTAACCGACTGAGCCACCCAGGTGCCCCCAAAGACCACATCTTAATCATCTTTTTGCCAAGTGCCCAACACAGTGCTCCATGCATTCTAGAAGTCTGCCAAAGTTACCACATAGAAGGATAATTCCTAGTTAGAACTGTGGCTGGGAAGGGATTGCACAGGTGAGGAATCTAATACCCAGACTCTCTTGCTTCTATGGGGCCATATGACGAGTCTTCCCCAACTGGATACGTGTTCCTCCCGAGACAGGTGGATATACCTTCTCCACCTTCCCTTAGAAACCGTGTCCTGAAGATGACAGAATTCCTGGGTTCTTGAATGCTCGTGTGGAGCAAAATACCCCACTACTCACTTGTGTCAAACTGTTTCCAAAGCGAGAAGCAAGCTTCCATTAAGTTAAGCCACTAAAGTTTAGGGGTTGATTTGTTATGACAGTTGTTTTTACTTTAATGAGTACACAGAGAGTAATAATTGCTTCGATGCCAAAGCGCATTAGATTTGCAAGAGATAGGCTGAGGGAAAGAGGGAAGAAGGGAGTGTGAGAGAGAAAGAGAAGGAAAGAAGAGGAAAGCAGGGAGAAGAAGAGAGGAGAGAAAAAGAAAAAGAAAGCTGGTTTTGTTTGGAAAAGCATTTCATCTGGAAGACTGAAAGGTCAAGCTTGTAGGACTCAGACTGCAGAATTTTTACAATAAGTCTAGAACAGGGAAGTACCTAGGACATTATGTAAGCATGACATAAGCAGTTTCCTCTGCATAGAAAGGGCTGGGGCTTGAACTAAGAAAAGTTGCACAGAAGAGCCTTAGAATTGGGTCAATATCCCTGATTAGATTTGGTCCAGCCCCATTCCACAGTCAAAGCTGTGTTGGAGAGAGGTGCAGATAAGATGTTAGAAACACCAAACAGGTTAAGGGGGTACCTGTGACCCTCAGGGCTTCGGCCCACCATGGGACTGAAACCCTGGAGGATTAGAAACACTTTGCATTACGCTCTAAGCCAACACAATGGCCTTGCATGTTGAGGTAAAGAGGGCTCCAGATAAGTCCACTGACTCTCTGACTCCTCTCCATTAAGCATAGGAGGGTCTGTGGGCTGCAGAGGTCTGGGGCAGGCCAGGACTGGAGCTTCAAGAGATCTCCGTGCAGCAGCAGCAAATACAGGTGCATGGCACCAGGGACCAGCCCCCCACAGTAGGTGTAGAGGTCTTCACACCAAAGTCCCAGCTGCGTGGCCACTCCAGGAGAAGCCAGAACAGAGGTCTCTGACCAGACATCCCTTCCTGAGGCTGGTGGTTCACCTATACCCCAACTTCCCAGTGGACTGCGGCATGATCCTCAACAGACTGAATTTAAACCCAGAATTTCACCTGATAAAGTCTGGTCCTAGGCTGAACAATCCTCAAAAGACAAGATGTTCCCCTCCATCAGTACAAAGGAAGGCTCATGGGGAAATCTAAATCAGTCATAGAAAAATGAATTTCTATACATCCAAATTACCATGCATAAATTTTATGCCCATTAAGTACATGTAATATCCTTCTAGAAATAACACAGACCTCACCAAAAGGCCGAGGTTACTGCCTTATCCTGCAGTCCAGAAGATGTAAACCGGAGAACTGTCCTTGTCTCCATGACCAGAGGTGATGACTTTGTGCCCCAAACCTGCCTCTTTATTCCAGGCACGGAATCTTCTTGATTTCCTGCTGGGTAGGCCTGCTGGGTAGGCCTGGGTAGAATCCAGGACCCAGAGCTAATGTCTACAGCTGAGGCCAGAAATGGTCAAAACAGCCAGACCTGTTAGGGTGACCAGCTGTCCAAGTTTGCCTGGGACTGAGGGGGTGGTGGTGTCCTTCCTGACACAGGGCTTTCCGGTAAAGCCAGGAGACTCCCAGGCAAACTCATGCAAGTTCATCATTCTATCGTGTTCCCCACGGAAAGGCCGGCCGGGTAGAGGGAAGGGCAGAGGCCCTTCTGCTGGGCATGGATAGCACACGGGCTCACGGCTTGGAACCCTTCTTGTAAGTGTGGCATTACATAACAGAACGAAGATGGCTATGATTCATCATCACCGCCACTGGAAGAACATACACACACCTAAATATAATTTACAAGTGGCTCCTCTTGATGGTATTGCACAACCGAATTAGCTTCTTTAAAAAAAAAAAAACACCCACTTTAAAGCACAACAGATGATCTGTACTTATGCTCGAAACCACCGAAGTTTGCTCTGGTGGCAGAAATGGCTGAGCCCAACAGGGGCGGATGGGGATTGAGTTCTGAGGGAACCGTATTCGTTACTGTACATCACACACGTGCGGGGGGCGACTTCCGAGATGAAAAAAAGCCCTGATCCAACTCCCTGTGTCAAAAGCTTGGCCTTCGCATGTACACGCAGCCTCCAAGTGCGCTAAGTACATCGAAGTCCCTGCGCCGCCAGGGACTTACTGGTAATGCCGAGCGGAGGAGGGTTCATGGAAGCTGCGTCTGGAATGGCAGAGTCCTTGACTGTACTTCAGGATGACTGATTCCTCCCAGGAGAAGCGGCTCATGGAGGAAGGCTGCAACGCTCCACGGGGCTGACGTGTCCTGAGCATCCAGAACTGGGGACGGGGCCTGGCCGTGCAGACTCCCGGGGCGCTGCCCCGCTGAGTTTATTTTGGAAGTCTGTTTTGAATTTACAGCGCTGCCTCTTTAGGAGGGTATTTTAAGATGCTCTGCCAACCCGCAAGGGCTCCAAGTAGCTTTTGTTTCTGTACTCACACAGATGAGTTGCTAAACTAATTGAGAGACTGACCCAAATTTGTGAGTATCACGGAGTACCGCGATTGGCCTCAATTCCCCGCACCCTTTGCATGCGTCTGTGTTCATGTCCATTTGGAAGTCGCTCTTGGAACCCTTGCAAAACTCTCCCCACTCACATATAATCAGTAAATAAATCATCAGTTCCGCTCCCAAGTGGTAATGTTCCAAGGTCCCAGGAAGAAAAATTTCAAGGGCTAAACTCTTCCAGAGGCCTTTGTTAATATAAACACAGCTTAGCAAAAACAATGACTGTTTTCTTTCTTTGTTCGATGAAGGCACAGAGCGGCTTGTGCTCAGATATTGTCCTTTCATTGACATAATTTGGGTGTCTTAGTGTCGATATACTCAAGGTTGTGAGAGCAGGAGATTCGCCTTACAGCCCTGGAATGTTTTCATTTTTATCTTTCCAAGTGTAAGTTTCCTAGCCAAGAGCATTTCAAATCATCGTCAGAATTCACTGGAGAAAATAAAAGGGGGGAAATCACTCCCCACCCCTTTGTCTACCCCCATCCTTCCCCCCACACACAAAGAGAGGAAGGCATTTAAGGTAACTACAAGAATGTAAGTCCTACAAGAATTTTCATTTCAAATGGGCATTTTCCATTTAGTTTATACATCTCTTTCTCCCTTGCCTTATTCCCAGCTTTCAAACTCCTTCATGATTAATAGATATGCCAGAAAGCTTCTTATTCTCTCTTTGGGAATTGTGCTTATAACAAAGAGTAATTTGTGCAGAAAAGCAAGTCGCTGAGAGAGGGTGGGCTGGCGGAGCTCAGGGGTGTGTAAAGGAGAGCAGCGAGGCAGGCGGAGCATGGCACGTGTGAGCGGCCTGCCAAGCGCAGCAGTTGGTGGGGACAGAAGGCTTCAGATGGACACATCCAGGTCCGGGCTGCTGGCTCATGCTCACCTGCACTGCGTCAGGCTTTGTGCCACCAAGCAGGAGTCTGCCCAGAGTCCCATCTCCAGGTTGACTCAGCCGCTGACCAAATCAAGAGTCCCTCACCCCATCCCTTTATGTTTTTCTCCGTAGGCACAGTCCAAATGGGAGTTTGGGAAAGGTATGTCATTCTGCCGCACTGGGAGCAGAAAGGAGAGACTGAGGCAACCACTGAATGAAAGCTTAGAGAGAAAAGTGAGATAAAGGAAAAAAAAAAAAAAAAGAACCTAGAGACTAGCTATTCAAAGTGTGGTCCACTGACCAGAGGCATTCACGTGTTCTGGGAGCTCATTAGAAATGCCTGGTCTCAAACCTCCACCCAGATCTACTGAAAAGGAATCTGCATCTAACATTCCTAGTGATTCATATGCACGAGCAAATTTGAGAAGTGCTGATACCACCTGGGGACTTTCTTTTTAATCTTTTTTTTTTTTTAACTCTTTTATTTATTATTGAGAGACAGAGCGAGACAGACTGAGACAGAGCATGAGCATGGGAGGGTCAGAGAGAGGGAGACACGGAATCAGAAGGAGGCTGCAGCATAGCGCCCAACGCAGGGCTCAAACTCAAAAACTGCGAGATCATGACCTGAATCAAGGTCGGGCGCTTAACTGGCTGAGCCACCCAGGCTCCCCATGTCACATGGGAGTTTTTAATAATTACAATAGCTCATCCTCTGGTCTGCAGTAGGGCACACACTTCAGTATTTAAACAAACAAACAAACAAAACTCCTCTGGTGATTTGAATGAACATCCAGAGCTGAGAGCCAATAATACACAACAGAACAATGGTTCCCAAAGTATGGTCTCCAGCGGTTGGGGAACCTGTTAAAATGGCAGATTCCTGAGCTCTATCCAGACTCTGGGATGGGGGGAGAGGGCAGCAATCAGTGTTTTAACAAGCTTTCCAAATATCTATCCAGAAGAGCTATAGAAGGACCCCAAATAAGAGTAAAGGCTATAAATACATTCAGTTCTACTACTCAGAACTTCCCAGAAGTATCCATTACCTGTAGCAGGAAGTCTAGACTGTTCAAATGATACTCTAGGTTCTGCATGAATTAATCCAACATACCTTTCTAAATATGTTTCCTTTCCCCTTTCCTTTCCCCATAATTTCCTTTAACACATGCTGGTAAAATGAGTGGACTGGATTCTAGGGTCCCTTTGTTATACCCAGATCGCAGTATCCTCACCAACCAGAGACCACCAGGGAGACCGAGTCACGCATGCAAAGTCAAAGGGCTTTATTACGGGCTTAAGCTCGGGCTCCCAGACCTCACCAGTGCAATGGATCAGTGCTGAGAGCCCCGAACAAGGGCAGAGTAGGGTTTTTATGGGGTTTGAGATGGGGGAGTTACAGAAGTTGTGACATGGGAACAGTGATCCAATCATAATTATTCAACATCATTGACAGCGGGTTTGACCATACACAATGTCTAGAGTATTTGCTACTTTTGGCGGGATCCAATGACAACGTTTAGAGTACCTTTAAATTCAACCAATCACAGAGCGAGCCTAGGGTCTTACTTGGCGACTAACAGGTTAACTTTAACATTAGGTAACAGGGTCCTATCTATAGTTTCTATCTCTAGGCCTCTCCCTTAACAACGTGGAGGGTGGTCGCTGGCCTTTCCTGATTGGGTGTTGCAAGGGTGGTTACTCCTGCCTTGGGCAGTGTGTAACTACCTGAAACAGGCCTTCTAGTTTAGAGGGGAAACTTAAAGCCTGTCATGGAGTCAGTTTGGTTTAGAAGTTTAGACTTGTGGCCTTACACCTTCCAGTTATGACACTGATTCTGTGCTTCCAAAGCTATAACTTTAGCTAAGTTCATTACCTCCCTGAATATGGCGACCTAGGTGCTCAACCTTCTTTGTCTACACAAGTCTCTTCCTCCTGTCTTCCTAAACCAGATCCTGTTCATTCTTTAAGGCCATGTACAGATGCTCTCTCCTCTACGAACTGGTGCCCCCCGTTAGAATGAAGCTCTCTCTCCACGTTTCTCGTAGCATTTGCTCATTGCATACATTTCACTGTTTTCTATCAATTATTTGCCTGATGCTTTGGCGGTCAGCCATATTTACTCTTCCTTGAAACACAACAGTGTTTTCTTTTTCCTTACAATTCCCAGCTTCTAGCACTGCCTTCTGCACATAGGAAGTAGCACATAGATACTGATTGCATTGAAATGAATGGATTTGAGGGCTCTCCAGAGATTTTGTGGACCATAAGATGAATCATGACTGCTTTTTAAAATACAATGAGCAAGCACAGAATTCCGAACCAGCCAACAAGAGCACAGATATCATGAATCTAATAAAGGTGACTGTTCCAAAAAGTTGATTTCAAAATAAGTCTAAGTCACATCCTCAAAAATCCATAAAAAGAAATTATATCAAGTTTTACACTACTTGGCACATATTAGTCATTCAGTAATTATTTTGTTAGATGAATTTTTAGATGAATATTGATAGAAAATTTTCTGAACAAGAGCTCTGGAAAACTAAACGTGTTTTCATATATATATATATGTATAAAATATACATAACCCTTTTAAAAATGTAAAAATATATAATATTTAAATTTAAATATATATATATATATATATAACCCTTTTTAAATTTTTTAAAAGTTTCTTGTTTATTTTGAAAGAGAGAGCAAGTGAGCACCAGTAGGGCAAGAGCGGAGAGAGAAAGAGAGAGAGAGAGAGAGAGAGAATCACAAGCAGGCTCTGTGCTGTCCACGCAGAGGCTGATGAGGGGCTCAATCCCATGAACAGCGAGGTCATGACCTGAGATGAGATCAAGAGTCAAATGCTTGGGGCGCCTGGGTGGCTTAGTCGGTTGAGCGTCCGACTTTCGCTCAGGTTATGATCTCGCGGTTCGTGGGTTCGAGCCCCGCGTCGGGCTCTGTGCTGACTGCCAGCTCGGAGCCTGGAGCCTGTTTCAGAGTCTGTGACTCCCTCTCTCTCTGACCCTCCCCTGCTCGCGCTGTCTTTCTCTCTCTCTCTCCTAGAAATAAATAAAACATTAAAAAAAAAAAAAAGAGTCAGATGCTTAACCTACTGAACCACCCAAAGGGCCTCTATGTGAAACCCTTTATTGAAACTCGATTCGGCTTAACTCTCTGCCAAAAACATTACAATTTTTATCTCACAATCTTCATAACCCTAAGAGGGAGATATTTTTTTATTCTCCCTTCTATGGGTAAATTCAGGCCACAAGCGGATAAATAAAGCATTGAGAGCATCTGGCTAGAGAGGAAGCAGGACAGGGACCCACCTGAGGCCTCACTACGTCCAGAACATATCTGCTCTCAAGCATAGAAAGACGCTGGGTGTTTCAAAGATTTCAAAAGATTTATTTCTCCTATGTGACTTTGTTGACTTTGTTTGTATTTCTCTTTTTTATGTTTATCATTAACTACATACTTGTGAAGGATGAAGCGACCACTAGGACTTTGTGGGAATGATTCCTAATGAGCCCTTTTAGTGAGAGATTAGAGAGGGAAAAAAAGGAAGAGAGTGAGAAGGGAGCAGAGCCTGTGCTATGAATGGAGTGCAATATATCTGCACTGGTGTGTCTGCTATGCCTCTAAGAATTTAAACTGGATTTAAATTGCACCTGGTAAAAGACCTCACACACACAGGCATTGGCAACCTACTGCCACATGCCAAGGGCAAAGGGTGAAAGACTTCACAGTAGTCTGTTTCAGGTGCTGCCAATGATGTGCTGAAGAAATCTGCAAAATCTGTGATTTTGCCCTTTATTAGCGGCACTACCAGCTCATACAAAGCTCTATCTCATATCCTTAGGCTCTGAAATCTTTTTGTTTTTAGAGTGTTTCCCTACAGAATCTGCCTTCCTGACTCTTACATTTAAAAATGACCCCTCTTCTCAATCTCAGTCTCTCACCTTTATCCAGGACTGCTAATTTGTCATTGAATGATAAAGTCACTTTATACTAAGGAGTGAATGACTGATAGGCATTCCCTAACAGGGGGGAAAAAGACACTTAAGATCTTAAATGAGTTTTCAATCAGTTAAGCATGTAGAATTAACTTGAAAGGTGACCAACCTTAGAAGTGTATGTGGTTATTGGGGTGGGGGGGAGGACTGGATTTCCTTGGATTTATTTTCTTATTTAATCCTTCTTTTCCAGGACCGAAAATTAATAGCCATCACTTGTACAAGGCAGGAGACTCTTGATCTGACCTAGTTCTCTGTGATGGGCAAGGTTTAAAACTATGACTTTGATTCTGATTCTAGTTTATCTGACAACAAAACTCATCAGTATGTAAATTAAACTCAGAGAGGCTGAGGTCAAAGTCAAGCACAACATAAGAACAGAGAAGAACCAGGGATGTTCAGGAGAGAAGAGCTCAGTGCCACAAAGGAGAAATGAAATGGAGCTCTGGAGTCAACACCACCACAAACAGAAGTTGTCATGGAAACCCCCGTTGGAAAGCAGGCAGTTGGATTCTGGAAACTGGATGAAGCAAGACTTGATGTCAAGAGAGGGGGGAAAGGCTGAAGCCCCAAAACGAAGTCAGATATTTCAGGGGAATGGAGTCATCATGCCATCACTGTGCCTGTGAATGTATAAATCACGGCTACAAGATTGGAGCATGACAGATCTGTCCAGCCAGGAGGTCTAGGAGTAAATGTGTTAGAATCTTCCTTTTACGGCATTGCAGTGCTCATGACTCATCCTGCAGAACAATGTGATAGGTGGGTGGAATCTCTTTTAAAAGATCTCCAAGAAGAATAGGTAGTATGTCCATATCTAAATTTTAGCAGAAATTCTTTCTCCACTCAGATATTAAGAGTGGAGGCAAGTAAACCAATTGCCGCCATGATTTTTTGTGCTAAGTATTCCCTTACGATTATGTCCATGAGGATTGTGCAGGCATATCAAAGACTGACTTCCCTGTGTTCTGGCTCAAACAAACTCTGAAATTGTATGATTACACGGACTTATAGCATTGGCACTCGTAATGCACATGGATTGGTTTTCCATAAATTACCTCTTAAAGAAGAGTCTGTAGTACTAAATGTGCACATGTGGTTACAAAAATTTTCCAGAGAGGAAAAGCAGACAGTGTGCCAGAGAAAAGAAAGAACTCTTTCAGCAGCACAGAAAAACTACAGAGGGCTAATTCAAAAGCAGAATATAAGTGTATGTTCTGTTACCTGAATACGGAATAAGACATTCTTTGGGACACCAAGGGGTATATATAAGGAAAAGGTAAAACAAGTTGTCCTAATGTAATATGTAGGGAGAAAAGGGCAGGTGACTTTAGCAATATGAAGATCTGTCACGAGTAGGTTTTGACAAGACTAACTGGTCTGCGCTTCTATGTTAAATAATATAATGTCTATTCATTATGATTCTCGTGACTTCCTTCTCCTGCATTTGTGAGTTATACCCTAGCTTGTAGTTGGTTACAAGGACTTGAAGTGGAATGGTAGGGGTAGAAAAATGCTTTACTTTAAGCATTTGGTACATTATTAGCTTAATGCCATTATCGTGACTAAGGGGCATGCTGAGTCTTCAAAACTAGGCAAGGAGAGAAAGGAAGAAAGCTGGGACAAACCAGGGATGAGGTGGGACCCAGGCCATGGGAGCGATCTTGGTTGTATGATTTGTCACCTGGGGAGCTGGATTAACCAACATTGGTTGGGACCCAAAAGTGAATAAAGAATGAGAGCAGAAGTTCCCAGGCAGAAATATCAAAGGTGGGTGATGGCAACTCTGTGGTTCCAGGGAGGTTGTCTAGGTTGGAGCACAAGTTCAAGAGGTAGAGTAGATAAGAGGCTATGGTTGAGTTTCTTGAGACGATTATCCAGCAAAGTTTAGGAAAGGTACAAGGGTCTAGGCCAAGTGGGCTGGGATCCACTGTAATGGATGCATTTTTGCAGAAGCTTTAGAATACAGAATGCAGAAGATTCTGAAGCAGGAGTGGAATCCTACAGATCTGTGCAACCACAGAAGGAACAGAAAGATTGTATCTCAGTGAGCTCGAAGCTGTGTCTTGGCTTAAATGCATTTCCAAATCATGGACTACCAGATCTATGTTAGGAAAGGTCTGGTCAGGAAAATAGAAACTGCTCCAGAGATTTCCAGAAGAAAAAAAGATTTTATGCAGGGAGTTAAGGGCTTGCAAAAGCCCTTGGGACATAAGGGTAACAAAGGTCAGTGAATGCTGCTTTTAGAATTTAGGGAATAAGAACATGCAGGAATTACAGGAAGCTCTAGCCAGTGATTTCAGATGCCTGCAACGGCACTACAGGTGACCGCAGAGGGCCTCCTGGAAGCCATGGTCAAAGCCTCCAAAGCTGCCTGCTGCTGCTACAGGAACAACGTTGATGTTAACTTCCCTTCTACTTCCAAATCTCACTTGATATTTTCTCTTTGGCACAATCTAAGCAGGAAACCTCTGGAAAAGCTTTTGGGAAATGTAGTTTCCACATTTTATAGCCCATGTGATTCTGGGGGAACACAGAAGGGACAAAGAGGTGATCCGGCACAAGGTCTACATGAGAAGCACTAATAACATCCCACTTGCTGGTGGGAGATGTGATCCTGAAATGATTTCCTGAAGTGAGTTGGCAAGGCTGAGTCTGGGTGGGATTGATGCTAGGAAGCAAAGTCTGGTAGACTCTGTAGTCGCAGCCGAAAGGAAGGGTGGCTTCACTAGTGTGTGGGACCACATAGGGGACCACAGCAGGTGCAATGCGATGACCTCCAGGTGTGACACAGGACACACTTTGATTTAGAACTTTCACTGGAGCATGGATCATAAATGGGAGACAGAAAGCATAGTTGACTGAGGGCAGGCAAGTCAGGAAGAAGACTCTCTAGCAACCCAGACATTCAACTGATAGTTACCAGACATTCAACTGATAGTTACCAAAAGGGTGTTATGAATAAAAAAGAAATTATTCCAGGGCAGGCAAAAAATTTGAATAGCCTGAAATAGGGCAGTAATGTTGGAACTAGAAGGAAAAAGGTATAAATCTGAGCCTTTGAAAAGGAAGTTGATAGCTCAGTGGATAATGGGGAGGGAAAAGAGGCCAAACAGGACTTCCTGGTTTATGATCTGGGTAACCTTGTGAATGGTAATACTAACTGAGATACTACTTGAACACAGACTAGAAGTTGGATTTGAGTCATTGTGTTTTGGGAAGCACATTATGATGTCTAAATGAAAGGCCCAGTAATTCACTGAAGATGAGGATGGGGGTTGGGTTGGTCTTCCCCATTCCTGTGGATCAACAAGATAGGTCTTATATGCAGATGGAAGTAAAAATAACCTACACATTTGACATTGGATGTCCCCTAGTCTTATTCCCTCACCAAGTTTGATGTCTACCATCCAACTAGCAGTACTTGCAGTATCAGCTTTATGTTCAAAGACTTCAGCTTTTGTACTTTCATGCCCCCTGCAGCATGGGGAGGGGGGAGGGAGGAGGGGTGGGATCACTGCTTCCATCCACCACTTAGCCTGAAGACAGTCCAGAGCATTTCTGTGTCATACTGACAACTCACCACTGATCCCAGATCTCAGAATAAGGCCAGAAGGACGTGGAGCTAGAAGAACCTTTTAGGGGCACCTGGGTGGCTCAGTTGGCTAAGCATCCAACCTCAGCTCAGGTCGTGATCTCACAGTTTCTGAGTTCAAGCCCTGCGTTGGGCTCTGTGCTGACAGCTCAGAGCAGGGAGCCTGCTTTGGATTCTGTCTCTGTCTCTGTCTCTGTCTGCCCCTTCCCTGCCCACACTCTGTCTCTCTCTCAAAAATAAATAAACACTAAAAAAGAACCTTTCAATCCTACACAATGCAGGAATAGTCAGAGAGATATGTGGGGTTTGCAGATAGAACAGAACCTTCTTGCTATTATCTCTTCTGTCTTCACAGTCTCCTTTCCTGATTTATAATTCATATTTCTTTATTAATAACTTGATTCCTGAAATCTTAGGCGATTCCAAACCAATTTCTCCCATCAAAACAAAAAGAACTCATCAGCTAGAATCATGAGTCCATTAAGATCGAATGGTACATCTCCATGAAATTATGATTTACACTGTACACCAGGTTAATAAAAATGGAAAAGCACTCCGTTGGAAGGGAAATATATCAAAGAATCTTTTAAAGCTATCTAAATGACATGAAATAATATTGTGAGGAAACCTAGAGAGAGAGAAAGCAAGAGACAGAGGAGGTACTGACTGAGAAAAAAGCATGACCGATAACCCGCAAGCCAGTAGAGTGGTGTGACTCAGAGCTCCAAGTTTTGGGTAGACAGCTGAAGCCAGAGAACATTCGGAGCTGCAGACAAACACTTAAATTAAGCATTCTGGTAGCCTGTCCTACAGCTCTTGAGGTCATTATCGGTGTGTTGATTAATATGGCTCCTGAGAGCCCCTCCTAGCCAAAAGTGGTGAGTTTTACAACTGGTTCCAAGTGGACTCAAAACGTTGCTCATTTCAACCTATTCCAAAGAGTTCAAGAAAACAGTCATATGTCAAGAACTATGTAATATTTTCCACATAATTCTGATTGTTTCATATCATCAAAAACACTAACAGGAGGGGTCCTCAGAGCTATAGGATAGTATGGAGCCTAAAACCCTTCCCAAATGGCTTCAGGCTAGTGTTGCTTTTATGTACTTTATTTATTTATACAAACATAAAGACACTTGACTGGAAAAGAGCTTGGAAACCACTAGCTTAGCGGAGCGGTATGTTGGACGGAATTAGATGTTAGACAGAAACAAGACACAGAACGGGACATGAAGAAACAACAAAGGTCACATTCTACTGAAAGGGGGATTAATTCCTTGATGTGCTAGAGCCATCCTGTAGGTGCCGGCTTGGAGGAAAGGATGGGGCACATCTTTCCCTAACTCTGGATTCAGGGGCTTCACATTAGCAGCTCAAAACTGGCCATGGTGGGAGTGTTTACGCCATAGCAACTGGCAAATGCCACACGAATCTGGGCCTTTTCTTCCCGCCCGCCCCCCCGCCCCCCAAGACAGATGGTTATAAACACTTGCCCACATACTACTGGAACTTAATCCAGAGACCATTTAGCCAGCAAAACTGCCAAAGCCCTGTGAAACTCTGACCAATTGCCTCTGGCCATGGTCAAGTTAGGAACATGTGGAAGTTTATAGAACCCAGAAAGAGGAAGGAGTTCTTCTTGGAAAACGCACCTCTGCTACGTAGCCAGAGACATAGCCGTAAACAAGGGGTCTGAGAATTGATATGGAAAGGGCCACATGGCAGACACTGCTCAGACAAGGAGCAAGGAACCTTTCCCACTTGACCAAAGACTTCGCATAAAGGAAGGAGTGGGGGAGCCAAGAAGGTTGGGACTCAGAAGGAGCAGTATCCAAGTTGTCCTGACAGCGAACTTCTGCTTCTGCTAAGTCCAAACAAAAGAAAAATGGGCTCCAACCACACATTCCTGAGGCATCACACAGAACCTTCCTAGACCAAGGGTCAGCAAGCCCTGGGCTAAGTGAGTGACGCCACAGAAGCTCTTTCTGAGAGGCTCCAGATGGACATCATCCATCTGTGATGTCTGTGACTCCCTCCTGACTGAAGCAAAGATGGAAAAATCTCTTCTGCTCCCTTCCTTGGTCCTAAGCCTCTTCGGCAAGACGTGCCATTAACCCTGAAGTGGCTTCCAGGAAGGTACAGGAAAAGTAGAAGCCGTCACACACAGAATAAGAGAAGCTCTGGCAGCCTCATGGAAGGAAGTTTCGTTCCATTTTGAGGAAGAAGTTGATTTCTTTGAATGAGTCTGGGAAGCGCCCGCCTCTGCCTGGCACGCCTTCTCTAGGTCTTGCTGAGCTCTATGTGTTTAAGACGTAGGGACCGGCTTGAGGCGGTGAGCACACACAGCGCTGTGGGGCCACGCAGGGCCCTTCCTGTTTTCACCAGCTGCTTGGCAATTGTGTGCCACAGTCATTGTGTAGTCAAGCGTGAGAGTGCAGGCAATGGTGCCTGTTCATCTCAACCCTGAGACCTAAGCTCATTAACGAAAAAAACCTTTTTTTAAGTTTATTTATTTTGAGAGAGAGGGAGGAAGAGAGAGCAGAGGAGGAGCAGAGAGAGAAGCCCAAGCGGGGTCCATGCTCAGCGCAGAGCCTGATGAAGGGCTCTATTTCATGACCCTGAGATCATGGCCTGGGCCGTAATCAAGGGTCGGACACTTAACCAACTGAGCCACTGATGTGCTCCTCTTTAAAAATGTTTTTATTTCATTTTTGTAAAGCAGGCTCAACAGCCAACATGGGGCTTGAACCCATGGCCCTGAGATCAAGTGAGATGTTCTACTGACTGAGCCAGCCAGCAACCCCTCTCTGAGAACCGAGTTCAAAGGCAATCAATGTCTTCCCAAAGAAGGCTGAGCGTAGGCACGTTTTTCCTAGAGGGCGGCAATTTCCCTGATGGCTCACTCTCCAAGAGTATATTTTGCCTTCTCAAGAAAACATCGACTTCATTATTTAGAAAAAGGCTTGAAGTATGTGAGGACAGCTTTAAGAGCTGATATTCAAAATAGTTAACTAGTGTCATGTGGACACTGACCAATCAGAACAGGTGCTGGCATCAGTGCCAGGTTCCTGGAGACCCCCTGCGTGCCAGCCTTAACTCCTTAGATGCTGGATCCTGAGAGATCGTGCCCAAGCTGGAGCGTGGGCGACTGGGAAGCAGGATGCTCTGGGAGCTGGGGGCGTGGGGGGTGGGTGACATCAACCACTGTGGAAACATTGCAATGTCTTAAACTGTGACTTTGCATTCCAGCCGTGGAAACATGACCATCCAGGACTTCATGGGCCAAAGGGGAAGAAAAGTCACCTTTGGCTGTGTTTCAGTTTGTATCGTTGGTAATCAAATGCCTGACCTTGTGAGTTTTGGTCTGAAGAGCAGGAGTCCAGGATTAATAATTCTTACCCACCTGTTTAAATTTCAAGTCATTCCTTTATTTTCCTATCTTTGCGAATCTTTTCTGTGTTTTAAGAGCACCCTTTGATGTCACTTTGATGACGTTTATTTATCTTCTTCAAACCTGCTACGACACTAGTACCTTTAGCCGCAAAACTGATTCACGCTCGATGTTCTATATTTAGCAACCATCTGAGAAGGATCTGAGTCTGCACTTGGCCCTAAATAGCTACAAATAAGGGAGAAGCAGCAGCAGCCCTTCAAAAGCCTCTGCAGGAAGCGCTCTGCCAGGGGTGGTTATGGCGTCCAGGGACTTACAGGTGTGCGGACGAGCTGTAAGCGAACGGGAAACCCAGGTAGTAGCTGATTGAGGACTCCGAGTGGTTTACTATGAAGCAGTTTCCTCACTTTTTCCAGATGGGGCGTGAGGAAACATTTCAGCGTGTTTATCTGTGTGCCCAACCCTATTTAGCAAAAAATGATTGCTCTTTGCTTCTCGTTACCAGGCTCAGATGATACTATGGTAACCAGGCTGCATAAAAGGGAGGGGGTGGGGGGGGGAATGCTGCTTAGCAACTTGAAGATTTTTAAAAGGCAAGTACTCATTTTAACAGCAACAGTTTCTCAAATGCCAGTTTTGAGGAGAGAAAAGAGAAGAACAGTAGAGCAGGCAAATGGAATGACGTAAGCTCATGGGAGTTTGGCAGGGACCCTGCTCCCTGATGGGGACACTGAGGCTCCCAGAGGGTGAGTGGCGCCCTCAGGGTTGGCTGGCTAGGCAGGGGCAAGGCTGGGACTGACATGCAGATCATCCTAATCCCAAATTCCACACCCTGTATCGCACCATGCTTAAAAAAAAAAAAAAAGAATGAGAAAATCTGCAAGAGAGGAAAAAATTTAAACACCCCATGACAGTGTCAACAATGTGAAAAGAGTATGGACATCTGTTTTTCAGGTAGCAAGTCAAGGGAAAGGAGAAAAATACATTTGAATGTATTTATTTAGGGCAAGAAATGGTGACAGGCAGCCAGTGCTGAATTCCGGCCTCCCCCGAAAGGACTGGAGGTGGCCTGTCCCTGGAACACGGCGTCTGGAGGGATTCCTAGACGTTGCAAAGACTCAACGCAGAGGGGCTGGAGGAGAGGGGAGGGCTGGGAAGGGGTGTAGAGGGAAGAAGGGGGGCGAAAGGCTTGCTCTGATTTAGGGAAAAGATTGTCTGAGTGGGAAACACGGGCCTCAACACAGATGACCACGTGGCCTCGACCAGGACTATAACCAAAGGTGGCCAGAGCACCCACGGCCTCCCTCACGGGCCCACGCTCTGCTTCCCTGCTCCCCCGCCAGCCCAGCCCTCCGTCCCCGGAGACCAAGTACTAGGTGACTTAAAAGCCAGGGTTCAGACGCGGCATCGCTGTGGGGTTCGGCCTGATGCGCGCAGGCCCGGGAGAGTATGTCAGGCGAACGAGCCTTCTCCCAGGCAGACAGACCAGGGGTCCCCGTGTGAAGCCCTGTCCTCAACTGTCTCAGTGCTGGAGACATGCCATTCAAGTCGGATCCAAGGCCTAAATTAGGCCCATCCAAGTCCAAGGTGGCGGAAGTCCTGTCTCTTTTCCGGCGCCTGGAGGGCTCGCATCGATGACAGCAAGCTGCGGGCCGAGCTTCCTGCTCTTTGGTCACCCTGTCACTCCAGGAGCCCAGACGGAGGGCCGACCCTGAGCCCGCCCCCCCTCCCCCCTCCGGCCTTCAGCTGCCCTGCAAGGGGAGCACACCCAGGCCCAGGGCTTCCAGGCCCTGGTGCGCGCCTCCCCAAGAGGCGTCTCCTTGCTTCTCCTGGTAATGACACAGCAGTGACAAGTGCAGCTTTGGGCTGCGGCGGTCACAACCACGTTATGGGCTGGCTCCTCTCCGCCTTCTTTCCACTCGCTTCTAATTGTGTGGACGCAGAGTCAGCAAGAAACAGTACACAGACTGCTTCTTCCTGTTCTAGTTGAGCTCAAAGGGCTGTTAGGCTCCTAACGAACCAGACGCCACCAAACAGGAGTTCTAATGAGTCAAGAGTTCGAGGAGGGGCGCGGGGGGGAGGGTCGGCACCGTCCCTACTCAGAGCGCAGTGACATGAGAGGAGGGATCTTCCGGGTTCTAGTCTCCATTTTGCCCTTGGCTCTTCCACCACCTTCTCATCACCCCTGTCCCCAGGTGCAACCACATACTCTGGCCATAATGAATTAATTTCTTTCTTTAATGTTTTTTTTTTTTTTAATCTTTGAGAGAGATAGAGTATGAGTGGGGGAGGTGCAGAGAGGGAGAGGGAGACCTAGAATCTGAAGTAGGCTCTGCACAGTCAGCTTAGAGCCCAACGCAGGGTTTGAACCCACAAACCGCTGGGATTATGACCTGAGCGAAGTCGGAGGCTTAACCCACTGAGCCACCCAGGCGCCCCACCGCTCCCACCACCCCCCATAGGCAAAGTCTTGAAAGCTCCACGACGACTTCCACATGTTCATTCACCCTGCCCCCCAGTTCATTAGAAGGTCCCCTCACAAGAGAACGCTCTCGGTCTCGGGCTACTGCAGCTGGGGTAGTCAGAACTGATGTGCCATTTTTTAAAAGGCACACATCGGGGTGCCTGCTGGCTTCCTTGGGTAAGCGCCTGACTCTTGATTTTGACTGCGGTCACAGTCTCACGGTTGGTGAGTTCAAGCCTGGCCTCTGCCTGCTTGGGATTCTCTCTCCCTTCCTCTCTGTTTCTACCCACCCCCTCTCAAAACAATAAATAAATAAATAGCACAGCTTACTTTCAGAATCCTAAGCTCAATGAATTAAGAAACAACCAGTGGTAGTTGTTTAGATAGCAGTCTGCCCCTTTTTATAGATAAGGACATGAGAGAAGTAGTTTAGCTGGACGTGTCCGGCTTACGCCACCTGGGTCCCTAGCAGGGAGCTGGTGAGGTTTGGGATAAGGTTCAAGTCCAAATCCCCTGCTCTTTGAGGACGTGCAAACCTCCTTCTCTTGCGGCTTACATTAATTACACCCAAACTTGCCTTTTAGAGCAAAGCAAAACAAATACACCCTCTCTTTCCGATATCGGACCTCCAGATATTTGAGGGCAGCTACTGGCTCCCCTCCCGAACGGCCCTTGCTTCTCACACTTGAAAGTGCACAAAACTCACCTGGGGGATTCTGATTCACTGGCTCTGGAAAGGGGCTGGGGATCCCCGTTGCTAACGAGCCTCACCTTCTCCCAAATCAGTTTCGCAGAAGAGGAACAAAAATGTGTGTCATCTTCAAAGTCAAGAAAAAGACCTTGCTGTGTTCTTTATTGTTTGCTGCTTCCCTGCCTGCCTAAAAGTTCCGCACTTGCATGAACATTAAATAAAGGTCTCCTGTGTTGGGCAGACACAGTAAAATAAAGTAGCTCCTCCTCCTTGCCTTTCTTTAGAAAGAACCTTTGTCTGTTGCCCGTTACTCAGCTTATCTGAAGAACACAGCCGTCATCTCTAAATCGGCGGTGCCAGTGGCATTGAACCTTGGGGGCCCAGCATGGTGCCTGCCTGAAACGCATGGGTAGGCGTCTAATAAATGTCATGACCACCCCACCACACAAAATCGAACCCAACTCGCGCACATATCAGTTGCCCTAGCGCTGTGCCCTGCCTGAAACGACCGGAAAAACGCTTCCACCGAAGGGAGCCCGCGGCAGGGGCCGCTCGCGAGGCCTTTCTCGAAGGGGAACACAAAGGCTCGCTGTTCGCCCGCGGGGCCGCGGGAGGCGCGCCGGGCGAGCTCTGCCGCCCTCTGCTGGACGGCACGCGCGCCCCGCGCCGGCGGGTCTGGTCACCCTGCGCCGGCTCCCGGGGGACCGCGTCCGGATCCAGCCGCTTATGCAACACCGGGCTGCAGCCAGAGCACGTGTGAGGAAAGGAAATCGCGGACTTCGTGGCGCGTCGGCGAAGACCGGTGATAAGAGAACAGGGGCGCGAGGAAACGGCGACCCCCCCCCGCGTAGCAGGCGCCCCGAGCGACGGCCGCGAACGTCGCCTGCGGGACCCCCGAAAACAAGCCGGGGGGCGGAGGGGCTCCCTCCTGTTCTGTTGCAGTTGAGGAACCTGAGGCTGGGGAGGTTGGGTACATTATTGAGGGAAACTAAGTGTGAGAATTCGGGCCTTTCTGACTGCAGAATGCCAACTCCCCACACCTAGCGGTGCCATTAATTAGCCATTAATTAGCCTGCGAGCTGTACCAAGTACCCGGTCGTGTTGGGTCTTGGTGCTCTTCATTTTCGGAATGAGGGGTTGGCTGAGGTAAACTCTGAGTTCCTTTCAGCTCTCACCTTCTGAATACAAGCCTTTGTTGCTTACTGGTCGCTCTTGGTGCCTAGGAATGGACTCTGGGGTCATCTCCCCGGGGGGACCGTGCATTTCTCATCAAGCATAATTACTGGGAGACAGCTGGCCCCCCTCCTCTGCAGCCCCAAGCTTGCCAGGGCCCCCCCGCCAGAGTCTCCAGAACTTACCTGGCTTCTCCCCTCCTCCAAGTTACTGTCCGAGGCTCAGACTTGTGTTTTCTAATCAAGCCTCGGAGTTTTTCAAATGTGACCACTGGTGAAATGTAGCGAAGAGTTAGCCTTGTGTGTCCAAGAGGCCTCGTTTGTGTCGCAGAGAAAGGAATACTACAGACTGGACAGGCTCATCTAATCCCGTCAGAGGCCACGAGAAACATCGATAAACTCTCCAGGGAACGTCCCCGGGGTCCTGCCCCAATGAGCTGATGGGACCATTTACCTTTTTCGTTTTGTAAAAATGGGTTTCTTGAGGTATGATCAACACACAAAAAGCTGTAGCTATTTAAGGTTTTCAACTTGAGGTGTTTGGAGGTTAAGCATCACGGTCAATGCCACAAACACAGCCATCGCCTCCAAAAGTTTCCTCCTGCCTCATGCTTTTTTTTGGTTTTGTTTTGCCGCCCTTCATTATTTGCTTCAGGCATTTTCTTTCAGCCTGCATCAATCTTTAGGAGTTTTAACTCGGTTCTTGAATGGTATGAAGGGGTGGACATTTCAGTCCAGTCTAGTTTGGATATTGATTTATGACATTCTTCCAGTTCGTTGGAATCTTCAGGTCGTAAAATATTTTAAGGACCTCTTTCCCCACAGGGGGCCAGGAAGCATCTCTGCCTCTCAGACAGTTTGACAGAAAACTTCAAAATCCGAAAACATGAAAACAGGAAGGCACCCTAGAGATTATATGATCCCATTCTCTCATTTTATGGATGACAGTCTGAGCTATTTGTCCAAATAAAGAGAGTTCTCTAGAAACAACTTTTTTTTTAAAGCAATAAAACAAAACCAAAACAAAACAATAAATGGGGATGCACTGAGCATCTTCTCCCAGGCTCTGGACGGTGCGTTTCATATACTGGCAGGAAGGCATTAGGAAAGCTTCGTCAACACAGAATCAGGGCAGCCACCAGAAAGTTCGGGTTCGGCCTGATTATTATATTCCAAGCTTTTAAGAAAGTTCAGTCTGGTGCCAAAAATATATCAATGTCTTTCCCGGAGCTCCCCCTCCCAACATGGCGCCGGGGGGCAATTCTGGTCTCGTGAAAACACGATACCACACAGTATCTGAGGAGGCCCAAATGATGTTCACCCCTGAACTGATGATAAAATGCCGATCAAACACTGATCAAACCTCATTAGAGGCAGCCAAGTTGCAGTTGGAGACGGTCTCTGGCAGAGTTTCCAGACTGAGAGCACATGCCAAGCGTAATTGAATGTGAGTATGATAAACAGCGATGGACCCTCACTGACAGACTGCAGGGCTGTTAGAACAAGAATCCCAGCCATCCTGGACTGGTGGGGAGATCCTGGGAGGTCCAGCTGCAACCCTCGAATTGTCATCCCAGCTTAGAGAGAACCCCTCCTCTTTTTCCCTTAAAAATGTGAACTGTTTCAATTTGGTCTTTTGTTTGTTGGTTGGGTAGGGTTTTGGGGGGGATTTTTCTTTTGGGGAGGGGCGTTTTGGTCCCATCCACTGTTTTCCCTATTAACATGGAACTTCTGTGGTTTGTATTTTATTTCATCTTGTCGAGATCAGTAAACAAACTGCACCCTCCCCCAGGGTGCTTGGAAGTGAGGGGGTGGGGTAGAGGGCTCCCAAAGTCCCATCAACCTGTAGGATGAACTTGGCCCATGTTCCGGGAGCATATTTATAACTCATGGTTTATATTTTTGGGAGGAGGGGAGGAGGAAGAGATGACATTGACATCTTATGAAGTAGCAAGTAAATCTGCATGGGTTTTAAAGATAAAGCACAAGATTTGAAGGAAATTCCTTCTTTGCAGCTGATTGCTTCCAGCTATCACCCCCCTCCCCCCCGCAACCCCCAGGGGCCCACATATGAAAAATACCAGATTTGACATTTGAGTCCATCCAACTTTTTGCCTTGGAAATATGATTACTACTGTTATACTTTTACCTGCACCACTGCTACTTAGTACTGTTACTATCACTCCAACGGTTACTTTCACTACTATGCCTAACATGCACTCCCTTTTTCCTCTTTTTTACAAGCTGGAGAAATCTCAGGGCTCCAGGGGGACAGGCCTGCTGCTATGTTCTGCAGAGCCTGAAAAGACGGTGATTCCTTTAACCTCACACCTAAGGGCACATCTCACTAAGAATTAATAACGGCTAAAAAAAATAATAATACAGGCCAGTCCTCCAACACAGTGGCCATCAGCTCTTGCAAGCCTGTGCAAACCACCGTTGATGTCTCACACCAACATTTGGGCGACACACTGGGTAAGTGATAAGGCTGCTCAGGGCCAGCAGTCTGGGCCAGAGTCCAGCTATCCTGGGCTGACTCACTCTGAACCGAAGGGACTGATGTCACACTTGTAACACATCTGTGGCACACCAGAGCAAGATCTGATTTAGCCTATTCATGACAGCAAACAATTTTAACAGTTTTCCAGTTAAGAAAACAGAAGACTTCTCTTTGGGCTGATTAGTCCCAGATGGGAAGGAGATTTGATTGAGAGAAGTTTGCATGTGACACTGATCACATGGAAATCTGTTGTTTTCTCCTCTGGGTTCTGAGATGCCACCTGCTGGTGTTTCCAAAAGATTTGAAGCTCAGTCTGCTCCTAACTAGAGAAGAACCTCATTCATCCATCCATCCATCCATCCATCCATCCATCCATCCATCCATTCATTCATTCAACAAATGCTCATTGAATTCCTACCTTGAGCTATGTACTCTGCCAGGCACTGAGGACATTAAAAGAAACCACTGCAGACATGTTCCTTCCACCACGGGGCTTTCTATCTAGAGAGGGACACAGAGAAATGAGCTGACTTGAAGAGCACAACAGAGGAAACAGAGAGTGCTACATGGCACACAAGTGCAGATTCAAAGCCTAACTTTGGGAATTGGGAAGTGTAAGGTATAAGTGAAAAGCTAACAGAATTAGAAAAGTTAGCTGAGTGTGGTGCAGGGAAGGCTTCAGGAATCTAAACTGTCAGGTGACTCTGAAGGATAGATGCTTAGGAAGGCAGAGGAAGGGAATAAAGACTGGATTTCTGGCAAGGGCAGCACCTGGACTCTGCATTATCAATGATGTCCTGGCCCAGGCGAGCAGGACCATGCCCACATCAAGTCCATCCTCACTGTTCGAGGCTGCACAGGTGAGGCCCACCTCTCCACCACCACTTAATTTAATTTGGGATCTCCCAGAGACACCATCTCAGTTATTGGGCAAAGGAGGCTTTGTTTGAATACTGGTAGCTGGGTTCCCATCCGTCACTTTCCTCCCAACTGAGCCTCTGGGTCTGCACCCAGGCTGCACCAAGGGGAGGAAAGGATGTCTGTCATCCAAGCTGGAAACACACCTCAGGAGAGGCAAAGCACATGGACAGGGCTACGTTGTTCCTTTTTTTTTTTTTTTTTTTTTTTTGCTTTATGAAATTCATTCTTAGGTCTTTGTAATCTCAAAAAACTTTTATCACAATGTGGAGAAGTCCTAAATGTTCAATTGCCCCAAAGCTCTTAAAAATTTATACAAGCATTATCTCCCAACACAGTTTTGGGGCCCAGATATTTTTAGGTAAATTCTTTCAAATACTTACTGATACAATTCTTATTTTTCCATAGACTTCTCTTAAAGATAAGAAAATATACAATACTACCTAATTCATTTTATGAAGCCAGAATAATCTATTAAAGACTCGGCACATCTGCCTCATTCTCCATCCTTCACTCCCTCCTCTCTCTCTCTCTCTCACACACACACACACACACACACACACACACACACAAAATGTAACTATTGACTTAAATTAACTGTCACTCAAAAGCTCCTACAAAAGTCCCACAAAAGCTAGAAAATGAAAACTGAGAATGTAGTAGACTAGTAATTCACTACAACCAAAAACATCATCATAGTTTAAGATGACAAGCTAAAAATATAGCCCATTGCTTTAATGTCAGATAAAAAATAGTAAATACTGAAAAGGCATCCAGTAAGTTCAACAACAATTCTTTCTTAAAAAAATACAAAAGAGGGGTTGCCTGGATGGCACAGTCAGTAAAGTGTGTGACTCTTGATCTCAGGGTCATGAGTTCAAGTCCCATGTTAGGTGTAGAGATTACTAAATAAATAAATAAATAAATAAATAAAATACAAAAAAGAGAAATGGAAGGAAATTTCTCAGAAATATAAAGAATATTCACCTCAAAACAACAGGCATATGTCACAGTACAAACTAGACCTATGACTACTAAAACCAGGTCTGTGAGTAATGAGCACACTGGTATCATGATTAGTTAACAGTGTTCTGGAAGATATGGCAAAACATTAATTCATGGCACTTAAATAATCATTGAAAGAGAAGAAAAAATTGCAATTACTTGCAGGATATACAAATCATCCAAAATAAATCATGGTGAGACAGTAAAATGAATGGATATTAAGCATATGTATAAACATGTGTTTATTTTTTACATCTGTCAAGTCACAAATAGTTTAACATATAACAAAAAGACCCTTTATAATATCAAAAAAGCCCCTAACATATGTAGAAATAATGTTACATCAGAAATACATAAGACCTCCATGTACTTATGATAGTATGACTGAAATAAATGGAGAAACATACTCTATTTTTGGATGGGAAGACTTAATTTTGTAAAGATTTGAAGACTTTTACCAAAATCTCATGCTAAAATCTAAGAGTTTTCTTTGCAATTTATCAAAAAAATCTTAGAATACATAGAAAAAGCCATGGGTGAAAACAGTAAAGAAAAATACTGGGAAAGGAAATTGGTGATGCTGGATGACCACCAAGTAGAACAGGCCATGTGTCTGTCAAAGCTCCATCTGGGAGGAAAGGGCACCCTTCTCTAAGAGGAATGCTTAGAGGAAAGTATGGGTGCTAATTGGTTCATCCAAATGGGATGGCTTTTGTAATCTGACTGTCTGAGGTAGAGCCGTAGATTTAAAGATTGAACAGTATAAGGAAAAAAATGAACATTTCAATAAATCACAGTGGCCAATTGGGTATCCATATGGAAAAAATTGAATTGGTTGCTTATTTTATACCATTCATTGAAATCAGTTTGAGGTGGTTTAAGGACCTACCAATAATAGGTAAAACTTTAAAACTTCTAGAGGAAAATATAAGTATAGTAGTTTAACACCTCTGGAGAGAGTAGGATATCTTAAAACAGGTAATAAAGGCTTAAACTATAAAGAGAATATGGTCACAATTGATTAGATTATATTTAAAAACTATTTATTTATCAAATTATTATTATCAAATTATGAAAATTGTTTATCAAAAAATCTACACAATAAAAAGACAAATTACTACCTGGCATATATATACATACACACAACATTCATGAAACTGGAGAAAGAATCTGTATGTAGAATATACCAAAAAACCCCACACGTGAATCAATAAGAAAAACACAAAAATGAAACATAAAAAGGCCAAAAAGTGACTAAAGGACAAACATAAATATCCAATTAAAATATGTAAAGATTTCAGGCTTTTAAATAATTATGGAAATGTAAATTAAAAACTACAATGAACTACTTTTTCATTATCAGATTGGTAAATAAAAATATTCATCAAGTCTAAGCTCTGGTGAAGATAGAGAGTGGACAAGAGCTTAATGGTGCAAATAATCTGGAAAACAGTCTGGCATCATGTAGACATTTGGAAATCTACATCCCCCAAATCCAGGATTTTCATATAAAAAAACAATAAAAAAAACAAAAACAGTCATAGATGCCTTTCCTGTAATAGGGAACACAAAACAACCAACCAAAATCATCAGTAGAATGAAAAAAGACGATATATTCTTATAGCAGAATATTAAACAACAGTGCAAACAAATTACAGTTACAAGCATCAATGTAGATGAGTCTTAAAACTTAATGTGGATTGAAAACACCAAATTGTAAAAAAGTTATATTCAGTTGATTCCATTTATATAAAAGGTAAAAAGTAGCAAAACTATGGGCGCCTGGGTGGCTCGGTCGGTTAAGTGTCCGACTTCGGCTCAGGTCACGATCTCATGGTTCCTGGGTTCAAGCCCCCCGTTGGGCTCTGTGCTGACAGCTCAGAGCCTGGAGCTGCTTCAGATTCTGTATCTCCCTCTCTCTCTGACCCTCCCCTGCTCATGCTGTCTGTCCGTCTGTCTGTCTCTCTCAGAAATAAATAAAACACTTAAAAAATCTTAAGAATTAGCAGAACTAAAGAATGTATACCACATGGATGGTAATGCTATACAAAAAAGCAAGATAATTCAATTGTCTTTTAACTTTTTTTTAAATCCTTGGAGGTCCTAAAATGGGCATTTATTACCCACATAATAATAAAAAAATGTTTCAAAGAATACGCCTCAAGAGGTTTCACTGTGGGAGACCTTGGTACCTATATATTTTCATTCCTCAGTGCCCCTTGTCCTGGAGTCCACGAAGATCTTAATCTCCCTGAAGTGTTTTCCTTGGCCACCACCTGGACTTGAGACCTAGAGACGTGACAATGTACAGGCTCCTTTACCTCTGTCACTGAGACGGAGTGAGACATGGCTTGTGTGAAGTCCCCTTGTTCCACTGATCTGGGAACTAGAGTAAGAATGGACAAGAAGATAGGCCGAGGTACAGAAACATGGATGTACTCAGCGGTTAAGTTCAAGGTGACCGAAAATGTTTTCTGAGATTCCTACATTTGAATTACAAGGGAACACTTTTTTTTTTATTAACAATTTCTTTTCTTTAATTTTTAAAATTTTTAAATAATTTTTAAAATTTTATTTAAATTAACATTAGTTAACATAAGGTGTAGTCTTGGCTTCAGGAGTAGAATTCAGTGACTCATCACTTACATATAACACCCAGTGCTCATCCTGAAAAGTGTCCTCCTTAATGCGTATCACCCATTTAACCCAGCCCCGCCCCCGCCCCCTGGCAACTCTCATTTTGTTCTCTGTATTTAAGAGTCTCTTATGGCTGAAAATGGGGAGAATACGCATTCTTCTGACTGCTCTTCCCATTGGCCTAATGATATCACAGTGTATGTTGCATACCAAAGCTTGTCCTATGACTTCAGTAGCAGGAATGCTATGTTACCTAAACTCATCTTCTTTTCAATCTTAACAGTTAGAGTCTTCATTTGCCACTGATATCAATCTGCATCATCTCATAATGGAGGTTGTTTCGTTATATACAAAATCGGGATGTTTCACCCTTCTCCACCATCTTTGGTCTTGATATAGTTTTGGAGTGTATTTCAGATATTTAAATACATTTATTTTGAGTTACTTTTTAAGCATATCTTAAGGAGTTCCTTCAATGTAATTTTATTTTTATGGTTGCAGAAGATAGAATTAAAGAAACTAGTATGTACCGGTCAATGGCTCTTAACTGCCAGTGATTTTGCTCCTCAGGATACATGTGTGTGGGTGTCTGGAGACAATTTTGGTGATGGCCTCTGGGGATCTAGCTGCAGCCATGTGTGGGTGGAGGCCAGAGATGATGCTAACCATCATGTCCAGAACAGCTCCTCTTAGCAAATAATGGTCCTGCCCCAAATGTCAGGAGGCCCGAGGTTGAGAATCCCTGGGGTTGATTTCCAGTGAAGATCAAGCAGGCTGGTATGCATGCCTTTCTCTGCCTTTGGATCACTCAAGTCTTAGACAGAACCAGACCCTCTGCTCCATCCTAGACAACGGCCATTTTGCTGTCAGAGTCAACCAAATGGGTCAGGCTATTTATGTTTCTCAGAAGTCAAAAATCTCTCTTTGCCTAAGAGAATGCCCTATTTGAGAACATCTTGTTTTGCCCTCCACCCACTTCACCTGCTGGCTTAGCTTGGCCACCGAACTTGGCCACACAGACTTGCCTAGTGTCACGAAGCTAAATGTGTTTCATTTCATTTCCCTGATGAAGCCTAATGCAAAAATGGAGTGTGTATCAATGCCCCAGTGATTAAAGATGTCACTTTTCCCCTCAATGTCTAAACGCTTCCATTTTCTGAAGCAATCTAGTTGTGTTAATTTTGGATAATGAGTGAAAAAATTCCAATTAAAAATAACCCCAAATCATTGCCAATGTTAGTTCTCAGGCTATAAGTGAACTGATCAGAGACCACGGCAGCTTCAGGAAGACAGTTGCCCTCCAAGTAGCCCAAGAATCAATTCTTTTGTTTTAATTAACTCTTTCAGGAGGTCTGGCCCGACCCATGTCCAGCCTGTGGGTCTCAGTGAGGTAAATATTAGAGATGGTGGAAATTGGCACCTGGACAGTAAGGCACTGTTTTGTATGGAGACCTGCATCTTAACACCTCTGGCTGGGCAATCACAATTAAAAAAATATTATATAAAAGATTCACAGGACAGCTTTTAAAAATAATGCAGATTTCCAGGTCTTCAGAGACTGAGATTAGTAGCTTTTGGACGGGAGCCTAGAATATCTAGCAAGCACCCTCGGGTGGCCTGAAGCAGCTTGAGAAGGCCTGGTTTAGGACAGCATGCTCACACTCCCTTGCCTGACCTATCAGTAAGTTATTAAAGACATTTCTCTTTCCTGCCTGTCCTTTAGTGCAAAGATAAGTAATCATGATTTAAAAGAAGTAACCTTGATTAACCACTGCTGTGGAAATGTTTGGCCTCAGCGCTGTCTCCTTTGCCAAGGCAAAATAAAATTAGATGTTACATGTGAAAATGCTTTATAAATTGAGGAGAGGGAAATAAGCCTATTTTCATGCACTCAGCAAATAGCTTATATGTTGCCTCTCACACAAATAAAAGGTGCTTAGTGGCATGACTAAGCAGAGAAAAGCTACAGAATATCCAAATGTGACTGCATTGTTCTCTCTCATTTAGAGCTTAGGAAACAAGGAAGGATCACTCTGCGATAATGTCCAACAGGATGAAAGGAGCCCCTAATTCAAAGAACGTTTGAATCCTGGCCGGGCATCAAAGCAGAAGGTCATCATTTGGAAAATGACTCAGCAGAAAAATATAACCCTGATAAGAGTACATCAGCAGATTTTTTAGGAAGCCTCACACATTTGGATTTGGGATCTTCTATAAGGCTTGGGGGCCTGGCGCAGCCCCTTATATCCTTCATCTCATTCAGAAACTCCCTACATGCCTGACCTTGATCAAAATCCTGAAAAGCTGCCAAGACGACTTCCCCTATTTGCCTCAGAAAGTCGCGGTGAGGATCAAAAGAAGTAACGTGTGGTAAGAATGTCTACACCACAAAAGCACCCATTCGCCTCTGCTGGAGACCCATGTACCAGAGCACGAGTTTGGGCAATGCTCAAAAAGAACTGGATGCCCAGTAGTATGTAAAATCTGATTTATTATTACACGCCAAAGCAGCCCACTGTGTGGGGAGCTTGACAAATGGGGACTGAATATGCGCAGGACTCAAAGTCTGAATGTTCATACTTGACATCATGTGCAACTTATCTGGGAAGCCCATCTCTGAGTCCTCTTGTTCTTTTTTTTTTTTTTTAATGTTTTATTTATTTCTAGGAGAGAGAGACAGCGTGAGCAGGGGAGGGGTCAGAGAGAGAGGGAGTCACAGACTGAAACAGGCTCCAGGCTCTGAGCTGGCAGTCAGCACAGAGCCCGATGCGGGGCTCAAACCCACGAACCACAAGATCATGCCCTAAGCGAAAGTCGGACGCTTAACCGACTAAGCCACCCAGGCGCCCCTGAGTCCTCTTGTTCTACTAGTCAACACCCCCCCCACCCCCCCACCCCCACACAGAGTCTCATTCTCCCCAGCAAATTTAGCTCTACTTCTGCAACAGAACTTCCACCTCTAATGTCTTGAAGACCATCTTTTACCATCTTTTCGCTTTGCAGAGCGGTCGCTGCATCCTAAAAGCTACCAATAAAAACCTGAACAGGACTGCACCCAGCACTCAACTCCTTCCCATACAGTCAATTACCGTAGCCACCCTGGAATTAGCAGGGTTTTCCTGGGTGGTGTAAATCACACGTTTTTCTTGCCTGAAAGTGTGCTTTATTGGTAAAGGAAAGTTGGAATGAAGCACAAAGCAGCCCGCAGGACGGACAGATTCCCACAGACATCTTGGCTTAGACAATGATATAGGTGAGGCTCGCCTGTGCAGGATGGGACTCTTTCCTCTGACAGTCAGCATGCCAGCATTTATTTAAAACTATTTTCAGAAACAGTTTATGTCTCTAGGAAAGTTGAGTCTCTTGCTTCTACTCCGACCTCTTATTTTTTAGACAATGTATGAGACCACCCAGCTACCCCCATCTGAATCCCCTGACATGGTTCTAAACACTGGTTTAGAAAGTCAAGATCACCTTCACAGAATTAAGATTTATAACCTTTGAATATATTAAAAGAATGTGCCACAGGCTTTCCAAGAAACTCTTCAAAAGGAGTGCTGGCAAAGTGTGAAAAGTAGAATATGTGTGCTGTTGTCAAGTTAATTACATTGAAGTGTGACATTCATGGGGAAGGAATATTTGATCTGCTTGCTTACAGAGGTCAGTTACATACCTTTTTTTTTCTTTCATAGAAGAATCATAGTAATATTTCTCCAAAGGCACAATATCAATGATTCTTTGGGCAGCACAGAGGCACGGAATATCTCCTAGCGACTGTTTTAGTTGAATTCAGGTATTGAAAGGAGACTGCAGGGGCGCCTGGGTGGCTCAGTCGGTTGAGCGTCCAACTTCAGCTCAGGTCATGATCTCACGGTTCATGGGTTCGAGCCCCGTGTTGGGCTCTGTGCTGACAGCTAGCTCAGAGCCTGGAGCCTGCTTCAGATTCTGTGTCTCCCTCTCTCTCTGACCCTCCCCTGCTCACGCTGTCTCTCTCTCTCAGAAATAAATAATAAATAAATAAATAAATAAATAAGACTGCAACATGGCTTCTCTCTTCCCACAGAATGAGAACGTTTAGCGTTGGATGGTGTTGATTATGGATGCAACTTCCAGAGAATAAGAATATTCAGTGTTGGGTAGTGTCTATTATGAGAGCAAATTAATTCAAAGAAGGGAAACAGTGTGCCTTAGCGTGGCGAGGAAAGCATCAAGGACATTGGATGGGCCTGGAGAGATGGCTTGCATTGGTATCAGCAAAGGAACGGAGGAGGAGAGCCCCACAAAAACATGGAGGCAGGGGCATGTTAATGGGCCCACCTGGCCGCTGTGGCACTAGCATGTCGAGGGATCATGAGAAATAAAGGCGGAGTTGGGTCACATTGTAGAATGCCTTTAAAGGTTGGGGGATGGTATTGAATATCTTAGGGAAAAAGAAGTCATTATAGACTTTGGAGCAGGAGAAATATCATGATAAAAGAAATGTTTCAGGAAAATTAAAGCAAAAATGACATCTAGGGGCTTGGAACAGAAGGCGAAGGAAACTATTTCAGTAACAGTTATGAGGATAGAATAGAATAACAAGCAAATTGCTCACAGGTTCTGCATTTTTATATTTATCTTATTTTCCTCAGAATTTCTAAACGTTTATTTCTACTATTTATTTGCCACTTAAGTTCTACCTGCGTGGTAACCTTTTTTTTCTTATTTTTTATTTTTTGGCATTTCAACAGATCACACACCTCCTCCACCAGATTATATATATAGTGGGACCCTATTTTATATTTATACTTTTTAAGACTCCCTAAAATTGTTTACCCACAATTGGAAAAGAAGAAAAGGAAGTGAAATTATTTACGTTGACTAAATTAGAGAAAATTTTTAAAAATATTGACCAGAGATGGACAAGGAGCAGAGATGGTTGAAAGTGTCTTCCAATTTTCTAACCTAGGTGGTTAAAATAATAATGATATACTTAGAAAATGGTTTGTTATAGGGAAAGTTGATGAGGTAAGTTTTAGCTGTGTTTGATATCCTAGCAGAAATATCATGCCAGCTTTTAGAAAAAAAGAAATAGGTTAGAAATCATCCATACTTTTACATATTACTTTTCTTTTTTTTTCTTTTTTTTTTTTCTTTAAATATTTTTTTATTTATTTCTAGGAGAGAGAGAGAGAGAGAGACAGCGTGAGCAGGGGAGGGTCAGAGAGAGAGGAAGTCACAGACTGAAACAGGCTCCAGGCTCTGAGCTGGCTGTCAGCACAGAGCCCGACGCGGGGCCCGAACCCATGAACCGCGAGATTATGCCCTAAGCGAAAGGCGGATGCTCAACCGACTAAGCCACCCAGGCGCCCCTACATATTACTTTTCACTGTCTCTTCTTACATTATCTTATTATGACATTTTTGATTATTCTGTTTCAAATATATGTTTTATCTCCATAAATATAGTGAATGCAGGATATATATCTATTTTATCTTTGTAGATATGGGACCATAATGTCAGACTTTTGTAGATAAAGGACTTTATCTTCCTCAAAATATTTAGCATATTGGGGTGCCTGGCTGGCTCAGTTGGTAGAGCACATGACTGCTAATCTCAGGGTTGTGTGTTCAAGCCCTACACTGGGTGTAGAGATTACTTAGTAGTTACATACTATATCGTAACATACAATATTATATATTATATATAGTATATACACTATACTACTATATTATGTACCATTATATTATATATATAATATATATACACATTATACATATAGTACATACATTATATATATAATACCATATATATGTTACTAGATATACTACTATGCATGTTATATACATATATTACTTAGTTATATAATATGATTAACAGTGAATTTATAAATGGTAGATTATCTGTCTCAATTCAATAAGCAGATTAACAAATGTTTATCAGTGTTTAAAACCTTCAGCTTTATTAATATTTTGGACTGTAAGTTGGGGGGCTGTCCTGTTGTACTCTAGGATATTTAGCACCATATCTGGCCCCTACCCACTAGCTGCCCACAGTATCCTCAGCTCTCCCAAGTTGTAAAAGCTGAAAACGCATCCAAGACATTGCCAAATGTTGTGCCCTGGGGATGATATTAGCCCTGGCTCAGGATCTGCTGGTTTAGACAGATGCTGGATTGGAGATATCAATTTCGGAGTCATTTAAATAAAGATTATGCTTTAAGGCTCGGTTCCAACAAGAAATGAAACAGAGAAGAAATAGCTGGTGGCTAAGGACAAAACTTTGAGTATTGAATATGAAATCAAGGAGGGAGTTTTCAAATAAATTTCTAGATCCATGATATACCTCCTATACTTTGTACACAGTGTCAGCCAGCATTGGTCAATAGAAAAATGTGTTATGAGGGGTGCCTGGGGAGGCTCAGTCGGTTAAGCATCTGACTTTGGCTCAGGTCATGATCCCTCAGTTTGTGATCCTGAGCCCAATGTCGGGCTCTGTGCTGACAGCTCAGAGACTGGAGCCTGTTTTGGATTCTGTGTCTCCCTCTCTCTGTGTCCCTCCTCTGCTCATGCTCTGTCTCTCTCTGTCTGTCTGTCTCTCTCTTTCTTTCTCAAAAATAATAAACAAAGCATTTAATATAAAAAACTTAAAAAAGCAAATGTGTGTTGAGTGCAATTTTAAATTTTCTAGTAGCTCTATTTTAAAAAGTAAAAATAAACTGATGAAATTAATTTTAATAGTACATTTTATTTAATAATCCATATTATCACTTCAGCATGTAATCAATATGTAGTAATTATTTATGAGCTACTGAGCTTCTTTTATGAATGAAATCTTTGAGATATGGTATATACTTTATACTTATAGCACATCTCAATTCGATTGTCCATTTCAAGTGCTCTATAGCCACGTGTGACTAGGGTCTGCCATATTGGATGGCCAGTTCAGTCAGTTTAAATAAATGTTTTCTGATCCTTTCAATTTATGTTATTATGCCTTTCATAAAGGGAGCTACAAGAGTTAGTGATGTGTCCAAAACTTTTCATAGATTACTTACTACTTTATAAATAGTAGATGTCCCTTTTTTGGCACAGCATTCTGTGAGTTTTGATAAATGCATGGAGTCCCATAGCCATCACCAGAGTCAGGACACAGAACAGTTCTCAGACCCTGAAAATCGCTCTGTGCTGCTCTTTTGTAGTCCAGTTTTCTCTCACCCCCACTTCTAATCTTTTCTTTTCTTTTTCTTTCTTTTGGAACAGGATTCTCTCCTTTTATCAAAAAAAAAAAAAAAATAGTCAGGAAAAAAGGTAGATGGGAAACAGACATAGTCGGGAAGATGCAACCCCTGACACTGAGTGTATTTCTTTCCCAAGCTCATGGGTAGTGAGCTCTGCTCTACTCGAAGTCATGCAAGCCCACTCTGAGAGGGGCCATGTGTTTTCCCTTCCCCCACATTCATCTGTCATTCCTCTGCAGGTTACAGGAATAGGAAGGTCTCTCCCGGAATACTCTGCACGACAGATGGCGGGTTCACACTAGGAGAGACCTAGAAGAAGAACTCAGCCTCCACAGGTGGGAGCCTTTCCATGGCTGAGGAACAAGGGACTGAAGTGGACCCTCCTTGCGTGCTGGATATTCCTTACCTTCCAGCTTCTGGATTCCCAACCGTCTCTATCTTTACATGGCCTCTTTGCTTTTCTAAGGAGAGAAACTTAGCAGAACTAGCATTTTAGTGCATGTGCAGCTCCTAGAGTGGACAGGCCTGGACTGCTGCTCTCATCAAAGCATAGATGACCCGGTTTGTGCCAGACACCACGAGGGCAGGTATCCGTGGGCCAACTGACAGCAGTGGCTCTGGCTTTGTCGTGCCTCTCAGCATCTCCATTCTGTTGACAAAGCCGAACAAGCAGATGGGAAGAGGCGTGTAGAAGCACCTCCCTCACATGTATGTCACTATTGGCACCCACGTTGGGAAGGGGAAGGTGGCCGGTTTGCTTGACGCTTTTCCAGGAGCACACGCCCGTTGTGCTGCCCAGAGAATCGTGCTCCAGAAACAGAGTCCCACACACCCACAAACACACAGAGACACAGAACATGCACAGCCAAGCACATCGCTCTGAGTTCATGTTGTTGAACATCTGTGCAACTTGGAATTGTAACAGTGCAACTTTCACCTTTAGGGTGTCTGTCTTGGACATCTCCTTAGTATTCTCTACACTTAATATACTTGGGGTAACACTTCTCTTTACCCCTTACCCCCCTCATATAAATATTTGGAAAAAAAAAAACCCAAGAGATTGCAGTAACATAACGGCAGACACTGACCTAAACATATATGCGTTAATTGACCAAGTACTTTGAGTAATTATATTGTAAAATTAAGCGAGAAAGAAATCCTACCAGAACCAGAAAATCCTTTTCACGTCATAGTTCTCCCTCCCGAAGACTTCCAGCAACATGCCTCTACTGGAAAACCTGGGGACCATCTAAAAGCCTGCATGTTAGTAATGCATGACTAGCAATTAGCTTATCCAAGTTATTTCAATTTTTTAATGTTAATTTGAAAGAGAGAGAGACAGAGAGAGAGAATGAGCAGGGAAGAGGCAGAGAGAAAGGGAGACACAGAACCCAGGGTAGGCTCCAAGCTCAGAGCTGTCAGCACAGAGCCCGACGCGCTGCTCGAATCCATGAACCGCGAGATCACGACCTGAGCTGAAGTCTTACGCTCAACCGACTGAGCCACCCAGGCGCCCCGTCCAAGTTATTTCAAGTTTACTATGTCGTTCAACAAAATCGGGTATCCTCATCGGCATGCGCCGTGAAAGGTGAGGTGTCCTGTGCACGCTAGGACTCGCCAGGCAAAGAAGGAAAAGAGGGAAATAGTAGCAGTGGCAAAACCACGTGTTCACAAGTTACCATTTCATTTCCTCCTGGGCGTGCGAGAACGTCACCTTTGCCCACTCCCCCTGCCAAATGGCTTCTGGCGGAAGAGATGCAGCCTCGATAAGTCACGTGACCTGCAGAGATCTAGCCCCTAAAGCCACCTGCTTAACCCACTGCACACCCTCCTGGAGAGCCAACCACAAAGACCCAGGAGAAGGTGGAGGCACTCAGTGGAAGAAGCCTGGGTCTCTGCTTGAGCAGAGCCGGTACTTCTAATCCTTAAACTCTATTGAACTGTGAGATAGCTCTGCGAGTCGCTCAGCTTCTGGACTTGTTTGTAGCAGCATTTTTTTTTTTTTTCATTTCCTAATCAACACAGGTAGCAACCACCTGACCCCCAAGTTACCTTACCTTGGTCTCAAGGTAATCACACCAGGTCTCCTTCAGTTGGGTATAACTGTGAAGGATGTAATGCTTATGGCTCTTTGGAAACCAAAACCTGTCTATTGTCCTGTCCAATTTTATTACTGTTTAGTTTAGTCCTGTCTACTATTCCATTTTTATCTGCTTGGTTTAGTCTAGAGGGGACATAATTAGTGACAAGTTGGGTCTCCTAACATCACTGAGGCAAAGAGCTGGTATACACTGCTTGGTAGTCAGCTGGTCAAAGTTTAATTATTGGTTCTTTGGGAAAAATCATATGCATATATATAAATGCATAAGTCTATTGTTAATTTTGTTGATATTAAGAATATGTAGCACATAATTTACAAGTAATAAAATGTACAATACTTTTTATATGAATTTTATATAGCCAATTGATTCTCATAGGTTTTCAGCAATTTTCCCCAAACACTTGCATCCACAGGCAATCTACTATTGCAATTCAATCACGATTTGATAAAATTGCATCCCAGTCTCCTGATTCTTTTCATAATACATTTATTGCCATTAAATCTGATATATTGTCTACTGTTAAACTATTTTTCAACCTCAAATTATATTCACTAAAATGAAACTTCCACCTCAGAATGACACATATATATGGGAACTTCACTCATTTGTCCATTTCATGAGCAACTTCTTTGCTGAATTGGATAATTGTTTTTGAATTCAGGAGGAATTTTACAAGTTTTCATGCTAGCCACAATGTAACGCCTCTACATATGATGCCCTTTTATGTTTAACCTGTTATATCAAGTATTTTTCTCATCAGTTTCCTCAGACTAGATCAAGGGCTTGGGGACACTTTCTGTAAAGGGCCAGTTAGTAAATATTTTAGGATTGGAGGGACAGATGGTCACTCTCACCAACTACTCAACTCTGCCATTATACCAAGGCCACTACAGACAATACATAAATGGGCATGGCTGTTTTCCAATGAAACTTTACAGAAACAGACCTTAGGCTGAATTTGGGTCACTGGCTGTAGTTTGCCAAATCTTGTCTAGGCAATCAGTAAAATAATAAATCAAGCCTTGATGCGTAGGGTTTGGCAGTTTCTTTGGTGGACATACTTCCTTTGTGGTCGATTTCAGAATAGTCATGTGACATCACTGAATGCAGAGTTGGGAAGATACGTGCAGTGGCAGGGCATTACGCAATGCTTCTGCCACACAGATACAATGGAACTAACAGTAAAATCAGAGATCATACCAAACTGTAACAAAATAATTAGGAAGTGATGCTGAGTATTCATCACCTTTGTTCTCAATGTGATTTAATTGCAAGGCTCTATCATTTAATTTTTAATAATAGCTACACTTCACACCTTGCTCAGGAAATTCCCGGAAGTTTGCTAGTCAAGTCCCACAGGACAGTGCAAAAATGTTTCTAACACACCAGTTGATCCTAGACAGTTTCTCTTCTCCATGGCTGTTGTATCGGAGTCGGGGAATATCTCTCATTGATTTATCTTTTCCTGAGGCACAGTGACAGTCGTTGGAAGGTAAATATTATTGAGTCAGTTATTTTGCTCAAAACATAACTCTGTCAACACCTAAAACTCAAAGCATCCCCATCAATCCTCAGTCACATGTTCAAAATTATTATGAGCTCCTTGCATACTTTACACCAAAATCTGCTCAATATTTTCCTTATACAGGGGAAGGTGACTCATCTCTACTTAGGGAGAAGTATGATAGATTATGAATGAAAATCCTCTGGCACAGTTTTTATTCCTTTTAAGCATCCGCCTCAAGGTGAGGAAATCAAAAAACCCAAATGTAGATGATGTTGACTTTGAAGAACACAGGTTTGAATTGTGCAGGTCCACTTGTACATGAATTTTCTGGATAAATACAGGACAGTGCTGTAAATGTTTTCTCTTCCTTATGATTTTATTAATAACATTTTCTCTTCTCTAGTTTCCTTTATTGTAAGAATATGGGCTATAATACATATAACATAAAAAATTGTGTTAATTAGCTACTTATGTTCCGGTAAGGCAGAAGGTCAATAGTAGCACTAAATAAGTGGTTAAGTCTATGGACAGACAAAATGTATACATGAGTTTTCAATTGTGTGGGGATCAGCACCCCTAACCATCATGTTGTTCCAAGGGTCAACTATATCTAGAACAAGAGAGATCCTTACATAGATTATATACGAAGCAATGTTTAATGGAAGAGAATACAAACTTTAGAAACAGAAAATTTTGGTTCAAACCCCTACTTTGATATGTGCTCGCTATATGACTTAAGGTAAATTCCTTAACCTTTTGAAGCCTCCGTCTCCTCTGTAAAGTGGGTCATGAGGCTTAGAAGGCTTAAATGAGGAAAATATATGTGAAGTGCCACAATGTGCAGGTCTTCTAAAGCATTCGGTCAATGGTGGGTATTATCGTTATTCACTGAAACCCTCATATTACTCCATTGGTTTTCTCATCATGAGGTTGGTGGCATAATAGTTCTACAAATATCCATGATTATTCACACTTTTAATGCTTTGATACTTGTATTGGGGAGCCTGTGTTTCAGATACACATGTCCTCTTCATCATTCATTGGGTACCAGCGGTTGCTCTGAGTAGTCAAAAACTGTCTGGTCTACAAGGTTGAATGGGCACTTGCCAATTACCCATGTGGTTTGCTTTTCAACTACACATAAGAAGCCAAAGTGGCCTGTTACCCCTTGAAAATAATCTAGTGGCCTGCCATCTCATTGGTTTGTCCAACTTACTTAATAAAGCCATCTACGATGGTGTGCCAAAGATGAAGAGATGTACTTGGTTTTGAGTTAGCTTAACTTTTTTCTCTTCTGTTTCATGGATGGGTAGCATTAGTTTTGGCCACGGTATTAAGATGAAGGCATCTATTTCCTTTTCTGCTTGTACAGGAGCATATACAAATGTCCAAACAATTCTTTAGGAAGATTTCTCTTTAACTTCGCTATGAGGTAACACACAATGCTATGATATGCACTTGAGAGTTCCACCCTAGCACTTAAGGAGCATGTGGGCATCCTGCTGATATTGTCAAGTATTGCTCCCAATGATCTCTTATCACCTACATCTTTCAATGGGGGAATGCACAGCTACATTAGAAATCTGATTCGCTATTGCACTTTGAATCTTCCCAAACTCTCACTGAAATGTCGAAAAATATAGACATGATTCCTGATTTTCAATACAGTCATCTGATTTTATTTTATTATAACTTAGACACCAGTGCAGTAAGCAAAACTCACATTCTTGACCACCTAATCACTTTGAGTTGCTGATGACATCAAGCTAGTGTCATCATGGTGACAGATAAACTTGACATATTTATGGAAAGTATTCATCATTCTTAGCATATGTAGTTGAAAGATAACTATGTGTTCATTTGCTTTGATTTCTAATAACAGGCAAAATAAAACAGTCACCAGGACAAATATAGGTCAAAGAGCGTCCTGAAGGAAAGGAATAAGTAACTTTCTTTCTTTATATTTCTTTTCTTACTTCTTTTTTTCCTTTCAAGCAACATGTACTTAAACATGACCTCTACTTGCTATATTTTGGTAATCAGAAACCTTCCAGTGAGATACCTTTCTGGAGCTATTAAGTTGTATTTTGCTCCTTGTATATTTAAATTCTCCAATTTCAGGCACAGAGCAAAGCCGTTAATATTCTCTTGTCTAAAGGATTTTTGAAGCCCAAAACAAAAGCCCTCAGCTCTTCCTGCTTTTCTGGGAAAGCTTAAACACACAGAAGAGATTATACTGGATCTCCCAGAGAAGAAGTAGAGGGAAGGGCAGTCCTATCCAAAGAAATGGGTGAGATGCGCAGGGGAAGTATTCTTTAGCCATGGACTTAGTGAGATAGTACCAGCAATGTCTAGTGTGAGCGAACACTGGCTGTAGCTTGGTGGTAGTAAACTGCTTTTCATAACTCCAGAGAACCCAAGGATGGATTAAGTGCTCATTGAGTTGCAAGGGCTCCTAATGAGAGCAGTGCAGTTGCAAACACAGCCAAGAAACTCCTCACGAAGCAGAGAATTCTCTCCTGAACAACGCTCTTAACAGGTAGATGAAAGTCCATGCAGACAAAAAGAGACAGACAGACAGAGACATAGATAGATAGGTAGATAGATAGATAGATAGATAGATAGATAGATTTTTCCCACTCCTCTTTAAGGATAAAAAGATGTGAATATATAAATATATATTCAATACATACATTTTCAAGACAACTTATTTGAGTTCCACATAGTGGATGAACATAAGCACAGGAAAGGATAAGAAAGTAAAGAACACATGATACAGGGGGAAGATCCTTGTAGTTCAAAAGAGGTGCATGCATCTGAGTTATCAGAGGAAACATTCTGTGATGAAACAGATTATGCACCAAGCAAAATCCAGGAGAAAACTGTTTTTCAAGTCTAATTTATATTCTCAATATGATTCCCTAAGATATTATATAAATGAAAAAGGAAAAAATTGAGAGCAGTGAAGATTACTTTCAGAGGGAAATCATTATACTAAAAATGACAAACATAGCGGAGGCCCCAAAGAACAGAATGAATAGTAAATCAAGAAATTAGATAAACAGCTTGAGAACCCCTCCTAGAGCAGAAAAACAACAAAACAAAACCCACAAGTAATGACTATAAGGAAAATATGAAAAGCAAAGAGGACAGCTCCAAGAGATAAAATATAAACAAAAACAGGACAGTGCTCTTCATACATTTCCCCAAGAAAAACAGGAACAGAGAATAGGAATATTTGTATGCATCTCTGTATACAGAGTGTGGAGTGGAGGGGTTGGTGGAAAATGAAGAAGATGTTCTAACCAGGGGTAGACTATCAAGTGATCCATGAAGAACAAAACATGTCTTTTCAGTCTTTTGCTTTATCTTAAAAGTTCTTGAACATCTAAATTTTATCCCAAGATATAGGCAAGTCTCATTCAACATTGTAAGAAAAAAAGGAATGTTTCATACAGCTTTCTGTGACTTGTATTAGCTGCTGAAAAGAGCTGAAAAATTGGGTGGATTTGTAAAGTATATTATTAAAAGTTCTAAATGAATAATAAATAAGTGAGTACCCTAAAAGTTAAGAAAGCATGGAAGTCTTTTTTGCCTTGAGGATTTGGAAATACACCAGTTTTATTGTTGATGGGATTCTAAGTGAGAGGAGATTGAAAAGAAATCCCAGAGTCTGTACAAGATGGGGCCTGCTATAGAAAACTCTTTGTAGCCAATTCCCTCTGCCATCCCTCCCAAAAAGCTGCTGAGACTCCAAATATCCATGCATTCAGGGTGAGGGCAAATCAAAATGGCAAAACTCATGGGGAATTTCTTAATGGTTTCAAGTCCTTTGGTTGTACAGGTAATGTAAACTTTGGAATTTGGTTTAAGGAGGTAATAGAATTAAGGTGACCCCAGGCACTTCAGAGAAGTAAAAGTAAATTCTTTCTGGAGGGAAGCACCTGTACTATATGCCTCAGGTAATTCCTATGAATAATTTTTCATGTGCAATATGATACACAGCCAAAGGCAATCAGATGCCCAGGAAAATTAGTCTTTGTGAGCAAAACCAGCAGAATAAAACTAAACAAAATACCTTAAAAAACTTATATTGACACCATTAGACTCAGACTGGAAAACAGCTAGGCTATGTAAAAGAAATATGAGGTAAGCTTAAAGATAATCGCAGAAACAGAAAACTACAAAAATGTCACATTGTACATTTGAAAAATTACCAGTAAGAAGTTCGGGAAATCAAAAAGAAATTAACCTATTTAGAAATAATTGATGGTTTTAACATCAAATTAGAGACACCAAAATTAAGTGCCCGGCTTTGGCTCACGACATGGTCTTAACAGTTAGTGGGTTTGAGCCCCACATTGGGCTCTGAGCTGTCAGCCCCTGATTCAGATTCTGAGTCTCCCTCTCTCTCTGCCCCTCTCCGCTCACACTCTGTCTCTGTCTCTCTCTCTAAAAAAGTAAATAAACATTAAAAAATTTTTAAAGAATGAAACACCAAAATGGAGAATTACTAAAATAGAAGATAAATTAAAATAAATTACCACAGTACAGCACAAAGTTGTAAACAAAACTAGGGGTAATACAGAAGAAGAAGAAAGAGTGAGAACCATATCATAGAGTGAAAAAGCTCAATATATATATGAACTCAAATCTAAGAAGGAGAAAAAAATGGAATGGGACAGAGGCATCACTCAATAGCAGATTGGACTTTGTGAAGACAGGATCGATATATAGGTGAACAAGTCAATAGAAATATCCAAACTGAAGACAGAGAGAGAAGAAAGAATGGAGTTACAAGGAAGAGCATTAGTAATGTGGGACAGAGTAGGAATATGTAACATATATGTAATCATAGTCCCAAGACAAAGAGGACAGAAGAAATGAGACAAAAACCATCATTTTAAAAAAAATTTTTTTTGACGTTTTATTTATTTCTGAGAGAGAGAGAGTGTGTGTGAGCAGGGGAGGGTCAGAGAGAGAGGGAGACACAGAATCTGAAACAGGCTCTAGGCTCTGAGCTAGCTGTCATCACAGAGCCTGACATGGGGCTCTAACCCACGAACCATGAGATCATGACCCGAGCTGAAGTCGGACGCTCAATTGACTGAGCCACCCAAGCGCCCCGGCAAAACCATTATATAAAGTTGAGAGTTTCTCAGACATACCACTCCACAGATACCATGAACCCAAAGAATCTCAAGCAAGATTTAGAAGATGAAATCCACACCTAGACAAATTATGGAAACACTGCAGAAAATCAAGGAGAGATCAGATAGAGAATAGAGTATCCTTAAAGAAACTATAGTATACTGACAGCTGATTTCTCAACATAAATAACAGTATCCAGAAGTCCAGGGAATGATATCTACAACGTACATTAAAAAAATAGGGGCGCCTTGGTGGCTCAGCTGGTTAGGCATCCGACTTCAGCTCAGGTCATGATCACACAGTTTGTGAGTTGGAGGTCTGCACTGGGCTCTCTGCTAACAGCTTGGAGCCTGGAGCCTGCTTCAGATTCTGTGTCTCACTCTTCTCTCTGCCCCTCCCCTGCTCATACTCTCTCTCTCTCTCTCTCTCTCAAAAATAAACATGAAAAAAGCTAGCAATCTAGAATGCTATACTTGTTAAAATATCTTTTAAGACTAAAATGAAATAAAGATATTTTCAGTAAAATAAAACTGAGAGCATTCACCACCAAGACTGCCTTAAAGGGAATTCTAAAACATATAATTTAGATTGAAGAAAATCATAGATGTAAGATCTGAAATATAAAGGGATAAAAATCAAAGGAAGTGGGAAATATATGGGTAATTCTAAATGAGTTTGGCTATAAATTGTTTTCAAATCAATGCTTTTTGGAATGTAAAAAGTGTATAATTAAAATATTTATATAAGATTAAAGGAGGTAAATAATGATAGAATTTTCAAAAGATCTTTCTATTGTTCAAGATGAGGATGAAAGAATTAATCTATATTAGACATAATAAATTAACCCACATTTCAATTTCTGAAGTAAAAATAAAGGATGAAAGCAGGACATATAATTACAAATAAGTAGAAGAAAAATATAAAGTGCTAAAAAGAAAATCCACCCAAAAGAAGGCAGGAAAGGGGAAGAAAAAGTATGGAAGATGTTAGACAACCAGAAAACACAAAACTAGACAGTAAATTTGATCCCAGTATATCAGTAATTGTTGACATATACATAAAAGGATTACTTGACTGCCTTCTATCAGTATGAATGAAAACAAAACAAAATACAATAATTTTTGTTTTTTTTTTTTAACAAGGGATATATCTAAACACAACAACAAAAAACACCAGAAAAGTTGAGAGTCATGTGTTAAAAGCATCACTTAGAGAAATTTGTACTCTTGAAATAAATGTTAGAAATGAAGAAAGGCTGCAGATTAGTGAGCTAAATATTCAACTCAAAACTTGGAAAATAATGGATGAATAAACCCATAAGGCTGCATGAAAATAGATAATAAAGTTGGGAGCCAAGATTAATAAAAATAAAAAACAAATATGCAACAGAAAGGAGCAATGAAACTCCTCAAATATTGGTCTTTTGAAAAAGCCTAATAAAACTGTTAAATCTTTGATGAGGCTGACTCAGAAACAAGAGAAAAGAAGATGAAACACAATCAGGACTAATATTACTACAGAGCCTTCAGACATTGCAAAAGATCATATAAGGATATTATAGTTTTATACCCTAAATATGATAATGAGATGAAATAGACAAATTTGTAGAAAGGGTTTCAGCTGAAAACACTGGCTCGGAAAGAAATAGAAACCCTGAACAATCCTATAAACACCAAAGAAATTAAATTAGTAAGAAAAATAATCTTGCAAAAATGACCCAATGTGGGTCAAGATCATCCAATCCACTGAGGGCCTAAATAGAACAGAAATGTACGGGACAGTCTCCCGACGGTTGAGCTGGCACACTGATCTCTTGCTCTTGGCATTCTTGGTTCTCAGTTCTTCAGACCTGGGCTGGAATCTACGCCCTTGGTTCTCTGGCTTTCACACCTTCCTCTGAGCCCTACTACTGATTTTCCTGGGTCCTCAGCTTGCAAATAGCACATCAGCCTCCATAACCCCCGACCCAATACTTTATAAGAAATCTCTTTGTCCCCTGTGTGTGTATACCTATATACATATCATATATATTCAGTTTCTCCGAGGAATCCTAATATACAAAAAGACATCTTGTTTATTCTCATGATGCTACCAGCCCAAGATGGATATAGACTCTCCACAAAAATTTTGAGCCTAACAATGGACAAAATGGGGCTCAGACATAACCTAAGAAAGGGAAGTCATGTACATGCCATTTCACTTCTATCCTAGGAAAAGCGCCCCCCCCACCCCCACCCCCTTCATTGTCCAAATTGTCTACTTTGGGACCAAGAATGGAGGGTTGGGGGCAGGGGCTGGAGAAACTAATGCCAAGTCTATGTTGTTTAGGACTCTTTTTATAAATAACTGGTATTAAGAACGCCATCAGGGCAATTCAGTGATGAGACGGGAGAGGGAACTAATAAGAATGAAAATATGAGTTCATATGGTAATATTTTAACTAATCCAATGATTCTACAACTAAGCAGCTCCCCATGTAGCCTCTGGCTCTCAGGAGAAGCCTTGCCAGCCACTGACTAAATAAACCCCTGTGGCATGAGCAGCCCAGTCTGGAAGCTGTTTGGGTCCAGGTGTTGTGACCTTTACCCAAGACTTTTATTTGGGGCCCCTGTCTGAAGACACCGGTGTCTGCTCAGGCCATGGCATGTCCAACTACTCTGCTCTGACTCGCCCAGTTGGCAGTCATATCACTTGTCCTTGGCCTCAGTATCAACTGTTCTGGAGAAAACCCATAAATCTCCTGAGATGCTCCACCCTCAGCCTCACACTCTAGCAAAGGGAGTTTTGAGTATGTTTCATGACCTACATTGTAAGTTGAATCAACCCACTGCTACTTTTCAATTTTTGAAAAATCGCTAACAGGTAGAAAAAAGTATTTATAGACATTTTTTTCAGATTACATATGATTCTCCATTAGAGATTTTGAAAAGACTGATAAGAAATACCCCTAAAATGATACAACTGGTAGTATCTGAGTGGTAGAATTATAGATGCTTTCTAGAGTTTATGAAATGTTAGGTGACTTTAGTAATGGTTAGGTTAAGTAAAGAAGGAAGTAACCTGACTCTTTCATGAAAATGTTTATATTAATAGATAAATGCTTAAGATTTTATTTAAATATATAAAATGTTTATTATATACACATACACAAAATGTGTTGTATGTGTGTTAATGTATGTGTGCATCTATAAGTGTCTATATTGATATCATTCAGGCACATCAACTCTTAGAGGGAAAAGCACCTTAAAAAATTATCTTGCCTTCTTCACACAAATCTAAAATTGTCTTTTGTGTCCTGTGGTCATTTTAAACCTATTTCTTTTTTAATTGTTACACTTATCAGTTGGTTTGCCTGGAATCACAGAGAAGCTGGGAGTCATTGACTATTAAAGCCCGAGAAAACCTAACCGATCCAATTCAGCCCCTGCCAGGAAACTGATGAATTTATAATCATAACAAGAGGTGACTAAGGAAATCAAGCTCAATTTTGCTAACAGGTGTATCTCGGGAGTAATTAGGTCTGGGCCAGAAGCCAATTTCAAGATCACTCCCTTCTTCTAAGTAGACTTTCATGTCCAGTGCCTTTGCTATGTTTTCATAATGCCAAAACCAAACCTGCAACCAAACCATTTTAGTTAAAATGTCAAAATATCATTCATTTAGTTGGTTAACATGACACCAAGACATTGAGTTAATAGATGTGCTCGAAATTGAGGAGATGCTTTTGTATCTACTGGCATAGTCTTGGTACATGTGACATTTAGGACTTAGAGATGTCCTCTGCTCCACAGTATCATCCAAGACGCACTGAACTCATACATGCACTACACTCAAAAATCACTTAGTTAATTTCAGGTAGGTTGAAGATTGACTTATTGTAAGAGACAAAACAATATAGTTTCTAAAAGATAATATGGTAGAACACCTTTAGGGTCTTAAGATAGGCAAAGATTTCTTAACAGGACACAAAAAAGCATTGATCATTAAGGAAAAGACCAATCAATTGAAAACTTCTCTCCATCTAAAGACATTTACGGAATGAAAAGGCAGACCATACCAGAGAAAAGGTGATTATTTTCCATGGCAAGGAATTCACATCAAAAATATTTAAACCACTTCTATATACTAATAAGACATGCATAGACAAACAAAACATGGACAAAATATTTGAACAGGCATCTCACCAAAACCGGATGTCCAGAAGGTCAATAAACCTACTAAGAGTTATCGAACATCATTAGTCATCAGGAAAATGCAAAATAAATCTAAAACAAGTTACAACTATATACCTAGCAGATGGACTATAATAATTGAGCAACTTGACATTACCAAGTGTTGGTAAAAATGTGAATGATAGCAATTCATGTATGCTGCGTATGGGGGTATAAACTGCTGGAATGCTTTCAAACAGGATCTGGTAAAGCTGAACACAGGCACACTCTATACCCCAGCAATTCCCCTCCTACATATGCTTCCATATATACAAAAATTTGAAGATTTACAAAAATCTTCAAAGCAATGATACTTATAATAATCCACACTGGAAATAGCTCAAATGTCCATGACAGTAAAGTGGGCCGATCAAGTGTGTTATGTTCATACAATGGGATACTATAAATCACTGGGTGAATAAGGCACACAACACCTGAATACGTCTCAGAAAGATGTTGTGAAATAAACCGGAAACCCACAGAAAACACAGTATGGTTCCATTTACATAAAGTTCAGCTCTGCATTGTGCAACACTAAGGAATGTTTACAAACAAACAAAGGCAATATAACCAGGCATGCTACGTGCCTGGTCACAACACAAATGACTTTAAAGCATGATTATCATAAAATTACAGAGCAAACACCCAAGTTAGATTTATGTAACCTATTAATGCGGAAACAAGTAAAAACATAAAGCTGGTTCAAATGAGAATTGGGGGAACAGGGGCTCTAAAATCCACCAGGAAAGACAACATATTGAAATAATTTTCTGAGTTAGAGACGAAACCGTTTAATGTCCTACAGGGCAACAAAACTCATTTTTGGTTATTACCAGCTCTATAAGACTGAAATATGCTCCAGTCTGACATTGAAAACACACAAGAGCTATCCATTGTGGATATCAGTACTGTGAAGTATTTGACTGATTATCTTGAAAGATTGAGTGTGCGGAAGGAAGTGGGTTGTAAAGAATGGGCTAATAAATAATTACATATTTCGAACTACTATACGTTGTCCAAAACAAAGAAAGTTGAAATTTTGTAAACATGGTTTCACATCCCAAATTTTGTACAATTCTTTTTTTTTTTTTTTAGGTTTACTTGTTTATTTTGAGAGAGAGTGAGAGAGTACGTGCGTGAGCAGGGGAGGGGCAGAAAAAGGAGAGACAGAATCCCAAGCAGGGTCCACATCAGCAGTGAGGAGCCTGATGTGTGGCTCAAACTCATGAACCGTGAGATCATGACCTGAGCCAAAACCAAGAGTCTGATGCTTAACTGACTGAGCCACCCAGGTGCCCCTAATTTTCTACAATTCTTCCTGGCCTGCCTAAGCCTATATCTGAATTAATGATATCCTATATTAAAAAATAAACATTATGTGAAGGGGAGGTAGGCAAGAATACGAACTTCTAGCTTTGCTGAGAAGTCAGCGCAAATAAGCAGGCCAGCCATGCGTGGATGACAGGTCACTAATACAGTAAAACCCATCACCGGGATTTCTCACCTCTGCCTCCACAACCACCTTTGTAAAAGGTCTGCTGATGTCATGTAAAGTTTATAAAATCATAAGTTTTCTAGTTTATAAAGTTATAACTTACTCTTGTACGTGGTCTCAAGGCATTCAGTATTCAACACACAGTCACAGAATCCTGTCCACGTGGCAAGCCCTGGTCCAAACGCTGGGTAGCAGGAGTCAATGTGTAGGAAGCGGGTGGACAACAGTTGGGATATATTTTGATGGTAAGAAGATCCCTCCTAGGAGGAGGGATATGAATCAGGAGTTTCATGATCTTAGAGCTTTTTCCTAAGAAATTAGAAAGATGGTATTACAATTTACCAAGAGGGTTAAAGAAATGTAGGAAGATCAGCCTTACTGACTTTCTGGCTTGAGAAAACTGGAGGTTGCGATGAGAGGAGGGTGAGCAGATCAAGCGTGGTACGTTCATACGACGGCTTGCTGTGAGGCCGCGAACGCTTAGTGCAATGCATCATGGCAACGCTGAGCACGCGGTGCATTATCTGAGCCTCAAGTTCAGGAAGAAGGCAGCACTGAAGATACAGGAGGCACAGGTGGCTTTTAAAGCTACAGGATTGCATGTGATCACCAAGCAGGTGCATGCAGACGGAAAAAGGAATTGAGGACAGAACCCTGAGGATCTCCAAGGTTCAGAGCTCTGGAAGATGAGAAGAAACAAAGCAAAGAAAACAAGGAAGAAGGGACAGAAGAAGCAGCAGGAGAATCAAGAGGGAGCGCGTCCTGGAAAAGGAATAGGAGGAAAGGCAGATGACCAGGCACAGCTTCAGGCGGGGTGACGGAGGACACGTGCAATTCCTCTACCATTTGCTGTTAAATTTGTTTAATGTTTTACTTATTTCTGAGACAGAGAGAGAGAGAGAGAGAGAGAGGCAGCATGAGCAGGGGAGGGTCAGAGAGAGAGGGAGACACAGAATCTGAAAAGGCCCCAGGCTCTGAGCTGACAGCACAGAGCCCGACGCGGGGCTCGAACCCACGAACCGCGAGATCATGACCTGAGCCGAAGTCGGACGCTTAACCGACTGAGCCACCCAGGCGCCCCTGCCATTTGCTTTTAGTTTGCAGTGAAACAGAAAGGAAGGTTATCTGACAGGAGTGAAGATGGGGCAAAGACAGCGCAGGCTCAGTAAAGGAAAAGATGTGTCTCCTCGTAGAGTAGGAGAGCAGGAAAGTGAACGGAAGGTGGGTGGGGGGCCTGAGGGCACGCTCAGGGTTACCGTTGTTGACGCGGTGGCATCACATCGTAATTTTATGCTTTCCTCCAGCTGCAGCCAGATGGTTCTGAGCAGGTGAGGAGAAGGCAGGGAGCTGGATTCGTCAAGGGGCTGGGCTTTCCCAAAGGACCACGGCAAAGGGAGAGAGAGAGAGAATGAGCTATGGGTTTGTGGAGAGCATATACAATGGGCTTGCAGGCGAAGCTGGACAAGAGGGACGGAGCCGCCATGGGCAGAGGGAGTAGAAAGATCAGAGGCTCCACGGATAAATTCTTGAGTTGGGGGGATGAGGGAGGGATCCAGCAAACGACAAGAGGTGGAGGTCTGGATGTGGGGTGGAGAAGCTGAGGTTCGGAAGAGAGGGGGCATGTGGTAATGGAAGGTGCGGGGTGGCTGTGGAGGCGGAGGGCTAAGCGGGGGTGGAGGGAGGGTCACTGGTGAAGAGGAAGCCAGAGAGCTGAGGAAGCAGAGGGCTGGCAAGGTCAGCATGTTCACTCCCCGGGAACTATTGTGGAGCTTGACCAATGGGCCTTTTCTGTGAAAGAGAAGGGCCCTGGGGTCACTGCTCAAGGAAACCATGCGGGTGGAGGCCTTGGCGGAGGAGTCTTACGCATGGGCCTTAAAGACAAAGGGGGAGAATGTTCTGAAAGCACAGGCCAGAGCCTGGAGGGCTGAGAGGGCGGAAACCACCAGGAGGGGTTGCCAAGAATGCATTATCAGGGGAAACTGAGTCATTTCTCCTAGGACAAGAGATCGAGGACACAATGGCTTCTGCTACTGAGTGGTCTGTTCAGAGGGGACAATGAAGGGATCTGTGATGGGGTCAGACAGAGGGCCTCATGGGGATGGGGGTCCAGTGTTGAAGAAGAAGGACATGGTGGTCTCTGGGCTCCTGTGATGCTCTGAATAAACAGGAGCAGTGGATACGATGCATGCTGGGATTAGGCCGGAAGCTGTTCCTTACTGAGGCTGAGGGTGCGGGAGGAGCAGGCTGGGAGGTAGGAGCCCAGGGCTCTGGGCTCCCCTTTGCTCTGCCAACGCGGCCCTGGAGGCTAACGAGGCAGCAGTGATAAAGGAACGCACACTCCCCAAAGCCAAGCATTGTCACCACCACCTCTACAAAGAGCTGAAGCTGGACTACTAAGGACTAGAAAACAGGGACAACAGGTATCTGCACAAGCCTCCTTCCTTGCTGTCCTGCATCACTGATATTCCCAGATCAGGTGGAAGGTTAATCAGCACACAGCCCTGTGGTCCCCGATTGGAATGGCCATTGCCGATAAGAGAGACGAGACCCCCTCCTGCTGAGAGCTGAGAAGAGGGGCGGGGATATTAAACCTTCTTTCCCGTGTGTATGAAAAAGCAGAGATACTAGCAGGCACAATTTTGGAAACTGACCTTTGGAGAAGTGGAATCCACAGTGGCCTGCACCCAAGGGCTTTCAATTCATCAGGACACGGGAAGAATGAATACCCTGCCTGCCCAGCAGCAAGGGAGTTCTCATGACTAGAAGGAGTGAGGTGCCACGGAGTGAGGTGTTGCGGAAAGTCAAGCAGCATGAAGTATAATGGGAAGCGGGGAAAAATGGAAACTCAGCCAAGAACAGAAAACTGCACTTTAAGTGGATAATGGATAATGGAGATCACTACTGGCCTAAGATGCCGTCCTTCAAAAAGAGTCACCTTTTAAGTGATTTGATTGCACCACTAAGCTGTTTGCCCATAAGATAAGTGCCCAATTAAGGCAGAGGCGGAGTTGCGTTTGAAGAGATTAATGTTTCAGGCTTTTAGATTCCATGCGGGAGGAAAAAAAAGAAAACAAGAATCAACAATTTTTTTTAAATTTATTTCTAGGAGAGATAGAGAGAGAGACAGCGTGAGCAGGGGAGGGTCAGAGACAGAGGGAGTCACAGACTGAAACAGGCTCCAGGCTCTGAGCTGGCAGTCAGCACAGAGCCCGACGCGGGGCTCGAACCCACGAACCGCGAGATCATGACCTAAGCGATAGTTGGACGCTTAACCGGCTAAGCCACCCAGGCGCCCCAAGAATCAACTATTTCTTGAACCTACCAAAAGGATGCTTCCCTCCCTCCAAGTAACGGCTGCTGGGAGAGGCCAGCCGTCTTGCACTAGCATCTGACCTGACGCACTGTCCTTGAAGCTGACTGCTCGTAGGATAGAAAGGGCAGCTTTGGAGAAGCACTGAAATGGAATCACTGCATTGCCTTACAGAGGGGGCACACTTTGCCCAGAAAGATCGGAGGGTAGTTTGTCTATACTACTCCTTGGCTGGCTGGAAATCTTTACCTAGTTTTTAAACCTTAAGTCAGGTTCCGCAGGGCCCTGGCGTCTCATTTCTGAAAGCAAGGTCAGTTTTAATGGTGGAAATTCACATGAAGGAGAGAGGATGAGCTTCAAGGTGAAGGGCAGTGGCTTTTTAAATATCCATAGTGTTTACATTCCCCTAATGGCTCCCTGGGCATTACTACTTATTCTGGGAAAATGTGCTTGAAGGTAGGGGGAAATCAGAAGGCATGGCTGCAAACAAACGTGCAGACATTAAATTCCACTTAAACACTGGATACGTTAATCTCCAAATTGCTCTGAGCCCAGGCACCCCGGCTCCCCTGCCTGGGGAGCCCACGATGTGGGAGGTCCCAAGGAACCATGAATTGCAGTGGCTTGCCTTAAGCTCATCCCTTATCAAGCTGAAAGGCCAAGAGCAAACTGAGTGTTAGTGACGCTATGCACCACCCATCAGGTTTCTGTAATACGAGAGGAAGGCGAATAGGCATGATGGTCACATCTTCCGAGAACTGTCGAGATGCTGAGCAAACAGGTGATTTATGGCTGCGGAGAGCCAGTAAGAGATTACTAAAGGGAGCAGAAAACAGGAGATCAGTGACTAAATAATTTCCTAGTGGCCTGAAAGAATCCCAGGGCCTCCCTCTGTACCTAATGTAATAGCAGAGGGTGCCCTTTGGACAAGGGACAGAATCTGGATCATTAACCCTAACTGGATGTTTTCTAAGATAAAAGGAAAGTGGGCTGAGGCTAAGGAAAAATGTAGATCGTTGGGAAATTCTTCTTCACTGACAAGGATGTATCACAGACTTGTATTTGTGGTTTTTTGGATCCTGGAACACCTCCTTGAGAAATAAAAAGTTTTGGACTCTCACACTCCAGGCTGTATGTGTGTGTGTGTGTGTGTGTGTGTGTGTGTGTGTGTGCGTGTGTACACATACACATAGCAGATTTTATATACAATTTCAGAGAACTAATGTGCTCCTAAAGCTCACCCATTACATCTAGTTTAAGAAGTTCTGTACAGATTAAGAGGGAAATGCCTTCTCTAATAACACAATCCCCTTTCAAGAAGTTTGGAAATATTTTACAAAGGAAGGTGTATTCCTCATTAAAGCAAATAAAATAGATATGGGTTAAAGTAAATTCCTGAATATTTGTTTCTAGTTTCTCTTCCAGGCTTCCTTTGTCAAAGTGTCACCTCCAGAATTAAATACAGGTAAAACCTAGTCATTTATTAACAAAACATGTATTGGGGCGCCTGCGTGGCTTAGTCGGTTAAGCGTCCGACTTTCGCTTAGGTCATGATCTCGCGGTTCATGGGTTCGAGCCCCGCGTCGGGCTCTGTGCTGACTGCCGGCTCAGAGCCTGGAGCCTGTTTCAGTCTGTGACTCCCTCTCTCTCTGACCCTCCCCTGCTCATGCTGTCTCTCTCTCTCTAGAAATAAAAAAAAAACAAACATGTATTTAATATTAATATTGTGCAAACAATATGCTAAGAGCCCTGCTAAATATGCGTAAATAAACAAGGCTTTAGATGCTCAAAGAGATTGGGAACACGTTGTAGAAATGAGATACTTATAGAAGCAATTCTGATACTATATAGAATGTGGCTTCAAGGCAGGAGTCCAAGAAGATCAAAGGAAGAGAGTTTGTTTCTGGGCCACATCATCTGGAAAGGTTTCTTGAATGACATGCAATTTAAACCAATGGTAAAAACGGGGCTCCTGGGTGGAGTGTCTGACTCTTGAATTGGGCTCAGGTCATGATCTCACGGTTTGAGCCCTGAGTTGGGCTCTGTGCTGAGATTTCCTCTCTCCTTCTCTCTCTGCCCTTCCCCCACTTGCTTGCACTTCCTCTCTCTCAAAATAAATAAATAAATAAATAAATAAATAAATAAATAAATAAATAAACAAATAAACATTAAAAAAATATATTGATGGTAAAAGTGCTTTTCAAGCTGTTTTTTTCCAGGGCCTTCCAGAAGAAACACATTTTATGTCACAGTGTAGTACACATATTCATCTATATGAAATAAAAATTTTGCAAAGCAATATTTTCCCTTATAATGAGCCAATATACTCTTGTTATATTCTACTCCACTCTGGTGTACCATATTTATTTTCATTTAACCAGAAATCATGATTGGAACCCATAAAGTTTATTTCACAACCCAATGGCTATCTACAGTTTGATAAACACTGAATTAAAGGATGCCCCAGGTGGGGATACTTTGCATGACTAATATCACTAGAGAGTTCCAGAAATTCTATGCTACAGTTACCATGATCATCGCGTGTGTCAGACAAGGAAATGAGACAGTGGACAGGTTAAGTAACATGCCCAAGGTCACATAGCTCTTACATAGTGCAGCAGGGATTCAAACACAGCACAGTAGACCATGCAAAGGCTCAAGACCATGAAAAAGCACAGAGTAAAGAAACCGTATTTGAGGAAACATGCAGTTTGGCTACAGTGTACTGTCAAAGTAGGAAAACTGCAAGAGATGATCATGAAAGTAATCTGAAAATAACAATGATGTCTTTATCTTTCATCTCTTGTTTCATTCTCAACTTCCTCCTGGAAAATGTCCCTGCACCACTAGCCTAATTCTTTCACACTTGATTGTTTAGTTAGAGCCTTTAAGAAATATGATTCTTATCACTTTTCACACAGGAAGTAGTTGAAAAACTACTCGTGTTTTAATGCCGAGGAAAACAGAAGAAAAAAATGCTGGGCAGGCTCTTTTCAGACACTTTGACTGGCAGGTAGAAGTTACGTAGGTGATTACATAGGTATATTAAATGAACACACACATAAAGGGAAACGGTACTTCTGAAAATAAAATATATAGGATGAATTACAGGTACAGGTTAGCAGTCAAGAAAGGGAGAACACATTTTCAGTTGGTTCTTGGGATATTTTAGGAAATAATCGGGGTTTAGAAGGAAGATGTCCCAGAAAAGATAAGGACAAGGGGAACCCAGAGAGTCCTTGGGAATTGGGTGATAGGAGGCAAACAGAGTAAGGCGGTGGGAGGTGAAAGCAACTGCAAGAGGTGATACGGTGGTAAGGGGATGCAAGGCTGGGCCTGGATCGTGAAGGATTATCAGCGTAGTCTTAATTAAAGTCTTATCTTTCGTTCGGGGCGCCTGGGTGGCTTAAGCTTTCGCTTGGGTCATGATCTCGTGGTTGGTGGGTTTGAGCCCCGCGTCGGGCTCTGTGCTGACTGCCAGCTCAGAGCCTGGAGCCTGTTTCAGTCTGTGACTCCCTCTCTCTCTGACCCTCCCCTGCTCACGCTGTCTCTCTCTCTCCTAGAAATAAATAAAAAACATAAAAAAAAAATAAAGTCTTATCTTCCGTTATTATTAGTAGGTATACACTGTAAGTCTGATGTATCTCAACTGAGAATCTGATTCTTATAACAGCAGCAAGGAAAAGTCTAAGCATAAAAACAAATCCCAAGCCTAGCCTATGTTTATAGTCTGAAAAGTTATCCTCAGGATCTTTTAAGTTAGTATTAGTATTATTTAGATGAGAGCACCCGCTTTTTGAGCTGAGTTGGGGGGGGCGCTTCAAAGCTCATATACAGTGACAGCTGTATTTACATTTTGTAGAATAATGAAATACTCTTATTTTTTCCCCCATGTCTCATTAAATGATGCCTTACATAACAAAAGATATATATATTCGAAAGAAAGCACAGGACTTTGGGTTCCGGTTGTTAATAATGACTATTCCTTCAATATTCATGAGACCATCGATAAGAATTCTCTTCCTACTCCAAAAGTGATCATTTTAGTTCTTTGTTGACTTGCTGGATTATTACATATATATGTCTATATAACCTGTTCGAGAGATTTCAAAACATCCTTTTTGATTATTTGTGCTTTAGTTTTAACAACAATAAAATGGAAAGAATGATTCATTAAATAGATCCACTTGGGATGACTATTTGCAGAAAACAAAGACATCTAAAAATATCTTTAACCATTTGCAGATTCTAAGAAAACCGCCCTCACACCTTCAACTAGAAATATGCTTCCAGTGGCCCAGACCTCTCCTTCTAGCGCTGGTCCAACAGGGCAGAGACAATGATGGCTGTTAGCTAATTATTAAAGCACCAATTTGGTTAGCAGTTGGAGAGTGTGTGTGTGTGTTTGTGTGTGTGTGTGTGTGTGTGATTTTGAATAAAGTAACTAGCAAGATCGTATTTTATCTGTTTTGTGTGAATACCGTTAAAAATGGTTTGGCTGGGGGCGCCTGGGTGGCTTAGTCGGTTGAGCGTCCGACTTTCGCTTAGGTCATGATCTCGCGGTTCGTGGGTTCAAGCCCCGCGTCCGGCTCTGTGCTGACTGCCGGCTCAGAGCCTGGATCCTGTTTCGGTCTGTGACTCCCTCTCTCTCTGACCCTCCCCTGCTCATGCTGTCTCTCTCTCTCTCTCCTAGAAATAAATAAAAACATTAAAAAAAAAATGGTTTGGCTGCCAAGCATTTGTTCTCAAAATCTGCACCTGTCTGAAACACAGTGGGTTCTTGTTTTCATGGGAGTTACGTTTTATAAAGTCACAGTGAACACTGATTTAGTGAATACTCAATCATTGCTCCTAAGGAAAAATAGAAGGCTAGGTTCCTATGAGCCTCTGGTCACATTTTTGTCAATTGATGAATACATACCCATATTTTATGTGTGTTTCTGTTTAAAGACACCTTATTTAATGTATTGTATTGATTCATTGACATTGAACTTGGCCAATAGCACTATAACTCATGCCCAAACAAAGCTTACTAATGTGAAAGGGTGTTCGATGTACCTCACTATTGAAAACTGAAAGCTAAAGGATGATATGTACAGGGTACCCCTTTCTTGTAAAAACAAAGAGCAAACAAAAAAACCCTCCTGTGTATGTATGTGTTTGTGCTTACACAAGCATGCAGAACAGAGCTGAAATATAATGCCAGGCTGTTAGCATTATCTCAGGGCAATAAAGGGCAGAATGGAAAGAACAGTATTAACTTTTTCTCTATGCATCTTGCATTTTTAAATGAAACATAAAGATATATTACTAATAAAATGTGTTTTATAAAATTTAATTTTGACATGGGCTGTAGCAACTTCTTTCTAGATATGTCTCCTGAGGCAAGGGAAACAGAAGGGAAATAAACCATTGGGACAACACCAAAATAAAAACCTTCTGCACAGGGAAGGAAACAAGCAACAAAACTAAAAGGCAGCCTATAGAATGGGAGAAGATTTGCAAATGACATGTCTGATAAAACGTTCATATCCAAAATATATAAAAAAACTTCTAAAACTCAACACACAAAAAATAACTAATCCAATTAAAAAATGGCGAGAAGACATTAATAGTCATTTTTTCCAAAGAAGACATACAGATGGCCAAGAGACACATAAAAAGATATGGGGCGCCTGGGTGGCTTAGTCGGTTGAGCGTCCGACTTTCGCTTGGGTCATGATCTCGCGGTTTGTGGGTTCGAGCCCCGCGTCGGGCTCTGTGCTGACTGCCAGCTCAGAGCCTGGAGCCTGTTTCAGTCTGTGACTCCCTCTCTCTCTGACCCTCCCCTGCTCACGCTGTCTCTCTCTCTCTCCTAGAAATAAATAAATAAAAAAAAACATTTAAAAAAAGAAAGATAATCAACATCACTCATCATCCGAGAAATATGAATCAAAACTACAATGAGATATCACCTCACATCTGTCAGAATAGCTAAAGTCAACAACACAAGAAACAACACATGCTGGCAAGGATTCAGAGAAAGGAAAACCCTCCTCCACGGTTGGAAATGCAAACTTGTGCAGCCACTCTGGAAAACACAATCCACAAAAAGTTGAAAATAAAACTATTCTATGATCCAGCAATTGTACTACTAGGTTATTTGCCCAAAGAACACAAAACTACTAATTCAAAGGAATACATACACCTTGATGTTTATAGAGTATTATTTACAATAGCCAAATTATGGAAACAGCCCAAGTGTCCCATCAATTGATGAAAAGATAAGGAAGATGTGGCACATACATATATATAATGGACTATTACATATATATATATAATGCAATATTACTCAGCCATAAAAGAGAATGAGATCTTGCCATTTGCAATGACATGGAATGGAGCTAGATAGTATAATACTAAGTGAAATAAGTCAGAGAAAGACAAATATCATATGATTTCACTCATATGTGGACTTTAAGAAGCAAAACTAATGAGCAAAGGTGAAAAAAGTAGAGGGAGGCAAAACAAGACACAGACTCTTAACTGCAGAGAACAAACTGATGGCTGTCAGAGGGCAGGCGGGTGGGGGGATGGGTTAAATAAGTGATGGGCCTTAAGGTGGGCATTTGTGCTGAGCACCAGGTGTTACACAGAATTGTCAAATCACTATATTGTTTGCCTGAAATTAATATTATGCTGTATGTTAACTAACTGGAATTAAAAAAAAAACTTTTTTAAAGCAGAAAAACATCATTTATTTATTTATTTTATTTTTTTAATATTTTTATTTATTTCTAGGAGAGAGAGAGAGAGAGAGCGTGAGCAGGGGAGGGTCAGAGAGAGAGGGAGACACAGACTCTGAAACAGGCTCCAGGCTCTGAGCTGGCAGTCAGCACAGAGCCCGCCGCGGGGCTCGAACCCACGAACTGTGAGATCATGACCTAAGCGAAAGTCGGACGCTTAACCGACTAAGCCACCCAGGCGCCCCTATTTATTTATTTATTTATTTATTTATTTATTTATTTTTTATTTATTAATTAAAGAATAAAGTCTCTTGAGCGCCTGGGTGGCTCAGTCAGTTCAGCGTCCAACTTTGGCTCAGGTCATGACCTCATGGTTCGTGGGTTCCAGCCCTGCATCGGGCTCTGTGCTGACAGCTAGCTCAGAGCTTGGAGCCTGCTTCAGATTCTGTATCTCCCTCACTCTCTGGCCCTCCCCTGCTCATGCTGTCTCTCTCTCTCTCAGAAATAAATAAAAACATTTAAAAAATTTTAAAAAAAGAATAAAGGCTCCAATCAAAGTAATAAACTCCCTTTAGCTAAGCAAAAACAGAAACAAAAAACAAAATAAACAAAACAAAGAAATTAAACTAAGGAGGAGTTTTAAAGTGTTTAAATTATAATTAAAATAAAATAATGCTAGCTGATTTGAAAATCTTGATAGCAGCTCACTTTTATAGAAAATACAAATTATTACAATAACGAGAAAAAGCAGGAAACCTGGGAAAATAATAATGATTAAAAAATGAAGATATCAAAGAGTTACTTTTCCAAGGAGACTAAGCCATGATGATTCTAGCAGCCATTGCTTTTAAACAGACGATTTCAATACCATAAAAACCGTCGAGGGAAGGAAAAACCTATAAAGCTTCCTTACTCATTTCATTGAAATGGAAATACACATGTGTGTCCGACACACACACACACACACACACACACACACACACACACACACTGAAAAAGAATACATCTACCACGTTGCCGGGGAAGAAGTGTGAAACTAGAGAAGCAGAAACTTTGAACAATATTTGGAAGAAAAAGAAGACTGGAACAGAAGGCCACAGAAACCAGAGAAAGAAAAATACTACATGCAGAAAAGAAATGTGCAGACTAAAACCACACATTCCCCCACTGAAGCCCTCTGGCCACTTCAACTTGGAAGGGCTCCTGCAATTCATAAAGCAGAAGTTGCCTTTGAATTCAGGCTTGAAAAATGTAACAATTTTAATCTTGTATGCATTGAATAATACATATTAATAAAATCTGCAGGATGAATAATAGTTATAATAAAAATGACAGAACTATAACGGAAAATGGACAGACCTGCCAATGCCATGAAAACCTTTTTATTTATTTATCTTATTTTATTTTTTTTTATTTTTTAAGCTTTGCCAAATTTAAAGATATTTCTAAGAATGGGGATACTAGTAAATGTGTTTTCTGATACTGTATAATAAAATTTAAAATGTGGAAAATCTGCATAGCCAAATGTATGGGTATTTTTTTTTTATTTTTTAATGTTTTATTTATTTCTAGGAGAGAGAGAGACAGTGTGCGCAGGGGAGGGTCAGAGAGAGAGGGAGTCACAGACTGAAACAGGCTCCAGGCTCTGAGCTGGGAGTCAGCACAGAGCCCGACGCGGGGCTCGAACCCACGAACCGCGAGATCATGACCTAAGCGAAAGTCGGACGCTTAACCGACTAAGCCACCCAGGCGCCCTTTTATGGGTATTTTCTAACTGACCAAAATTATGCAGAGGTGAAGATCTATTCTCAGTGCAAGACAGACCAAGCCCATGAAAACCTTTTTAATTCTCGAGCAATTGATAGACCAGGCAAACCAAAAAACTACCAGAAAAGGTATACAAGACTTAAACAACACAAATAATAAGTGCAATCTAACGGCTGTTACTATCCACCCATGGATTGATCAGTCAGGAGTGAACCAAGGAGAGAGAAGCCACTTTCAGTCTTTGCAACAGGGGTGAAGGGATTTAGTGCAAGAAATTGGTTACCCGTGTGATGGAAGAGTTGAGATGACAGATGGGTGTTGTTGAGCCAAGAGATTAGCAGCAGCAGGAAGCCACCACCGCTTCAAAGCTGGGATCAGTGGTAACAAGCAGCTTTTTCAAGCAGTTTTACCATAATTAGTTGGAAAGGGATTTGGGGTCAGGGTTGGCTTCGTTTTGCTTTTTTAAGGGACCTCTCCCCTCGCTCTGGGAGGAAAAGGTTCTGGGCCTCCTCTTCAGTGCTGCTGCTGGAGGTTTGAGGTCCGAGGGGAGAGCAACTTTAATAAAGAGCAGATGGAGATCCAGGTCTGCCTCTTTACTTTCTAAAAGAAAAAAACAAAAACAAAACAAAACAAAAACAAAAACAAAAAACCCCTAACTATATTATGTAAGGATCATTCTCTGAAATTCATATCTTCAGATTGAAGCAAGAGTGTACTGTGTTCCAAAACACTGTAATGTAGAAAGCTTAACACAGAGGCATATCCTGGCGAAGTGGTTGAATTTCAAAGATGAAGGGTTTCTTCAGGCATTCAGGCAGCAATGTCATATGACCTAAGCAGCCAAAGCTGTCAGGCTGGCCTCCAACTCCCTCCAGTGACGGCGAATGCCAGAAGACACTGGTGCTATGTTCTGAAGGAAAGAGGGACTCAGGACTCATGCCCGCAAATATCTTGTCTTGCGAGCACGACGTAATTTGGGGGTCTCAAAGCAGAATGAAGATGCGGAGCCCCTTACTTAAAAGAATACTAGAAATTTCAAGACAATGACAACAGAATATTAAAACAAGCACAGGGTCCTACCACGTGCCAGACCTCATGTGGTAGCATGGGTTGCACACTAACAAAGCCGGCCCTGCTTTCTAGTATAAAGGAAATACTCAGGCATACGTACAAAGTACAGTGGGAACCCTCCTCAGCAAATTACTTGATGCAAACACCCAGAGATAATCTAAAGCAAAGAACTAAGAAATGAAGAGAACGCACTGGCTGTGAATATTGAATTTATCGTACCTATGAAACAAATAACAAACTCTGAGAATTATGGTTACGGAAAATAAATATTTGACAATAAGATATGCGCTTATCTAGCCCTGCAGATAATCAGCTGGCACTGCCTAAAATTATACTATGTATGTAATGAGACATAATGACTTTACATCCTCAAGGTTTTATTTAGTCTCTTTCCTTAATTTTAGAGCGCTCTTTTATCGAGAAATGTCTCATGGAATGAAGAAATATTTATGTGAAAGTTAAGGAATCGCTCTGGATTTGCTTCAGCTTATCTTTCTTCTATTAAATTCAGATAAATTACATTTAATACTTTTTATTGAAAAAAATAGATGAAAAGCATGACTCTGTTTTATGAAAGTCCAAGTGGTAATGATTATTCATAGATGATGGTATCTGAGTCTTTTACCTTCATCTCTGCCTTTTCTGCGGTAACTGAATCCTTTGTAAGTGGCATGTGTAAACCAAAGCTAAATTTATTTTTATCTGATTACAAAATTTTAGTTAAACATTCTCTCACCAAAAGACTACAAGCCAGAAAGGATGTTATTGGTGAGGGCTAAAATTTCCAGAAGTGGCATTTCTATAGTTCGGCTGTTTTATATCACAGAGTTAGAGAGGTTCCAACTCAGTCTACAACACATCACTGATACCAAAGCAAGGCAATTTATTACAAAACAAAACACAAAAAACCCACAATATGCCAATCACTTTGAATATAGACATGAACACAAATCACTTTGAATAGAAATGAATGTAGCAATGCTACATAACATATTTCCAGCAGGCTAGACCCCCACTGATCTAGCTTTGTGCCCTTGAGCGTGTGTAAGAGCTTTATCACAAAGAAGTTGGTATATTGTGTCCAGCCTACATTTGCATGGAAGTGCAGATGCTGTTCTCTGCCCCTGCCCTTGACACATGAAGAATGTCTGCTGGACGGAGGGAATTGCAGAGCCATGAGCAACAAAGAAGGCTCAGAGATGGGCAGAGCCTAGATTGGCCTGCTTGGGTTCAAACTGTCATGACCACAGGGAGGGGGCACTGCCCTGGGTTGAAGAAAATGGCCCATTGAGGTGGGTGGAGGGAGGGATCCCCCAGAGTGCAGGCAAATAAGGGAGTGAAGTGCCTGTAGGCAGTTTTGTTTTTTGTTCTGTAGTCAGTTTTTAAAACAATAATGAAGGGGCGCCTGGGTGGCTTAGTTGGTTAAGCGTCCGACTTTCGCTTAGGTCATGATCTCACGGTTCGAGGGTTCGACCCCCACGTCGGGCTCTGTGCTGACTGCCAGCTCAGAGCCTGGAGCCTGTTTCAGAGTCTGTGACTCCCTCTCTCTCTGACCCTCCCCTACTCATGCTGTCTCTCTCCTAGAAATAAATAAAACATTTAAAAAAAATTAAAAAAAATAAAACAATAATGAAAACAGCTATAGAGCACCTGGGTGGCTCAGTGGCTTAAGCATCAGACCCTTAATTTCAGCTCAGGTCATGATCTCATGGTCCTGAGATTGAGTCCTTCATCAGGCTCTGCTCTGGGCATGGAGCCTGCTTAAGATTCTCTCTCTCCCTCTTCCTCTGCCCCTTTCCCCCACCCATTCACACACACACACACACACACACACACACACACACACTCACATACACTCTCTCTCTCTGAAAAAAAAATAGCTACTAGTTAGTCTGCTTCTTATTATTACCAAGTGTTTGCAATTCTAACATCAGTGATAAAATGCTCCCTTGTGAAAAAAAATACCCCTCCCCCTGGAATTTTATATATATTATTACCTATCCTTTAATAAATACTGCATTTTATATGAAATTTAACTCAGAGATCTTTGAGTCATGCAGTCAGCCATCAACATGCAGAATTAGCTATACAGGATTTTTTCAAGAGCAAGTTTGTAATGGTCTGGAAATTTTTAGCTGGCTTCAGGAGCAGCTTGAGTCAGTAACCTTCGTGGAATGACACATTCTTGTGTTTAAATGGTAAATTATATACAAACAATGATAGTGGAACGATTCCAAAGTCAAAGAAACAAAACTCACGTTATTTTAATTCTACAAATTGTGGGGTTTCTTGGGCCTGTTATTTGGAACTTGAAACTGTGTGAAACAGAGAGCTCCCTGAAAGGTGTAATATTTTTGTTTGGTAAGTGAAAATTTAATTCACACATGAAACATACTCATTTTTTTCATGACTATCACTAGGGATAATTTTGTAGTATAGAGATATGGGTGACAAAAGAGGATCTACCTCAGGTGTGAAGCCCATTGCTTCACACCTGATGCCCTGTCACAATGGTCACACACGGGAACAGTTACAGTGACAAAAGCCGAAAGAGAAGGGAGAGGCAGTCTTCAAGACACTGAGCACACTTCCTACTCTGTGCTCAGGGACTCAGACAGAAATCGGCCCTGAATCCTCGGGACTGAGTAAGAGCCCTAAACAAGGGCTCCCCAAGCAAGAGATTCAAGGGAGGAAAGAATGGATTTCTCTTGACTAGTTGGATAAAGACTGGTATTCTTATCTGGGTTTTGTGTGGACACCTCTACTTCAGTCATAGTAGGGTAACTGGAAATGAACTTGCCTTCCCACCAGAAACAGATAGAAAGCCAAACAAAACAAACGGGGCAACTATGTTCAGATATTGGACAACAGGCAGTGTTGGCCTTGTGATGGCCGAAATTAGGGGAACAAATGAGATGAGCCTCAGCTTTCTTCCTAGAGAGGCTTTCTGCATCACAATGTGGACAGGGAGACCTAAGCAAGGGCACAGGAGTCTCCCAGAGGCAAAGCAGCAGAGATTAGGGCTGGGGAAAGATGAAGCATCTGGAATCTGTGGGGCAGAGTAATGGAGAAAAAAGTGCTACATGGAGTAAGACCTCCAGAAGGTATGGAGGCTTCCCCTACAGTCTGAGGCTGAGTATTGACTTCTGCATGTGTGTGAAACCCCAAGAACTGGCCCAAGAACTTCCAGGGAGCTTTCGGCTGAGCAAGTCTTCAAGCTCACAGGGTATGAGAACATCCACTTCCAACCAGCCCAATGGAAACCATCCCATAAGGACACCAGAGTCCAGCTTCAGTAGTGGGACTAAGCTAGCTTTAGAGAGAGACTGCTTTAAACTCACTCTGACAAAACACAAAAGTCAGCCTCAAAATCATCGGCCGGTCCACAAGTAACTCAAGCGTCTTCTTAAAGTCCAACATTGTTTGTAGGAAGATAACAAAACCCAGAACCCAACAGTGTAAAACCCACTATGCCCAGCTTCCAACACAAAAGGTCTTTGTCATTAAACTCTTGCCACAGAAAAATATCAGGTCCGGATGGCATCACTGTTGAATTCTGTCCACCATTTAAGGAGGGAATGATACCAAACCTTCACAGGCTCTTGAGAAAAAACAGCCACTTTGTGACACTGGCACACTGGCACAAACCCAAAGATCTTCTAAGAAACAGAAGCTGCAGACTGATAATTGCTCATGAAAACAGTGACAAAAGCCTTAAGAAAATATTAGAAAATCAAATCCAGTAATATTATACTAGCAGACTGTATGTGCATATATAGTAAATATATACACATATACATATACACATACACATATACATGTTCATTCATATACATGCACATATATATAACACACACCTGTTGTTTTTTTTAAATTTATTTCTGAGAGAGAGAGAGAGAGAGACAGACAGCATGAGCAGGGGAGGGTCAGAGAGAGAGGGAGATACAGAATCTGAAGCAGGCTCCAGGCCCTGAGCTAGCATTCATCACAAAGCCTTATGTGGGGCTCGAACCCATGAACCGCGAGATCATGACCTGAGCTGAAGTCGGACACTTAACCAACTGAGCCACCCAGGTGCCCCAACATATACCAGTTTTTATATATTAAATTTTTATATATTAGTTGTTCTGTACTGATGTATATTATACCTCATTTACAGTTGTAAAATACAAATAGAACAAATTAATTGGGAAAACTTTGCAAAGCCTATATCTGATAAGGGATTTGTATTTATAGTATATAAAAACTCACATGACTCAAAATAAAAAGGTAGATAACTCAGTTAAAGAACAGGTAAAAGATCTGAATAGCCATTTCTGTAAAGATATACAAACGGTCAATAAACACATCAATAGATGCTTCACATTATTAGTCAGTAGGAAAAAGAAAATCAAAACCACACCATGGGGTGCCTGGGTAACTCAGTCTATTAAGCCTCGGACTTCAGCTCAGGTCATGATCTCACCATTTGTGGGTTTGAGCCCTATGTGGGGCTCCGTGCTGACAGCTCAGAGCCTGGAGTCTGCTTCAGATTCTCTCTCTCTCTCTCTCTCTCTCTCTCATCCTCTGCTAGCACCCTGTCTCTCAAAAATGAATAAAAACATTTAAAAAATATAAAACACACCAAAATACTACTTTACACAACTCTAGGATGGATTAAAAAAAGGTTAATAGGAAGTATTGCTGAGAATGTGGAGAAATCAGAACAAAAATCACACACTTACACCTTTTACACTACTTGTGGTCATGTAAATGGCGTATACACTTTGGAAAACAGTCTGGCATTTCCCCAAAATGTTTAAATAAAGTCTTATCATGTAACCCAGTAATTCCATCCTTTCCCCGATATATAACCAAGAGAAATGAAAACATATGTTCACACAAAATCTTGTACACAAATATTCATAGCAGCATTACTCATAATAGCAAGAAAGTAGAAACAGCCCAACTATTCATCAACTAATGAATTAACAAAATGTTGTGTTCCCACTGTACAAATGACAAAAATGCTTACAGTAGCATTTTTGTCAGAGTCAAAAGATGGAAACAATCCAAATGCCCGTTCATAGACAAATGAATAAACAAAATGTGGTATATTCATGCAATGGAGGTGGCCATAAGAAGGAGTCTTCGAAGTAGGGGCACCTGGGTGGCTCAGCCGGTTGAGTGTCAACTTCCGCTCAGGTCATGATCTCACAGTCAGTGAGTTTGGGCCCTGCATCGGGCTCCCTGCTGTCAGTGCGGAGCCACTTCTGATCTTCTGTCCCTCTCTCTCTTTGCCTGCCCCCCCCGCCCATCCCCCACTCACACACTCTTTCTCAAAAATAAAAATACACATTACAAAAAAGGAATAAAGTAGTTATATGCTCCAACCTAGATGAACCCTCAAAATATTATGTCAAGTGAAAAAAGCCAGTCACAGAAGACCACGTATTGTATGAGTCTGCTCCTCTGAAAGTCCAGAATAGAGAAATCTATAGAGACAGAAAGTAGACTAGTAGTTACTCAGGGCTGGGACAGGGGATGCATGGTTTGTGAATTACAACACAGTAATGCTGTAATAAACATATTTAAATAAAGAGTAGGTAAGAACGGAAAAGAGTGTAAAAAATGAGACTGGATGAGTAAATTGGGACAATCCCCGTGGGAGTTCAGTAGTACCTAGTGAAATGGAAAAGTCACATACTCTATGACTCAGAGGTTCCACTTTTATCTGTGTGATCTGGAGCGGTAGCCCCAATTTGATCATGGGATTAGATGAAGAGCTTGCACCAGAATGTAGATCCGAGAATCACTGCCTCTCTCAGAAAAGTCTTGCTGTGTAATGTCATGTGAACTGAAAAGTGTGCTTGTGACATAGTTAACCTGTACTGTCTTAGACTCCTTACCTTGCCATGGACCACAGCCGTTTTGTGGACCACACATTAAGCAGTGCCAGTCTAAAGAAATTTGCCTATGTGCAAAAAGAAATAAACAAATACAGAATGTTATGATGGTGAAAAATTAGAAACCAAACCAACTAATAGTCCACCAATAGTTGACGAATAAATAAATTGTAGAATATTGATTGAACAGAATACCATTTAGTCACCAAAAGGAATTAAATGCATACTTCTATATAAATAGATATCGAAGTCTGTAATTTTGTATAAAAATACATAATAAGATAATGTCACTTATGTTAGTTAAAAACAATGCTCTTTTATGCTCCTGGAAGTAAATGTGTGTGTGTGTGTGTGTGTGTGTGTGTGTGTGTGTGTGTGTGTGTGTGTGTATGTTTGGATAGATTAGAAGATATACACTCAACTCATGACAAGAGCTATTTTTAGAGAAAGAGAGAATTCAGACTAAGAATTGAGAGCAAAGTGACTTCAGTCTTACCCATCATGTTTTCTTATATTTCATTTTTTTTTTTTAAGATTTGAATCCCATGTGTCAAAAATGTTAGCAACTTTTAATACTGGGTGGTAGTTCATGGATACTTAATATGTGTTATTTGTACATTTATGTATTTTTACATTTCTCAAGAAAAACAACACAATAAGGTGGCTGTACTTTTAGTAAATTATGGCTGCATGTTACCCAGATATCTGTTCCAGTTATATTGAGAAACTGTTCGTGTGAAACTCCACCATCTGCTAAAGAAATCTTGACATCAGTGGATAGCACAGACACACCAAAGACTGACGTTTAAACCAGATGACAGAGCAGATACAGTTGAGGACATGTGGATAACTGTAACCATTTGGGCAACAAATCCTGGAAACAAATTTCAGATTCCATCATAGAGTTAGCGAGGAGCATCTAGAGCTTCAAGATGAAATTATCAACGATACTGATTATGGTCTCGTACATAACTTTTCATTAATTTTTCTGCTGGGTGGGAATAAAGAACTGTTGAGTGGAATAAAACTTGTTAAAAGTGCAAGCTGTTCTGAGGAATCCTTATGTCTATTCCAGTCTGTTATTACAGGATTAAAGTGTTAAGTGTGAACTGGAACCCGGCAACATACGAAGAATTGCAGCTTAAGTCACCCCCTCCCCCCCCCAGCAGTGGATTGTTTCTCTGACTCATCTTTTGTGCAGGCAAATTCATTAAAAGGCACTTACATGACTGTGAGGTTATTTCCTTGCTGAACTTCAGTGCTGAAGACCTGCTGAGGACTGACTACGGGGCAAATTTCTGCAAGTGAGTGCTTGCTGTGAAGTACTTCCCTTAGTAAATAATGCCCCATTTACTAAGTAATTGTGCAATCAGGCAGTCACTTTTCCCTGTTAAAATAAAATCACATATACTTATGTTCCAATTCTACCCCTTGATTTAAGGCAGACAAATCTACAAATTGTGTGTCACGACGTTGATCTCTAAGAGTATATAAGTATTAGAACTTTTAGATAAAATGAAGTTTGGGGCTTTATTTATTAATACAGTTCAATGAGCTTTTATTTGTTTCTACTAAGTCCCAGTTACTCTGTAAGTTACTGAGGATACGAAAATTAAAATGACATTTTTACCTTATAAATGATTGTCGAATAGCAAAGAAAACAGATATGTAAACGTGTATTTATAGTTCAATGAGATGCTAAAAGAGAACTATGAACAATGGTAAGCCCCATGAGAACAGGACCATTGTTTTCCTTTTACACAGCTCTATTCTCAGACTCAGCCTAGTACCTAAAGCACTGAATGTATTGAGTGAATTATTAACGAGTGAAAGGACTATAGATGAGAAAGTGATTATGACGGAAGATGTCAGATGTTATCAAGGACAGTTGGCTAATTAAAAACTTGGATGAGAAGTTGGGTCGGGGGCACCTGCGGGGCTCAGTTGGTTAAGCGTCCAACTTCAGCTCAGGTCATGATCTTGCCACCTGTGGATTCAAGCCCCACATCGGGCTCTGTGCTGACAGCTCAGAGCCTGGAGCCTGCTTTGGATTCTGTGTCTCCGTCTCTCTGCCCCTTCCTTGCTCACACTCTGTCTGTCTGTCTCTCTCAAAAATAAATAAACATTAAAAAACATTGTTTTACAAGAAGCTGGATCAAAAGTTGGTCAAAGTGAATTCTTAAAGAAGATCGACAAATCTGAAGCATTTTATTTAAAATAAAATATCATTTTGTTGTTGTTTGTGAGGGTTTTTTGTCAGTTTTCTGATAAAGGGCCAAGTCTTTTTGAGTGCCTAAGCACACATATTGAAATCTTTATTGTACAAACCACATTTGTGATGAATCTTTAATAATTTCCAGTTTCAATGTATTACAGAGCAGCGAACCCAAAAATTCTTATGCAGTAGCCTATCCCTCTAGGTTTTCCTTTTTTCCCCAAAAAATTTCCCAAAATTTCACACTTGCTTGGCCTCTTAGTTTGTGCATGCATGGTTTTTTTTTTTGAAGACTAATCTTCATCAAAACTTTTCAACAGAATATTCAAATTAGTTTTCAGAGAAATATATCTATTTCCCATGCACATTTTCTTGATTTGTGTACGCTTTCATTGAATCATGTGGTTACAATAACATACTCCATGGGCGCAGTTGGTTCCAAGTGACTCTTGGTGAGCACAGCTCAGCTTGGGAGAAGCCAGCTGGAGTGCTGAAGAACACTCCAGAAGAAGGCTGTCCTGAGTGTGCTGTGGGCATTTTGCAGAGCAAGGAACAGCCTGGTTAATATGAAAAGCTAAGAAGTAGAGGTTGTTAAGAGCATTCATTTAATGTCAGATGACCTGATGCCAAAGCCATTTAAAAGAGGATTAAGATTTGCTCAGTAGGCTAGAAAGAAAACTCTTCCAGAAGAGAGGCCAAGTCTTGCAAACATACAACTCTCAAATAGGACTATACTTAGGGGGAATCTGAATTATTGGGATGTATCCTAATAAGGGTTATTTTGGACAAGAAATTGCTTTTTGGAGATAGTTAACTAGGATTATCAACCCAGTCTTTATTAAGTTGATTAGCTAAGATAATTAATAACAGTTGCTATAGGCATAAACCTATTATTAGACATACCATTTATGCAGAGTTAATATTTGACTCTGCATGGGAGAAAAAAGGAAGACAAAAGAGAAGAAGGGGGAAAAAGGGAGTAGGAAGGATATATTAAGTTGATTCAAAGCAAAAACTTTCTACAAGAGAAATTCTGACTTACATGGTACCATGTTTAACTTTCATTTCATTACAATTGAAAGAACAACTTAAGAAATAATTTTGCATGCTCACACATGTACTCACCCCCATTCACCCACACATTCACATGTACACATACATAGTCAATACCTTCACAAATATAATTTTATTTTAGGTACAACCATAAGATTTATTAGAAGCTCATAATTTAAAGATACTTTTATTGTAAAAATGATATTTAAATTCCAGTACCATACCTAATTTTTCATAAGAAGACTTTCCCTCAGAAAAATGGTATTACATATGAGGGCTCATAAGATTTATGAAATTATTGTGGTCAAATCACCAAAAAGCTCCAAAAAGTGAAGATATCTCTAATCAAAAGTTTTCTTTCACTGGAATTTATGATTTTGTACTCCAAAGAAGGAAAGGGCATGAACCGACTGCAAGCTTATTGTACAGATTGCTAGATTTTTTTTTTTTGCTAGGTTTTTCCAGCAAATTTTTATATTCCAATGCCTAAATTCTCCTGTCAGAAACCTTTCTCATGTTTTAAAACACCTAGTTTTTGTAGTGGGTTTTAGCAGGCCCATTGCAGACTGTACAGAAATATTTGCTCAAAAACCATGGAAACAAACAGAAAGCCAGAACATGGAAACAAATCTTCATTAAATTATCATCTTTGCTTTTGCAGCTTTTTTTTTAAATTGCAACTAGAGGAGATCTGTTTTCATACTTTTCTTAATTATTTATGGATAAATAATAGTTTAATTTGTAGCAAAATAAGACAGCACATGCTCTTGAAAGTTGAAATTTCCGATGAGGAAAAACAGAGATCTTCTGTCCTGTCTCTTTTTTAACCCTTTGTTTAAAAGTCTTTAAGCCATTTTTTTACAGGAATTTATGCGTGTTTTAACGTAAAGTGTCATAATGTTATTTGTTCAGTTTGTAGATTTAGCTGTCTGGATTCTCCCAGTGACAGATGAGAACTTAGTTCTCCACCACCTCTCTCTCCATTTTCTCCAAATACCACAATTCTTCATTCAGTCAATATTCATAGTTTCTGTTGTTATGGCTTATAAATATCCACAAGGGAATGCACTTCTTATAATTGTTTGCTTGCACATCTTTCTGTTTTCCTATAATTAATAAAGCTTATCTTTTTTTATTAAAAAAAATTTTTTTTAATGTTTTATTTATTTCTAGGAGAGAGAGAGAGAGAGACAGCGTGAGCAGGGGAGGGTCAGAGAGAGAGGGAGTCACAGACTGAAACAGGCTCCAGGCTCTGAGCTGGCAGTCAGCACAGAGCCCGACGCGGGGCTCGAACCCACGAACCGCGAGATCATGACCCAAGCGAAAGTCGGACGCTTAACCGACTAAGCCACCCAGGCGCCCCGTGACTTATCTTATTTTATACTTTGTTAACAATGCTGAGTTGGCCATGTCTGTTCAGCTACTTTTTCTTTCAACTCTCCAGGAGAAGAGTATGATTCCTTTTGCTAAACATCAGTGCTTTTGGTTTGGGGGCATCCCTTTTGGCGACTTCTGTTATCCTGCTCCTGAACGGGAGAGCTGTGCTCAGATCTGCTGACCCACTCGCCTCTGGGGACTTTTCATTACCATGTTGGTGACTGCTTCTCTCTCCCAGTCAAATGCTGTTCTTGGATCCCAGATCTTTGTTTCTGACTGTACTGCCTTGCTTCCATGCCCCTGGCACTTGGGGGTTTCCTGAGAAAATTGCCCAAGAAGTTAAAATGATGAGACTGTGAATATAGGAAAGTAACATTGTTCACCTTTGCACTTTTTTTCCAGGTTGGCTGATCCTGAATCCTACTGTAGAAATAATTTCCTCCACACGTGTTTGAAGGCATTTCTTCACTGTGTTTTAGCTTTCAGTGTTGTTGGGAAGAAGACAAAGGCCGTTTACACTTTCTGAAGTTTTGTATGTAACCAATTTTCTTTTCCTCTCTGTTAGCTTTTTTTTTTTTTAGAAATCTACATAGTGTTCTGACATTTCTAATGATGCATATGATTAAGTTGTAATTGTCTTCCTTGTTTTAGGAATTTGGTGACCTCTTCCAATCTGTAAACCTGTGTTCTGGAATTCCTTTTTAATACCCTTCCTTCTTTAAAAAAAAAAAAAATTAAATGTTTTATTTATTTCTGAGAGAGACAGCATGAACAGGGGAGGGTCAGAGAGAGATACAGAATCTGAAACAGGCTCCAGGCTCTGAGCCAGCTGTCAGCACAGAGCCTGACACTGGGCTCAAACCCATGAACAGTGAGATCATGACCTAAGCCGAAGTTGGACGCTTAACCGAATGAGCCACCCAGGTGCCCCTTAATGCCCTCCCTTCTATTTTCTCCTTTTCCTCTGTAATTTTCTTAAGCTTATTTATTTATCTTGAGAGAGTGGGGGAGAGCATGAGCAGAGGAGGGGGGAGAGAGAGAGAGAGAGAATCCCAAGCAGGCTTTGCACTGATAGGGCGGAGCCTGATGCTGGGCTCTAACCCATGAACCATGAGATCATGACCCAAACTGAGATCAAGAGTTGGACATGTAACCAACTGAGCCACCCATGCTACTCACCTCTGTAATTCTTAATAAGCAGGTGTTGGATAATAAGAATGTGAAGATCATGATTTTCTTGCATAACAAGACATGTGGATACAGGCTAAAAGATGACCGGGGGTATATGTTTGTAAGATTCTTGGACTTTTCTTCATCTGTGTCAACTTATGTTGTTGTTTTTTTTTAATTTATATTAGAGAGAGAGAGAGAATGCACACTGGAGGAGAGGTGCAGATGGGGAGAAAGAGCCAGAGAGAGAGCCAGAGAGAGAATCTTAAGCAGGCTCTGTGCACAGTGTGAAGCCTGATGTGGGGCTTGATCCCATGACCCTGGGATCATGACCTGAGCTGAAATCAAGAGTCCAACACTCAACCAACTGAGCCACCCATGCACTTTGTGTCAACTTATTAATAAACAATGATTGCTAGCATCATATCTGCTTTACATGATGGAAAAGGGTAAAGGGCCAGTGTAGTGCAGGGACCCGGCTGCTTTTGTTTGGGAACTCTTGACAGTCTGGATATCTTTTTTTTTTTCTGAGGGCTCTAAGTTTCTCCAATACTGAAGGCCATGCACGCATTCCAGGGATCTTAAGAGAAAGGTGCTGGAGGGAAGGGGAAAGTGTGATGGAATGAAGCCAGAGAGGTCTGTGTAGGCTCTTGTGCTAGAAGATCACGTAAATGCAAAACGAGCAGTGCATGATCCCTGAATTCTGGAGGGTTACTGTCTATCTGAAAATCTTGATAAAGGATAGTCCATGTTCTTAACTTCATTGTTTATTTTCTATTAAATAGCCTTTAAAGAAAAGGAAATGTTCCCAGACCTCATAGTCACCAAAATATAGCCACTATTGTCAAAGGCCCAGTAAAGATTCTTCTGATACCCATCACTCTGGGGCAAATGATGTGCAAGTGTTCAAGCCAATTTCCTGCCTACTAGTTGACCGGACACCTGAACAGTAGAATTCCAACTGAAGGGATCATTTTGATGACAGTTCCTGTTTGTGTCCCAGAAGAGAATTGGCTCACACTCTTGCCTGGGTACAGGGGCTATCCATTTTAAGAACAGTCACGCTCTTATCAGCCCCAGGGAGGCTGTCTCCAGAATCTTTTCATGTGAGAGAAAAGTAAACTATCTCTTTTAGATCACAGTTATCTTTGTTTTCTATCACACACTGCCAAATCTAATCCCATGGGATATGCACATAGAGGCTTTCCTTAGTGATGACTACTGCATATGTTATATGTTCACATAGGTACAAACCAGTTAATTAAAACTTCCTGAAAATATAAGATTAGAAACAAAAATTTACCTTTGGACTGAATCATTTGTTGAGTAGCACAATTCCATATTTAAGTAACTATTGAAAGCTTCAATTTCATAATATAAAATTTATTAAGATCTATTCAGTATCTACAAAAAGGGTTCACAAATGGATTTTTAAGACAATAAACAAATGTTCTATGTTCCAGAATTTAAGTTTTATTAGGCCAAGAATTCTTACCCTTTCTATATAATAATGTCTACCAAGCATCTCTCATGGAGTGAGAATTCAGTAAGTATTTGTTGAACAAATTAAAGCATATGTAACAGTGATGAATTATTACCAGGGCCAAACAGAAGCTTTGTTTCATTATTATATTCACACAGATTTGGTTATTACATACCTAAATTTTTATAGCTCCAAAATGAAAATATATGCACATATCATATATTCTTATTTCTAGTTAATACTTAATGTATATTTTAAAGTTGAATGTAATTTATTTTTTTAGGTTTATTTATTTATTTTGAGAGAGACAGAGACAACACAAGTCGGGGAGGGGCAGAGAGAGAGGGAGAGAGAGAATCCCAATCAGATTCTTTGCTGCCAGCCCAGAGTCTCATGAGGGGCTCAATCCTACAAAGTTATGAGATCATGACCTGAGCTGAAACCAAGAGTCAGACGCTTTACTGACTGAACCACCCAGGCATCCAAGATGAATGTAATTTAAAGGCGAATTCATCAAGGAGGGTTTTCTTGCTGGAAAACACCATACAAGCAAAGACTAAGGAACAAAAATACCTGATCGGCTCAGTAATTTAGAGCCTTGTAGGTCTTTATAAGTGCCTGGAATTTATATTCTGGGCAATGGGATGGGGACTGCATTGAATGTTTAATTGGAATAGAGACATGGCCAGATCTATCCTTCACATAGATGAGGCTGATGGCCATCCATGGGCCACATGGAAGGCCCACTTTATGGAAATTTCAGTAAGAACAAGACAAGGGGGTGGGATGGAAAAATATTTGGAAGACAGTCCATAAGAGATTGATTGTAGGATCGGGGTGAAGTATAGGAAGGTGTCAAGATTCCTGGGCAGTCCCTAGAAGGCTTGTAGGACCACTCATTGAGACAGTGGAACATAGGAGGGAGTTGGGAGTGAGGATGTAATAATGAGTTCAGTTTTAAATGGGATGCTGAATAGGATATCATGTTGGAAATGTTTCAAGCAGTTAGATAACTATAAAGTTTGCTGTAGAAATTTACCTGTAAACATGGATAAAAATTGCCAGGTACATATGTACACACACACATTCTTATACATAGCTACATATAACTATGTATTTATGTGAAGATGCAATGTATCTTTCATACCCTATATATAGATGAATTTATCAGTAAGAATTGCTTATATAACCTTATCTAGGAATTGAGTGCATGTTGATATATTGAATTTAGACATATGAAATAAAAACTATATATCTTTAGCTTTATCCGTGTGTAGATATTTCATATATATAACGCATACATATTGATATTCTAAAAGGTTAGAATAGGTGTTAGTATACTCAAGATCATTAACTCTGAAAAATCACCATGGTAAAGGAGCACCTGGGTGGCTCAGTTGGTTGAGCATCTGACTTTGGGTCAGGTCATGATCTTGAGGTTTCGTGAGTTTGAGCCCAACATTGGGTTACCTGCTGTCAGCCTGTCAGTGCAGAGCCTGCTTCAGATTCTCTGCACCCTTTTCTCTGCCCCTCCCCTACTTGCACTCTCCCAAAAATAAAGAAATATTTTTTAAAAAATCACAGTGTTGAAAAATTGTTATATTATTATTTGAAATCCTTAAGTTCAGTATGCTGAGAAACTTTTTTTTATAGTTTCCTTTTGAGACAGAGAGAAACAGAGCATGAGTGGGGGAGGGGCAGAGAGAAAGGGAGACACAGAATCTGAGACAGGCTCTAGGCTCTGAGCTGTCAGCACAGAACTCGATGCAGGGCTCGAACCCATGAACCATGAGATCATGACCTGAGCCTGAGCCAAAGTTGGACACTTAACCGACTGAGTCACCCAGGCGCCCCCACTGAGAAATCTTAAACACAAACATAAAAGATGCAAAAATATGGAAAGGAAAGAAGAAGCGCCACTTTGATATAATGACTTAGAGGACACAAGAATGCTACCAGGGGCTGAAGCTTCTAAAGCTATACACCGGGACTTCGCCGAGGACACAGTGACTCCATTATTCTACAGTCCGGACCTGGGGCAAGTATGGGAAGCCAGTTTCGGTCGCCATGTTGTACCATGTGTTTTTAAAACCAAGAGATTTTCATAAATATATGCTTTCTTTGACAAGCACACTTTGTGTATACAATATAGGGCCAACATTACCATTAAATTGTAAGAGAAAACAGGGAGGAAACCTCTTATGAACCTAGAGACAGTTACCTTGCTTCAAGATTTGCTCTTTTGAGTTTTCTACTTTTCCAGCAGCATGAGACAAAGAAGATTGTGTTGTGTCCCCACCTTGTGGCCGTAACATGTATGTGCCGTTAGACATAAAGCTAAAATCCACATCGGAAATACTTCTTTTCATTGACTTAACCTAAAATTTTGTTGTCCAAGTAATTTCCCTTCTATCGGACCCCTCACTGCATCTGCTACCACACACACACACACACACACACACACACACACACACACCCTTAATAATGTTAATGACTTCACTATGCTGTACTTTTCCAATTATCAGTGGGCTAAGATTTATACTTTAAGCAGAGTGGAATTTGGAATATAAAGTTTAAAAGTTTACCTTAAGCAACTCGTCTACAAAATTTTTTTTCCATTCTCTTCCTCCCCCAAACACAGATCTCTCCTCTCTCTCTCTTTCTCTTCTCTCGTTAGGATTTAACTAATGGAGCTTTGGAGTATTTGAAACTTTCACCTCCTCAAAAGCTGAAGATCTCACTTACATGAAATTTCTACATCGGTATCCATGTACGCGACTAAAAAAGTCTTAAATTTTCAACTCTTTAGCACCCAGCAACTACTGTGCAAATCAGGCGCCTCTCCATCCCTGTCACCCCTGGGCCTCACATCGTCGCCAGCGTGGTGATGGAAACAACGTGGGGCAGACACCACCTGGCGGATCAGTCACAGGGCTTATAGCCCTGTGTCCACCATGCCGACTGATTAATATACTAAATAAAAAGAAATGTAGTGTGAAAAGGAAACATTTCTTTGAGAAAGACATCAGATATTGAGATACCAATCATGCACGATACCTGAGAATGTGCAGAGTATTTTGCTTAGAATCATTCATAGAACTTTCTGAGATCAGCAAAGGACAAGATAGATATCTGTAGCTAAGGCAGCTGGAATTTCAAAGCAGCAGGAGTGATACGGCTTGGGTTGTAGAAGAGGGGGTCAGGGACAGGCAAGGCAACAACATAATTTTCTATTAAAAAACACAGAAATTATTGTCATGTTCTACAAAATAGACACTATACCAGCTTGGAGGGAAACGTTTTCTAGATGGCTGCAAATCTCTAGGATGGGTGAGATGCCAAGATCTTCATGCTTCTCAGGATGAGCCAAGGATCAGAATGATGTTGAAACACTGATCTGAGAAGGGGGCCCCTCTGCCTGCTTAGACCCCCTGTTCAAAACCTTCATTAGATTGGACAGATGCCAGAAAGCGGTTTGGTGCCAGGTCTGAAGACAGTGATTGGACCACAAAAAAATCATCATAATGCAGAGGAAACAGTGTAGACATTCAACGATTTCTTGTGCAGTTTGGAAATGCGAATGAGGGCTCTTCTGAAAATATTTTTGTATGTTATTATCTTACTAACAATAAACTTTAAAATGAACTTCAAAACTCCTCTCTACCAGTGGTTTCATGGGACAGACCTCCTTGAGGCCAAAGTTGTTATGAAAGTTATTTTTTTAAATGTTAAAAAAAAAAAAAGCTGGGCGTTGCTGCCTGGGTGGCTCAGTGAATTAAGCCTCCCACCTTAGGTCACGATGTCGCAGTTCATGGGTTCGAGCCCCGCGTTGGGCTCTGTGCTGACAGCTCAGAGCCTGGAGCCTTTTTCAGATTCTGTGTCTCCTTCTCTCTTTGACCCTCCCCTGCTCACACTGTCTCTCTCTCTCTCTCTCTCTCAGAAATAAATAAATAAATAAATAAATAAATAAATAAATAAATGTATGTTTCCATTTTTAAAAAGGTAATAAAGACTTAGTATAAACGAATACATTCAAACGTGGATAAAGAGGGAAGTGAAAGTCCTCTCTGTGGAGAGTAAAGATCTGACACGAAATGAGGCTCCTGGCTAGTGATTGTAACCCTTAGGAGTTTCACAGTCTGACAAGGCCATTTTGTGGCCGCGCCATCAAAAATCCTCTGTACAAATATTCAGCTTTCGCAGGCATTGCAGGGGCCTGACTCTAGGTGGCAGACAAGCCTAGGTTTATGATCATCCAGCCTTCTGGAAATGGGATTGAGGCTTCAAATAATTGCTTGCAGACCTGAGGAAAGATGCAAACAACAAAACAAAACAAAACAAAACAAAACAAACAAAAACAAAAACAAAACCCTGAAAAACAAACCAAAAAACTTGGCAATCCACTAAAATAAAAAATAAAGAAACAAAGCAAAACTGAGCTCAATTTTTTTTTTTTTGCTCAATTCGGTAAAAACACTGACAGCTGAACATAGTATGTGTACGCATATGAACAACACACTAGTGAAATAGTGCTTAAGGCTGGAGATCCCAGTACAGGACGAGCAAGGTGAAAGAGCCAGGCACTACAGGAAGGCACTACACCACACAAGACAGCCTTATGGCTGAAGCCAGTGTGGCTGGAGGACAGTGTCTCAGGGGCGAGGGGCCACATGAGGTCGGAGAGGTAGGCAAGTTCATGTCTGGCAAGATCGTGTAGTCCTAGAGAGGTCCAGGCATCCGCTGTACGGATACCTTTGTAAATGGCGGTAGGGTTGGTTCTTGGGGGAAAGACAGGGTGATATTGATACAGACAGGGAGCGTCATCATGGCCCCTACTGGAGTGGGAACATCGGAGTAGCTTCACAAATGGAGTCCTGGTCCAGGCCAGTTTTCAGTGGGTACATGGATCACACTGGGCCAATTTTCTCAGCCCCCAAATGTATAGCTGAGATGGGCACAGGGAGATTGAAAGAAAAAATATGGGAGAAGTTATACTCTGAAAATTGTAAGAATAAGAAAGCTGGTGTGACTATGTTAATGCCAATTGACTTCCAGACAGACGAGTATTATCAGAGGTGCCTATGCAGGGAGATGTCATGATAATGAGGAGTCATTTCATCAGAAGAACATGAAAACCATAAATGTATATGCCCAATACCGAAGCTTCAGGATACAAGAAGCGGAAGCTAACAAGACTACAAGGGGAATAGAAAACATATCATCTGAATCCAAGATTTGATACCCCCCTCTCAGAAACTGGTAGAACCACACAAAAAATTGGTCAAGATATTGACGATTTTAACAACATTATAAATCTTGCCTTATGTTCACAATGGTAGGACATTCAGTCTTTTCAAGGGAACCAAAAATGTTTGCCAAAATAGACCATATGCTGGTCCGTTAAATAAATTTTAATACAATTCAAAAGATTACAAGGTATGTTCTCTGACGATACTGCAACTAAATTAAAAATAAATGACAATAGTATATGCTTTTAAAAATCCAAATTTGGATTTCACTGCTCACAGATGAAACCTAAAAGGACATAGGAAAACATTTCAAGCTGCATAATGATAAAAAGACAATATATAAAAAATTGAGGTGGGGCATCTGGGTGGCTCAGTTGGTTAAGCATCTGATTCTTGATTTTGGCTTTGCACTGTGTGAAGCCTTTTTGGGATTCTCTCTCTCTCTCTCTCTCTCTCTCAACAAACAGGCAAACAAACAAATAAACAAAATTTAAAAAAGAGAAAAATTGAAGGATGCAGCTAACATAGAACTAGATGAGCAATGCTTGTATTAGAAAAGGAGATAAATTTAAAATCGATGATTTCAATGCACTTTACAAAGCTAGAAACAAAATAGCAGCTTAAATCTAAACTATTAGATATTAGATACAAAGCAGTAAAAATAAAAGCAGAAACCATTGAAAAAGGCAAAGAGAATATTAAAACCAGAAGATACTTCTTAGAAAATATTTAAAAAATTGAGAAATAGTACTATTCAGGAAAAAAAAAAAACAAAAGTTATAAGAATGAAATAGGATCTCACTACAGATCCCACAATCATAAAATGATGGAAAAAGGGAATAGTATGAAAAATATTATGCCAATAAGTCTAATATACTCAAATGAAAAAAATATCTCCCAAACCTAATGCAGAATAAAGAGAAAATATTATTTAGGAGATTGAGTTTGCTATTAATAACTTTCCCACAAAGAAAATTTCAGGTTCATATAGTTTCATTGGTGAATTCTATCATACACTTAAAGATGAAGTCACTTCTACTCTTCTAGAAAGTAGAAAAAGGAGAATCCTTTTTAACTCATTTTATGAGAGCACTAACACTTAAATATCAAAACCTAAAAAAAAAGATTTTACCAAAAAAAAAATCATAAGTGAAAATCCTTCAAGACTTTACAAGTGAAAATACTTAACATAATATTAGCAAGTTTAGTCTACGATATAAAAAAAGGCATCTTTATGTAATGTACATGCTTTTATAGTACCTCAGTATATAACATAGTATTTTTAGTATGTATAGTAATTTTACTTTTAGAGTAAAAATATTCTTTTCTGTCTGAAGTTCACTTTTAACTGGGAATTCTGTATTTTGACTTGATATATCTGGTAACCCTAAGGAGTTTAAGATGCTTGGAGACTCACAAATAGTAAATGTCCCTTAGGGTGTTGAAATAGATACGTTGGACATAGAGCAGAATGTCATCATCACCATGCAGTTTCTAAAGGTTTGTACCTAGGAATTAGTGTTGCTCGGGAGATATAATTTGAATATCAGTTTAAGTTGAAGAGGACACTTCGGTCTTCTCATAGCACTGAGGTTACCCTCAACGCTGTCTTCTCAACACCAACCAACTTGACCAAAATAAATCCCACATCCAGAAGCAAAGACTGACATTATATCCTTGTTGGCAAAGGAGCTTCTCAAATCAAAGGACCAAGTTAGAAAAGTGTACTGATTGATCTTGGCAAGATTTTCCATAAAGTGGCATAAAACAACATCTTAAAATTTAGGTGGAATATACTTCCTGACTACCCTAGGAAACAGAATTTACTAGAATATAACTTAACACTTTCGAGGAGGAGTTATTTTTAAAAATCCAAATAACCGATGTATCTAAAGACAATTATAATTTAACAAGCATCCTATTACTTGATTATGAAATCATTAAAATAATTAATGATTTTACCCTGATATTGCTGAAAGCAAAGAGCGTGGCAACTTTTCAAAGTAGTAGGAGTTTTAAAACATTGTTTAATGTTCATTTATTTTTGAGAGAGACAGAGACAGAATGCAAGCAGGGGAGGGGCAGAGAGAGAGGAGACACAGAATCTGAAGCCGGCTCCAGGCTCTGAGCTGTCAGCACAGAGCCCGACACAGGGCTGGAACCCACGAACCGCAAGATCATGACCTGAGCCGAAGTTGGACGCTCAACGGACTGAGTCATCCAGGTGCTCCTGAATTTTTTTTTTAATTTTTTTTTTAGGAAGAAAAAGTGTACAATGGTCCTTTTTTTAGGAAGAAAAAGTGTACATATTTTTTTGGTTTGCCAGTGTGGTTTGTGCATTCCTTCTGCCTTCAGGGTGAAGGTGGGGTCCAGAGCCCTATCTGGTTACTTCTGTGTTCCGAGACCCAGCAGAGAATCTCAGAATGCTCTTGTGTGAGTCTCATTTTCATTGCTTTTGATCCTAGCTGACCACAGAGGACCTTCAGCCTCTGCAAATTCTCTCCCAATTATTTCTAGGTATTACTAGAGTGTGTCTTGCTTGTTTATGCGCAAACACATTCTGTTCACTCCTGCCCCGTGGCTATGGCTGTCTTCTGGCCCTTGTGTTCTGGTTGAGCCCTGCTGGCTAAGTGGGAAATGATGGCTCTGCACAGATGACAGAGAAGCTCCTTCCCCCACATTCCTCAGCCTCCTCCCCACGCCCCTGTCTCTCAGGTATGAGGGAGGCACCAGGTTGTCTGAAACCCCCTCTGTTCTCTGTGGAAGTGGGGAGACACACTCTCTCTGTTCCGATTAATTCTTTGCCTCCATGACAAAGCAACATGTACCCAATGACTTGCAGAGATTTTAGTAAAACAACTCTCATCATTTTCATCTCCAGTAGATGCTGTACTACTGAACAGTAGATGCTGTTCCTGCTAAGAGGCAACAGTGACATCTACTGGCAAAGGGAAACATTTCCTGCTACAGCTATTTGCTTAGTTTAGTTTAGTTTAGTTTAGTTTAGTTTAGTTTAGTTTTGTTTTGTTTTTCCTTTCAGTTTATGAAACGCTATAGTCAGGTCAAGACAACACTGACCCATAAGAACAGATATAATCCCTGCCTGGCCATAATTATTTTATATAAAATAAAATAATAAAATAAAATAAAATAAAATAAAATAATAAAACAAAATAAAACAAAATCACTGTCTAGCATATGATATTTACTATTTCAGTAACCGTAGGGGATTCTAATCAAAATGGATAAGCAGGTCAAGCACTGTTTAGAGGATCTCACATTTCTAAGAACTCTTAAAATGGAAACACACTAATTTACTAGCTGTTTTGATACAACATAGAACGTGTTTCCACTTTCCATTCTACAAAGACACAAAACAAACAAATGGACAACTGACCTGTATCACACTCCACCATGGGGATGTAGAATTCTGAGTAGACGTGTGAACTCCAGAGCTGTGGAGTCTGGGTTTGAGGCCCAAGCCTGCCAATTAAAGCTGTCACCTTGGACAAGTAACTGAATTTCTCTGTGGCTCAATTTTCTTATCTGTAAAGTGGGAATAAAGAGAACAATACTTACCTCATAGCATTGTCATGAGGATTACATGAGCTAATATGTACAAGTGACTGGCACGGTCCCTAAAATAGAGTAAGCTCTCTATCAGTCGTAATATTATCTCATTTAAATGGTGTTAGTAAATGCTTCATATTAATCATGATTTGCTGGAGAAGACTTGGGAGTACAATAAATAAGACAAAGAACTCCAGAAATGTCGTATACTTCATCAGAATGAACATGAAAACAAAATGAATCTGCCAGGCAATCCTAAAACTTATGAACCATCTTGAAAATTTAAAGCTAGAAATGTTTTTGCTGTTTTAAAATTTTACAAATTATTTTCTTTTTACTAGCCATTGGCTATACTGAAAAAGATAAAGCGAAAAAAGAAGTCTTTTTTGTTGTTGCCTTAAGATAGAGTTCTGTTTCTCTTAGGATTCCAAATGTATGGTTTTTATCAGAATTTTAAAGTAGCTTTATATTTTCAAGAGGAACAGATATTAAATCTTACATTAACTATAAGCAGATCCTCAAGACCACCATATGTCAAATGACATTTGAGTCACATTAATTGAAACTTAACCCAATACAAAACCCACTATTGTTTCAAGAATTGACACTTGACTTGGGGTGCCTGGTGGCTCAGTTGGTTAAGGATCCGACTTCAGCTCAGGTCATGACCTCCCCTTTCTGAGTTTGAGCCCCGAGGCGGGCTGTGTGCTGACAGCTCAGAGCCTGGAGCCTGTTTCGGATTCTTTGTCTCCTTCTTTCTCGCTCCTCCCCCACTCATGCTCTGTCTCTCCGTCTCTCTCTAAAGTAAATAAACATTGAACATTTTTTAAAAAAAGAATTGAAATATGGCATGAATTGGAATTAAGAATATTTTGTCTCCTACATTAAGAGGAAAAAAAACGCTCAATGACAACTATTACACAATAACAGAGTTACCCAAGGTCAGTACAGGTTCAGCCTACAAGTCTTTGTTATTTTAAAACAAGAGGTTCACATACCCCGGGGGGCAGAGCTATGTTGGGGTACACAGACTCACAGGGAAACAGAGTGGGAGTCTTGTCAACACATTTTTTAAAAATCAACAATGGAGGTAAATTTTTTTTTGTATTTTAAAGTTTTTATCAGACATATGCACAGGTAAAATTAGCAGAATTCCATGCCTCCATTTCATCTAATGGAATGATTTGGGCCATTTGAGAATTGCTTTGAAAGATTAAACTGATAACAGAGGGCAAAGAGCGATGCCACTGTATACTAAAGTGATTTCAAATCTGTTTCAGGTAGAAAACAAAGGTAGCCTGTCAAAAAAACAAATAACAACAACAACAAAAAAACCAACTTGTCTCATCCATAAACTCAAGACAACAAATTTTAATGTGCTCGAAGCACAAACTTGAACAGTTTACTGATAAACTGAAGTTAATCGATTTTCACAATATATGCAGGAGAGCAGAGAAAGTATTTGGTGCTTTACTATGTTTTGCTTTCTGTGTGAAGTGGCTTCGATCAATTGGTAAAGAATTTCATGGTGAAATACCAAAGTTTGTGAGTTTGTGGTCCGGTTCTAATTAAAGTCATTTTCAAATGGGCAAAACAAGCAGATGTCTGCAGCCCATTTTTGAGAGAGCTCTGCATCCAAACACTCCAGCATTCGCTGCTGCCTCCCGTGGAAATGGTGGGGTTTTTTTGTTGTTTGTTTGTTTTTAGGGGTATATTTGGTGGCTAGTAAAAACAGAAAGATTGGCAAAACTTTTGAAAAAACAAGCAAAAATAACCCCAGATGAAATGCTCAGCTAAACACAGGTTGTCAGTTTCCGGGTGCATTCTGGCCAGCCCGACAGTGCCAGAAAGAGAGATGTAAGACTGAAAGAAGATACAGCTATACAAAAATGCAGAATCCAAAGAGAGAAAAACTAAAACGTTACAGAAATTTTGAATTGAATGCGTATCTTTGAATATATATAATGCACATATGACATATAAACACACCAATATAGAGTATTTATATATATGTGTGTGGGTGTGTGTATAAAACACATACTGTATATAATATTATCTATATATTATGTGTATATATTATATAACTAAATTACCATAACCTTGAAAACCAGAGTGAAAAAGATGAATTTCTAGCAAAAATGTTTTTTTTTTTTACAAATAGTTTATTGTCAAATTAGTTTCCACATAACACCCAGTGCTCATCCCCACAAGTGTCCTCCTCCATGCCCATCCCCTCCTCCCCCCCACATCCATCAGTCCTCAGTTTTTGTCAGCATTCAAGAGTCTCTCATGTTTTGCCTCTCTCCCTTTCCCCCACCATTTCCCCCTTCTTCTCCCCCTTGGTCCTCTGTCAAGTTCCTCCTAATCCTCCTATACGTGCAAACATATGATATTTGTCCTTCTCTGCCTGACTTATTTCGCTCAGCATAACACCCTCAAGGTCCATCCATGTTGCTACCCATGGCCAGATTTCATTGTTTCTCATTGCCATGTAGTATTCCATGGTATAGATAAACCACATCTTCTTGATCCATTCATCTGTTGATGGACACTTAGGCTCTTTCCATGTTTTAGCTATTGTGGAGAGTGCTGCTATGAACACTGGGGTACATGTGATCCTATGGTCTAGCAAAAATGTTTTTTAATGGCAGAGGGAGAAATAGAAAATACAAATGGGCTAAAAACCATTATTTATTTATTTATTTAAGTTTATTTATTTATTATGAGAGAGAGAAAGAGAGAGTAGGGGAGAGGCAGAGAGAGAAGACGAGAAAGACTCCCAAGCAGGCTCCCTACTGTCAGCACAGAGTCTGACATGGGGCTCTATCTTACGAATCATGAGATTATGACCTGAGCCAAAATCAAGACTCAGACACTTAACTGACTGGGCCACACTGGCGCCCTAAAACCCATTTTAAATATTGGCACCATAACAGCCAAAAGCACATGCCAAAATTGTGTTCAAGTGTATCCCACCAAGTTTTTAAAGAACAGATAATTGGGTGCTTGGGTGGCTCAGTTGGTTAAGTGTCCAACTTTGGCTCAGATCAGGATCTGCGGTCTGTGAGTTCAAGCCCCACATTGAGCTCTGTGCTGACAGCTTGGATTCTGTGTCTCCCTCTCTCTGCCTCTTTCCTGCTCCTGATCTATCTCTCAAAATTGAATAAACATTAAAAAATTAAAAAATAAAGAACAGATAATCTTCTTTGCCTTCTGCAAAAATAGAAATCAAGTATTCTTTCTACTGTTTAGTATGAATTCTCATACTGAAGGATTATCCCAATTTTTCTGCAGCTAGTTGCTTACAGTCTGACTTAGGCATCCATATCCAAGGGCCTTGCACCTGCCTGGGTTTATGTCTCTTTTACTCAGACTTGATTCAGATTCAGTTGAAGGTGTGACTCCTTGCCCACACCTTGAGTCAGAGCTGCTGACCCAACTAAAGCAAATAGGTAGGACCATAACCTTCTACATCTATCAGATTTTACTCAGATATAGTTTTTGATCAGCAAACAGACATCTTGGGAAGTTTCTTAGCAGAATGGTTTTGTGGAAGCCCAATTATTTCAATAAACTGTGCTTATGTCCTACACCAGCTGAGTTTAACGTCCAAAATATACAATGGCAAGAATCACCTGCCCACCTGGGGCATGTGTGCTGAGTTCTTTCTAATTCATAGGTGGGTCAATGCAGACAATTTTCCAGTGGTCCTTTTTATACAGCACACACATCAGCTAAACCAACTTACAGCTGTAGCCTGCAAAAAAAGTGTGCTAAAATACTGTCTGACCCAAGAGATTTTTTTACTATAAAATTGTCCTTGGTCCTAATTCACCTAGATATGTTGTATAAGACTGCTGTTACACGGGGCGTCTGGGTGGCTTAGTCAGTTAAGTGTCCAACTTTCGCTTAGGTCATGATCTCATGGTTCGTGGGTTCGAGCCCCGCATCGGGCTCTGGGCTGACTGCCAGCTCAGAGCCTGGAGCCTGTTTCAGAGTCTGTGTCTCCCTCTCTCTCTGACCCTCCCCTGCTCACGCTGTCTCTTTCTCTCTCTCTCTCCTAGAAACAAATAAAACATTAAAAAAAAAAGACTGCTGTTACTATCTGTTAAAATGCTTTTGAAGTTAAAAACACTTACTCATTCTTTCCACAGTCTTATATATGGTCCCCTATAGACGAGACTCAGCTCATGATGTAAGGGAGAAACCGATGAATAAGACAGACGAGGTCTTTGCTTTTATGGGATTTGTATTCTAATGGGAGAATATATATAAGTAATGAATAATACAGTTTTATATAAAAATAAAATAAAGAAAAGAAGCAGGGTAATGAGAGAGTGATTTAATTGGCCTGGGGCAGGGTGGGGGGGAGTTTAGATACAGCAATATGGGAAGACTTCTTGGAGAAGGTGGCATTTGAACCAAAACTACATGCTGAGAGTCTTGGGAAGATCAGGCAGAAAGAACTCCAGACAGAACAATCAACAAACCTGAAGAACCTATGTTGGAAATGAGTGCACTGGGGTCTAGAGAGACATCAACACAGCCAGAGTGCCTGGAGATAGTAAATGAGGTAGATGATGGCCTAATCCCACGTGGCCTTGTGAGCCAAGACATGGAATGCTGGGAAAGATTGAGACACAAAGAAATGTACTTAGATGCCATTTTTTAAAAAAGACCTTATTGGGGCACCTGGGTGGCTTAGTTGGTTAAGCGTCCGACTTTCGCTTGGGTCATGATCTTGCAGTTCGTGGGTTCGAGCCCCGCGTCGGGGTCTGTGCTGACTGCCAGCTCAGAGCCTGGAGCCTGTTTCAGAGTCTGTGACTCCCTTTCTCTCTGACCCTCCCCTGTTCACGCTGTCTCTCTCTCCTAGAAATAAATAAAAAAACATTAAAAAAAATTTTAAAAAAAGACCTTATTAATACTTAAAATATTACAAGGAAAAGTGCCTCTTAGATTTCTTTGTAGGTTTAAAAGAATCTTCTATAGTCCTTTTATATGATTTGGTTTCCCCAGAGATAGAGGAAAGAGGTCAAAGTGAAATTATTATCACAAGGTGGGCAAAATCCATCACCCAGGACAAAATCAGTTAACAACTTCAGGTGAACGAACATGTTTGTTTGTTTGTTTAACAACAAAATGATCTTACACATGTGATTTCCTATAGTAGACATTTTTAGTCTCAAGGACACATGTCAACAAAGTCCTAGAACTGTTAAGAACCCTTTCAAGATAACAAGAAGTCTCTTTGACCTTAGCAGATAGATGGACACTCATCCATGAAGACCAAAGAACAAGTAGAGATGTCACTTGAATTTGGGAGTAACTAGTATTATATATATTAGCTACATTTTCCTGTTATTTATCTAGCAACAAGTCATTCTGCTTGAGTAGTATGTCTTCTCAAGTGCTCATGTCAACAGTCTTTCATTCCTTCAAGATTTCTCATTAAACTCCAAGGGGAGGCATGTGGCTTCCAGCTTCAGCTACGTTTTCTGAATGAGCAAATGTGGGGATTATCATGTACTCTTTCTACAGAAATTTGATTTTATTCTAAGTGTAACAGAAAGCCAGTGGAGATTTCTGAAGTAGGAGAGCAACATAATGTTCTTCGTATTTGAAAAAGAACACAATGGCTGTTGTATTTGAAACGGATGTTGGGCTCTAAAAGTGAAAAGAGAAACACTGATTAAGAGGTCATGGATACCTACTAGGTGTGAGAAGGGGGATCAGACTCAGGGCAGGTGGAGTAGCCATCAGGGAGCAGATTTGGTAAGCGTTTTGGAATTGGAGCAAATAGGACTTAATGGTGGGTCGGGCAGGCATCTAGGAGAGGTGGTAGAAAGAATAGACTCATGAGAGACTTCGGGGTTTGGGGTCTGAGCAATTGAATGGTACAATAATGAGATGGAGAAGATTTTGCAGGTGTGCAGCAGAATCAGAATTTCTGCTGGGTATCTAGAATTTAGAGTGGTCCAGGAGACATCTGGGTGGAGACAATTAATAGGCAGTTCGTTTAATGTGTTTAGTAATCAGGGTCAGTTTCCAAGAAGGTGTGGATTGATTTGTGCAACTGAATGGGGTTTTCTAGGGAGGGAGTGTGGATAGATGAGAGAAGATGACTGGAGTGAGGGCCGGCACTTGTCAGCATTTGCAGGACAGAATGGCAGAAGGACCCAGCACAGCTGCATAGAAGGAGAAGCCATTGAGGGTGAAGGAATACCAGGAAAGCAGATTGTCCCAGGAGGCAAATGAATACACTATAAAAAATGTATGAGCTTAGAGATTGCCCCTGGCCATGAGAGTCTGTGTGTGTGAATCAGGACAGGCTCCATATGCTGCTGGAACAAATGGCCAACAAGCATCTATTTCCCGCTTGTGTTGCATGTGCAGCTCAGGTTACCTGAGCTCATTGTGACCACTCAGGGACAAGGGCTGGAGGAAGTTCTGTTCTGACACATGCACCCATGATTGACAGTACGGGGGAAAATGTGGTCACACATTGGCTCTCAGAGCTCTACTCGAACATGACACAGGCCACTTCCTTTTACATAGCATTGGTCAAAGGAAGTCAGGGCCACAGTTAACCAAAAGAAGTAGGCAAGGGCAATGTTACCATGCTCCCAGCAGAAGGTGAAAATGGCCCTAGTGATGATCAGGCAGTGAATTGCTGGTAATAAGTAGAAGCGGGATGTCAGAGGTGCTATTCACCGCTCGTAGACAGTTAGAGACCAGAAAATGTTTTATTTTATTTTATATTATTTTATTTTATTACTTTATTTTATTTTATTTTTAATATAAATTATTGTCAAGTTAGCTAACATACAGTGTATACAGTGTGCTCTTGGTTTTGGGGGTAATTCCTGTGATTTATTGCTTACATACAATACCCAGTGCTCATCCCAACAAGTGCGTTCCTCACAGCCCATCATTCATTTTCTCCTTTATCCTACTCTCCACCCCCCGAAAAGATTTTAGAGAAGATCCTTTGGTTCATTTAACCTATCCTGGTTTCAAAACTAGCTAGAATGGGGGGACTTTTCATCTATGTGACTTCACAGGAACAGTGGAAAGTTGACTATGGGTAAAAGTTCCAGTGTTTTCTCCTAAGACACAACTTAGCTGTGTAAGCACAACACCATGCTGCTTAGGGATGAGTTCCCAGGCCACTGCCCATGTAGCAGGGTCCAGTCAGGAGATCAATATTTTAACAAGAGAATTTGGTAGAAAGAATTGTCAACTGGATAAAAGGTCATTAACTACAAGAAGAAGTCATAAAGAATTTTAATAAGGGCAGCAATGGTGGACAGTAGTTATAAACATCATGCCTGAGGGAAAGAATCTGGAAACTTTGAGGAGGGCCCTTCAAAGATGAGACTCAGGCCTCAGAGCTGAAGGAGTGGTCGGTCGGTGGAGATACAGGCTCCTCAGGGAAGAAGGTCTCTGGGGGCCACCTGCCTCTGAAGCGCAAGAGGCATACCCAGTGCAATGAACTCTGCTGGCATCACACCCTCCTTGTGAGTGGAGGTCACAGTGAGAACAAAAACAAAGAAAAAGAGTCATCCTGCTGTGGGTAGAGTTCGTGCTGCAAAACATATACTGAAGTCCTGACCCCAGGAAGCTGTGAATATGACTTCATTTGGAAAGAGGGTTTTTGCAGATGTAATGAAGATGTAGGATTAGGCGAGGTCATAGTGGAGTGTGGTGGGTCCTTCAGCCAATGTGCCTCGTGTCCTTACATGAAGAAAAGAGGCACAGAGTCAGATACACAAAGAGAGTGTCATGTGAAGACAGACACGTAGAGAGGAGATGGCTGGGTGGTGTTATGTGACATTGGGGTGATGCATCTACAAGCCAAGAAATGCCAAGGATGGCCAGAAACACCAGACACCAAGACCAAGGAATGGAACAGACTCTCTTCTAGCACCATCACAGGGTGGTCTGGCTGACACTTTGGTTTCAGACTTTCAGGTTCCAGAACCAAGAGCAAACAAGCTTCTGTTGTTGTAAGTCACCCAGTCTGTGGTAGTTGAAGGCAGTTCTAGAAAACCAGCAGACTGTCCTTTTTGCCTCTTCCAGCCCTCAGCCTCCCGTCAGGACCACCTGTGGGCAGGTTTGGAGAAATTAGGTTCCCTGGGTTTACAAAGCAGGATAAAATGTGTGGAGCTCAGAGGCACTAAAGTAATAATGGGTACAGCCTGGGAGAACTTGGACAAGCCAAGAAAGTTCTATGCTGCTCAATTTCCTCTCAGTTAAGATGGAGAACAATCCAGTGGGGCCTCGTAGGGATGCTCCAGGGTTATATGTGAAACTCATGTAGTTGGCTTAGGTTTGTACTTGTAACCCCCTCATCACTTAATAGGATGTCTCTACATAATGCTTAATATTTTCCATGTGAGTTGAAAGCAAAGGACAAGTTGCCTGATTTCCTGAGGGAATTTATGACATTCCCACCTTTCTTTTGGAGAAATAACAGAATGATAAAATTTCAGCTCTCATGACAACTTAAAGCCCCGGCATCTGGAGATGGAGGACCCACGTGTAACCCCTACACATCCATCCAGTCAAAAGATGCTACCTTTGAAGTAATTACTGAAAATATCCAAATTGACTTGAATCCTGAATCTTTTCAGCATCCCTACTAAAGAAATGAACTTGAGGTGAAAAGTAGAGCAGTCAATTAAAAAAAACTGCTATGTAAAATACAGAAACAATGCCAAGACCAGAAACACGGGGTACTTTATTTCTTTAAGAAAGTACCCCTGCCACCTCTAACTTGTGTGGGTCGGAAATTTTTATTGCTCCCAGACACACAGCACATTTCCTACAAAATTAAGGATCATGGGTCATCCGTTTGACTCTTTCCCATTTAGGTTAATGACCTCAGTTTTAAAATGAAAAAAAAAAAAATTGGGTACCTGGGTGGCTCGGTCGGTTAAGCGTCCGACTTCAGCTCAGGCCATGATCTTGCGGTTCGTGGGTTCAATCCCTGCATCGGGCTCTGTGCTGACAGCCAGCTCAGAGCCTGGAGCCTGTTTCAGATTCTGTCTCCCTCTCTCTCTGACCCTTCCCTGCTCACGCTGTCTCTCTCCCTCTCTTAGAAATAAATAAAACATAAATTTTTTTTTTAATGAAAAAAAAAATGAAAATAAATTGGGACATATTCAAAGAGATACCTGGACCAAGTTTGCTCAAGGAAACCACATTAAGGAGGCTACAGAAATACAGATTCATCTCTGATTTCCTTAGATATGTTCATGCTCAGAATTTACAAGAGTTGATCCCCAGGAAGGGGGCACCGTGAAAAACTGGGGCTGCTGGCATACTGTGTATATTATAGGGCAACAGCCGGGTCCTGAGGATGCCTCACCAGAGAAGATCCCGTAGGTTGGTCCATGAAGACATCACCCTCTGAAATAGCTCCAGCTTTGTTGAAAGGCTACTGTAGGCCAGAGCCTGTACTAGGCACAAGCAAACAGTGATGGGCAAGACAGAGACTTAGAGCCTAGTAGGGAAAGCAGACTCTGACCAATAATGGAATGTGGGACCCTTCTGCACACACACTTCTCACTGTGTTTAGAATGTCCAGAAAACACGGTCATTTAGGTCATTCTGGGGCTGACCTGGGGCTCCTCATCAGATCCTTAAAAGGCTCCTTTTAGTCTAAAACTATTCTTGTGGAGCACAGACATCCAAAAGTCAGCATGCATCCTGTGGCCGTAACCACAGGGGGTCTGGCTTCTGCTGGCTGCCCGGGATCTTTGACCACATCCCTGGCTGAAGGTCAAATGTCTATGAGTTCTGTATCTCTTAGAAACTCACCTAAGAAAGTGCTCTGAAATCGCCTGATTTTGCGTCATCCCACTGTGATGCCTGGTTCTGGGGGAGCATTCTGCCAAAGGCATATATCTCTAAGGGATTCCTAACATCTCTAACAGTGAATGGCCATCATTAAGTGGTCACTTGAGCACCAAGTTCAGCTGCACCAGATAGGTGTTCAATAAAGTGTGCTGAGAGCCTGATGGAATAGACCACTCTTCAACACTTCACGTTAAATGGAAACACATGAAGAAAACTCATGAAAAAAAGTCCATTCAGGGAAAAGTACCCCATTTCCTGATATCAAGAGATCAGTGGAGTTTTAGCATTGCTATCCAAAGCCCTTAGAATGTGGCCCCCATGTTTCATGTGGCAGTGTGGGAACACAGAGCTGATATGAACACAAGATAGTCATTCATTGACTCCAAATTAGGAACAGTCATGTCAAGATTTTACTGTTTTTGGAAGGAGGAATCAAAAGACAAATGTGAAGTTTCAGGAACCGGTGAGTTCTCTCAGATATTTGAAGAAGGAACATGGAGTGGCTCTTAAGTTTGTCATATTCTGCTCCAGAACAGCCTTCTCACCAAGACCTCATCTTTTTTTAAAAAATTGTGCTACTTTGGTATGTTTGAATTGCTCTTTGTACTCCAACATGAGCTTTTTTTGACTCAAGAGCCAGAAGTGCTATTAAATTCTATTTCCTTATGCATTATTTCAAAGAAACTCATACAACAGTTCAGTACTTTTAAGCAAGAAGGCACAATGAAGCATCTTAACCAAATATACTCATAAATACGGTGTTCATCAGCAGATTCGGTCCCACATGTGAGCAGAGCTATGGAGCCTATGTAAAGATACCTCCCTCAGCATCAGAACCTCGAGTCTGAGTGTCCCAAAAAGGTCTTCATCAAAAGCTCCACATTTTAAATAAGATGACAGATTTCGAGAACTTTCAGAGAGGGAGCACATTAAGAAAGCTTAGTTTTCATGGTTAGGCTATTACTGTGGCTTATCATAAGGCTAGAAGCAGGGCTCTGAGGGAGAGATACATAGGGTCTTTGAGAGGATTACCATATTGATCTCTTCCATAACTAAGTCCACTTAATTATTGCCTGTACTAAGTATATAATACCAATGAAAAGATATGGGATTGTGTCAAGGTGAAATTTGGAGTCTGGAGTTAGACTGTGGGTTTTATATTTGAGTTTGCCGTTTTCCTGCAGCTGGGCATGTGACCTTCAAACTTTATGCAGGATCGCTGCATCTCATTACTTCATATATAAAATGAAAATAATCATAGACCAACTTCATAGACAGAAGTGTTGTTATTAACATTATATAATGTGGAGATCTAAAAGAGCATATCTGTACCACATACAGAGGCTTTCTTCCCAATAAGATTGTGAGTTTATTTCAGACAGGCATGAAATCTTAGTTACTTTTTACTCCATGCTGCCTGGAATGGTATTAGGCACCAGATAGTAATGCCTGACATTGCAATTGACTCTAACAGTTTTCTTATGGCGTGTTATTATATGTGCAGTTTTAAACCTTGTTCTATCTCTAAACTGTGAGATAGGCAAGAGGTATTTTCATCTTTAATTTACTACTGAGACAACAAAAGCCTCCAGAATTACATAGCTGGTCTAAGGTCATCTGGTTAGAGATATGCAAAGCCAAAGGCTGAACTGTGCTTTTTATTCTTTCAAATACAGGGGCTGCCCTGCCCATCACCAGCATATTCTTTAGAAGGCTCTCAGTTAATATCAGTGCCTGTTTGGGTTGATTGGCAGGAACACAAGACGTGCTGAATTCTGGTACCTGAAGAGGCTGCTCAAGGAGGGTTTGAGAGGTACTGAGGACATATTGCCTTTCTATGGGTTTCTAGACTCAGCCCTGCCACCCCAGTCACTCGGCTTCAGGCACAGAGCCTCTGGCACACTGTTGTGGCCAAAGGATAAGGTCACAGAGAGAGACTGAGAGCAAGAGCAGAGGCAGGTCCAAACCGGTCTTTGTTTATCCCTGCAGACAAGGCGGGCTGAGGTTTCACACAAGGACAGGAAGGGGAAGGATGGCCCTGGCTCCTCGATGGAGCCCAGCACACCACACCCCTGAACGCAGTGGACCGGCTTTCATTCCTCATTCCCATGAAAATGGCACAGCAGTGAGGGTTTGTTTCTGGAACCTTCCACACTACACAAGGAGAAAAATGTGGGGATGCAGGCGGGATGTAACTCACTAGAAAAACATGTGCACGCGCCCCTGTGTTTATTTCTCTTGACAGGCCACGGGTTCACTTTGCGAAAGAAGTCAGAGATGGAAGCAGTGGTCGGCAGCTGTCCTGATGTGTCAGGAAAACAGTATTTGCCGACTCCTAGAATTCTCCCTGTTCTCAGTAATTTCATAAGACAAAAGTTTGAATTGTGTATAGAGCCAGCTTTAAAAATGTCAGTTATGAAGAGATAACTTCCTGTGTCAGTCTTTGAGAAAGAAATCCCTGGTACTGCTTCCTTGCTTCTCCACCTCCGTGTGTGTGTGTGTGTGTGTGTGTGTGTGTGTGTACAATGCTTTGGAGTGATTATATAACTCCTTGGGACAAAGGTCTTTTTTTTTTTCACAGTTCCTCTTTTGTCTCTCGAGGCATTATTATCTACCTGTCACCCCCTGTGGATGGAGGGTCAGCCGCTGCAGGCAAAGTCCACCCAGAACCAAAGCCTTTAATAAATCACACACACCATGTCTAAAAGACATCACCACTCAAGGCTCTGAGCTTGCACAATCCAGAAATGAATAAAAGGGGTGGCCCTGCAAACTTGAGGCTCAAGAGGTTGAGGAACTTATGTGTCTGCAAGCCATTCAGAGATGAAGCCACAAGTAATCCTTTTAATTTACAGTTTATAAAATAATTCTGTGGAATTATCTGGACAGGGAACCAGAGGTGGTGGAAGCCAACCCAATGAACTCAATCAGTGAAAATCAGATTTTGATATTTGGTGGTCTATAAACATAAGAAGTAGTAACGTAAGTGTTTCTTCCTAATGGGCACTTCTGAAAATATTCTTGACTTTGGTAACTTTTCCACGGTTGAACCTGAGTCGATCAAACAAGCAGGTTCCTAATTCAAGGCCAGGGCTAACTTCATGAATGTGCAGCCGATGCAGTAGCCCAGGGCCCATGATCAAAAGGGTCCCTTGTTTGGCTCAATGCTGTGTTGCTGTCTTGAAATTTTTAATAATGGTATCTTTGAACTTGTGTTTTGCAAGTGAAATATGATGGGATTGGAGCACATGTGTGAATAGCTATATGCATGTGCACCGCTATTGTTTGTAGGTAGTTACAAATAGTATGGATGACATTCAGTGAGCAAAGAATTCTGGTGGACTCATAAGGCGTGGCAGTTCAGTGACTCAATACCAGCACCGGGCAAGTAAGTTGGGTCTACAACTGGGTAAGAAAGATCATTGATAACTGCGCTAGGCTATGCTTCTTGTTTAAAACAGAGCTTGCTTCAAAGCCAGAGGAAGACAATGACACTCCAATGAACACTAATGAGCCAGGAACCCTCCTAAGGAACCCATTTTTCATCTGTGCTACTTCTTGAATCAACCAATGTTACTGAAAATGGTGACCTAGAAAGAAAGGAAAAGATAGGGCAATGGTTTATTTTGCATTGTCTTTCCTTACTCTTCAGGAAGGGTAATAAAATAGAGTTGGTAGAATGTGTGCTATGAAAAGCTGAGTTACTTTTGTGCAGTGTTTCTGCTGTTTCAATAAAACCACAAGAGACATACAGGTGTAAGCTTTGAAATCTGGCTTATGTAATTTTGAGGATGCCACCTAAGAGATGAATGTTCTTATATTTGCACTGAAAACTGGTATTGCACTGTGTAAAGACTAATGGTCAATTTGATGCTAATCATTTAAAATGTGATTTTTCTGGGGGTGTTTCAGTCAGTTGAGTGTCCGACTTCAGCTCAGGTCGTGATCACACAGCTCGTGAGTTCAAGCCCTGCGTTGGGCTCAGTGCTGACAGTGGGGAGCCTGGAACCTGCTTCAGATTCTGTGTCTCCCTCTGTCTTTGCCCCTCACCCCTCACACTCTGTCTCTCTCTCTCTCTCTTTCAAAAATAAATAAACATTAAAAATTAAAAAAATTAAGGGCACCTGGGTGGCTTAGTCGGTTAAGCGTCCGACTTTCGCTTAGGTCATGATCTCGCGGTTCGTGGGTTCAGGCCCCGCGTCGGGCTCTGTGCTGACTGCCAGCTCAGAGCCTGGAGCCTGTTTCAGTTTGTGACTCCCTCTCTCTCTCTGACCCTCCCCTGCTCACGCTGTCTCTCTCTCTCTCCTAGAAATAAATAAAAACATTGAAAAAATTTTTAAAAAATTAAAATGTCTATTTTTCTGATTTAGAATGACATTAAACAGCAACAAACAAACAAAACAAAACAAAGACAAAAAAGAAAAAACCCAAATACCATGATAAAGCAAAAGGAGACCTCAGAAGAAAGGGGAAAAGCCTTATATTTTAATACCTTTTTAAATAAATGTTTTATTTATATCTAGGAGACAGAGAGAGAGACAGCGTGAGCAGGGAAGGGTCAGAGAGAGAGGGAGTCACAGACTGAAACAGGTTCCAGGCTCTGAGCTGGCAGTCAGCACAGAGCCCGACGCGGGGCCTGAACCCACGAACCGTGAGATCATGACCTAAGCGAAAGTCAGACGCTTAACCGACTAAGCCACCCAGGCGCCCCAGCTTTTTTTTTTTTTTTTCTTAAGAGAGAGAGAAATGAGTGTAAACAGGGAGGAGAGGGGCCGAAAGAGAGAGAATCTCAAACAGGCTCCAGGCTCAGGGTGGAGCCTGACCCCACGACCCTGGAATCAAGACCGGAGCTGAAATTAAGTCAGTCGCTCACTGGCTAAGCCACTCAAGCGCCTCTGTTTTAATGCCTTTCAGGGCAGTTTTTCTCCTCCGATTTCTTTCTTTTTTTATGGAGCGCTTCACAAATTTGCATGTCATCCTTGTACAGGGGCCATGCTAATCTCTGTGTGGCTCCAATCTTAATATCCAAGCTGCCAAAGCAAGCATTCTCCTACTTTTTAAAAAAGAAGCCCCACCCTTTCATTCTGTCACGGACCCTGCAAATTATATAGCTGACCCTGCTCAAGGCCTCCTATGTGCACAGATGTGTTGTACAAAAAAGAGACTGCTGTCAATGTCCACTGTGGGTGACAATGTCAGGAAAGGACAATGTCAAGGGCTCAGCCTAGCCACGGGTGCACGCATGATAAGAAGTCTTCCCCTAAGCTTCTCTTTGGTCAAACTGCTCTGCAGAGTTGCTTCTCAGGAGAGGAGAAGCTTCTAGCACTGGCCTCCATCTTCACAGGCTCCCACTGATGCTCTGTCCATACGGGCATCACTGTAGCACGAACACAGAGACTAAAGCATAGCATGTTTGAAAGCCGTTATGAGGGAAGGCCAATATTTCCTTTTCAAATAAATATACTATAAAATTACCAAATATGGATGTATCCACCCAGCGTATGTGCTGCTGGAGAGAGTGCTGGATGTATTTTTTAAAAGGGTATCCCTTGGAGATTTTGGCCATCCAATTGCCCCTAGTTAAAAATAAAATAAAACAGAAACGTCAGCTCTGGAGACTCAAAGGACACGTAAAACCACAGGACCAGTAATCGGCGTTTGGCATGGCCAGGCGGGTTAGGGGGGATGGCAAAGGCCAGGCGCAGACCACTTTTGAGGATGAGGCAGAGAGGTGGGAGCCATCTGTTCTCAACGTGTAGACCAACCAAATGGAGCATGTGTGTTTCCTCAGTTATCACTGGACAGTGTTAAGGATTTCACCAGAGTCTGGATACGGTTAAACTCACAATCGGGATTAAAGCAGGATTTACAGTTACAAGGGATTAGAATTCGTTTTGTGATTTAACGAACTATCAATCTGGTATAATTAGGAAGGGAGGAGCAAGAAATAGCTTAATGACTTCATCTGGCAATCGCACATCAGTGCGCATAGCAGGAGGGGCTGAGTCTTGAGGACTGTCTATGGAAAGTTGGAGAAAGGAAGAAACTGCTTCTTCAGCTAACTCACCTGTGTTTTTCTAAACGTGAGCACTAAGATGATTAAACACGACGCTATCTTTACATCCCATTCCATTTCAATCTCCTCTTTGTTTTTTTAATATTTTTATTTATTTCTAGGAGAGAGAAAGAGATAGTGAGCAGGGGAGGGTCAGAGAGAGAGGGAGACACAGACTCTGAAATGGGCTCCAGGCTCTGAGCTGGCAGTCAGCACAGAGCCCGACGCGGGGCTCGAACCCACGAACCGTGAGATCATGACCTAAGCGAAAGTCGGACGCTTAACTGACTAAGCCACCCAGGCGCCCCCATTTCAATCTCCTCTTACTCACCAGCTCTTCACATGTACAGCCCGTTCATCACAGAGATGAACGTGTCTGGCTTACTGTTCATAAGGCCCAGGCTAGTTGGAAACTATTTTGTGTTCCTTACTCAAATTAGATTTCAACTCTGATTTTTCGAAGGTTAAGAGGTTAGTACAGTGGTCTGTTGTGTCAACAAGGCCCTAGAAAAAATTAATCATGAAAGCAATATCAAAAGGTCAAATGGGAGAGATTGAAAGTGCTATCATAAAAAAACTACATAAGCCCTTTATATGTGTTTCTGGAGCATTTTAATTCAAATGCAGAAGCATGACAGAGACAATAAGATGATGTTGCCCAATGTGGTCAAAGAGAGGGAAAAGTGACATAAGACACTAGCAGAGGAGGGAAAAGAATTTCAACAGCTCATAATGGCCCAAGGTTCTCTAAAGAGTCTAGCGAAACAGGAGGAATCCAAACAGGACTAGGAAGGGAATGGAATCCCTGGTAACAAATTATTTTGTTAGTGTCAGGTGAGTTAACGCAATCACCATCGGCTGCTATAGAACTTGCAACCGACCATTACTTCAGCCCTGAAGAATTTGAATCTCTGAACTTCCTTTAGAGTGTTAAGTGTGATTAATGTTCCGTTCCCATGGAGAATGGAAAAATGTGGGGATACGGAACTTCAGAGCAGGGCTGGGACAATTTTTCTATTGGCTTCAAAGTCCCCATCCTGTGCTGGCTGCTAGTAGCGTCAGTGGGGCTCGCAAAAGCCACCCATTGCGTTATGGGTGCCCCAGCAGAGGAGAGAGCTCGAAGGCACTTCTACACGGTGAGTGTCTGTGTGTGCACAAGTGGGTGGGAGGCATTCCGTCTTCGACGTAAAGAGAAAGATCGTGTTTGTGTGATATGCTGTAAAGTTAAGCTTCCTTATCCTGGTGAGAGATTTGGAAGTGGTTCCTGAATCTGTTTGTCTTCCGTAAAACAAGAAGATAGCTTAATACACCATGTGACTCTGGCCCAATGTTCTTTCTGTCCCTTCAAAAGTCCGAAGAAGAACACAAGGAAATAAAACCTGAACCACAAAAGTAAGCACCAGAAGGTGAAAATCTGAACAAATAACCAAAATATAATATATGCTGAAATATAACGATGTATAAATAATATAAGCCATGTGAAAGATTAAATCTGTAAAGTAACAAAAGCATGCTGGTTCCTTTCTCCAAATAGTTTCCTGGGAGATCCCTTTTATATAATAGAAACTTACTGATAAGGTAACTGAACGAGGGGCACTTGGGTGGCTCAGTCGGTGAAGTGTCTGACTCTTGATTTCAGCTCAGGTCATGATCTCACAGTTCATGAGTTCAAGCCCCACATCAGTGCAGAGCCTGCTTGGGATTCTCTCTCCTTCTCTCTCTGTGCCCCTCCCCTGCTCATGTTCTCTCTCTCTCTCTTAAAAATAAAATAAATAGACATGTTTTTGAACATATTTGAACTAAATACCTGCTCAACAGAAAAACTAGCATATAATTAGATGCTAAACACATTTGAAATAACTTTATTACACTCCCTACTCAACCACTTTTTTGAAGAAAACATTTTATGTTTATTTATTTTTGAGAGAGACACAGAGTGTGAGTGGGGAGAGAGGCAGAGAGAGAGACAGAGGCAGAGACAGAAACAGAGACAGAAACCAAAGCAGGCTCCAGGCTCTGAGCTGTCAGCACAAAGCCTCCCGACTCGGGGCTGGAACTCACAGACTGTGAGATCATGACCTGAGCCGAGGTCCGATGCTTAACTGACTGAGCCACCCAGGCAACCCCCTACTCTACCACTTTTAATGGTTCCCCATTGTGCGTGGAATCATATATATAGGTACAAATACATACATTAAAATGCACAGATTTTTATGTGTACAGTTCAATGACTTTGCGCAAATGTATTGAGCTCAGTAATCAATACCTGCGTCAAGACACAGGATATATCCATTAACCTAGAAAGTTTTCAGTTGTCCATTCTAACCAACCCTCCTCCCTCCCCAAAGCGGCTACCATTCTAACTTTTATCCTTGTGGATTTTTTTTTTTTTTTTGCTTGATCTCAGTGGAATCATGATGGCATTATAGAGTGAGTCTCTTCATTTCTGGCTTCTTTTGCTCAATATAACATTTTTTATATTCATCCACAGTTGCCATTATCATTCTCTAAAAGTTTTGAAGTATTTACTTCAGAAATGTATAGTCAAGCTCCAGAAATGCATCAAAGTTGTGCAGTGTGTTTACCTGGAGAACTTAAAAAAAAAAAAAAATACCAGTATGCATGCCCACCTTCAGAATTGCTGATTTAATTGGTCTGGGGTAGGAGAAAAGCGCTAGTATTTCTGAAAGCGCCCCTGTTGACTCTAATATTTTGCCAGTGTTGAGAACTTCTGGACTAGACTCAGAAATGGTGGAATTTCACCTCGACTTCACGTAGATCTTCCCTTACCCTCTTTTCTATTTCAGAGGCATTGGTGGCCTTTCTCTTTTCCATCTGTGCTCCTGACTTAATCATAGCGGCTATTTTATGAAAGCTTACACCATGCTAACGACTTCTATATATCACCTTATTTAGGTCTTAGAGCAATCATGTTCTCCTAGTTTGACACATGAACAAAATGAAGATTAAAGAGTGAAGTTACACAGCTTGTAAAAGTAAGAGCCAGGATTCAAATGCGGGTTATTGTTTGCTGAGTGCTACCTGCCCACTGTGATCTTCTCTCTTGTCCATTGCCCATTAATTACTTCTCTCCGATCTTCTACTTTGGCTTTTAAATGTCCTCAGTCTACACTAATGCTTAGGTTATCTTTATCCTAAATAAGGAATAGAGACTTCTCCCTTAAACATGTCAGCCTTCAAAGCACACCTTCATCTCTTTCTTCCCGTTTCACTCTTCTGCTCTTTGCACGAACAAGTGGCAGCCCCTAGCACGTGACTTCAGTGCCTCTCTGGTCACCAGTGATTTCCTAATCGCCCCACTCAATCTTTCAGCTTCCTTTACATTCTCTTCAATTCTTGGCCACTCTCTCGCTATGTTCTTTTCATATGCTCGACTGATTGGACAGACGCCAGTGGGACACTGCTTGGTCTCAACATGTAACCAGAAACCTAAAGAACTTGGTATTAATTAAGGTCAAAAGAGGAATCAGACTCTCGGTTATAGTACTAACTATCCAAACAGTAGGAGATTGTTATTGCCTCCTATGCATCTATGTAACATGCTGCTTAAGACCCAAAGAGCTGAACGTAAGCTCCCCTCCCCTGAAATGGAGACGATCTTGTTGCCTCAGGCAAGACTCAAGTTAGTAAAATGATTACAACTCATAAAATTGTTAAGCCATTTAAAAGTGAATAAATGCTGGCTAAAATGGTACAGATTATGAGTATAGCAAGTACCCAGAAAGGGAAAAAAAAGTACTTTTGGGGGAAGAAACTCATCAAGTAGTTAGTATTTTATAAGAACTTACCATATCTGTTAAGTCTTATAATGTCTTTCCGAGTCATAGAGTAGTTAGCATGGTCAGAAAACTGGGAGGCAGAGAGGCTATACCATTAGAGGCAAAGAACTCAATTTCTTGATGATGCCTTTCTTTCTCCTCTGGGTTCTTTTCTTTTTTTTTTTTTTTTTAAGATTATTTATTTTAAGAGAGAAAAAGCACAACAAATGAGGGAGGGGCAGAGAGAGTGAGAGAAAGAGGGAGAGAGAGAACCCCAAGTAGGCTCCCTGCTGTCAGTGCAGAGCCTAATGCAAGGCTTGAACCCACAAAATCAAGAGATCATGACCTGAGCTGAAATTGATAGTCAGACACTTAATTGACTGACCCATCCAGGTGTCCCTTCTCTGGTTTTTCTCTACTCCTTTTTTGTATCACATTTTCTTTGTCTCTAATCTCCATTTCTCCCTGCTTCCATTGGTCACCATACTTCACATCAAAAGTCTTCCTGAGCAGAGTGGCAATCTCATCCTTTGCTGTGGCCAACATCCCACCTGTACTAACTTCCTGTCTCTTTATCCACCCAGAAGACGCTAACCATTTCCCAATGTTTACTGGGATTGAATCTAAAGATAGACAGTCTAGTCAATCTCTTTCCTAACAGTCTCAAATTTCTCAAATTTCCCAGAAAAGCCTCTTGTTCAAAGAATCCTCAAATGGTGTTCACATAGAAGCAAAGCAAATGACTCGCATTGGCACAGCAACGTCATATATACTTTTCTAAGAAACAAAGCTTTGAGCTTTCTCCTAATTTTTCACAACTAGGACCCCTTTGTCCAACCTCTGTCTTGTCCAACCTCTGCTTTTCCTAGATGGAAACCTACAAAGGGACTTTCTTTTCCCAGCTAATAGAGTTGCTTTCCAAACACTAAAATTCAGGCTTTAAACATCTGGGCTTCTGTCCACTATACCATAATGTCTTCTTCATTGAAGAAATATTGCAGGAATCTGGAAGGCATCACAATAGTTGAATCTGTTGCCTAGTAGAGCATAGATCAAAAACTTGCTTTATTTAACAAGTGCATTTTCACTGATCCATCCATTTTAAAGGCGTTAGAAAACAAGTTAACCATTGTTTTAAAAAAATCAAGATAGTTAATCTCATGAGAATACTTATATCATACCAAGAGATATATCGTGGCTGAAGTTACAAAAAAAAAAGTCTGAAAAGGCTATAAAAGGTGTTTCAAATATAGGTTCGTTATTTTTCAGGTATGACAAGGTCACCATATTGGGAGATGATTGCCACTAAACAGACAATTTGTTATACTCACAGATCTCAAGAGGAGGGAGTACCCCACACCAGGGGTGGGGATGCATAGGCATGCCCTGGGATTGGCCAGGAGGCAGAAGGAAAGGAGGAACTTGATTACAGTTTCTGTAGGAAGGAACAGGCAAGGCAGGAGAAGCAGATTTAGGATTGGCGAGTTTGAATAATTTTATCAGGCTCCGGGGCACAGATGCTGTCCTTATTTATCCGGTACCTGGCCTTGGGATGATTAGGGCAGATGGAGAGTGGCCCAGAGTGTGAGAGCCTGATAAAGGAGGTGGTTGGGGATAGGAGCTCTGGATTGCTTGGTCTGCATTTGAAAGTACACTCTCTGGAAATTGGCTAACCCTGAGAAAGACAGTCTCTCCCAGGTCAGCAAAGCTCCAAGTGTCAAAGCATCTGACCCAGCAAAAAAAGAGAACTACAGACCAATATCCTTCAGGAATATAGATGCAAAAATCCTCAACAAGATACTTGCAAATTGAATCCAAAGGCACATAAAAAGAATTATCCACCAAGATCAAGTGGGATTCATTCCTGGGTTACAGGGCTGGTTCAATATTCACAAATCAATCAATGTGATACATCACATCAACAAAAGAAAAGATAAAAACCATAGGATCCCATTGATAGATGCAGAAAAAGCATTTGACAAAATATAGCATCGCTTCTTTATAAAGACCCTCTAGAAAGTCGGGATAGAAGGAACTTACTTAAACATCATAAAAGCCATCTATGAGGAGCCCTCAGCTAACATCATCCTCAATGGGGAAAAATTGAGAGCTTTCCCCCTGAGATCAGGAACACGACAGGGATGGCCACTCTCACCACTGCTGTTTAACATAGTGCTGGAAGTCCTAGCATCAGCCATCAGACACCAAAAGGAAATAAAACACATCAGAATTGGCAAAGGGAAAGTCAAACTTTCACTTTTCGCAGACGACATGATACTCTACATCGAAAACCCGACAGACTCCACCAGAAGCCTACTAGAACTGATCCATGAATTCAGCAAAGTTGCAGGGTACAAAATCAACGTACAAAAATCGGTTGCATTTTTATACACCAACAATAAAACAACAGAAAGAGAAATCAAGAAACTGCTCCCATTCACAATTGCACAAAAAACCATTAAATACATAGGAACCAACCTAACCAAAGATATAGGAGATTTCTATGAAGAAAATTATAGAAAACTTATGAAGGAAATTGAAGAAGACACAAAGAAATGGAAAATCATTCCATGCTCATGGATTGGAAGAATAAATATAGTTAAAATGGCATTACTACCCAAAGCACTCTACACATTCAATGCAATCCCAATCAAAATTGTACCAGCATTCTTCTCAAAACTAGAACAAACTATCCTAAAATTTGTATGGAACCGCAAAAGACCCCGAATAGCCAAAGCAATATTGAAGAAGAAAACCAAAACAGAGGCATCACCATCCCAGACTTTAGCCTCTACTACAAAGTTGTCATCATCAAGACAGTATGATATTGGCACAAAAACAGACACATAGACCAATGGAATAGAATAGAGAGCTCAGAATTGGACCAAAAAATGTACAACCAACTAATCTTTGAAGAAGCGTGAAAGAATATCCAATGGAAAAAAGACAGCCTCTTTAACAGTTGGTGCCGAGAGAACTGGACAACAACATGCAGAAGAATTAAACTAGATCATTTTCTCATTCCATACACAAAAATAAACTCAAATGGATAAAGGACCTGAATGTGAGACAGGAAACCATCAAAACCCTAGAGAAGAAAGCAGGAAACAGCCTCCTTGACCTCAACCGCAGCAATTTCTTACTTGACACATCCCCAAAGGCAAGGAAATCAAGAGCAAAAATGAACTATTGTGACCTCATCAAGATTAAAAGCTTCTGCACAGCAAAGGAAACAATCCATAAAACTAACAGGCAGCCAATGGAATGGGAAAAGATAGTTGCAAATGACATATCAGATAAAGGCCAGTATCCAAAATGTATAAGGAACTCCCCAAACTCCACACCCAAAAAACAAACAATCCAGCGAAGAAATGGGCAGAAGATATGAACAGACACTTCTCCAAAGAGGACATCCAGATGGCCAACAGACACATGAAACGATGCTCAGCATCCCTCCTCTCAGGGAAGTACAAATCAAAACCACACTGAGATATCACCTCATGCTGGTCAGAGTGGCTAAAATGAGCAAATCAGAGGACTCTACATGCTGGTGAGGATGTGGAGAAACGGGCACCCTCCTACACTGTTGGTGGGAATGGAAACTGGTGCAGCCCCTCTGGAAAACAGTGTGGAGGTTCCTCAGGAAACTAACAATAGAACTCCCCTATGACCCAGCAATAGCACTGCTAGGAATTTACCCAAGGGATACAGAAATGCTGATGCATAGGAGCACATGTACCCCAATGTTCATAGCAGCACTCTCCACAATAGCTAAAACATGGAAAGAGCCTAAGTGTCCATCAACAGATGAATGGATCAAGAAGATGTGGTTTATCTATACCATGGAATACTGCATGGCAATGAGAAACAATGAAATCTGGCCATGTGTAGCAACATGGATGGACCTTGAGGGTGTTATGCTGAGCGAAATAAGTCAGGCAGAGAAGGACAGAAACCATATGTTTGCACGTATAGGAGGATTAGGAGGAACTTAATGGAGGACCTTGGGGGAGAAGAAGGGGAAGAATAGTGGGGGAGAGGGGGGGAGGCAAACCATTGAACTCTGAGCATTGAATTCTCAGCACTCTCTTGAATGCTGAGAACAAACTGATGGCAGATGGGGGTGGGGGTAGGGAGGGGGAGGGGGGTGATGGGCATGGAGGAGGGCACTTGTGGGGATGAGCACTGGGTGTTATATGGAAACCAATTTGACAATAAGCTTTAAAAAAAAAAAATCTGGGGCGCCTGGGTGGCTTAGTCGGTTAAGCGTCCGGCTTTCGCCTAGGTCATGATCTCGCGGTTTGTGGGTTTGAGCCCCGCGTCGGGCTCTGTGCTGACTGCCAGCTCAGAGCCTGGAGCCTGTTTCAGAGTCTGTGTCTCCCTCTCTCTCTGACCCTCCCCTGTTCACGCTGTCTCTCTATCCTAGAAATAAAAAAATTAAAAAAAAAAAGTTTAAAAAAAAAACATCTGAATATAGAAATACAAATGGTCAGCAATGATCAGTTCAGCCATAGTTGAAACACTATCTGGAAACATGATCATTTGACGTCTGAGTCAGGATAAGCAGGGGAGAAAGAAATAAAAGTTCTGCATGGCCTCCAACCATTTGTCCCTTTCTCACTCAACTGAGAAAGAGCTGAGACTAATACTCATGTGTTATTCCTTCCCCCAACTAGCTCCCAGCTCAGTAATTAATGACTTTCTGGAGAATGCTACTCGAATCTGCCTTCTCTGCAGAGTTTCACAGGGCTTTTTGGAGAGGAGGCTTTAAGATATCAGTGTCTCTTTTTAAAATTTTTAAGTGTTTATTTATTTTTGAGAGAGCGAGAGGGTGGGGGGAGCAGAGAGAGACATACAGAATCCGAAGCCGGCTCCAGGTTCTGAGGGGTCAGCACAGAGCCTGACACGGGGCTCAAATCTATGAACCGTGAGATCATGACCTGAGCAAAAGTCAAACGCTAAAGTGACTGAGTCACCCAGGAGCCCCAAGAAATTGGAGTGCTTCTTAATTGGAGAAATTCTGAGCATCCAGATTATCATGGAAATAAACCCCATCCTCTGCTGCAATTGTAGTACATTGCAGGTGGCCTGTGTTGCTAAAATAGCTGTGAAAGTAAGTGCTGGAATCCTGTTCCATTGAGTGTTCATTTAAAAGAAGAAAGTGCATTTCTGAATCTGGGCAGGAGACCAATTCTAAATGGAAGTTGAATTTTACCCTATGTGTCTTCAACTTGAGTTGCTAGAAGACCTCAGTCTGAAGTTTAGACATAGTCTAAATTAGTGATATCATTTTCTGGTGCAGGTTGTCTTAAAGATATATAAATTATATCATTCTTTTTATTTGGATAATGATTAAGATCCGTATTGGTTAGTATTTTTTCCTGCAAATAACTACTTCCAAGTGAGAATCTTGAATTGTAGTAAGAAGTTTTATTTATAAGTAAAAATTAAAAGAAAAGATAGTTAGCTCATGATAATCGTCTTGTTGACAGAGCCAAGATTTCGTGTCAGACTATAACACATTGTTTTTTGATACAGTGAAGGCTTCAATCAAGTGGCCAGCCATCCTCAGCATAGAGAGGTAAAAACAGGTGCCTTGGCCTTACAGAGAACTTCCTGGAACTCACCACCATCTTTGTCTCCTGGAATCTCTAGAATTTTCAGGGTCCTTCTATATAAAGGGAGACCATAGGACTAGATTTTTAAATGAAAGTTTTAAAAAATTGTGGTCAGATACACAGAACGTAAGATTTATTATCTCAACCATCTTTAGTGTGCATTCAGTGGCACTCAGTATATTCACATTGTTGTGCCACCGTCATCATCCATCACCGGGCTCTTCATCTTGTAAAATTGAAACTCCGTATCCAAGAAACCCACACCCCATCCCTCCCAGCCCCAGGGCAAATACCATTCTATTTTCTGTCTCTGAGAATTTGACTACTCTAAGTATCTGATATAAGCAGAACCATACAGTATCTGTCCTTTTGTGACTCACTTTTCACTTTCCATGATGTCCTCAAGTTTCATCCACGTGCCAGAAGTTCCTTCCTTTCTAAAGCTGAATAATGTTCCATTATCTGTGCATACCTCATCTGGGTTGCTTCCACATTGCAGTTTTTGGGAATAATGTTGCTATGAACATAGGTATACAAATACCTCTTTGAATCTCTACTTTCAATTCTTTTGGGTATTTACCCAGAAGGAGAATTGCTGGATCACATGGTAATCTATTTTTAATTTTTTGAGCAACGATTACACTGTTTTTTTTTATAGTGGCTGCATCATTTTAGATTTCCAGAACTGGGTATCTTAAAATGTCCTTTGCACATTTATGATTCTAGGACCTAACACTTGTCCTTAAATCACTTCTTTCAGCCATTTCCTCTTTACCTGGAAATCCTGCTCATCGTGGGAAAATGTTCAAATGTCTTTATACTCCAGGAAGCTTTTTCTGACCTTTCTTTCTCTTCCACTTAGATCACGCACCTTATAGCTCCCTAATTTACCAGTGCCAACACTAATCACTTTTCGAGTTAATAGTTTATTTTTTTCGAGGACCTGAGTTCCTAGAAGGCAGAGATCATGCCTTATCCCTCCTTATCTCCTCAGCGCCTGATACAGAACAATCAAGCAGCAAATGTCTGATGAATGAATGTGGGTGGATTTGCACAAAATAGAGTGAAAAACTTCCAAGTGAGGGATTGAGGAAGTGATTCAAAGCAGTAAAACCGGAGAATACGTTTTCTCCTAATGCAAAGTATTTCCCTGGAAATATTTCCCCGGCTCCTGCAGGCCCAGAGCACGCACTGCCCGCCCATCTCTGTTCAGCGATCAGAACACACGTCTTTGGTGCCGGGAGGGACTTGAGAGGCCCATGGGTCAGGGCCCTGTGATCTTGGATGATGTAGCTGAGTTTCAGGGGAGGGAAGAGGCTGTTTGCAAGTCCTAAGGCGAGAGGGTTTCATCCTAGATGCCGACATCCAGACAAATGCCCCTCTCACACAGTTACGAACTATTTTTAAACGACTTTGCAGAGCGGTGGAGGACAGGTCTGTAATTGGATACAGTGAAAAGACACTCCAGTGGAAGTCTTTAATTTAGAGGGTCAGATTGAAGTGGCTTCCTTGCCAAGCTGCCGAAAGGCCCTGAACTGTGGGCAAGCAGGTGACAGCTTTGGAGCCTGACAACAGGACCTCAACCCTCCTGGGGCAATGGCCACGTCTGCAAATATTGCCTTTGTGCAGTCCTGGGTCCAGCCGGCAAGGAAGGTGTCTGGGAGTGTACGCTGCTCTTCCTGGTCGGCCTCCAGAGCGGACGAGGGAGGATGCCGGCTGTCTGCTGGGGCGGGAGCTTGGGCAGGCACCTGCTCGCGGCGGGGAGGGGTGGGTGGGGAGGGGTGGGCGGGGCGGGGGCGGCGCTCCGGCCTCTGCTCCCAGGGTCCCGCCGCCAGGGCGCAGTCGCGCTCCGACGGCCACGCGGGGCGCACGGCCGGCCGCACACCGGTGCCAGGTGAGCGGCGATCAGATACGGGATCGGCCCCAAGGCCCAGGCCCGAGGAGGCCGGGGCGGGGGTCCTGCGCTGATCCGGGAGGGAGGGCCGCGGGGCGCCCTGAACCCGAGGAACAGGGCCCCGGGAAGTCCCTGTGACAGGACAGGGCGGACAAAGCGGGGTCCCTGACTTCTTTCAGAAGCAGCAGGAGAACCCGCACCCTAGCAGCGAAAACCAGAGCCTCCGATGGCCCGAGGTTTACCTCAGGGAAGCCTGAATAAGTTCCGGACTGTCAATCCCATCTTGTGCCTTGTCCATGGCCAAGCTTAGGTATCTTTGGGGGTGGGGGTGGGGGAGGTACTTTGGGGGCGGAGAGTGCATCTCTGACACTGTTTGATTTCACTTTCTGGATGCGTTCTTAGCCCTTACTGCACCTTCCCGGTATTGGCAAAGTCCATAGACACTGCCCCACGGCCTCCCCAAGCAAAGGACCAAAACCTCATCCCCGCCCCCAAATACCTTTCTTTTCCGTCTTGTCTTGTTTTGTTGTGTCGCTATGGATTTAATGAACAAGCTTGGTACTGTCTCCAAACGTCTAAATTGTAAGTAAAAGTTCTGTGCCCATACCTGCACTTTTCCCAGGAGAGCTTCCCATAGGTTGGATTTGAAGATCAAATAGCTAAAATCATAGCTTTGAGCCCCATCAGCTGGGCTAGTGCTAACAGTCTTTAGGGTAACTGAGTTGCAGATTCTTTTTTTTTTTTTTTTAAGTTTATTTATTTCGAGAGACAGAACATGCATGAACAGGGGAGGGCCAGAGAGAGAGGGAGAGAATCCCAAGCAGGCTCTTCACTGTCCACTTAGAGCCCGATGGAGAGGTTCAAACTCACAAACGGTGAGATCATAACCTGAGCTGAAATCAAGAGTTCTATCCATAGCAGACTGAGCCACCCAGGCACCCCGCACCCCCACCCCTGAATTGCAGCTTCTTACTTGAAAGCTGGGTTTGATGGAAAGGTTGGGGAGAAGGATTCCTTCAAACTCAAGAAGCACAACATTCATGCACGCTCCACAGTTGCCTGGATGAAGAATTGGGCTGTTTCAACTAGGACCAAATCAACTAGTTTACAGATACGTAAAGGAGGAAAGGAAGACGAATCTTTGTGAGTAAAATATCTGTCCATGGTTCCCCTTGATGCAACCCCAGCTGTAGTTCCCAAGGACTTTGAAGGAGTGTGAGACGCACAGTGTTACAAGTTTATGCCTCCCTGGTCCCTTGGCAGCTTGAGAAGAGGGAAGAATGAGTGTTAACTCAGCTTTGGACCAACACCAGAAAAACCCAGGGTGTGTGTGGAGGGACGGGAACTCTAAACAGGGCAGGGTGGGGGGTGTTGTTGGATTAGGAGTTTACTACGAAATTAATAGATACTCCAGAAAAATCACATTTCATCATTAATCCCACTTGTTTCTCCCAGATGGGCAAGGGTGTGCCGTGGACATAAAGTAGTATATGCTGCCACTTGAATGGACACTTTTTCTGGGTCCTTCCATACCAGAAGCTCAGAATCCTGGTCAGTGAGGTTCACTGACAAATCAGCATTTAGGACAAGTGGTTCTCAAACTGCTTGTTTCCAAAACACTGATGTGCTGCAGCTAAGCCTCAAACAGTCACAATCCCTTCCCAATTTCTGAGAAAAGAAATGAGCCACAATGATGTGATTTTTTTTTTTCCTTTATAAAAATATCCCAAAATCTTTGGTGTTTGTTTTTATCCGTGTGTTATCTAGTCTAGTTCAAACATATGTATCTGGTTATGTTGAAACTTAGTAGACCGTTATTTCTAGTTTATAGTCTGTTAATTCTAGGAGGTCTAGAACCTCCCCCTGATTGAGGTCCACTGTTGTAGCAAAACCTAGGGAACACGTCACATCATTGTTGAGTGTCCCCTGAATATAAAGGAGTCCTTTGTGGACATCTTGGTGCTCGGGATAGTAGCGGTGAATTATACAAGATTCTGGGACGACCGAAGAAAGAACCTGACCTCACATCTCTGACCAGATGTGTCTGTTGTTCTAAACCTGACACATATTTTGTAAACTCCAACCATTCTTTGGCTGAGGTTTATGGAAGACGAGTTAAACTTCTTAGCCAACCCCTCCTCCCTTCCAATTGGTCTGTTAGTCTTCATTAAATCCTCAGTTGACCTGCTGTTTTTCAGAACAATGAGGTGATTGTTTCTACCTACAACCTGTCTTTTCCTGATATGATTATTGTTTAAAATGGTCCCATGACATGGCCAGGGGTTTATTTGGCAATGACAGAAATTATAATTTTGCACCTTATTTTAGGAGCAGTTAAAGACGCAAACTTAAAAACATAATAGTTGGCATTTCATTAACCTTCAGCCCCAGATAAAATTTTGCTGAAATTACTCACTGATCTTTTTCTCAGCAAATATATATTGAGAATCTTCGCCACATTGGCCATTAGGATATGAAGTGATTCCATATTTCTGGTTTCAGGGAGTTGACAGATAATCAGTGTGGACCTGAATCAGGACTTACTAAGAACTGACTTCTGGAAGTGCTGCCTCAGGGACTCTCTGACCGTGACCATTTTCTTTCAGGCATAAATTACTGCTCCCATCTGGGCATGAGCCTGTTTAAAGAGTCTGGCCAAGGAAAAGCTGTCTGCTGTAGTTTCCTGGCCTCAGAGAACCCTTGCTGGTCAGCAGTGCCTGACTGCGATCACCTTCAATGCTGTGTAGGTCACAGTTCCAGGAATAGTGTGTCCAGCGAGAGTAAATTAACTTGACAAGGAAGGAAACGTTTGCTCTCCATCTGTGATACACAGTCCCAGGGAGCCCATGTGCCTCCCCTGGAAGATCCTCACAGCTGCCTAGTGGCGTGTTTCCCATCCCGAGGCTACTCTTTCCCCAATGCATATGGATACAAGTCAGAAATGTTTGAGACCATCCAGATCGGAAGCCTAAGTGAGATCTGGAAGAGTATATTCAAGGCCAATGAATTGGGAAAGATTCTACCAGTTTTCGATTATTAGTTAAGTTGAGCCAGTCTGAAATCCACCTCTCTACTACACTGGGGGAAAGCTTGAAAGTGTAGGGTTTAGTATCAGATAATAGTAAGAATGATGGCAGACAATGATACAGCACATAGTAGGAACCAGGCATCTTTCAAACCACATACATAAAGTATGTTTCCAAATAAGCTTATTTAACGTCTTTCAGCCCAAAGAGGTGAGTGCCATTATTATCGACAGTTTAGCCCTGGATCACACAAGTTAGGATGTTTGATTTACTCAGCCCTTCTGGGATACAGTCTAATTCAACCTTGTTATGTTAGGGCATTTATTTCCCTCTTGCCTACTCGCTGTGAGAGGCACCCCAGCTCTGCAGACCGCCGCCCTAGTCTGCATCTCATGGCTTGCTACTAGCTCGCAGTGTGACCTTGAGCAAGTCATTGCCTTATCGGTCCCTCAGTTTCTGCTCTAAAATGGGCATGATCACAGAACTATCTTGCCAAATTGCTGTGAGGACAAAATGAATAGATATTAGAGTAGTGGTGCTCTGTACCCAGGAGGCACCATTACTTTTATTATCAGCTATTATTTTCTTTCCAGCTTCATCTCCCACTTGTCCTTAATATAGCAGCCATGCTGAGCAGAGCTCCCTTGAACCTCCTGAAATCTGTCATCTCTTGGTGCCTTTGAACATGCTATTCACTTCACCTTCCTCTTGCTACTTTCAGCTTAAATGTTCCTCCCTAAGGACCTTGCTTCGTGCCCTCCCCTGTTCTCCAGGTAACTGTTTCCTTCCTTCTCATGCCATTCATCTATTAAAGGACTTAGTGATTCACAACTACCCAACATTTACTGAGCACTTATTATGTACCCAGTAGTGTTCCAAGTGTTTTTGTTGCTTTTTTAAAAAAAAAATATCTTGACAGCTCCATGTGGTAGGGTTACATTCGTTAAAATTATGTCCATGTCTATCTCCCCCAGTAGACTGTGATAGTGGCTTGTACATCTGTGTGTGTTATTCATTTTGTATCTCTAGGAGCTGGCAGAGTGCCTAATTAATACACAGTGGGCACTCAGTAAATGTGTAAGTGGATACATTTTACCAACATCTATTTACATCCGAATAATAAGCTAATTGTAAGTAATTCTTCTTTTAAATAATCTTCATGCTTTTCTCATTGCAGAAATTCACTGTCAAAATTTTAGAAAACACCGATAAGTAAGAAGAGGGAAGTTAAAATCCCACCACTCCCAGCCCTGGAGAGCTTCAGCAACCTGCTTAGGGACACACAAGTTCTATGTAGCCACACTGAGAATCAAGGTCAGGCAGTCTGGCGACAGAGCCCACAGCTTGAAAGCTGCATGAATCTGCTGTTCTTTCTCCCCTGGCAAATACACACACTCTCCCGTGAACAAATTATGTTAGCTATTAAAATAGGTTGGAAGAGCTGACATTTGAAAATGAAATCTACCGTATGTATGATGGTGCAAGATATGAAATCTACATTTTAAAAAATGGCCAGCGTTCTGTCTTTTCATGCCTTCGCACTTCCTGTTCCATCCCGTACTCGGGGGAATCCGGACTGGGAGGCGGCATAGTGAGGTAAGCGAGAATTGAGGATGGCTTCTAAGTCAGACAAACAGAGGTTCGAACCCCGGCTGCGCCACCAGATGCCTTCCGGGGACCAGTTGCAAAGCCTCCCTCAGTCTTTATTTCTTCTGTAAAATAGAGATAATAAGAAACACTTCACAGCGTCTTGTGAAGTTTAGAGGTTACGTGACGGTGGAGTGCCTTGAGCTTGATTAATGGTAGGTCTTGTTAAGCCTCTAATGGTGATATTCTGCTGCTTCCCTGAACAGCAACCTTGCCAAATTGTTTCCCGTGGCTATGTGTATTTGTTTTTTCCAATCCTTCATTTTAACTCTGGTGGTAATTCAATTTTTATATGATTATTAGATGTCTTGCCTCATGATAGTTTTCCTAGAAATTCAATCTCTTCTCCACAGGGTCTCTTTGAGATTAAAGAGAAAGAAGTGGCAAATTTAGGATCTTAGAGCAATTTTCATTTAAAAGAAGATCATTGTTTTCATTACCCTATCGTTAATGTTTTCTATTTCCCTTTATCAGCGAGTTATTTCAAAGTCGATCTGTATTGCCAAACTGAACCCTTGTTTTCCTGCAAGATGAAAGGAGCCAGCCATGGATGAGACACTAGACAATTTTGCAAATGTTTCTTCCGACTTCCCCGACTTTGCAGCGCCTTTTGGAAATTGCACTGATGAAAAAATCCCACTGAAGAGGCACTACCTCCCGGTTATTTATAGCATCATCTTCCTGGTGGGCTTTCCAGGGAATGCAGTAGCAATTTCCACGTACATTTTCAAAATGCGGCCCTGGAAAGGCAGCACCATCATTATGCTGAACCTGGCCTGCACAGACCTGCTCTATCTAACCAGCTTCCCTTTCCTGATTCACTACTATGCCAGCGGCGAAAACTGGATCTTTGGGGACTTCATGTGCAAGTTCATCCGCTTCGGCTTCCACTTCAACCTGTATAGCAGCATACTCTTCCTGACCTGTTACAGCATCTTCCGATACTTTGTGATCATTCACCCCATGAGCTGCTTTTCCATTCACAAAACTCGATGGGCCGTGGTGGCCTGTGCTGTGGTGTGGGTCATTTCACTGGTGGCCGTCATTCCCATGACCTTCCTGATCACATCAACCACCAGGACCAATAGATCGGCCTGCCTTGACCTCACCAGTTCAGATGACCTCGCCACTATCAAGTGGTACAATCTAGTTTTGACGGCCACTACTTTCTGCCTTCCCTTGGTGATAGTGACACTTTGCTATACAATGATTATCTGCACCCTAACCCAAGGACCTCAGAATCGCAGCGGCCTTAAGCAGAAAGCTAGAAGGCTAACCATTCTGCTGCTCCTCGTGTTTTATATATGTTTTTTACCCTTCCACATCTTGAGGGTCATTCGAATCGAATCCCGACTGCTTTCAACCAGCTGCTCCATTGAGTATCAGATCCATGAAGCCTACATTGTTTCCAGGCCGTTAGCTGCCCTGAACACCTTTGGTAACCTGTTACTGTATGTGGTGGTCAGTGACAATTTCCAGCAGGCCATCGGCTCGATGGTGCGATGCAGAGCCAGTGGGGACCTAGAACAAGTGAAAAAAATCAGTTACTCAAACAACCCTTGACATACTTCATTTAGTCAACCAAGAAGAAAAGCCTGCTGATATTTTAGCTTCCGGGAAGTCCAGAATAGCTCCCCGAGTAGTTCTCAGGAAACATCGTGTGCTCAGGTAATTCCGTGCCAAAGCCAGGGCAGGACTACAGGGAGTTCCTTGTAACCCATTTATTGAGATCTTCCGTAAGGCAGAGATAAGAATGGAATATATGCGTATCAGTAGCAGATTCACATGTAGAATCCAAACTATTAGAATTCAGGGACATCCTGCAAAACATCTAGTCTTAGGGCACCCGGGTGGCTCAGTTGGTTGGTTAAGCCTCCAAATCTTGATTTTGGCTCAGGTCATGATCTTGAAGTTCATGAGTTCGAGGCCCACAGCGGGCTCCGCACTGGCAGTGCAGGGCCTGCTTGGGATTCTCTCTCACCTTCTCTCTCTCTGCCCTCCCCAGCTCTCATTCTTTCTCTCTCCCCCTCTCTCTCTCTCTCAAAAAAAAAAAAAAAAAGAGAAACTTAAAAAAAGAAAAACATCTATTCTCACCAACTTATTATATATAAATAAAATTATCTACTTTATTTGAAAGCTCACACACTTGCCCTAGATCTCTCAGGAAGTTAGTGCCAAGACTGGAGAAGACCAATCTTCTTACTCATGGTTTCGCGCCCCTTCGTACAGGGGCCTGTTTGCATGGAATCTCCAGACTATCCAAGGCATGATTTATCTCGTTTTCAGTATTCTTTTTGTTTTCATTTCATATGTTTAAAACTTTCTTTTTTCAAACTTTGCTTTGAGGTCATTAAACCGTGTTTCTCACAGGCTTTAGTCAAGTAGATTCAAGCTGGCAGGTACAATACACTTGAGACACTTCAAAGATGTCAATGCAAATAGCAGCATATGTGGGTGATTATGTCTTTATTGTTGGAGGTCATTTTAAAAGTTGCTGCTGAATTTATAAAAATTACCAAGTTGTATTAGTTATTACCACCACATCCTGGAGAAAAAGGGGCCACTTCTTGGGGAACAGAAGTATTTTAAATACTATGTATACATTGGGCGTTACGTGAAATCTAACATTGTTTTGATTTCTGTGGAAAACGATGCCGATTCTCTTTAGATACCTTTTTCTTTTCTGACCTTCTTGAAAATACGTTATCTATTTATTTTAACAGCTAAAGCTAATTTTGATTTATGTGTGTGCCTAATTTTCACAATATAATTTGAGATAATTTGAGAAAATGCACAGTCTGGACATTTAAAACTTTAGTAAATGTGTTGATACAGTTAATAAACTAGTTTATAATTTTTTATGTTTATTTTTGAGAGTGAGACAGAGTGTGAGTGGGGATAGCGCAGAGAGCGAGTGAGACACAGAATCTGAAGCAGGCTCCAGGCTCTGAGCTGTCAGCACAGAGCCTGACGCGGGGCTCAGACACAAATCGTGAGATCATGACCTGAGCCGAAGTCGGACTCTTAGCCAACTGAGCCACCCAGATGCCCCAATAAACTAATTTAAAAACACGAAAGAAACACCGAATAAGCTGCTAATATTTTTCTGTGAAAATGTAGCCTTACCACCCTATATTTACATGAAGCTTATGTTCTCCATGTTTAGAGAGCGAAACTATTTGTGACTTTCAAGTTCTTCTAGAACATTACATCTGACTTAGACCTAAGTAAAGTCGTGCTCTGGGAGCCTCTGCTGGGCTTGCAGGGGGAAGAAAGAGGAAGGCCAATGGCTCCGGACACAGATGTTTCAGGATGATGGCGTTCTCTCCACCACCCACCTTCTGAACCATCCTCTCAGGAGACTTTCCACGGCATAAGGAATGAGCTGTTTGGCTGGAGGAGGGCTTGATTTCCTCATGCACGCTGGCTGCACAGCATGGAGTAGCATTTCAGAGGTCCACTGGGAGCCTGATGGCCGGGTCACACTCTGTCCCATCTTCCCAGTGCCCAGCTCTCCCCAAAGTGTGGCCAGGTTAGCTTTGTGCCACAGCTCTTGTCATTCTAGCCCTGGCTGCAAACCCTTTGCCTTTCTCTCTGTCTCTATTCTTTCTTATTTCAAAGATTTTGCCCACCAGAAAAAAAGCCACCTGGATCTCCCGTATATCTGTCTCAACTTGTCTCTGTAGAATCTTTTATTCTCTTCTTTCTTCCCACCAATGTACAGAACAGTAAATCATTTCTCTTTCTGATACCAATTCTTTCACTGTGTCTTTGGTTCTTATTCACTGTCTGAGGGACCTTGCTCTGACACTTCATCCCATTTTCTCAAACTTTTAAGGTTTCGATTACCCTGGATAACCGACCTTCGTTTGGGAACATGCATAATTTTCCTTTATCCTCAAAATACCTTTGCTCATTCAGCTGTGTCGTCATTCTTTTATCTGCTCTGCTCCCTGCAGGTATGGGCCAGGTGCAGATGCTGTCTGCCCTCCAGGGTTCTGCTGATAGAATATAATCACGAGGATCCGAGCTAAATTAGACTCGAAGGGTCCGTTTTCTTTTCCAAAGTAAAGAGTTCTGGGCTAATTGTGTTTGGAACTGAGGCCAAAAAAAAAAAAAAGAGAGAGAGAGAGAGAGAGAGATTGATGATACTCCCAAGACTAGAATAGGACCCGAATGACCTTGTCTCATAATTGTAGGCCAGAAAAGTATGGGGACACAAGAGCAGAGTTCTGACTGTCTGCCAGAGAGGGAGCTGCTGGGTCTTTTCACCACATCAGGACTCCAAGTTCAAGTTAGGCCCAATGCGCTTGAGTGTAGGGAATCTAGAAAAAACTATTCCAAATTTTGGTGACACAGTAACCCCTCCACTTTGTTTTTAACTGTAGATCATGGAAAGCTTTTTAATGTTTTTTTTTTTTAATTTTTATTTTAGAGAGAGCATGTGAGTAGGGGAGAGGGGCAGAGGGAGAGAGAGAGAGCACACACAAGAGAGAGAATCTCAAGCAGATTCCGTGCTCAGCGTGGAGTCTGACACAGGGCTCAGTCCCACGACCCTGGGATCATGACCTGAGCCGAAATCAAGAGTCAGACGCTCAACCTACTGAGCCACCTGGGTGGCCCTCTCATGCAAATTTAAATGGTCAAAGAAGTAGAATAAGTAGCAAAATGACCTCCCTTATCCATGACTGAATTTCACCAGTAACCAACACCCTGCCTTTCTTGTTTCATCCATTCCGTTCCTTTTTTTTTTTTGCTAGAATATTTAAAAGTAAATCCTAGAAAACATAGTAGTTTCACCCATAAATGCTTCAACATTCATCTCCATCAAAAAGCAGAAAACCAAACAAAATTTTAAAAATGATTCCTTAATATTACCTAATATCTAATCTTTCTTTTCTTTCCCTTGGTTACCCCAAACATGTCTTTTATACAGTTGGCCTTTTCAAATTAGGGTCCAAACAAGGTCTATGCACTACGTGTGATTGAAAGGTCTGTCACATTTCTGTTAATCTATGAGAGTTCCCCTTTCCTTTATTTATTGTCATCTATTTACTGAAGGACCTGACTCATTTGTCCTGTGGAATCTTCCTCATTGGTGTAAATTCCGTTTTACTGTTTGTCTTGTGGCTCCATGTCCTGCTTCTGGTGTAGATTAGAAAGTGGAACTGGAGGTTAGAGGGGCGCCTGGGTGGCTCAGTCGGTTAAACATCCGACTTTCGCTTAGGTCATGATCTCGCGGTTCGTGGGTTCGGGCCCCGCGTCGGGCTCTGTGCTGACTGCCAGCTCAGAGCCTGGAGCCTGTATCAGTCTGTGACTCCCTCTCTCTCTCTCTGACTCTCCCCTACTCACACTGTCTCTCTCTCTCCTAGAAATAAATAAAAATATTTAAAAAAAAAAAGAACTAGAGGTTAGATTAGATGTAGATTCTTTTCTCCCACACTCCCTCCCTCTTCTCCCTTTCTTTCCCTTCCTGCCTCCTCTCCTTCCTCCTCTGTTTCCTTTTCACAGAAATAACACTTTGTCTCAGGAGGTTTAGTGCCTGACTGCTGTCCATTTAACGATTGATCAGGAGTTCCAGGATGTACCGGCCTGATCCTTGTATCAGAAAGATGCAACCGCCTTCGCCCTTCACAGTTTATCAGTCATTGCTTATTTTTGTCTGGACCCGCCAAGGATTTCACCGTAGTGACTTTTAGAAGTCTAACACTCTTCTGCCTTCGTTTGTTATGCCTTTTCTAGAAAGATCTTTCACCCATCAACTGTCTCGTCCCCTGCCGCTCTGAGCACAGACCCACTGATTAGATTTAGCTCCTCCTCCTTCTTTGGGAAGGTTACAAATAAGGGATGAAAAGACATTCGTGGCTGCCTTTCCAGTGTTGCCTCCATGAGAGTGTAATTCTGGCACAGCTTCCTTCCTGTATGGTCCAAATTTTTGTTCTCTAACTCTTCAGGGTTAACAGCCATGCCTGTGACCCACAGGGTTCAAGGTGCACCCTCAGGGAACAAACCGGCCTCACTGCTGCCATGCTTCTACACACCCACCTTAGTGCCTCTGTGTATTCTCTTGGTCCAGGGCAGGATATTTTCCCTTTCCCTCGACATCTCTGAGAAGAGGTAGAACCAAGCATTAATAACAAGGCCATGTAGCACTTGAGGCTAAATGTTCACCACCTGTGCCAATTTCATTCTTAAATTCCACCCAGAAAACACCGTTCAGTATAATCTACCTGATGTTATACAAGAGCCCAGATGATACCAGATCATACAAGGTCAGCAATGCAAGCAATCACCCAAGGGGTGAGAGCCGTGATCATTATTGAGTTCCTGGGAAGAAACTGCATTGATTATGCACATTGATCTGTTGTCTTTCAACTCTATTTCCTTTTCTGCACTTTCGTCTGAATATTTTCTATTTATCTTTCATTAGTCCTGGCTTATAGTATGTATAACTTGCTATGAAACTCGTGCATTGAATTCCTAATTTCAGACATTGTAGTTTTTTTTTTTTTTAATTTATACAATGTACTTTCGGTTCTGTTTATTTCACCACTTCTGTGAAATGGTTTTCTTTTTTTCTGTCTTTTGATCTATTTTGTCCCTTTCCCTATATTTTATAGAACTGAATAATCAGTTATTTTAAAGTCCTTATCTGTTTAACATCCAATATCGTATTGGCATTGGATCTGCTTCTATCGTCTGCCATTTTGCCTGTGTTTATGGGTCATGTGATCCTGTCTCCTTGAATGTCTGTTAGTTTTTGCTTGAATGATAAAAATTTCCCATGAAAGAATCAGAAGGGCTCCCCTGAGAGATTTTTATTCAGTTATTTTACTTTTTGATCATGAAGTTTTTATTTCTGCTTCTCTTCTGAAATTTCCTCTCCTTCACTGAACAAATCATTTTCTTTTAACTCTTTAAGCATATTTATGTAGCTCCTTTAATATCTTTGTCTACTAAATCTAGCATCTGGTTTATGTTACTTTCCTGTGGATGCTGTAACAGATTAGGACAAATTTAGTGGCTTAAGACGACACAAACATATTCTCTTCCGGAGGACAGAAGTCCAAAATCAGCTTCACTGAACCAACGTCAAGGGGCTGGCTGTCTTGCCTTACTTCTGGAGGCTCTAGAAGGGAAGCCATTTCGTGGCATTTTCCAGCTTCTAGAAGCCCACCTCAGTCCTTGGCTCATGGCCTCTCCTTTCATCTTCAAAGCCAGCAGAATAACATCTTCAAATCTCTCTGATTTGTGCTTCTAGGTGACTATCTCCTCTTCCGACTCTGATTCTCCTGACTTCCTTTTATTGTAACTCTTACAATTACCTTGGGCCCGCCCAGATAACTCAAGATAATCTGCTCATCTCGAAATCCATAATTGAATCACATCCTCAAAGTCCCTTTTTCTATGTAATGTAGGATACTTACAGGTTCCTAGGATTTGGACGAGGACATTTTTGGAAGGCTATTACACGGCTGACCACACTGGTTTCTTAAAGACCAACAGACTAAAGTAACAATAATAACAATGTAAAATGACCTTGAGGCCATTTTCTGCGTGTTTTTTTTTTTCTCGGCTGTGAGACACATCTTTCTGTTTTGCATGCGTAATCATTTTTTTTAACTGAATACAGGATAGTGTGAATACATCACTGTAGAGACTCTAGATCCATTACTGTCCTCTGAAGATTGTTGACTTTTCTCTAGCAGACACATCATTTACTTGCTAATCACTTTAAAATTATGTTGACTTGGTTCCACAAATTTTTGAAAAACAGATTTGTGAAAAGTCCAAGATGTTTTCCACACCCTTGTAACACAGCAGGACCCCGATGCCACCTTCTGTTTCTCCTTTGGTCTTGTTCAGACTTGGCTTCAGGCTTTTTTTTTTCCCCCCAAAACACTCCTAGAATAGACCTTACTCTGGGGAGTGGTCTTTTCAACTAAGACACAGTTTTCTGCTGTCTCAACAAGATGCGTTAATGGAGCGTTAGTGAGATTTTTCTTCCCTGGTCAGGCCAGAATGGGAATATCCCCTAGCACTGCTTGACCACGTCTCTCTCCAATGCCATAAAAAGCTCTTCCTGGTGAATATCAAGTAGTCTGTCCTTGTAAACATAGCCCTTAATCTCCGGGAATCTCCATGTATTTCTGTCCCTAAGCTCCCCATGATTTCTTCATCCTTGGTGCTCTGCTCCAAATATTTCAAATGCTTCAACAATGCTAAACTCTGGCCTCTGCCTGCTTAGATCACCGGGACCACAGGACTGCTGTCTTCTGCTTAGGCTTCAGATTTCTGCACCACAGTCAGGAAATTATTTCCGGAAAGAGAGCCAGGATGACCGTGGGGTTCATAGTATTACTTGTATGTTTCGTCCAGTCCTATTGTTGCTGACAGTGGGAGAGCCTCTCCGTGATGCTCCACTGTACCGTGTGCCCCAGGTGAGGCAGCTGCGTCCGTGTGGAGGTTTCCTGCCTTTCTTACTAATGCTTTCCACTCTTCACTCTTCTAGAATGGGGGAGATTTTAATTTAAACATGGAGGTGAAGGAGCCATGAATCTCCTCTCCTAAAGTGACACTAAAGTGACAAGAGGAACATAACTATAACGATATTGGCAGGTATGGAAGCTCAGAGCCCATGGCTGAATGGTGAAGCCAAAGGAAAGCAGAGCCGGTAATCAGGGAATTACCCGAGGCAGGCTGACTATTCCATTTAACTGCAAAATGCTTTGGAGTTACAACTACCTCCTCCCTCCCAGAGAGGGTTGTAAATGGGACCCGCAGCAGGAGGCTTAGTTTAAAGCCTGAATAAGAAACAATGGCATCTCTAGACACTCTCCTTCTGTGCAAACCAAGACTGTCCCTTTCAGAGAATTCAAAGCTTTTCAGGCTGGGGAGGTTGAAGCAGGAAGTTTCTTGGGGACAATAGATAAAACTGAAGGCAGCAGGAAAGCGGAGGCCTAAATATTGGATAGAAAGACGTGGCTCTGATACCACTGGCAACTAGTGCTTGCATTTCCTAACAGAATATTGGTGCATTCTTCTCTACGGAAATGAAAATATTGCAGTAACTGCTATAAATTACACAGCATTCATGATGTGGAGGGCTCCGTTTTAACTGCTTTCTTCATGCACCCAGGTTTCAGAGCCCATGGGCAGAACTACTACACTCTCCTGACTTACATAAAAGGAGAGAAAATTCTAGATGCTAACAGTTGGGGAATAGCTCAGCCTGCTCACCCACGGGGCTGCCTACTAGTTGACCCCCTCGTCAACTCTGCTTCTCAGCGCCTACTCTTCAGAGTGAGCGGACAGCGATAAATAACAAGGCGACTGGTGAAAGCCTAGAGTAGGGATCAGAGACTCCAAAGTGAACACACAGGGAAAAAGCACTCAGGGAAACAGAAACACCGTAGGGAGCAAAAGACAATTTCAAAAACCTATAAATTAATACTCTCAGAGACATCTTTGAAACAGACCAAAGGTTCTAAAGGAATGACTGTTCAAAGAACAACACAGAGCTCTTGGCTACTGAGCAGGGGAGATTAGTGGCCTTATTCCCCATGCCCTTCACTAACTGCCCACAACTTGGCGTATGCTCTGCACTTGGGAGCTGAGAGTTCTGGAATCTTCTTTCTATTTATTCGAACTGTTTGATAACTAGAAGAAAGTTTTTGAGGACGGTAGTATGATGCCAGAGTTATTTCCTGATTTTAGTGCAGGAGAAGCAGTCTTGGATTTTTGTAATTTTGTGTGCCTTTGCGAGGTTTTAGGAAAGTGGGGTGTTTCTTTTTTTTTTTAGTATATTTTTTTTCATTTTTTTCTAGGAGAGAGAGACAGCGTGAGCAGGGGAGGGTCAGAGAGAGAGGGAGACACAGACTCTGAAATAAGCTCCAGGCTCCGAGCTGGCAGTCAGCACAGAGCCCGACGCGGGGCTCGAACCCACGAACCGCGAGATCATGCCCCAAGCGAAAGTCAGACGCTTAACAGACTAAGCCACCCAGGCGCCCCGAAAGTGGGGTGTTTCTAAGGCCACCTAAACCACTGAGTTTCTTGAAGTTGCCCTATTTCCTTATTCTTGTTTTGTCTCTCTGAATGCATATGAAATAAGAGTATATGTTAGATGATTATATGATCGCATATAATTTTTTTCCTGTGATTTGAAAATATACTCATAGCCTGAACACCTTATTTTTCTTCCTAGAAATGCTTGCTAACACTACCTTAATTTTTTTTTTGATTAATCACAATACCTTGCAGAAACATTTTAAAAATCAAACATAGATGTATAAAATATTTTTTATTCTTTATTTATATTGTTGCTGGTTGAATAAAGGGATTTACAGAACGGATGAATGCCTTCATGTTTAAGATAAATGTATTCACTAACTAACACCTGCATCTTTTAAACCTCTATATCCTGTGCAATGTACTGTCCTACACCCTTAGTAGGACAGAGATAGAAACCTTAGTAGTAAGCAACTCTCCTTCCAAAGATACACAATCTTGCAAACTAGCTGCATGATCGATATGTACCTTTTAGGTAGGTTATTTATGCTACTCTGGATTAACTTACCAATGCTCAATGAAATGTTTATCCAGTTCATTTTGCATTATAGTTTATTAATATCCTAGTTATGTTCTCAGGAGCTCAATCCAAAGGGATTATTTCAGGAACATATATAATTATTTAAATCTCTCTCACTAATAACTCTGAAAGGTGTTCTAAACGGTAAAGCCACAGAAATACCCTTGGGTGCTAATTGTATATGGTTAAACACCCTATTTATCTGTTTAAATCCACGTAGGAGATGAACAAAACCACAGTTAATACTTAATATTTTCATTATCAGAGGCAACAGTAGAGATATCTGAATCATACACCATGAAAGCCAAAAAGCCTACGTGTGTATCACAAACGATGCTCTTTGGATCAAATAACAAACTACCCTCTTGTGAAACATTTTCTGATTCACCTAGTCCATTTAGAAGTTTAAATAGCAGTGCTGTTTTTTCCCCTGCTAAACCCAGATGTTATTCATATTAAAGAATTCAGATAGGGCCAATGTTAAGGCCTCTATTCAAATTTTAGCCATTCACAAAAGTACGGCAAAAGTTTAGGTTTTGAGAACTTTTCTCCAACCACCCAACCTAGGATAACCGGCTTAAAATCCCTCTTTCCTATTCATGAGGCACTTTGAGCACTTTATTACACAGGATTTGGGTCACCAGTCTTCCATGTCTGTGTGTTCTTTTTGTCCCTGGTGAGATTTTAAATCCTCCAACACACAGTCACATTTACTTGTGTTTCCAGCTCCCAGCAATGTGCTAGGAGGCATGATATATGCAACAATAATGAGCCTCTCTTAGAATAAGAAATATCTACCTATAATCCCACTTCTTACTTGACCAACTTCTGGATATGGAAAATTCATGCTTAAATTGAGTCTTTGTATTGCCTTTGAAGATGAGGGAAAAGATGCGTTTTCAGTAACGTGCTAAATCAAATCCACTGCGCAATCTTCCAATTGGAAACAATAAAAATGGCCAAACAAAGTATTTTCATAAACACCTATGAAAATGCTCACTGAGCCGGTAAGAAACTAAAAAATCCACAAAGGCTAAAAATACATACAAAGCTAGGGAACTAGATGTCAGCAAGCAGCGAAAGCAGCAGTTTTCCAAATAGAATCTAGTGCTTTTGAGCCTAAGTTTTGTTTGATATCTGTGTTTGGATGAGTAGGGTGATCATGTATAAATCCTGGTTTACTCAGGACAGTACTAGTTAGTGCCTATTGCCTTGGTGTAATTATTAACAACACCCGCGCTTATTCTTAAATATATCTTGAATGATACATGGTCATCCTAATTATAAGAGATGGGACGTTATGTAGGAAGCTCAAAAAAGTAGGGGCTCTAATAGAAGATCTTGCAAAACCCAGTGTGCTAATGGGCTCTATTCTCCATGTTAGGAAGAATGATAAATAAGGCCACAAAGCAGAAGGGAGCAGCGTGTGAAATAGCCTGGATTTACTTTGACACTGGGTGGAAGGAAAATGAATCTGCCCCTGAGAAATCATAGTCAGCATCAAGCGCTCATGTACATTTGTTGTTATCTGCATGTTTAAATTGAAGTTCAAGTGGAGAATTGCATTTAAAGTGACTTCCAGATGGGTAGTACCACCAGGCAACTGGCAGAACATATGCAAAACCTCTCTGAGGGGACACAGCTTTCACTGAGGTCTCCAAGAATTCCTGGGGGTAAAGTTTCCAAGGAAAATAGAAACACATGTAAAATGGAATCACAAGAATTGCCAGCAAAAAGGCACAATGGGTGAAATACATCAGAGTTGGAGGATAGAAAAATCAGACAGTCAAAGGTTTCCTACATGAGAAATATCAGGCATGGATTATAAAATAGAATGTTTATTTTGTTTAAAAAATTAAGAAAGCTCTAAGATGTGGAATGATAAGGATAAGACTATAAAATGATTAAGCAAATTTAGGAAAACAAGACTTCTGGAATAAGAAATGTTAGTTGAAATAAAAAATATTAGTGGGTTGGTAAAACAGGGGATTCGATACAGCAAAAAGACCATGAATTAGTTGGAAATGAGATAAAAAAGAAATTATCTGGAATGATACCAACGAATCCCAAAGAAACCAGAAAATGAAAAGAGTAAAAGGGACTTGGATTGAAGACTGAGGAGGCTTCATATATACATGAGTGGATTTTCATAAGGAGATGGAAAAGAGAATGGGGAGCAAAGTAAAAACAGTTGCAAAATTAGTTCACAATTATTTACTAAGTGTTTATTATATTACTTACCATGCAAACAAATGAACATACAAAGGAAGGCTTTGCATAGAACAGTGATGAGAGTCTGTCTTAGGTCAAGGATTATGGTGAATCTAATTCTGTCATGTGGGAGATATAAAAGATAAGTCAGTCATTAAATTGGGCAGTAAATAAATAAATAAATAAATAAATTAATTAATTAATAAATTTAATCCAAATGAAGCCAAGAAAGAAGAGGGAAAAAGAAAAGTGGGACAAACAGAAGCCATACAATAAGATGGAAAAATAAGCAGATATGTCAATAATCACAATAGATGTGAAAAGACTAAATATCCCAGTTAAAAATAATAAAACTTTCAGATGACACTTTAGTATAATATATGGTCTTTCGATTTTTAGTTGTTTTTTTTTTTTTAACATTTATTCATTTTTGAGAGAGAGAGACAGAGCATGAGTGGGAGAGGGGCAGAGAGAGGGGGAGGCACAGAATCAGAAGCAAGCTCCAGGCTCTGAGCTGTCGGCACAGAGCCCGATGCGGGGCTCCAACTCACAGGCAGTGAGATCATGACCTGAGCTGAAGTCAGACGCTTAACTGACTGGGCCACCCAGGTGCCCCATATAATGTATGGTCTTTTAAAGAGATATTTCTAAGACATAAAACAAGTTACTAACTTGTGAATAAATGAAAAATGCAACATAACAATGAAAGAAATAGAACTAGAAATTGTCTCAGAACAATAGAATTTTGATACTCATTTAAAAAATCAGTGTAGGTGTTTCTGGTCAGAAGGTAGCTTTTGTCTACATGGTGATTCATGTACTGAAAGGCTTTTCATCTCTTGAGGCCTCTACTGCCCAGGACCTGAGTCGTCGTCTTCTTCTTCTTCTTCTTCTTCTTCTTCTTCTTCTTCTTCTTCTTCTTCTTCTTCTTCTTCTTCTGCTTATTTATTGATTTTGAGAGAGGGAGGGGGAGTGAGAGAAAGAAAGAATGTGCGTGTGAGTGGAGGAGGGACAGAGAGAGGGAGAGAGAGAATCTCAAGCAGGCTCTGTGCTGAAAGCCTGACATGGGGCTTGATCCCACGAACTGTAAGACCAGACCTGAGCTGAAATCAAGAGTCTGATGCTTAACCGGCTGAGCCACCCAGGTTCCCTCAGAGCCTCCTTCTCACCTTTTTTTCATATTCCATCAGCAGTACAGTTCTCTCCAAATGGTCTGGTTGTGGGTCCTTATTAGCGGGCTGTTTAGGTATTAAAGGACTGGTTGTCTGGCAACCATCCCTACATCAATACAGAACAAATTAAAGATAAAATCAATGTAAAACCTCCTTTAGAATAAAAAGAAACAAAAAAAGAGAAGATAATAGTTATGGGAATGTTGAAATCTGCCATGGAGGCATAGTGAAGACCCTCTTCTCTGGCTGTGGTGTTCTTGATTAGACTCAATTCTGTTCTCTAGAAGAAACTTTCTTTCCACTGTTCCCCATCTTCCAGGAGATTTTTCCTGATTAGCTCTCCTCTAAGGCAGGAGTTTCAATATTTAGCAAACATCAAAGTTCCTGAGGCCTTGTCACAATACAAATGGCTCGGCACCACCCTTATAACTTCTGATTCAGTGAGTGGCGGTAATTTACATTTCTAGCAGGTTTCTGGGTGATGGTGAAACCACTGGCTTGGGGACCACACTTTGGGAGAACCACAGTCCTAAGGCCCCATCTGAAATGGGCTAAACTATGTCCTCCTTGAGGGAGCCCCAAGTTCCCTGCCATCTCCCTACTGGGGCAAATTAGGAGGCATGAGAGCTGCTTTATAGTTAAAGGGTTTTTAAAACCAGGCTTCAGTTTATTTATCAAGATAATTCTTTTTTTTTTTTTTAATTTGTTTCTAGGAGAGAGAGAGACAGCATGAGCAGGGGAGAGTCAGAGAGAGAGGGAGTCACAGATTGAAACAGGCTCCAGGCTCTGAGCTGGCAGTCAGCACAGAGCCCGACGCGGGGCTTGAACCCATGAACCGCGAGATCATGACCCGAGCGAAAGTCGGACGCTTAACCAACTAAGCCACCCAGGTGCCCCTTATCAAGATAATTCTTACAGATACTTCCTAGGTTCCTCATCTATTTGCTTCCAGTAAATTCCATGTATGAATAACCACATTAATTCTTCCCTGGGTAGAATTCTCTGATGGGTATCTTTGCTTTCTGATCCTCACCTCCCATGGTTGACTCTCACAAATGCAATGACAGGTATCTTGAGACCATGTCATAAAGTAACCTCAATGTGAACTTTGCCACAGAGCCTAACGCCTTGGTGTAACTCAGAACCCCTACTGGACCTTTGCGGCCCAAAGTCTTTTCCATCCCAGCTTCTAATCCTGCTTTAAAGCACAGATAGAGTTTTGCCAGTCCTCACAATTCCACATTTCTGGACTCTCCCTATTCCTGTTCATCTCTGTTCTCGAGCCAGCCATGTCTTGCAGGGACTCATCTTTTTGGGTTTTTTTGCACTTCACTATAAGCAGTGAATAGAAACCAACACACCAACATTTCTAGCTTCTCCCAATTACTGCTTGCAAATCCACACATCTACTAGGCACTGGAGATGCTTTCAATATTATAGCAGGCCAAGTTTCACGCTACCATGGAATAGAGCCCTCAGTATTTCTGTCTGGTTTTATTGTTTTCCTTGATGCCTGCCATCTATCTATGATGTCAATGCCACATATTTTACAGTTTGTTAAGGGGGGGGTGTTCCGACTTCAAGATAGCAATTTCCATACTGGTTAGGGTAATGATAACTAATGAGATAAAATAGCTCCAAAATGTAGTGATTCACACAACAGAGGTCCTTTTCTTGCACAAGTGACTGCCCAACATAGGTGTTCCCAGCTGGCAGGCCATTTACCTATGTGCTGAGTTTTGAGCGCCTCTGTTCCTTCCATCCATGGCCTCACCAAATCCCAGTATTCCAGAGTCCTTGCATCTGAGTGAATGAGGAAAGAAAGAAGGCATGCCCTTCCTATAATAGTGCCTTATCACTTCGACACATATTCCATTGTCAAGTGCGGGTCATATGGCTTCGTCTTGACTAATTGCGGACTGAACAGACACTTTCCGACAGTAACTACTCTCCGGAAAGAGGGGAGAAACATGAATTAGGGGGAGCTTCTAGGCAGTTAGCTTTCTCCACAACAAATATGAAGATAATACAGTAACACTTCAGAAGGTAAAGGAGCCATCTTTAAAATCTGAAAAGGAAAGGATATTTAAACAAGCCACAAAAGTTATAAACCATAAATATATCGACAAATTCAACTATGTAAAAAATTAAGAGCTTCTATTCATCCACACACACCATACGGAGAGCAAAACGACAACTCTCAAATGTCTTTCAAGGCTGTCTCTGAAGATATTTGCTGTAGAAACAGCTGACCCTACAGACCCAGAATACACACAAAACATTCACAAGTGAATGAAAAAGATAATTCAGTTGAAACGATAAGTAAAAATACGTAGATAGAGATTTCCCAGAGGTGGCATGAAAGGCCAACAGATATGTGGAAAGCTGTTTCCACTCATTGCAATTAAGGGAAATACAAAATGGAACTACATAGAGCCACCACTTCATACCCATCCGATTAGGTAGATGTTTAAAGGTTGGGCAATGCAAAGTATCAGTGAGGAGATGGAGAGAAGTGAATTCTCTTATGGTGCCATTAAGGACAAACATTTACACACTGATTCATAAAACAGACAGCCATTGCTTTTAAGGGTAGAGGATATGAGGGTTCTTGTTTTCTCATTATTCGATAGTAAACTGTGTGTGTGTGTGTGTGTGTGTGATCTATTTCACCATATAGACATTTGAAACAGCACTCTTTTGAAAATATGGTGTAAGAACTATGGAAATGAGTGATCACACCTCAACAGCACATAGTGACCCACTCCAGTTTATTCATCCTGACTCTCTCTTTAGAACTGGTCCTTTCTTCCAGCACTGGAGAAGCAATGGATAGCAAAATGTCTTCTCAGATTGATGAGAAATTCCAGCCCGAACAAATCTACCTCCTCGTTTTAGTCTCTGAGCGCTGGGGAATGAGGGCTGAGCCAGCCGAGCCACGGAATCTTTTCCATCCTGACGCACAGCCCTCTGCAGGAAACTCATGGAGGAAGCACACCTTCTGTTTATGTCAGAGGGGTTAATTAAGAAGAGTTGGTGTCATTTCCAATAATTACTAGAGATCAAAACTTACAGAAGGCGCAATGAGGGCCCGGAGGCTCTGGCTAAATAAATCTGCCTCTGACCACACGGCTGCAGCTGTTACATCTCAGAACATATTTTTCAAATCACTTTGGCTTTTTGAAAGCCCGAGCCTGAGAATAGCATGACGGCAACCACACAGACTGGACTAGAACATGGGAAGAGGGCCCCACACAATGCCATGCGGCTGTACTCACTCGGTGGCCTCAGGAAAGGACACAATTCATTTTCCATTTCTCAGAGGAGTGAATTTTAAAGCTTCTTCTCCAGGATCCAGAATTTAAGGACAGAAATAGGCTCTTCTCTGTCAACTTTCAGACTGAAATAACCAATTCTTAGAATAAACTATCAAATGTAGTCCAAGTGAGGCAGAATTTCACACAGCCCTGTGTTGGGGAGCTCAGGAAGAGAGTTGGAAAGATAAGTTGGAAGTTTGCAACCAGTCTTTGTGGAAGGTGAGGTGAAGCCATTCTGGAATCTTCCTTTCTCTGATGATGCTCCAGAAACAACTTCACATCCTACAGTGAGTGCACAGTGGTTTCTCCTTTATCTCCCCCGCAGGTGAAATTTTGCTCCCAAATTGCACATTACCTTGCCTCAAACGCCAGAAGCAAAACATCCACTAGAGGGCATAGAAAACCTTATTAGAAATAAAAGCGCCTCAGAGAAAAACCTCAATATCTGAAAAAAAATGAAAAGCTGAAAATGTAATCTCAGCCAAATGCAGCTGGGAAAGGCAAAGTGAGGATGCATTTTAAAACTACAGACTCTTTCTATAAAATATGAACCTCCTTTTGGAATAGGAATTACACAAAATTAATAAATGGTGCCTCGTCCTATTGATGTGACACAAGGAACAATTCCTAACCTACCTGACAATTTAGATTAGCCTCCAGATATCAGTGGTTCTTATCCAGAAAGATCTTTCAAAAAAAGTACTGTAGTGGCTATTAAACATTACTGCACTACTGGTTTACAAAAACTAACACTTTTTAAAAAACTTTTTAATGTTTTTATTTATTATTGAGAGAAGGAGAGAGACAGAGCATGAGTGGGGGAGGGACAGAAAGAGGAGGAGATACAGAATCTGAAGCAGGCTCCAGGGTCCGAGCTGTCACCGCAGAGCCCTACACGAGGCTCGAACTCACAAACTGTGAGATCATGACACGAGATGAAGGCGGACACTTAACCGACTGAGCCACCCAGGTTCCCCAAAGCCAACAGTTTCTTAACTCACTGTGCTCAGAAGGTTCCAAGGGACCCCTGACCCATAAGAGATGGGGTCTAATGTATGGAGATTTTGTTTGGGAAACAGTAACATCATCTGTTTTAGGAATCTGATTGTGCCTTGAACTCACTGGGAAATAAAGTAATGATCATTTAGCTGCCTAATCCTTCAACTGGTTGGTTTATGGCCCTTGCTTGTGTTGATGCTGGTGGTGGTGGTAGTGGTGGTGGTGGTTGTTGTTGGTGGTGGTGTTTATCTTGGGTCTATGGGTGTCTCTCCAGAATGTAAGAAATGGGTATCAGCTTTGGAATCCTGCTTTGTGATAAAAATGAATTGCTAAGTGATGATATGATTTCATCCCTTCTGCGTCTGCTAAATCACAAATCTCTCCATGTTCCTGGAATCGGAGCTGCAAGTGACCTCTTCATAAGTATTGATGCATAAGGAAGATGAGGACATACCTTGAGACGAGATGCCGAGGGAAGGTTTTTATTTACCCCAACAGATAATCATTTGTTTTAAGCCTGCGGGAAAATGGAAGCCAAAGGAGAAATTGCCAAGAAATAATAAAAAATTATGTTGTGAGTGATTTGGTTGCATGGAGCTTGTGGCAGAATAGAGGGGAAAAAAGGAGAATGAAAAATGAAATAAAGGAAACAACATGCTATCATAGAGCATATGTTGATAACATTTCAACACAGAGACCGCTGTTATCTTTTGTCTTCAGAGATAGAAACATGGATGAAGTGTCGAGAAGCTTTGGAAGAGACTCATCTCTAGTGACAGGTACAGTTTCCAGACCAAAGAATTCAGCGGAACCTCATCTAAAATTCCCTTGGGTGTCAGCAGCATCCCGAGTGAGCAGAGATTTTGAGGATCACGTTTCCTCCTATAAAGGCAGTCCTTTTACTCAAACCTTTACTGTGTGCTTGGCTTGGCATGTACAATAGAGAAGACATTTCAAGTCATAATTAAGAAGAACCATTAGACAATAGAATAATGACTGATGATGGTAACAATTATGATGATGACAGCAAATTCTTCAGAGTGCTTGGTAGTAAGCACTTTACATACACTAACTCATCAACTTCTTACAACCTTTCACGTTAGAAATTACAATTATTATTCCCATTTATAGATAGAACTGAGGCACAGAGATATTAGGGAACTCTCCAAAGGTCATGGGAGTAATACATAGCAGAAATGGAATTAACTCAAGGAATCAGTCTCAGGGTCTACCGTTTTAACCACTAGACTGCTTCTCTAATAAATAAATATTGTCTGTTATCATATGATAGTACAGTAAAACTTTGGTTTGCAAGTATAATTCACTCTGGAAACATGCTCGTAATCCAAAGCATTTGTATAGCAAAGTGAATTTCAAGAACCATCAGCTCAGTTGTGATCACATACTGCTCGTATTGCAAGACCTATTTCTCGTTTATCAAGTTAAGATTATTAGAAATGTTTGCCCATCTTCTGGAACACTCACAGAACAAGTTCTTTGCAATCCAAGGTCTTACTGCAGAGTAAGAATATTACTGTATTGTCTATTAGCACCTGTCATGTGAATGAAAGGTAGTAATCTGTAAACCTTGTGGTTCAAGTGTCCTGTACCAGTTGACAGACCCCTGTAAAGGTTAAGAAGAATAAATGTTATTATTTGTGCACAGTCTCATCCCAGTTGTGTATCTTGAAATATACAGTAGTATCTCAATAATACATTCTAAAGAAGCAGATCTCAACAATGTTCTTCATGTTAGATAGAACATGCCAAAAGTGTTTATACTCCTAGTTACCTGGAATGAATGGTTTGGGGCAATCAGAAGGTAAATTCAGACACTGGTGTCACCAACTCAGCATCTCATCTCCTTCATAATCTTATTCCCATGTCTTCTTTGTTTTCCAGGTCTTTCTTCATACTTAGGACTATAAAATTTGCTCTCACCAAGCAGTTCAGAAACTTTCATAAGACTGATATCATACAGTGTTGGGGCTTTCTCTGAAGGTATGTTTCCTTCCCATCAGTCACTTTTAAGTAGAGTTTAATTTAAAATTCTAGGACTTTGATCAAACCTAAGGGAATCCCTCAACCAGAAAAGATTGAGGGAGTGCCCATGAGGCACAGTTTATATTTGCATAGTTTGCCTATTCCTGTACTTATTCCCACCAAAGTAGAAGACTTCAAAATATAGGTTTTATATTTAGTCCAATCATATGATCTTAGGCATTTTGCTTACCAAGTTTAGCAACATCTGCCTGAAATTTTCTAATCATTTCTTATAGGTAATACTTTAGACATTAAGGAGGTTGAAAAAAACCATAAAACAATGTCATCCTTTTCACGAATATCTTCTGCTTTGGTAAATACAGTTATCTTACAGATATATGCATTACGTATGTTAACATGTGATAAGTTTATTGTTATCATTTTTAAGTTAATAAATAAATTTAAAACTTATTCTTTTCATTTCTAAAGTTTATCTATTTTGAGCGGGAGAGAGAGAGAGAGAGAGCAAGCATGTACACAGCAGGGGCAGAGCAGAGAGAGAGGAAGAAAGAAAACCACTAGCAGGCCCCACACTGGTAGCACAGAGCCTGACCTGGGGCTCGATCCCACAAAACAGTGAGATCACGACCTGAGCAGAAATCAAGAGTCAGATGCTTAACTGATGGAGCCACTATCTGCCCCTAAAACTTTCTTTTAGCTTTGATATCTAATATCACATTGACAGATATAATCCACATTAACCAAAGCTCTTTTAGGACCTCCCTACTTTTTTGTAGGAGTGGTGGAGTGGTCCTGAGAACAAAGAGTCTAAAGACCGGTGCTTCACACACCCAGCCTCGGCAGCCCCATCCTCCATGCCATCAGGGGACCTGCCAAGCCCCAGCACCAAGACCATAATGAGAGAGTCTGTACAACTGAGTGTGATCATGACTGGCCATTTCCTGGGATGTGAGCCCTCCATCCCTTCATCTGTAAGGTGGAGAGAATAATAACTATTTCTAGGAATGTTAGAAAACTTGTATAAGTTGCCACGGGTTAATGTGCATAGCCTGGTGTCCAGAAAAAAATAGACAAGAAATAGATAGTAGGGCCCCTCTGGTTACCCAGGTGCCTTGTACTGTCTTTAAATTCTTAATTTTTATCCCAATAGATGATCAAAAACACCTGCTTATCTCTTTCCTAAATAATGTTCTTTCTAAATCTCTCCTCATGACAAAATCTTCTAACCAAACTTACAGCTTACATTAATATAGTGCTTGCTATGCCCTAGGCCTGGATCTGTATTCAGTCATTCAATCCTTACGGCAGACTTGAGAGTTAAGAGCTATTACATGTAGCTTGGTTTTACACGAGTAAATTGAAGCACAGAGAGCAACTAATATCATATCACCAACATGTGTTGAGGTCAGCACTAGAACTCAGGCCGTTTTCGGATTCTGTGGGCTTAAGGTTTACTGTTTGCTGCCAAATATTTTATAAATGACTCTAAAGGAACTCTGCACCAGACCCCACCGGTTCGGTGTGCAGCCAGTTAAAATATGACTAATGGGGGGCGCCTGGGTGGCTTAGTCGGTTAAGCGTCCGACTTTCCGACTTCCGCTTAGGTCATGATCTCGCGGTTCGTGGGTTCGAGCCTCGCGTCGGGCTCTGTGCTGACTGCCAGCTCAGAGCCTGGAGCCTCTTTCAGTCTGTGACTCCCTCTCTCTATGACCCTCCCCTGCTCACGCTGTTTCTCTCTCCTAGAAATAAATAAATAAAAAAAAAACATTAAAAAAATATATGACTAATGGCAAATTGATTAGTTACATCAGTATCTGCTCAGCTGAGAAATTGCAACAGTATCTTCCCTCTCCTGGCATTGGTATCTCCATGGCAAAACGGGCTGGCTTACCATCACTGAAATAGGGTGGGACCGACAAACCCATGCTCGTTCCTCTGTTGGATAGCTCTTTGGGACTGTTGCTACTTAAGGACAATCAGATAACTGCCTCTGGCAGATACACAAAAACAACTTAATATTTTCCTTCCAAATAATTGCATTTTAATCCATTGATTGGACTAAGCCCTCAGCATCATCGCTACTTGACAGCCTGTGTTAGACATCTCTACGTTGCCAGGATTAGAGAGAATGGCACATTGATATTTTTGCTGATGTGGGCATGTTTGCATCCACAGATACTGGAGACTTTATTTTTAAATTTTAATAACGTAATTACATAAATACATGACACACATTGTGTATGCACTCAAGCAGTCATTTCAAAACACATTGTAATTTTTAGAACAGACGCTACACAACTGCCAGAAGGATCTGAACAAGCCATTGTTTGGTGCCATGAGAATACTTCCCTTAATTTGCTTTTTTTCCCCCTCACCTAGGTGCTAAACGGCTGTCATTTTTTGTGTCATCTCCAGTGCCTAATCAAGTTAATTCAGAGCACCAAACATTTTTCTACAATAGGACAGAACTTCTATTAGTTTCCCCAATTTCTGCAGAAAGTAGAGATTCATAGAGTATTAAAGCTGGAGGGACCCCGAGGGAACATCCAGTTTCTCCCTCTAATTTTACAGGTGGGGAAATAACTCAGGTGTGTGGTTCACGTGGGGTATATTGTGCAGGCAGGGACTTGGAAGGGGGGCAGGATGATATTTCTATTTCCATTTCTTTTTCTAAGTTTCCTTGCTAACTCTGGTGACCCAGTTTCTTCGGGGTTCTTTTTTCTTTGAACTCTGTGCCTGTCTCTCCATCTTGGTCACATGATGGGTCACATCTGTCTCCTTCACACTCTAAAAGTTCCACTCACCTAATGGCATAACAGAGAGGAGACTTTCTTTGGATGTAAGTGGGAATAACAGCGTGGGCGCATTGTGTCTCCCGACCACACGGTAGATGAATGTAAATTAAATATTAGGTCCTTGTTTTTGTAAAAGTGTCTGCTTCATCTGGCGATGTATGTTTTCCACCTTCTGCTGCGTTCTCTTGATCTCTTCCGCCCATCCCCCAACCTCTCCCCGTTCTCCTCTCTCCCAGCTCCATATTGCTTTTTGTGGGTCTTTAATCTGTCTCTGTGTTGTTCTTGCTTTCTTCCGAGGCCTTATTTTCTGTTAGCTGCAGCTTTTCAGTGTATTTTCCTAAATAAAAATGGTTCATTCCCCAACTGGAATTCTTTTGCCAACAACGAAATAATCCTCTTCTTTTTACCCAGTTATGTCATAACTGAAATATATTAATAAGCATTTTGAACAGCTAGGCGAAAATGCTTAGTTCTATTGTAGGAAAGGTCATGTGTGGCACCATTTGCTCTGGGAAATGAAAGAGGCAAGATGGGAGAGGAAGGAAGTTCAGGCAAGAAGAGCCATGTGGAGGTGGACATAGAGAAAGCATCAGTCTGGAGGGCATGGAGGGTGCCTGAAGCTCACAGGTCCTATGGCGGTGGGAGGTGATGATAGACAGATGGACGTGGGGGCCTCTAGCAAAGGGTCTTTCATGTCATGGTGGAGTATTTAGGTGGAGCACAAGGAACCAAGATCTGCTCCTCTGATTTTTAACTTCTCTACTAACCATACTGTCCATCCAGTCTGCTATGACCATGGTCCAGGCTGCCATATCTTTCTCTTGGACTACTACATTGCTTTGAGATACAGAGATAAATAAGAACATGATACATGAGGCACATGGATGGTTAACTCAGGAGAGTTAGAGGAACAATGTGTGGAGTAGACAGGACATGAGGGGGAAAAGACAAGCCAGGGCCAGGTCTCTTTCTGAGGCTGACTCTTCGTTCACTCAACTCTCATGGATCCCAGCTAACTAATGATCTACCCAAATCTGTTTATTTAGCCTCTAGGAGGGAACGTTCTCACCATCCAAACCTTTTCCCCACTCTCCTCTCAGAAAATAAAACATGAACAATATACGATTCTAGCAAATTTCTAGTGTCACATAAAAGTTTCTTATGAAACTGAATAATAAAGTAACAATATTTTATTGATAGAGATCAAAGAAATTAGTAGAGATGCTCCACATTTACAAGAACTGGTTGTAATAATGTTTAGTTATTCTGGGCCATCTGTGTGAACATGAAGAGAGCCTCATTATATGTAAACACATAATAATACTAGTTATTAAAATTTGATTCTCTTTATAGTGTATTCAAACAAAATGAGAAGCAGAGAAGCTAAGGTACATTTTCCATGAATGTGGAATCAGGAAAATAATTAGATGTGAAAAGAAACTGTTGAGTTAAAGTTTTTTTCTGTAGAGTTTCTGTACAGTTTTTTTTTTTTTCTGGGATATCTGTAGTTCTTAATAGAAAATCCAAGATGCCATAGGTTATCCTAGCTACAGACTAACCTTAGTCACCCAGAGCTGGCCATGTTTGTATATGGAAGTTCAGAGTCCTTGAAATCAGCAAGCTGCCTTAGGGAATGTTCTCTGTCACACCATGCTACGCTGTTGTACTGACCAAGATCTCTGTCAAAGTCCCTGATGTCGATGAAGCCCAGAATAAATGGTGGCTTCCTTACTTATTAGGTAAGGAAGGGGCTCTACTACTTCCACTGGCATTTCACTTTTGTAATTTATGTTTTGATGATTTTTGTGGTTATACAAAATATGGCGGCATTTTATGGGTCCCTAATATCTGCTAAGCACCATGCACAATAGTTTTTCATCTACACACATACGTATTGTTTTCTATGCAGAACTGTACTGTGCTGTTGGCTTTGCTATCTTCATTTTACACATGAGGCAAAAGTCTCAGCTATTGAATGTGTGCTCCAGACGGTAGACGAGATGAGCCAAAGAGCCAACATTTAGTTCAGGTTCTCGGTTCTCAAAGCTCGTGCTCTTATTGAGCTTTCCTAGTCTCCTGCCGTCGGCTTTACCCTGTGGAATCTATGAGCTGGTTAAAGAACCTTAAAGCCTTTTCTTTGACTTACATTGAAAAAACATGTCCAACATTCTGCATCATCTAAGTTTTGGTTTCACAGTTAAAGCACATTTACTATTCACTGACTAGTTTTTGAAATTCCTTTGAATACAGGTGGTCCTCACTTCAGATGCAAGCTGAAACCATGCAGAGTGGTTTGAATAATCAATAGGAAAAATCACGGATGTTCCTTGGCCCTTAAAAATTTATACTGAAACATGAAACCTCCCGTATGTCAGTTGTAAAACATTAGAAACATTGAGAATGAAAGTGTTTTCTTGTAAAAAGTGTATCAAGAGTAGTTTGAAGAGTGCTTACTTTCTTCTCATTGTAGAACTTAGGACATGGAGCAAACATCTTTTCTATGCCTCGTTGAATTGGTGTAGTCCTTTCTAAACTTGGATCAGCTTTCAACATCGTGTTCTTTGTGCCTTCAATGTCATGAAGCACCTCTGAGAATTCCTTTCATGTGAAGATTTTTTGCCAGCTTTTGTCCTCTGGGACATCTTTATTTTTTTATTACAACCACTTTCCTCGTTTATGCTGATAAGTTCACTTCCAGTAAGTTCTTCTTGCTGCACATCCAGAGTCTCTCAACTGGAGGCAGACTCAACCTTCCAGAGTCCAGCGATTGCTTTTATCACTGTTTTTTTAAAATATAATTTATTGTCAAATTGGCTTCCATATAACACCCAGTGCTCATCCCAGCAAGTGCCCTCCTCCCTGCCCATCACCCACTTTCCCATCTCTCCACCCCCCATCAACCCATCCGTTTGTTCTCTGTATTTAAGAGTCTCTTATGGTTTGCTTTTTATGTTTGATTTGTATTTTACTTACATTTTTATCAGTTTTCTTCTCTCTTTTTCTTTTGTCCATCTTTGTTTCAATTTTCTCTTTATTTTTAAAAAATGTTTATTTGTTTACTTTGAGAGAGAGAGAATGGGAGCAGGGGAAGGGCAGCAAGAAAGACAATCCCAGGCAGGCTCCGGGCTGCCGCACAAAGTCCAGCTCGAGGCTCAGTGAGAACACGACCTGAGCTGAAATCAACAGTTGGACACTTAATTGACTGAGCCACTCAGTTTCCTCTTTAGATCACCCTCACTGGTAAAGACAAATATGCAGATTCATACAAAATGGTAATGGGGGTATTTAAACCACTTTTAACTCTAATACACAAGTTAAACGATAGAAGAATTAAGAACAGCTACAAATACAGAAATTTGCCGATGGATACACAGTATAAAACAGCTAAGTATGGGGGATAAAAGGAACAGCATAGGGAATATGGTCAAAAATATTGTAATAGCATTGCATGGTAACAGATGGTGGCTACATTTGCGGTAAGCATGGCATAATGTATACACCTTGTTGAACCACTCTGTTGCATGCCTGAAATGAATATGATATTATGTTTTAACTATACTTCAATTAAACAAAAAAGATGTAAGTATGACATCAATAACATAGAGTTAAAGGGGGTGGGGTAAACTTGTAGAGACTTTGCATGCAACCGAAGTTCAGTTCTTTTTTTTTTTTTTTTTTTCCTAGGAGGGAGAGAGAGACAGCGTGAGCAGGGGAGGGTCAGAGAGAGAGGGAGTCACAGACTCTGAAACAGGCTCCAGGCTCTGGGCTGGCAGTCAGCACAGAGCCCGACGCGGGGCTCGAACCCACGAACTGCAAGATCATGACCTAAGGGAAAGTCGGACGCTTAACCGACTAAGTCACCCAGGCGCCCCCGAAGTTCAGTTCTTACCAGGTTAAAATAAACAGTTGTAACTATGAGATGTTTAATGAAAGCTTCATGGTAACTACAAAGAAAATACCAACGGTAGACACATAAAAGAAAAAGAGAAAGGAATCAAAGCATATCACTACATTAAAAAAAAGTCAACAAATCACAAAGGAAGACGTCAGGAAAGGAAAACAGGGAAGGTCAAAAGGACCACAAATCAGACAAAAAAATAACCGAATGGTAATAGTGAGTTTATACCTAACAATAATTCCTTTGAACATAAATGGATACAGCTCTCCAGTTAAAAGGCATAAAATAAAATCAGAAAGTGTGATGACTACAGCTTTGATTGTCTTGTCCAAAATTGCTTTATCTATTCAGGGTATTTTGCGATTCCACATAAATTTTAGGATTGGTTTTTCTCTTTCTATAAAAAATGCTATAGGAATTATGATAGGGATTCAATTTATTCTGTAGATTTTGGGGGAGTGGAATGGACATTTCAACATTATTAATTTTCCCAATCCATTAATATGAGGTATACTTCCACTTGTCTGTGTCTTCAGTATCTTTCATTAATGTTTCATGGTGCTCATTGTTTATATCTTCTACCTCCTTGATTAAATTTATTCCTAAGCATTTAGTCTCTTTGATGTTCCTGAAAACTATTTCAAATGATATTACAAAGCTACGGAATTAAAAGAAATGGTGGAATATTAGTCAGCCTTAAAAATAAAGGAAATACAGCCATTTGTGACAACATGAATGAACTTGGAGGACATTTTGCAAAATGAAATAAGCCAGTCACAGGACACATACTGTATGATTCCGCTTAGGTAAACTACCGAAACTAACCAAACTTGAAGCACAGACTAGAATGGTGGTTACCAGGTGCCAAGGAGAGGGACAAATGAGTTGTTCAACTGGTCTAAGGTTTTCATAATGCAGGATGGATAGTTCTAGAGGTCTGATGTCCAGCATAGCACCTAAGTCACCAATATGTACTATGCACTTACAAATTTAAAAGCGTGGCTCTCATGTTAAGTATTCTTATGAAAAAAATCCCCAAAGGGACAGAAAGAAACTTCAGAGGTGTTAGTTACATCTATTACCTTGATCGTGGCGACGGTTTCATGGATATACACCTCTGTTGAAACTTGTCAAATCGCATACATTTCGTATGTGCAGTTTATTGTATGTTGATGACACTTTCATAAAGCCATTTTTGGGGGGTTTGTTTTAAAAACAAGCTAAGTGCAGAAAAGGAAGAGTGAATTTCCTGGGCAACCTCACAGGCTTGTTCCTGCTTCAGGTACCACGTGAAAGAGTTGTCCTCCGTCTGCAACACAAATTTTCACCTCTGCTCTTTGGAGAATTATTTCCATGATCATGTATTTACCCAGTTCTTGGAGTCAATGGAAAAACTGCTTTCACTAATATTTACTTACTGCTGTTAATGGATCTAAATGCCAAATGGCAGCTGGCCACCCCAGTTTCCATTGGGAGCTTTTATCTTCTTTTAGAGATGATTTTGTTTGACTGTGTCATCCCAGACTTTCTTTATGGTAAGTCAAGATATTTGCTCATATAAATATTTCAGGAAGCAATACAAAGAGCCTCAGAAAGAATTCTTGAAGAGGATTCAAATTTAAGTCCAGATTCTCTTCCTGTGACACTTACATTCTTTCTTCTTGTTCTTTAAACACAGTTCCAAAAATACTTCATCAGTGCAATCTCTCCAGATTTGAAGTGTCTTCCAGATCTGAAGTGTCTCACACAGGTCCAACCAGGGGCTGTCAGAGAGCTGCTCCATCTCTAGTCTGTGGTGTGTGAAGGCCGCTGTGCTCTCACTGTAGTGCTCTGTTGTGATGGAATGAAGGACGAAGCATTTAAAATATATCTCGGTATTTTAAAGAACCTTAATTATGAAAAAAGTGGCATTTTGACAATTCTTTCAACACTGTGGAAGCAAAAGACTTTGTGCTCAAATGGCTTATTTCCTTGATTATTTAAAGGTTCTCTGTCTGTGGAGATGGTCTTCTCCCAGAGGGAGGCAGAACACTTGGGTGTTCAGGGGGAAGACGGTAGATCTGAATCCCACGAAGTAGATTAGTCTCAAGGATGTGCTTTGATGAAAGGAACAATGAGGACCAAATTGCACAGCAGTGATTGCAAACTTCATGCTTCCAGATACCTAAGCTTTGGAGGAGATGAATTTCAGGGCCTACTGTGTACAGAATAGACATGAATGATTCCAGCTGGGTCCTCTCCCATACTATCCACTTATTCCTTTCAAAGAACTGATGATAGAGTCAAATTTCAACTAAAGGACACACGCCCTCTCTCGGTAGACCAGAGAAGACATCTTGGTGAAGAAGGAGTGAGTTGTGTGGCTTCCAAATGAAGTTACATTGCAAGCCTGAGTTTGGTGTTTGGAAATATGGTAGTTCAATCATCTTCAGAGAAATTAATTATTCAAGGACGCTCTAAGACAGTAAAAATAAAGTTTTTAAAGAAAAAGAGAATCAGCAATAAAGCTTTTAATAAGTAAATATTGAAACTAGAGATACTTTAAATTAATTCAGCAGGTATTTAATGAAAAGTACTTTGTGCCAGGTAGGGCTGCCACGTGCGGTTGTGCAGTATGTAGACTGTGCAAAAGCCCCTGGCTACTCACAAAGAAACCATGTGAATTAGGGGAGGCCTTAGAGTCAAAAAGGTGAGATCGTGACCTGAGCCAAAGTTGGACACTTAACCGACTGAGCCACCCAGGTGCCCTAGGATCTGCCTTTTGAAAAGACCATAATGAGAGCAAGGTCCAGACTGATTTAAGGGAAGCAAGAGACAAGGAGTCTGCTTTGAATACACCCAGTATTGTAGAGTTTACATTGGAACCATGTACATTATTTCAACCACACTTAAATAAATTAAAAAGTAATTACTTAAAATTCTAAATAAAATTAAATGGATGACCTTAACTATATATCTATTTGGAGGCAAAACCACACAGAGAAGAGTTATTCCCAGTGACTTTAAAAAAACAGTAAATTGATTGTCTGACGCTAGCAGGAGAGACCTTGAGGAAAAAAGCACTGTAAAAAGATCCTTAAGATGTTTTTAGCAATCATTTTGTTGGAAGAAATGTTAATGTTAAATATTCTGATATTTTTCTGTACGTTTTATGAACAATACCAAACAAGTAATTAAGTGAGCTTCTCAACAGTGTTGAAAGAAGGTACAAATATCAGAGCAATGAGGTTAAAGGAAAACTTTATAGGTCTCAATTTGAATAGAAAGTATTACTATGAATTTATTCTGTATTTATTTATTTAGGGAAAATGATATTATTTTGTTATCTGCACTGAAAAGCTTAGAAACAAAAGGCTACCCATTTGCCATAACATCCGTAGTGCCCAGAATGTCATCCATAAATAGTGAAACGAACCAGGGATCTTGTGAGGAGTGTATTATCTGAAGTCTTAGCTCAGAATATGCACAAAATGAGCCTGAATATCTCTTTGCACCAGAAGAGACATTCTGAGTTCCTGTTGGCCAAAGATGAGGACATACGACCATTAATAAGCACAATGGATTAAAACAAAATGTCTTGGAGCACCTGGGTGGATCAGTCAGTTGAGCGTCCAACTTCAGCTCAGATCATGATCTCACGGTTCGTGGGTTCGAGCCCCACGTCAGGCTCTGTGCTGACAGCTAGCTCAGAACCTGGAGCCTGCTTCAGATTCTGTGTCTCCCTCTCTCTCTGACCCTCTCCTGCTCACGCTGTCTCTCTTTCTCTCTCTCTCTCTCTCTCTCTCTCAGAAAAAAATAAAACATTAAAAAAATAAATAAAACACAATGTCTTGGTGTGTTTGGGCTATTATGACAGAAGTATCGTAGAAAAGGGGGCTTATGGACAACAGGAATTTCTCACAGCTCTGAAAGCTCAAAGTCCAAAGTCAATGTGCCAGCATGGGCAGGTCTGGTGGGAACCATCTTCCTTCCGGGTTGCAGATCACCAACTCCTCTCTGTGCCTCACAGGGAGGAGAACAGAGAGGAAGGAAGCTCTTTTTCCTGAGTCTTAAAAAGACACTCATCTCATTCTGAGGGCCTCACCCTCATCACTTTATCTAATCCTAATTACCTCCCAAAGGCCCCATCTCCTAATACCAACCCATGAGTGGGTAGAATTTCATGTGGATTTGAGGGGAGGACACATTTATTCCAGAACATGCAGCAAATGATGTTTAAATGCCTGAACTCATACCGATACCACAACAAACCAATAAACAAACAAAACCAAACCCTTACTGGTCAATCTTGGAGGATGAGAATGACTGACCTTGTGACCAACGGTCATTGAAGGCTTTAGATGCATCTGAAACCTTGGAGAAAGACAACCAGTCCTGGAAACAGGGTTAGACCTCAGATTTAAGCAGAGTCACCCATGTCTGTGAGATTTCTGTTTTGCAATGCTTAAAAATCCCATTTATACTCTGGGTCTGAGAGAAAGCCCATTATTCCTTAGAGCAATAGGTCTCACTCACCGAGGCAACACTACCTTCCCCGTTATAAATGGAAGTACAGCTCTCCTTGGGCTGAAACCAAAAATTTTCTAAGCAACATCCATCACATAAATGAGATTTCCTAATTGTATAAGCACAAGGATTTTCCAGCATTCTAAAGAAATTGATTCCTCTCGCTTTAAATAAAAAAAAAGTGTCTCTCGTTTAAGATATAAACAGTGACAGCTACAGAAGTACTGTATGAAATACAAAAAAGAACTTCTTCCATTAACTAATTTCCAGAGATTGTCATTTTCTTAAAGACAAAAATAATAATAATACAAATTTAGCTGGCTGGGAAATTCTTTTTTTTTTTTTAATAGTTTATTGTCAAATTGGTTTCCATATAACACCCCGTGCTCATCCCCACAAGTGCCCTCCTCCATGCCCATCACCCCCCTTTCCCTCCCCCCCACCCCCATCAGCCCTCAGTTCATTCTCGGCATTCAAGAGTCTCTCATGGTTTGCCTCCCTCCTTCTCCCCCACTATTTTTCCCCTTCTTCTCCCCCACGGTCCTCCGTTAAGTTCCTCGTAATCCTCCTATACGTGCAACATACAGTATCTGTCCTTCTCTGCCTGACTTATTTCGCTCAGCATAACCCCCTCAAGGTCCATCCACGTTGCTACACATGGCCAGATTTCATTCTTTCTCATTGCCATGTAGTGTTCCATTGTGTAGATAAACCACATCTTCTTGATCCATTCGTCCGTTGATGGACACTTAGGCTCTTTCCACGTTTTGGCTATTGTTGAGAGTGCTGCTATGAACATTGGGGTCCATGTGCTCCTGTGCATCAGCACTCCTGTACCCCTTGGGTAAATTCCTAGCAGTGCTAGTGCTGGGTCATAGGGGAGTTCTATTGTTAGTTTCCTGAGGAACCTCCACACTGTTTTCCAGAGGGGCTGCACCAGTTTACATTCCCACCAACAGTGTAGGAGGGTGCCCGTTTCTCCACAGCCTCGGCTGGCTAGGAAATTCTTGACTTTTGCTCATTTATGTCACTGTTATTTCTTTCTTTTCCCTGTAACAACAGCAGCAAAAATAAATATAACTGAAAGCTTTGCAAGTTAAAATGAAGCTACCATGGAGAACCAAATACTTGCTAATCCTATATATTTAGTCGGTTAACTGATATTTTAGGCCATATTTTTCAATATACAGAGGGGCACCTGGATGGCTCGGTTGGTTAAGTGTCCAATTCCTGATTTTGACTCCAGTCATGATCTCATGGTTCATGGGATGGAGCCCGGAGTCTGTCTCTGCACTGATAGCACAGAGCCTACTTGGGATTCTCTCTCTCTTCTTCTCTCTGCTCCTCCCCTGCTTGCTTGCATGCTTTCTCTCTCTCTCTGTCTCTCAAAATAAAAGAATAAACTTAAATAAAAATACATAAATAAATATGCAAAGAGAGACATCCACTTAGGGAAGGTATGATACTGAGGGCTAACCTAAGAGGGACCCATTGTGTATAGAGAACCCCACAATGCATCTCCCTTAGCCTGTGCTCTCTCCAGTTCTAGAAGTTACTTGCAACTTCAACAGAAAAAAGACATTAACTTGCATTCTTAGTTCTCTTAATTAGTCTTCTTATAAATCAATAAGGAAGAACAAACAAATAGGAAAATGTGCAAAGGATGCAAAGCTGCCCTCACAGGACAGGAAGGCCACCGGTCCATAAGCACATCCTACTCAGAAAGGGAGAAAAGCCAATGAAACAGCAGTACGATGCCATTTCCTACCGGCCTGACACGTTGGCCAAAAATTAGAAGTCTGACAAACCGTGACTGGGTGAGACGCGGGGTAAAGGGGACCCCACTCACTTCTTGTGGGATTGGAAATCGGTCCACACATTCTGAAGGAGACTTTTGTATCATCTGGCAGACCTGGATATTTGTGGGGTTTTTTATGATGAAATATTTTGAGTCTTTAAAAAAACGGGGAACATACAGCAAACATCTATGTATCCGCTACCCAGAATGAAACATGCACATGAACGATGCTCTGAATGTTTCTCCTTCTCATCGTTTTCGCCTCTTTCCAGATGAAGTCACTGTCCTGAATGTGGCGTTTGTCATTCTGATGCTCACTTACCTGTGTATGTGTCCAAGCACCAAGTCTTTGAACTCTACGTAAATGACCTTATAGTGTACATTCTTTCTTGCAACTTGGTGATTTTTATTTTTGTTCTTGGTTGCTCTCATTGTTATCTTTTTAGGATTGACCTTTATATCAAGTTATCTATACATCCATGATAGATGTAGCTGGAGTTTGTTCCTTTTAACTTCTTGTGGGGTTCCTTTGGTAAACACACTGCAACTTATTTTTCAATCCCCTACAGATGATCAATTACTTTTTTTTCCAGTTATTTTTGTGTCTGTTGTTTTGCTTTGTCTTTCTATTATAAGCAATACTGCAACGGTCTTTCCTGTGTAGATCATTCCTGTGAAAATGTGGATGACTTATTCTGGGTGTGATTTGTACTCTCGTGTGGAGTAGTCTAGTTGAAAGCTTCCCAACTTTTGATATGCATTTGAGTCTTTCTCAAATGCAGATTCTGGTTCAGTGATGTCTGGGGTCAGAAGAGAAACCTCATTCTCAAAAAGCTCCAAGGTGATGCCAGTGGATGCTGGATCACTCGGGGATTTATGAGATATTAAAAAGCCGTTTGCTTCTTAGAACATTCCCATGCCCTTTCATCAGTGTGCTTTTGGTGTCCTTAGGGGCTCCATAAATGTAATTGCCCTGCTTTGACTTTTTAGTGCTGAATGGACCACTTACCACAATATACCTTCTCCAATCAATTCAATATACCATAACGATGTTTCTAAGAGATGTGACAGAGTTTCTTAACAGAGTCTTAATGCTGCCATAAGACGCACCTTGATTTTCATGTGCAGTATTTTATTTTAATAAAAAAAGTAATGAATGTACGTGGGAAAAAATGAAACTGAAAAAATGAAACTGAATCCAACCTCATTAAGTGATAAGTTACATGAGATTCTAGTGCCCATCTTGCTTGAGTTCCTTATTATTTTGCGGGCTCAGGAGGTCCTGTGTGACATCCTTTAGGAGCCTAGGAAGGGGGGGCCTCAGCTTCCACAACAACCTCATGAGTTTGAAAGCAGATCCATCCTAGGGCGACTGGGGGACTCAGTCAGGTTAAGTGTCACACTTCAGCATAGGTCATGATTTTGTGGTTTGTGGGTTTGAGCCCTGTGTCAGGCTCTTTGCTGACAGCTCGGAACCTGGAGTCTGCTTTAGATTCTGAGTCTCCCTTTCTCTCTCTCAAAAAAAAAAAAAAAAAAGAATTAAAAAAAAGAAAAGAAAAGCAGCTGCATCTTAGTGAAAACTTCAGGTGAGAACACAGTCCACCTGCTGCCATGACTGTACCCTTGGAGGGAATCCAGCCAAGCCATTCCCTGACTCTTGACACACAGAAACCATGAGATAATGAGTGTGTATTCTAATCATTGTAATAACATGGATACCCAGCAATAGAAAATGATACACTACTTCCATAAATGATAAACATATATAAAATATTTATACATTTTTCTTTTTTATCTCCAGTCTTGGAAATTATTTAACATGGTATATACACATGTACCCTTAATTTCTAAGGCTGCCTTGTATTTCAGAAATTGAGGCTCCACATTTTACTATTTTTAAAAAATTTTTTTAAATGTTTTTTATTTATTTCTGAGAGGGAGAGAGAGAGGCAGCATGAGCTGGAGATGGTCAGAGAGAGAGGGAGACACAGAATCTGAAGAAGCCTCCAGGCTCTAAGCTAGCTGTCAGCACAGAGCCCCATGTGGGGCTCAAACCCACGAACCACCAGATCATGACCTGAGCCGAAGTAGGATGCCCAACCGACTGAGCCACCCAGGCGCCCCGCACATTTTACTATTTAATGGACTTCAGGTTGTTTCCCTTGGTTTTCAAAAAATCTCATTCTGCCACCAGGGAATATATGAAAGTGGCTTCCAATGCCTAGGGACAGTAAACTATTTTTAAACATATATCTGCTTTAGTTCCTGCTTCCCAGTCCTTTCTGTCTTTCTATTCTTTCTTCCACCTGAGGTTTGTACTAAGGTTACTGTCCGTTTTGGTTTACTCAGGACTAGGGTTTTTCTGGAATGCAGGATTTTTGGTGCTTAAACTGGGGTAGTCCCCTCTCTCCCAAAGGAACAGTTGATCAAGCTTTTAAAGTTTCGAATAAAAAGAAAAGGAGCCATTCTAATGACTGCAGGTGAGTTCCTCTACTCTCAGCCAATAGTGAAGGAATGACAGTCCCCACATCTGGTGCTCCCTGGGCAGCCAAGCTTGCATACCCAGTTTGGGGTTCCCTGCATGGCCTCTGCCAAAGTGAATAGGAAAGTGTCTTTATCTAATGCAAGAATGCACAGAAGACTTTGGATTCTCAGAACAATCATCTACCTCTTTTTATGGGAGGGATAAACCTTTCAACCTAAAAGACTAGGTTATCCACACAGGGCTTGGATTACCGCCTCATAAAACAGCAAGCCGCTTCTATTAGTACCTAAATAAAGCTGCCATCAAGCTGGAACGAATAGGCCAGGCAGAGAGGCTCTGAGAAACAAGAGGCCACGCATTTTCAAGGCTTCGGAAATGCGCCGCAGGGTGGTGATGCCCGCGTGTCTCGTGATTAGGCCTGGAGCACATTTCGTCCTGCCTTGGCATCTCCGTTTTCTCACCGGTAGGGCCTAATGCACGGTAGACGGTTTGCAAATACACATCCCAGCCCTCTCCCATGACTCGGAGGTCATGCTGGGTGGTCCGAGGTGAACATGCATTTCAGAAGGGCGGACATGCACATTCGAACTTGATACCACCCGCAGGCGGAAGTGAACTTGGGAAGAGGCGCTGAGAGGAGGCTTCAGAGCCCGGGACCCTGCTTCCTGCACTCAGAAAGGTGACACGCTGGGTTTTGGGCCCACACGGAAGCTATATCCGGAGACAGAGACTTTGCAAATCTGCTCAGTAGCACGTTTGAGAGTCTCCACGAGGAAGAACGGTTACAGGATGTTTTCTTGTGCCCAATGGCAGGATTTCCTGCTTCGTGTTTAGTACTTCATGCTTCTTTGCAGGCATTGGAAGCTTCGGTTCTAAGCAGGAAAAAAAAAAAAAAAAAGAACCCACACCCACACTTTCATATATTGGAAGCCCATAAATTAAGCACCTTTTAGCCTTCTCTTTCTAGGACTCAAAAAACCCAATTCACATACCATTTCCTCGGGAACCGCAAATGTATTTGTGTGGCAGCTCGGAGCCCTCCATCCACAGCTGTCATTCTGCAGTCGCGGTGCTCGGCGGCTCTGGGAGAAAGCTGTTACCTGCGCTCCCCAGTTCAGTAGTCAGGCTAAGTGGAATAAAAAGGGGCCTCAGGCAATGGGCACCCTCCTTTCACTCATGATGCTTTTAAATAGAGACATAGATGCCTGTGTGTTTGCAGTTTTTATTTGCCAGTGTCTGCAGAAGGGTCTTTAGAAAAACAGCAGCAAACAGACATTCGTTGGGGAAGGAAAGCCAAACTACCAGCTGAGAGTAAGGAAAGGTTCTTGATGGTTACAGAAGCCATTAAAGATGTTTCAATGTTTATTTTTTATTTATTTGAGAGAGACAGAGAGTGAATGAGTGGGGGAGGAGCAGAGAGGGAGCGAGAGGGAGAGAGAATCCTAAGCAGGTCCCACGCTCAGTGTGGAGCCTGACTCCAGGCTCAATCCCACCACTGACTATGAGATCATGACCAAACTCCAGAGTCAGATGTTTAACCAACTGAAACACCCAGGTGCCCCAGTTAAAGATTTTTAGAATAGACAGGAATCTGGAGTCTCACATGTTTCACACCAGAAGGTGTGTTATCAAAAAGAGAGATGTGGTTAAACCACTGTTCTTGGGACGCAGGGACAGGAAAGAAGCCAGAGAACCTTCAAGGAACAGCCCACAGACTTCCCTTTGTCTGAGGCCTCAGGCAGCAAAAGAAACAAAGGAAAGTGGTAGCCCATGTGGATTCTTCCTGTACATTCTGTCTTCTTACCTTCTTTATTCCCCACTCCCACACCCTGGCTCTGAGACCAGCCTATAATTTATATAGCCATTTTAGGAAGAAGCTGGGATTGAATCCCTGAAAATGTCACTCAAGGTCTTTGCAGGAATCATTTGGATCTTGTTGGTTACTCCAAGCCATCCAGATGACGTTTGCATCATTCCCAAGCACGTGCTGCGAGGGGGCTTTTGGGAACCCCAATGTCAGGCAACAGGTGTTTGCTGCCCATGTTCAGCAGAAAAGGCACACTGATACAGAGTTGGTAAGTAACTCAATAATGATGCATATTTCCACTTTGGAATTTTTCACTGTCCTAAGTCATTCATTCATTTACCAGAGATTTATCCGGCCCTAGCCACCAGGCCCCTCATGTTCCCACTTTCTCTGCAAACACCTTTAATTCCCTTGCTCTCTACCTGCCTGGTCGATACCAATACTGGAGAAGCCAGATATCCACTTATTCCGTTCCTGCAGCCGAGTAGCCAAACACAGGCTTAGCAAAGCACACAGTTTCATGTGTTTGTCTCACTTTGAGTCATGTTCATACATTTCAAATGGGCATACAATGCTGCTTGCTAATCTTATTATAGATCCCAAGTGGTCTCTTTCCCGTTCCCTAAAGTGACTTTTTAACACATTGCCCTTTCTCCTCAAACATCTTGCTTCCCTCCGCCCCCTTCACTGTCAACAAATGACCTTGCTCTAAAGTTCTAGGCGAAATTAGAAATAATGAAATAGGAATTCCTTCTCCGTCCCTCCACTAAATTCACTGTGAGCCTAAGCTCTGCACCTTGGCTCCAAGGGTGGTGAATAAACTCTCTCTTCAGGTGTCAGCCATAGGTCAACCATCTTCTCTCCACTTCTTAAGAACACTACGCGTGTAAGTATCCCTTCTTTCTCTGGCATTGTTAGTTTCCTTTTTATACCAGGTCATTCTAATGTGGAACAAAAGCACCTCCAATCTTTTTTAAAAAGTTTTTAAATTTATTTCTGAGAGAGAGACCATGTAAGCAGAGGAGGGCCAGAGAGAGAGGGAGACACAGAATCTGAAGCAGGCTCCAGGCTCTGAGCTACCTGTCAGCACAGAGCCCGACACGGGGCTTGAACCCAGGAACCTCGAGATCATGACCTGAGCCGAAGTCGGATGCTTAGCCGACTGAACCACTCAGGCGCCCCATACCTCCAATCTTTAATAAAATATAAGACAGAACTACAGAATCCTCTCTTGACAATTTACCAATCTATTAGTCTTCTTTACCTCCCCATGAAAACATTATTGCAAGAGCTGTTCAGAGATCCTGTCCTTACTGCACACTGGGACTCCACTAACACTTAGTGCTGACTAAAATTCCTAAGGCCCCTGACTTTGCCACATTCTTTTTCTATTTTTGCCTTACCTGATTTCTAAGGAATAGTAGATGTGATCAGACATTCTCTCCTTCTTCCAACACTTTTCCCCTTGGCTTCTGGGATAACGCACTCTCCTGATTTTTCTTTTCCTTCATTGTGGCCACTTATTCAGAGCCACTCATTCTTTGTCTTCCTTGTTGACTCCTGCACTTCTGCTTGGCCTTAAATATTGGAATATTCCAAGGGATAGGTCTAGGACTCCTCCTCCTAAACCATACTCTCCTTAGGTAGTTTCAGGTGTCTCATTTCAATGTCATTTACAGGATAAAAAGTCTCTCATTTGTGAAGATGCAGATCTTTTAAATGCCAGACTCTTCCATCTAATTGATTACTGACACTTGCAATTGAAAGTCACAAATAGGATGAAGTCTCTTTTTCCCTTATCCATCATTATGAATTCATTAGAAGGCTCTGAAAATTCCCCCTTCAGAACACATTTTCCTTTGGAACTTCCGTTTCTAATGCTACTACCTGAAGGAAAGCCAACATCATTACTTCTCTAGATTATTCCATTAGCCCCTCAATGATCTCTCTTCCTCCAGGGGTAGGTGTTATCTTTATTTCACATATGAGGAAACTAAAGCTCAAAAAAGTCAAGTGACTTTATATATTCATTCAAAAATATTTCTGAGCACCTGTTTTGTGCTGTCAGATGCTTGTCTAAGTTGTAGGATGTAATAGCAGTGCCAGTTCTATCTGACTCTAAAGCCCTGTTCCTAGTCTCACCTACCATATTGGTATCAGGATCAGGAATGCTCCAGAACATTCCTTCTAGTGCAAGAAACAAACACTTAGAAAATATACTGGTATGTAAGTACATCACATGCTTTATAATAGCAGAAACATACTAACTCAGCCTGAGGCCTTTGGGAAGTTTACTTAAGGGAACCAAACTGATCTATTTCTATAGGAAATTTCTCCCAAAGATCCTGACCTCTTTTCTTTTACCAAAGTGGATTTCTCTACCTGCCCTGCCTTGTAGATCACATGCCTGGCTAATGACCACTTAACTCCACAGAAGCATCACCTTATCTAGGAACGTTCGGTGTATCCTTGGCCTATCCATGTCAACAAAAGTTCTCCTGTGTCCTCCTCAGTTGTCTGGGTTCACTTATATCATAACGCTTATTATACTGTATTACAATTTGGGGTTTATCTCTACAAATAACTTCGTGAAATGCTTTAAAAAATATTAGGTACAATTGATAAATCTAGATGTAGATACTTGAAAAATCCACAGGGAACATCTATGTAACTTTCCTTTACAAAACCTGACACTCATCACCATGTTCTCCCTTACTAGCTTACATATCCTGAAAACTAAAGTTTAAAATGTTTATCGAACACATGGAAATGTCATCCGTATCAGTCGCTACACGAGCCTGGAAAACAAATACAGTCTCTTCTCTTTGATCTTTCCAGTGAATCACAAGACTTGTTTGCCTTTCTTAGTAAAACGGTGCTACAGTGGTGATGGTGACATTTTCAAGGGCAAAACAGAAATCTGGAACAACTTTGCCCTGCACTCCAAGAAGTGGAGACTCTATAAGACTGAGCCATCCCAGCCGTCAAAGGAAGTGAGAGCTAGGGGTTTTTTTTTTTGCATCTGTATGTATTTTTTGTTCCAAATGACTTGGGTTTTAGTTTTTATGGCTGTTGAGTCTCCTCATTCAAGGCTTTTCATCTGGAATTCAGCTGTATTCAAACTAAGTTGGGTTTATGGATGCTTGGGGCAGGAAGCAAGGCCACACACCATGGGGAAACACCTGGTATTTCAGTAAGAGAGTGTCTGAAATGATAGTTAGCAGAGAATTTGGGCTTCAGCAAGGTGTTTTGGGAGGACATTTAAGGAAGCAGGAATACTCTCTGGATAGGGCACTGTTAGAAAGCAGGGGTGATTCTATAATTGAGTATCTTTTTAAAGAACATTTTTATTTATGTATGTATTTATTTTTGAGAGAGAGAGAGACAGAGACAGAGAGAGAGACAGAGAGAATGAGTGGGAGAGAGGAAGAAAGAGAGGGAGAGAGAATCCAAGCAGGCTCCACACTATCAGAGCAGAACCCTATGTGGGGTTCAAACTTATGAATCATGAGACTATGACCTGAGCCAAAATCAAGAGTTGGATGTTTAACAGTCTGAGCCAACCAGGAACCCCTATAATTGGATATCTTAATAAATTATATCTAGAAACAGAAAAGAAAAGAAAAGAAAAGAAAAGAAAAGAAAAGAAAAGAAAAGAAAGCAATAATTGGTGAAGGTGACATAGTCACTCAAGTTTGCCAGGAGAAGAGGATTGAGATATTGTGAAGTATAAGAAATTTACATATTTGATCTTCATCCACGATCCCTGGGTGGCTCACATTTGGAGCCATTGCCTGAGCAGTGCCCATAAGGTGTGCAGGGCAAAACCAGCTGTATGCCTTTATTCAGGTTTCTAGAACTGCTGAGTCAGCCCTTGCTAACAAAGCACCAAGTCATCACCTGGCTGGGCAGCAGGAGCCAGCTGTCTTTTGGAGGGGCAACGAGGTACCAATGCCATCTGTCAAGTGGGTCTACCCCAGACTCTGAAGTTGGAATGCTTGTGTTTGAATGCTGATGTTGAGCTTTGCATAGCTATGCTCTGTTTCATCCACTAAAATGGCATATACCTTGAAAGATTGTATTTCCTTGCATGTGAAGCTTCAGGACCACTGCCTGGCATATTGCTACCTGTGTTACTTCTCAGCCCCACCACGCACACACATTCCTGGAATCCTTGGATCCCATACCTGAACTCAGTGGTTAGACAAGCCCAGTTGCAGCTCCCAGGGCTGCATGGATAGGCAAACCTGATTAGAGCTGCCCAGTGTGGGGAGGAGTTGTGGTGAGTAGACAGGCCTGTTGTGTGGTGTTTGTGGAGCGCCTGGAGACCGGAGTCTGACTTTGGCATCTGAATTGATTCTGTCCAGTCCCCTGGGACCTACATAGGGTGCCTGTAAGGCAGGGGTCATGGACTATGTGCAGATAAACACACTCTTGAGTGCAGTGGGCCGCAAGTGCCATTTTTCCAGGCCCCTTTCCTTCCAGTGTGCATTTTCACACACAATAGATCCCAATAAAGCCTCTAAAACTACCACAATTTCCTCATTTTGAGAAAGACCAGCCTCCAATTATAAGGACGGGCTGTGTGCAGCAAGCATTAATGCTGTAAATCACAAGGATGGGTTCCGCAAACAGCGACTCCTTGCTTATAAACCTTTTAATGTCTTCTTCCATCACTGTGGAATATATTATTTACTCTCTGCCGGAGCTTTGGCTTCTGCCCTTCTACTGGCCATAAAAGTAATAGCCTATGTTTGTGCACAATGACAAATCAGACAAGGCAAATATTATACCTGTGGAGCACAAATCCACCTGAACTCCTTTTGATCCTGATCACAAGGTTAGATTATTTGGATGTGTCAGAGTAAGAGGATTTGGCTCTGTTTCTTTATGAGGGCAAATCTTACGAGCAAGCAAAGAAAATAGGCAAATACAGTTTGATTTGAGGGGTACAGACAAGGGCCTCTGTCTGGCTCCCCATTCTCCACAAAAATCTATCTTTCCCATTGATCTGTTGGTGGATATCAAACCTGGGGGTATTTGCATTTCAAGGCATGCAAGAGTGTAGATTGAAGGAATACATTTCCAGTTGTGTTATTCAACATCAGTTCATCTGTGGGGGAGGTATATGCTGGAGCATGGCAGGTTGAGGTCCAAGGACTTTAGGCTATAATTTGCTATGCATGTGAACATGGGTTAGTGGCCACTCAGATTCTAAAAGATATAGACAATTCCTTTTGGACGATTGTGAGACCATTAGTCCCATAGTGACCACTCTACTCTGTTTTCGCCCAGTATTATACTTATTATTCTACATCATAAGCAAAAAGCTCCCAGTATGGATCATGATGAAAATAATTTAATTAGCAGCTTGGTGGAAACTCAGAGATTCCAAATCTCACCCCCTAAGAACCTATGCTAATTTCTAGGAGACAATTCCCAATTGGGTAAACTATCTATCACCTTGGAGAAGGCTTTCCTGGGGCTGTGTTCTAAGGGAGGCTCATGTTCTGATCATGGGGAATAAAGCTATAGACCCAGATCAACTAGTAACCACAACTAAACCATCACACAAACAAAGGAATGGAACAAGACAAGCCCTGAAAATGTTGAGTTGAGAAGACATGACTCTGGGCCCGAGATTCTACCCTGTCATGAAGTCCAAAACATACTTTAAAGTACTACAGTAGGGAGGACTTACAAATGCACTAGTATAGTTTTAATCCATGTGCAATTGACTGTTTTACCCAAGAGTATACAGTATGAGGGAGGTCAGCTGGCCTTATATTGGAAAATAACACATTTTGGAGGCAATTACAACATGTATCTCTGATAGCCAAATTTTAATCAACCCAGTGTTCATTCGTGTACCAAATGTCAGAAAGGGATCTTATTGGTGAAAAAATATTAATCTATTGACTTGTATGAGGACTTAGTGTTGGGATCTCGTTGGTAAAATTCAAGAGTTTCAAGATATTTTGGAGACACCCCTACATTCCCTGTGTCCCCCACATCTCACATGGCAGGGGTATAGAACCCAGTGAAGTTGGTAGTCTCCTTATGTACACATAACCCCTGATATCCCCAAATGGTCCTTCATCTAACCATCAGGAGTATTTCTGGACATCTGACTAACTTTACATCCCAGAATACTATGTCTGCAACGTGGTGTTTGGCTCAAGAGAACATTTCATGCAAAGTAAGGCCAGAACATTTTTGTTTGTTTGTTTGTTTGTTTGTTTTGTTTTTATTTTTTTAAATTTTTTTATTTTTTACAAATAGTTTATTGTCAAATTAGTTTCCGCATAACACCCAGTGCTCATCCCCACAAGTGCCCTCCTCAATGCCCACCCCTCCTCCCCCCCACATCCACCAGTCCTCAGTTTTTGTCAGCATTCAAGAGTCTCTCATGGTTTGCCTCTCTCCCTTTCCCCCACCATTTCCGCCCTTCTTCTCCCCCTTGGTCCTCTGTTAAGTTCCTCCTAATCCTCCTATACGTGCACACATATGATATTTGTCCTTCTCTGCCTGACTTATTTCGCTCAGCATAACACCCTCAAGGTCCATCCATGTTGCTACACATGAAGGCCAGAACATTTAAAAGGACCAAGAACCAGACCCTCATTGAGCTTACTGAATATTTTGTGCTAATTATTTTCGCCTGCTTGCTTAGTGTTGATTTAATAAATGACTGACATTGGATTAACATTATGACATGCTCTGTTTAGAGTACAGTAATGAGGTTGCAGATAAAAAGCCACTCTCATCTATCTTAGTCATTTTTTGGTAGTTTCTACTCTCTAACAAACAAACAAACAAACAAACACAAACAAACAAAAAACCGAAGAGTTGGACGTTACCATTTTTTCCTACTCAAGATGTAGTCTGAGACCATTTTTTAGAAGATAATCATATTATGTGGTTTGTAAATACTTTTCTAAATATAGGGATCTGTGGGAACATTTCTCTAGGGACATGGAGGACAGGCAAGGGATGGGGTCAGAAAAAGCTTCCAGTCTTTAGACGGCATTAAACCGAAACAGAGCACTGAAGGGAGTCAGGTCAACAGGTTTTTCCTTGGTTCTGCCACCAAACAGTTCTTTGCAGTTGGCTTTTCTTCTTGGTCTCCTTTACTCTCAGCTGTGTAAAATAAGGAAGATAAATAGGAAAAGCTCAAAGGTTCCCTCTGGTTCTCAAGTTCTAGGGCCTTAGTTTCTAGGAGTCCCAAGGGGTACAGGCAAACAGTTCTCTCCACCTTCTTGGTAAGTCACCAGGCAGGTAATTCTATCCCAACAGATGAACCTCCTCGCCTGACGTTCAGGCAACTGGAGCTGCACTTCGGTGACTGAAATTAATTGAATTGCCTTCTTTCTTACAGCTGTTGACAGTTCATGAACCAGAATACCGATCATTCTTCCCCGACCAGATGGGGAGGTGAGAAGGAAAAGAAGCGAGAGATCATTTCACCAGTGGTACAGAAGTGAGGACAGGAATGGGGGAAAAGGTGTGTTGAGGGGCGTTCGGGACATGTGTGAGCATAAGTGATGGTTAGTCAAAGCCTGGACATCCAAGATTCCTAGGGTATCTGGAGGGTGAGAGGGGGAAATTTGGAATGGAGGGACAAAAAAGGCACAGGTGATTACTAAGCAGATTTGCTTAGGGATCACCTCTCCCCCAACAGAACCTGTGCCATTACAGACGTCACTGGTGAGCCCTGAATTTAGATTTGAGAGCAGAGAACAGTATCCAGCAGGGGAGAAGGCACTGCTGTCTTGGAATTCCCAACCTTCCAGCTCTCTGCCACCTTTCCTCCAGAAGTTGATGCATCTTCCTTCTCTCCCCTCTGCTTTGTGAGCTGACTCAATGGGAAGGCCCAGGTTGGGCCCACCTACTTAACAGATGTGTGCATGCAGAGCCCTTTTTGGTTGAAATTCACTTCCCCTGTCTGCAGTTCAGAAGGACACTCCGAGGCTCATCTGGACCCCCAAAAGAAGCTGACATGGCATCAGTCTTCCAGCATTTGTGGTAAGATGGCAACATTCCTAACACACTTCACAAATCTTTCTTGGGGAGCACGGGCACATATTGCCTCAGGGGCCTATCATTGGAGAACCTATCAGCTCAGCAGCATCTGTCCTGCTTTCTCAGTGATCATCCAGCCCTGTCTCTTTTGCAAAGAATAACTTCCAGCAGCTTTCTAAAATGAGGGGAGTGAGAGGGAAATTAGAACTTTTGCATATCTGAGCTCACTTTTATGGTCCCTTCTCATACTTTATTGATACTTGGCAGGTATAGATTTCTGGGTTGAAAATGATTTCTCATTTTAACTTTGAAGGTGATGCTCCATGATCTGCTAAGCTTGTAATAGTAGCATGGAGAAGTCCAAAGACATTCTGACTCCTTACCCTTTGCTTTTTGTCCCTGGAGCATTTAGGGATATTTCATCAAAATGCAATGTTTTGGCATTTGACAAAGATTCAGTCCTTGCCTGAATTATGCTAAGGATTCATTTTTTCTCATTTCTCAGAAATCTTACCATATTTTATTGATAACTTCTCCATTTTCTCTGTTCTTTCTTTCTTTAATGTAATTTTAGCTGAATGTTGTATTCCCTAATTTGATGATCTAAACTGCTTATATTTTCTCTTCCATGTTTCCAACTTTGTTTTGTTGTTATTCTGTGTGATGTTGTAAAGTGTGTGTTTTCAATCACTTTGATTATGTTATATTTGCATTCCCCACAAAATGCTCTGTTTCGAGTTTATTCCTTACTTTCCTATTTCAGTCTATGCACATTTTCTTTTTAGTTGTGTCATTTCAGCCAAAAGATTCTCCAGAAGGATAAAGACACAAACCAAACAGATAAAACCCGCAAGACTACAGGAGTGTCTTGACACTTGTGAAATACACATGATACCCTTCTACTTCAGTGTCCCTTTTGTGGCCACATGAGTTGAGATACTCTTGTGGCTTTCATGGCCCACACTGAAGATTGTATCCCACTTCTAAAACTGTGTTTCCACCAGAAGTTTCAGGAAAGAACTGAGTTGTCACCAAATCCATAAATGGAAGGGGTATGCGATCACTGTAGCCAAATGGATGAGCAAAGCCCAAACTAGCAGCTCCTTTAAAACATTGATTCAGAGTATGGCAAATCAGCATTCCAGAGTGGAGAAACCCTTCTGCAGAATTTCAGAATTATAAGCCAGAATGCACCACTTTTACCAACTCCAGAGCATCAGAATAGCCACTGAAATTATCATGGTTATTGTGAATTTTTTCTTACTGGTAACACAAGCTCAGAGTTTAATTGCAGCCATATCCATATACCTATATTCTGTTGAGATTCATTTTCACAAGGAAATATATTTTTTTTTCTGTTTTTTGTTCTTCAGGGTGTTGAGAGCTGGAATTCATAACTGCAGATCTAAGAATGCTAAAGCCTTTTTCAGCCACAGGCAGTTCCCTATTCGAAAGACAAATTCCAAATTGGCGTTTATCTCCAGTTCCAGAGTTGGAAAGTGGGTAGCAGCATATAAGTGCTTCCCTGCCAGGAAAAAAGGGTTCCCAGGGTCAAGGAGACCAGGAGAAAGCAAAGACAGAGGTTGGCAGGTTGTCTGAGAATTATGGAGTTTCAAATATGCACCTTTCTGCCTCTATAGACACAAAAGTAAAAGAAAAAGTGTTATAAAGGCCCTATTCTTTCTGAGTATGAGGGGTATTTCTGTATTGTGAGTCTGTCTACTGGGAAATCTGTTTTCAGCCAGTAAATCATGTAGAATGTGGCTTGACAACTCTTTCTCATCCATTCCTTACCATACTCCAGAGAAGCAAACTTACTAATTCCATGAAGACCGAATATTTCCATTAGGATAATAATACAGATCTCATAACTGTGTTATCACACTGCTGGGAATTTATTCCACAGAAATAATTCTAGAAAAGAAAATATAGTTTTACCTGTTCTTTGCAGCAAAATTATTTATAATTGTAGAACTACGGGAGTGAGCATTTGTGTCACACAAGGGGAATGGTATGTAAACTTTGCTATTTCCATAATGGGTCATTAACAGTAATAACTATTAAAACCATGTAACAGTAAGAAAAGAGATTTGCAGTTAAGTTTTAGTGAGAAAAGAAGAACACAAAATATCACCTATATTACGATTGCAAAAATTAAAATGTATTTATACGGACTACAATGGGAGATAAAAAAATAAAAATAAAGACTATTTACCAACAGTTGCTGGTGGAAGTTTGGTCAGTCTCTCTTTGTTGTTATTTGTCAAATAATGGTCACCATGGAGTCTCATTCTGGAACAGCTGCTCTGCAGAGAAGCAATTGGGAATCCCTGGTCTCTGATAATACTTCTAGGTATGTTTCATGGTATCTAGTTAGGTCTAGGATGCCAAGACATTCCATGAAAACAATACAAAGCAAATCAACAAAGAAAATATTTTTGACCAAATGAATGTTAAATCCATTTACTCTCAAAAGTGTTATTGTTGGACTCCTTAGAGACTTCAATACACTAATATAGAACATGAAATTCCCAGAAGGCAAATAAATATGCAGTCTTTTCAAGACACCTCAGGTACACAGATCCCATCCTTTCCCTCAACCCCACCTCCCTCTCCCTCTCACCCCTTTCCTCTGAGCCCCCCCTCCCCCCGTTCCACACGCACAGGTATTCTGCAGGACTGATGTCTTGCTGAGAAAGCTGTGGGTCATTTCTGATTGGTATTGGTGCAATTTCTTGTCTGTACCAGAACTAAACAGACACTTCTCCAGTGTTCATAGTCTAACATAGTAGCTGAGCAATTTCTTTTCATCTTTCAAGGTCTCTCTCGAGTCACATCCTCTATGAGAACTTTCCCAATCCCTCCAGACAGAACTAATGTTCCTTCTACTTCGCTCCCATTCCACTTTGCCTTTGTTATAACACACTTTATTCTTTGGCAATTATTTGTGTTTGTTCTTCAGCTAGAAGGGCTGTTTTCAGTCCACCCTGTGCTTCAGAATCCACTGGGGACTTTAACATAGTACAGATACCCAGGAGCCACCCCCAGTGATCAGGTTGTTTGGGTCTGGGTAGAGACCTTGGTAAGGCCTGATGAGGACCACTGGGAGAGAGAATCAGCTCCTCAAGGCCAGGTGTGAATTTCATTGATCTTTGTATTACCTGTGCCTGCCACTAATGGGCAGACACAAATTTTAGCAAAATCAATGTGCCTTAGTGAGAAAAGAAGAAATGCTAACTTAAACACTGGTTGTTAAATTCCTCTTACTTAAATAACATGTTTTGATTAACTAGTTTCCTTCATTTGCCATTGTAGTTATGTAAAGACAGCCAAAGAAGCATCCAAGAAATGAGAAGAGAAAGAACACACAAAGTCAGCAGGTGGGAGACCTTGAAAAGTGAGTGGTCCTCTAGTGAGAACCAAGATGTCCAATGTTCAAAATTAAGTTTTCAGTTTTGCCTCACTGCCAAACCCTGTTATTGCTCTCAAATCTTAAGGAAAGAGTATTCCAGCATAATGCTCTGCAGTTTAACTGGTTAGGGCCTGGGCTGGGCTATGTCCTGAATTTTGTCCAAAAAGAAGATAGGCCAGAACCTTCATTGGGGTGAGGTGAGCATGGTGCACACCTAGGACACCAAAAACTCTGTAATCAAGATAAATACTATTTTAATGCAGTATTAAAAAAAATCAGAATGGAAACAAAAGTCTATGATCAACAAAATACCAACATTTTATTGTTTACTTATTTAATTTTATTTTTTTATTTGACAGAGAGAGAGATATGACAGAGAGAGAGAATATGCCATCAAGAGAGAGAGACAGAATCCCAAGCAGGCTCCATGCTCAGAGTGCAGCCCAATGCAGTGCTCAATCCCACAACCTTGGGATCATGAACTGAGCCAAAATCAAGAGTCAGACTTCAACCGGCTGAGTGCCCCAGACACCCCCCAACACTTTAAATAAAGACAGAATCAGTCATAGCTGTGTCCCTAAACATACTAGAGCCTGAGGCAAAGGAAAAATTGGTAGTATTAATCCTGTCTTTATTTAAAACTTTGGTATCATGTGCATCATGGGTTTTAGGTTTCATTTTGATTGTTTAGTGTATTGCACTAAATAGTATGTATCAAAACTTCTACTGATCTTGATCACTGAGGCATTTGGTGCCCCCTCCGGTTTTATGTCTGAGGCAAGTACCCTCACTTGCTTTACCCTAGTCCCAACCCTGAGATGGATACTTGGAGACTCCTCTAAAACTAGTCTTTCAGCTTTGCAAAGAATGCTGTGTTTGAGAATACAGGATGCCTAATTAAAGTCCAGGGAAGGAAGCTAACCAGAAGATCGCTCAGTTAACACAATATAACCCAACATTTATAGTCACAGAATGTCTTATGGAAAAAATATTATTTTTTGATAATAGGAGGCTTCAGACTGATCTGGAGAAGGATCCCACTGGACTAGCCCATTGATGCAGGCTGTATGCAACCTCTGTCTGGGGATTTTCTTCAGAGTGACAGAAATTGGAAAGGATAATATTGAAACATGGCAGGAACACACCAAAAATCTGCTACAGCAATGGCATGTGTATGACACAGAAAAGCAAGGAGCCTCTATATTGGAATCAATGTCTTGGGCACAGAACTTCAAAGCCTCAGTGCAGGAGACTTCTGCCTCTGAGTCCACAAATGTTGGTTAGGGTGAAATACAACCAGGACTTATGGTCTGGTCTACAAAATATGGTGGATGCACCTACACTGTAGTATATAAGCCATTTTCTCTTGGGGATCGGTGTAAACAATTATTCGAGTTCCCCAAATAAATAATGTGTTTCTTTCTGCCATCCTTACACATCACTTCAAGTTGAGAATTTGAGGGGTAGGTACCCTGATGGGGGCTGCAAAGATTTTTCCGAGAGGAAAATGTAGCAGAGCCACCAGCACACCCGCCCCCACCTGCAAAAACCAACCATTGCTGGCATACCAGCTGGTGGTAGGATTCCTTTCTATGGGGTGAAGAAATTTGTTCGTCTGTAGTGAGATACCCTGATGAGTCCTTTCAGCTGGAGGGAGTGAGCACCCAGTCACAAAGCGGATAGTCAGGGCAAACCAGAGAAAGCCACCTCACCGGGCCTTGTAAAGTGGGAGAAGCTGTAAGGAGTAAGTGACAGGACATCACCAGGATGCGTGGGGTGCCCTGCTGGAGAATGGACATGTAAGGGAATCAGTGCCTTTGGGGCTTGGGGAGTATCCAAAGTTGTGTTTAAAGTTGCCTGTCACACCGTGCTTTACTGTCATTTATAGCGTCACCCTCACTCACTCTACCACCAAATTTGTCAATAAAAAGTCTCTCTAAATGCAAGTGGCTTTTGCAAATGGTGTTTTGAGAGAAAAGTACAATAAAACTGAAACAGGTTAGCATTCTGTGTTTGGGTTGATGACAGGGGTGAAAGAGAAGTGAAATGAATAGTCAGAGAACGCAAACTTCAGGGGAAACTGAAATAAAGTACAGAAGAAAAAAAAAAGAGGAAGAAGAATTGGCAAAAGCCCTTGAATCACCTTGGCCTGTGTGAGGTAGGGATGGAGCAATTGGGAATGAGGGTCCTTCCTCGTGGGGGAGCGAGGCTCCAGCCACCTCATCTCACTATTAGAAGGAAAGGTGACCCTGTAAGACAGGCTGAGGTGAAGACTTCCAGGTGACTGACATAGAAATGAGAGCTTAAATGCCATCACGTGTCACATAATGGCATAAGAGAGTTTCTTTTTCCAGAATAATAATAATGCACTTGACAAAAGGCTTTTGCATGAGCAAAGAGAACATAATTTCTGAATATTTAATGCGAAATTGCCATAGAATAAAATGATCATTAAATATGTAAATGCTATTTACACGTGCTTATTGCTCTCATAACTCATCTCTTATATAATGTGATCTTTGTGCCCTAATTTGTTACCTGGTCATGGGTTCCACAGATCAAAATCTGGGGCAGCTTCTCACAAAGAAGCAGGTTGATGAAATGCACAAAAAATATCTCCTTTCGGCACTAACAGGAGGTTTCCGAATTTGGCCTTTTTGCTCTTGATCCGAGGAGGAAGGACAGAGACCAGCACCCTGCCGGGAACTGGTGTGATGCCAGGTGCTGAAGGGCCATTCAGATCAAAGGGGAGCCCGAATATCCAGTCTCAGACAGCATGGCTCTCCTTAGTCCCCTTTAATGTATTACCAAGCAAGAGATTAAGAAAGTTAAAAAAAATTGTCCTTTGATGATCACAAGTGAGCCAATTTTCTACTTTCTCTTGAGGACTGCTTAGGTGCTATTTATTATTTTAAAAAGAAAATAAAGTGAAGCTGGTAAGAGCAACCTCCCTCATTCTGCCCCTCATTATTGCCCTTTTTTTTTTCTTTAATTTTCATCAAAGGGACCAAGACCTGCTACTCGAAGTGCATCTGGGCCAGGAGCACGGGTGCATCTGTGTCAGAATCCACATTTTAACAGATTCTCCACGTGGACTGTATACACATCTGTGGTGGGTTTTTGCCTTTTTGTTTTTTGTCTTTTTAAGTTTATTTGCTTATCTTGAGAGAGAGAGACAGCGTGAGTGGAGGAGGGACAGAGAAAGAGGGAGACAAAGAATCCCAAGCAGGCTCCACACTGTCAGCGTGGATGGAGACCCGGACTCACAAAACTATGACATCATGACCACAGCTGAAACCAAGAGTCAGAGGATTAACCAACTGAGCCGCGCAGGCACCAGCTGTGGTGGTTTTATAACGGTGTCAGTTAGGGTCGGCCAAAAGAAAACTTTTGCGAGAGACGAGCAGGATGGACTTGAAGTAGCATCCGCCCTGCTCTGGAGTCCCCCTAGCTGGGCTCTCGGCAAGCTCAGGTGGCTGGGTTCCACCTTTTCCCTGCTTTCTCCCCTCTACCTGCACACCCAGGGCTTCTCTCTGACTGTCAACCCTGCTAATCAAAGGAACTCCAGACAGGGCAGCAACATCTTCTACAGACCTCTGCATCTCTTCTCCTTCCCACTGGCTTCCTACACTTCCCTGAAAGTTCCAACTTGTTCATGCAGGAAGTTTCCTTAATGACCTTTCTGATTCTCCAGTTCCTCTTTCCGGATCTTATTTCCTGGCTCATTCCATAATTACAATAGGTGCAGTTTGTATAATAAACCCCTTACTCTCTATTACTCAGAGTGGCTTTGTTTCCTTGGAAGAACTCTTAACTAGTAAAGCATTGAAGTTCAGAAGGCACTGGTCTAGATTACAGTCATGATTAGCAAGAGACATCGCAAGTTATCCATTTTCAGCAAATCCGCTGGCCCCATCTCTTACAGGGTTTATCCGAATGAAGTATGTGCTTCCCAAGAAGTGGTGTAGGGAGATTCGGAGGTCTCTGGTAATTTTTGGTGAGTGCTCCTTATTTATATGAGAACTAGTTAAGTGGAGAGAGTTCATCTGGGAAGGCTATTGAGTCCCTTTAGCTACGTTGGTTGGATGCTTCAGCTGAGAAGAGGAAAAGGTGAGCTATTCTTTTGGACTTTGGACACCTCATCCCAGTCCTTGAAAGTTTTCCTTGTACATTTTTGAGTGATCTTTTATGAGCTCTTTGACTTCTGTGCTGACAAGATCTCTTTCTTTTTTTCTTTTAGTTTTTTTTAAAATGTTTTTTGTTTTTGAGAGAGAGAAAGAGAGACAGAGAGAGAGAGAAAGTGCAAGCAGGAGAGGGGCAGAGAGAGAGAGAGAGAGAGAGACAGGATCCAAAGCGGGCTACAGGCTCTGAGCTGTCAGCACAGAACCCGATGCAGGGCTTGAACTCACAAACTGTGAGATCATGACCCAATTGAACTCACAAACTGTGAGATCATGACCCAAGCTGAAGTCAGGCGCTTAACTGACTGATCTACCCAGGCACCCCTGACCAGGTCTCTTTCATTTGAAAGTAATAGAAACCAACTCAAAACCAGCCTGAAGTGGTTAGAAATACTGGTGGGTTTTTTTTTCTCCCTTAACTTCTTAAAAAAATTTTTTTGGCTGGGAGGGGCCAGCAAGTTTCAGGCATAATTTGATCCAAGACCTAGGTGATATCCTGAGGACTGAGTTTCCATCCCTCCCTCTGTTCCGGATCTTCCTCTTTTTGGCAAGATTTTCTTTCAATGGCTGCTGGAGACAGTTCAGGGATCCAAAGTCCAATAGGACAGAAAAGAGAATACCTTCTTTCTGGTCATGCAGGCAGAAAATCTGGGACCAGCTTGAAAGGATCTGATGGACTGACCTATGCCACCTGCTCACGCATGATCCAGCCACCTGGCTGGGAGAAGGTCATAGGCTGAGGTCCACCCTGGCAGCTGTGATTGGAATAGTCTCTACCTGAAAGACTCTGAAGTCCTGGGACTGAACACCAGTGTGGCAAAAGTGTTTTTATTTATTTATTTATTTAATTTTTAATTACAGGAAGAATAGGGAATCGCTATAGGCAGACACAGATCACTACCACCTCCATAATGAAATAAATAGATGGCCACTTGAGGTTCATAGTATAATAGACTTTGGGTTTTTCCATTAGGATTCTAGAAGGGGAATAAGAATATCATGGTCTCCTAGTTTAGAAATCATCAAATGTTCATTGTTGAAACTTTAGAAAGGGCATGAAAGCATAAAAAGGAGAAAAGAAAAAAAACACAGCAATCTTACCACCAAGGGACAATCATCGTTATTGTGTAGGCAAGTAAACCTTTTTTCCAAGTAATTTATGGAAGAGTATTTTCCATATCATTAAATATACTTCTATCCTGTGCTTTTCAATAGATGCATAGTTTTTCACTGTATGTTTGTGCTACATACCCTGTCCCCTATTATAGACCTTTTTATTGTTTCTAAATTATAAATACAATGTGTAAAATGCTTACCTGTCAATTTTTGTGAATATCTATAATAATTTCCATAGGATAAATGCCAGGCAGAGTACTTGCTGGGTTCAAACCCATGAATATACTCCCCAGTTCCCAACATCTTGCTATCCATAAATGTATCAACTTATGTTTCTATCAGATGTTCATTTTATCAGGTCCTCAACAGTGATTATTAAGAGTATATATTAAGCCTGCCAATTCCATGAGCAAAAATGTCATTATTGTTTGCCTTTATATAACTTAGTGACATTAACATGCTTGTGTATATGAATATTGGGGCTGGTGTATTTGTGTGTGTCTGTACTTCCTCTTCAGGTTGTTTGTCCATTGAAGAAATTGGAACATTTTTATCTTTTCCTTTTATTTGCTAGACTCTTTGTATACCAGGGACATTAAGCCTTTATAATATGTGTTCTAAATACTTTTCCTAGTTTAATATGTACACTTAAATTATTTTTTAATGGAAATTCAAATGTTTCCTTTTTTTAACTTATTTTTTTGTAGACCAAGCACTCTTTCCACTTATGTAACTTGCCCCTTTAGTATCATTATTAAAAAATGCCTCTTTCATTGCAGTAAAGGGGGCGGGGAACAGAGGACAAAATTGGAAGTTCCTTTCCAGACATTCTGTGCTATTCAGTTAATAATAGATATTTTGCTACCCACTGATAGTACTTATACCAGCCGTTTGCTGTTGCTCCTAAACTCTTCACCTAAGAAGGCGAAAGTTGTTGATAGCCATTTCTGATATAAAACAATGTTATATTGCATTGCGCTTTTCACATGAATTTGTGTTTATTTTCACTTGGGTCGTTCATTTCCAGTGACAGGTGGGTCTGTTTTAGTCCCAGAAACACACTGTTGAATGACTGATACTTGGTAGTATATTTTTTTTTCTGCAAGCGTAAATCACATCTTATTGTTTTGATTATGTAAAATTTGACCACTATTTTATCTTTTCTTTTCTTTTTTTTCTTTGGATACACTATAGAATAATTTTGTCAATCTAAACAAATCCTTCTGAGTTTCTTATTGGAACTGCTTTAAACTGATGAATTAGCTTGGGGAAAAAGTATTTCTTTCCGTTTGGTAGAATCTCATATCCCTTCTTTTTCTCAAAAGAGCATCATCCCCAAATTGAATATGCTTTAAGATGCACAAAGCCATGACATTTTTCTTCCCACATTGCATTCCCAAGGCTTTCCAGTGAGGACTGGGGAGATCTCTGTAAAATTCTTCATAGCCCTATGAGATCTGACCTTGATCTCCAGCCCTGCCATGAGAGAGAAGGAGGAACTAAGAGGCCCCTCCTATGTTCTTCGCTCTTCAAGGGAAAAAAAACACACCTTGCAGACATTCAGGCTAATGCGTGCTCCTCAAGGAAACTGGCCAGAACTCACAGTGGCAGAACTGGTCATTTTCTTCCCCCTCAGAGCAAATTCTTTTAGAGCAGCAGGAAATGAAATGGTATTCACACTATCAATTACCCCAGCTGTTTACCTAACGAACTCAGCTGCAGAGACAGGCATTTTCAAGACCAAAAGAATATAATAAGTCTATAGTAACCCTGCAGTAACAAGCACCTTGGCAAACTCAAGGTCTGAATTCACACGATTACAGTCTGGCTGCCAGGAAGGTGCCATCCCATTATTGACTTATAATGCCATGTTATTTATTGGGATAATTATGCTTTTCTACCCTTCAGGGGCCCAGAGTCAGAGAAAGTAAGCAATTTATTCTTATTCATTCAGCATGTGAGCAAATTCCAAATTAGAATAGATCTCTGCAAGATCTATTATCCGCGTGGAAGCACCCCGCGGGCTTTGGTCCCTACCCCTGAAAATTACAGGGGCTTAGGGGCATTGTAGGAACCCGTGGGAAGCAGTGAAACAAATTTCTGTTTTGTCCAGACTCTCCCTCTCCGCCCTCAAATGTTAGCACCTTGTGCCTGCTCTCTGAGCTATTTTGTAATGTTGTGCACAGCAAAATGAAATTTTAAAATAACATTGCATCTGTTCTCCATAACCCTGCAAAGGAGTTATTATTGCAGGTGAGGGAATAGTTAAATGACTTCTTTGGTGGACGCAAGTGAATAATTTCTTTTCACTGGGGTGCCTGGGTGGCTCAGTCTGTTAAGTGTCTGACTCTTAATTTTGGCTCAGCGCATGATCTCACGGTTTGTGGGACTGAGCCCCAAATTGGACTCTGTGCTGTCAGTGCAGAGCCTGCTTGGGATTCTCTCTCCCTTCCTCTCTCTCTTCCCCTCTCCCACTCACACTTGCTCTCTGTCTCTCAAAGTAAATTTAAAAATATTTTTAAAAATACGGAGCGCCTGGGTGGCTTAGTCGGTTAAGCGTCCGGCTTTCGCTTAGGTCATGATCTCGCGGTTTGTGGGTTCGAGCCCCGCGTCGGGCTCTGTGCTGACTGCCAGCTCAGAGCCTGGAGCCTGTTTCAGAGTCTGTGTCTCCCTCTCTCTCTGACCCTCCCCTGTTCATGCTGTCTCTCTCTATCCTAGAAATAAAAAATAAAAAAAAAAAGTAAAAAAAAAGTATTTTTAAAAATAATTTTTTCACTGAACATAATTCACTAGTTTGCTTATCTAATTCCCCACCTGGCTTCCAAGTCCTCAAAATCAGGTACCGCCTAGTTAGATATCAAATGCCTTTGGCTCTGGTACAGGTGCTGATATACAGTGGGAATTTAACAATTGTCTGCTGAATGGTGGGCCAATCCTGGGCTAAATGTCGATAAAATGGTCAAATCCAGTCTTGGTGCTAATGATTATTATTAGCCTCGTGAACCTGGATCTATCACTGTGCTCTGACATTCATTTTTCTCATCCCTATGTAGAGATGATCATACCAAACTTTTCTTTCTCACAAAATTTTTTTTGTTTGTTTTTGTTTTGTTTTGTTTTGTTTTGTTTGCTAAGAATGAAGTGAAATTTAGTGGAGGAGATGGTTTTGAAATAAATTATAAAGTACAAATAAAATGAAATCTATCATGGGGCACCTGGGTAGCTCCATCAATTAAGTGTTTGACTTTGGCTCAGGTCATGATCTCACAGTTTGTGAGTTGAAGCCCCGCCTTGGGCTCTGTGCTGACAGCTCAGACCCTGGAGCCTGTTTCAGATTCTGTGTTTCTCTCTCTCTCTCTGCCCCAGCCCCACTCATGTTCTGCCTCTCTCTCAAAAATAAATAAACATTGAAAACATTTTTTTAAAAAAGAAAAAGTTAAAATGAAATCCATCATATTAAATTCCTTTCAATAGAAATTGACTAGATTAGAAGAGACTGTTATGCGTGCTCTCATGCCTCTTAATACGGAGGTAGCGCTGTTTTTGTGTCCTCAGTGTCTACTAAGTCTATTCTAGTTGACCCTTCTTTCTAATGGGTTTTTTCTAGGGTCTGGGCCCTTTTGAGGGGTGCAAGAGAAAGATCTCTGAATATAGAATCAAGTATTAAGGCTTAATACCTGTTTTACCACTAGTAAACCATGTGGTCAAGTTATTTAAGCCCCGGATTTCAGTTTGTATTTTCTTTTCTGTAAAATGATGATGATGATAGTGTTGGTGGTTGTGTCTATGAGAGAGTGAATGGGGTGGAGGGAACTGGCTAGATCATCTCTAAGTTATGCGGCAGCTTTATTATTCCATGCTTTCATGTGTACCTTTGAGGTCTAGTTGCTATGGTCCAAATAGAGTTTAGAGAGAGCATAGTTGAATAAGATGAATGCTCCGAGTTTGAGGTATATGCATGAGCACACAGGGTCACTGCTAAAGAGTGAGGATCAAGAATACCATTTCCTTTTCTCCCCCTAAAAGAAAACATTTTACATATGCCAGGTGGGAGTAACTTCTGCTCCGAACTTGGACCTGCTTCCACTGGAGTTGAGGTAAGTTAGACTCCAAACCTACCACTAAGTGCCTTCTAAATCGGATGGTATCCTACTGAGCCATGGGCATTTAGGCAGCCAGGCTTCACCGTCAAGGTCTGAGCTGTTGACTTCTTCAGTGTGGGGAGGTGAGGCTGTTGTCATAAGCATTGAAAGGAACTTTCTGAGGCCAGCACAGACTGTGAGCCCACTGCTGTTCATGTCCTTGCTCTGACCATTCCTCAAGCGCTTTCTCTTCCTGGAGGTGCTCCGGCTCTACTCTTCTCCATGTTCCTAATGAATATTGCCCAGACAGAGTTCTGCTCCTGCAGTATGTCTGAGAAATTCATCACCTTCTCTGGCAGGCTCTGAACTTAGCTGCTGAGTCAGAGGATAGAATCTAATAAAACTGGTTTCGGAAGCAGTGGGAATAATACACATTTCATAAAAATCAAAGTCTCATCTTCTCTGTTGTATTTCACACGAGTTTCACATGATTCACACACATAGCCATATTTTACCTTAAGAAACTGATGCTTCATGGAGGAAAAATGTACACTTGCAAGGTTTTCCATGGAAACGTTTCCTCCACCAGCCATGTTACCGCATTTCCTTAGGAATGTTTCGTTACAGACCCTGCTGAGGCCTGATTCATATTCATGGGGAAGAGAATACAAGCCTCTGAAGACATCTTGAACTTAAGGGTGAAGAAATATGCCTTGAGGAGACATTTCAGCTCCAGAGTACAGCTCAGAGCCATCAAATCTCCTAGAGAGGTGGTGATGAAAGACAAAAACATTTTTTAGTCATGGGTTTTTATCAGCTAAACCCCGGGGATTAGTTCTTGGTGCAGGAAAAATGTGAGAGTCACATGGGCAAACAGCTTGCTCAGCAATTTTAATGACCTTTCCTATGAATAAAATAGTTTTATTACTTTGTACCTTTGCTAAGAATTCAGGGCCTAGGAAAAGGCAGTCACGGCAGGAAAAGATAGTTAGCTTAGACTTCAGCGGTGGAAAATATGTTCCCTAAATAATCACACTGGGCTAAGCCAGGCCACTGGAAGAGCCATTTTTTAAAAAAAACTGGAAATTACTGAGATCCAAACCCAAATGGGGTCTGAATACACTTCTGCCACCTCATATTTCCTTTTAGACTGCTGCCTTCCATCATTCAGAGTGGCTATTTCAAGTCTTCTCCACTCATCTCTAAACACCCCACACCACCTCACCATGGACTCCCCAAAGATGATGTGGGGGCCAACATCCTAGTACAAGAAATAACTACCACGTCAGAACAGCCTTGACTTCTTGCCTCTCACATATAGACTTACCATGGCTGGTACCCTGTTAGTCTGCTCAGGCTTCTGTAACAAAGTTGTACAAACTGGATTGCTGGAACAACAGAAATGTATTGTCTCACAGTGCTGGAGGCCAGAAGTCCAAGATCAAGACTGGGTTCCTTCCGAAGGTGCTAGTGAATAATCTGTTCCAGGCTTCTCTCCTAATTCCCTGGGGTTTGACAGTGTCTACAACCTCACCTTGATCTCTGCCTTAATCTTCATGTGGCATTCTCCTTGTACATGCATGTTCTGTAAAAATTTCTTCTTCTTATATGGGCATCAGACATATTGGATTAGAGGTCCACCATAGTCCAATATGACCCCATCTTAAGCAATTACATCTGCAATGACCTATTTCCAAATAATGTCACATCTGGAGGTACTTGGGGCTAGGACTTCAACCTCTGAATTTTAGGGAGACACAGTTCAATCCATAATGGGTCCTCATGCCTGATCTTTTCAGAAGTACCTTTCTTTCCCATGTGGCTACCCCCAGCACGGATGTTTTGTAGACCAACCATTCCTGCCTTCCCTAGAAGCACCTCTCTTCACCAGCTGCCATTGCTCCTTATATACTGACCCTTCTAAGCAGACTTTCCACAATTCACTTCTCTTTCTTCTGGAGAACTTGCTGCAAAAACAAAAGCTTTCCATGGCCTTTACATTCCACTTGAGCCTTGGCCCTGCACCATCTTTTCTATCACTGCTTCTATCCACTTCTTCCATGTGCTATTTCCCACTCACCCAACTCACTACAGTGGAGCCTTCACTCTCACGGCCTTACTGAAATGGCTCTGGCTGAGAACAGTAGATACCACTCTTGCATCCTCTGCATTTAAAGCAGTGCCTGGCACATAATAGTCACTTGATAAATAAATGGTGGGTGAAAATATAACATCAAATTTGAAGACTTTCACTTCAGCCATAGTGGAATGAGAGGGACTGGATTAATCTTTCCATTTAGAGAAAACATTAAAATGGAAATAATATATACAGGGAGTAACATTTCTAGGTAGTGGGCAATGGGCAGCACAGGGAAGTTTTCTCTGAGAGAAAGACAAGAAACAAAATGAGACTCAATATTATTCCAGTTTACTGCCTTGAAATATTTCATGGGGTGTAATGCAGGTGGGGACCCAAGAGAGTCCCTAAGTTGAGGAGGCAAAGAGGCAGAATTTGGAGAGTCCTAGATGGCTAGAACTCATAGGGAAGAGTAATGGAGATGTGATATCTATAACATTTACATATTTATAGATTGATATCTATCTATCTATCTATCCATCTATCTATCTATCTATCATCTATCTATCTATCTATCTATCGAGAGGAAGAGGGAAAGTGATCTCTGGAAATCTACAGAAGATTCCCTTTGATCCTTTAGCTGGGTACTGTCCAGTGCAAGTGTGTGAAAAAACTGCATGAGGCCGGAAAAAGACAGCAGGAGGGATCAGATGGGATCAGCCCCCAGTGATCACATAGAGCCAAAACTAATTTCTTTCTCAGCAGCCATAGTAGAAAGATCTAATACCTGGATCATCAAATATAATATTTGGAAGGGTATTGTCATAGTAGTGGGGCAAATGAGAACCAGAATAAAAATTGTTCTGAATCTTAAAGTGGTTAAAATAAAACATAAACAAAGATCAAATTATTTGTAACTTAAGTAACAAAGTAACTTAAGTGTAACACTGAGCAAAGCCCCACATTATTTAAGGGAATTAATAGTTCTCCAGCAAATCATAATGTTAATTTTACAACATCTGGCATTGAATCTAAAAATTAATATTTTGAATTAAAAATAGCAGGAAGTTCAACCCATAACAAGAACAAAAATAAATCAATAGAAAAGATCCAGAAATTAGATTGTTATAGGTTAGATTGTGTCCTCCCAAAAATTCATATGTTCAAGTTTTAACTTTTAGTATCTCAGAGTGTGAAGCTATTTGGACATAAGATCGTTGCAGATATAATTAGGTAAGATGGGGTTATTAGGGTGGTCTCTAACCCAAAATGACTGGTGTACTTATTAAAAGGAAAATTTGGAGATATAAAGGAAGATGATGTGAAGAGACAGGTAGATGATTACCATCTTCAAGCAAGAAGAGAATCCTGAAACAGATTTTTCTCTCATAGTCCTGAAAAAGGACCCAATCCCAATCCTGCTGACACCTTGATTTTATATTTCTAGCTTCTAGAAATGTGAGATAATAAATTTCTATTGTTTAAGCCACTTATTTTGTGGTACTTTATTAAGGCAGCCCGAGCAAAGTAATGCAGATATCAGTGGTAAAATTAGTGCATAATGACATTATAAAGCTCATATAAATGTAAGTTCTATGTTTAAGAAGGTAAAGGAAAATATGCACATATTAAGAGACATGGGAAATATGTTCAAAAGACTCAGATTGAAGTTCTGTAAATAAAAACTGTATTATCAGAGGTAAAAAAAAACACAAGGAGAGAATTACTATCAGATTTTACCTGTAGAAGAAAATATCAGTTAACTTGAAGACAGAGCAATAGAAAGAATTTGAAGTCAAATACACAGAACAAAAGAAAATAAAATAAGAGCAATATCAGTGAGTTATGGGACAACTTTAAGTGGCCTACTACACAGGTCCAGAAAGGAGAAGGAGTTGAGGAAGAACAAATATTTGAAGAAATAATGGCCCAAAATTTTCAAAGAAGTTCAAAGAGTTCAAGCAGATGAAACATAAAGGAAATTACAACAAGGCATAATGTAATCGAATTATTTAAAAGTAGTGTTAATGGTTTAAAATTTTTAAACCAGTCAGAGAAGAAAAAAAAAAAAGACATTATGTACACAAAACAAAGTTAAGAATGACAGCAGGGTCAGAAATAATGCAAACAAATAGTAGTGTAGCAACATCTTTAATCTGAAAGGGGAAAACTACCAACATAAAATGCTATACTCAGCAAAACTATCTTTTAAAAAATGACAGCAAAATAAAAGCAATGTGGAATGGCCCATCAAGCTATTTGCTTAGAAACATTACAAGATAGCGAGGGATTAAAAAACAAAAAGAAAAGAAAAAGAGAAAACCAAGAAAAACAAAGATACACTAAATTGTTAACACTTTTCCTCTGTTGAGAAAATGCACAAAAATGCAAGCAATCCATGGTCACTTATCTTGCAACAACAATAAAAAATCCTTATGCACCCAATAACAAAAATTTAAAATACATGAAGTAAAACTATTAGAACTGAGGAGAGAAATAGACATATCTAGAACTATTTAGGACATTCCAATCTTTCAACAATTGATGGAACATGTACACAGAAAATTGGTAAGGAATGAAGACATATAGAACTCATTTGACCAACTTTACCCAACTGATATTTTTAGAACATTCTACCTAGCAGCAGAAAAATATATTTTTTTAACTGCACTTGGACATTTACTAAATTAGGCCATATGCTGGTGCATAGGATACTGTAGTTCTAAATTATATAAAATATGTTACCTGATCACAATAGAAATAAATTAGAAATCAGTAGCTGATAGATATGGGGAAATTCACTAAATATTTGAACACTACAGAATATACTTCTTGATAATTTATGCACCAAAGAAAAAATCATATGGAGAATTAGAAATTATTTTGAAGTGAGTAGGAAGGGAAATACTATATATCAAACATTGGGGAATGAAACTAAAACAATGTTTAGAGGGAAATGTATAGCCCTAAACACTAATATTAGAAGGAAAGAAAGGTTTCAAATCAATGACCTAAGCTTCCACTCTAGAATCTAAAAGAGGAGCAAATTAAAATCGAACAAGAAGAAAAAATGAAATAACAAACATAAAAAGAGAAACTAATAAAATGGAGGCAATATTGAAAATCAATGAAACCAGAACCTGGGTCCTGAGGAAGATTATTTAAAAAATGGTAAATCTCTAGCCAGATTGATCAAAATAGTGGGGAAAAAAACATTGAAAAAACCTACAAATTATACCAATATAAAGAGTGAGAGTGGGATGATTCTACTGATAATGTATTCATTAAAGGAATAATACAGAAATACTATGCATGATTTTGTGGCAATAAATTTGGCAACTTCCATAAAATAACACATTCCTCAAAAGTCATTGACCACCAAAGTTCATTCAAGAAGATAACCTAGGGCCTGGGTAGCTCAGTTGGTTAAGTGTCCAACTCTTGATTTTGGCTTAGGTCATGATCTCACAGTTGTAGGATGTGGGATCAAGTCCCATATCAAGCTCCACACTGAGCATTAAGTCTGCTTGGGGTTCTCTCTCTCTCTCTCTCCCTTCCTCTACCCCTCCTCCACTTATGCTATCTTTCAGTCTCAAAAAAAAGTAACCTATCTTTGTATCTATTATAGAAATTAAATTCACAGTTAAAAACCTTCTTACAATGAAAACTAGAAGAACCAGATGGCTTCACTGGTGAATTCTACTCAGTGCTAATGAGGAAACAATATCAATTCTACACAAACTTAGCAGAAAAATGAAGACAGAGAGAACACTTCCAAACTCATTCTAAAAGCCCAGTATCATGCATAAAATCTGACAAAGTGACTACAAGGAAATTACAGACTAATATTTCTCTTGAACACAGATGAAAAATGTATTAATAAAATCTTGGCACATGCTATTTAACAATATATAGAGGTACAATACATAATGACCTAGTTGATAAGTCACATTAATTAGAATAAAGGAATAAAGTCACATGATCAGCTCAACAGATACAGAACAACATTTTGCAAAATTTAACATCTATTTATAAATTAAAAAAGAAACTCAGAAAACTAAAGAGGGGATTTCTTCAATATGATAAAGGAGATGTATAAAAATTACACATCTAACATCATTTAAAGTCTGTGGGACTTACCGTAGGACATAAGGAATTCTGTTCCTAGATATTTACTCAGAAGAAATGAAATAAGTTGTAGGGTTTTTTTTTTTGGTATATTTCTTTGCAGTATTGTATCTTCTCTCACCTGAAGCTTGCATTTCTTTCTTGTAATATGACATTTGATCAATAGGAATTCTTAATTTTAAAATAGTTCTACTTATCAGTCTTCTTGTTATTAGTTTTTATGTCCTGATACTAAAACATGATTACAAAAATGATTCTGTAGGCAAAAACTGAAAACAACTCCAAAGTCCATCAAGAATTTACTAGATAAACAGATTATGGTAGTTTTACAGAGCTATTACTAGACAAAGTGAGGAAACCAGGTACAAAAGAATTTATACTATATAATTAATTCTATTTATATGAAGCTCTAGAACAAAGAAAACCAATCTCTGCTTCTTACAATTAGAAGGATGCTTTCAATTATCAGGGGCTGAGATGAGAAAGGGCAGGAAGGAGGCTTCTAGGAGGTTCTATATCTTGACTGAAGTAGTTGTTACACAGATACATGCATTTGTCAAATACCTTCACACTACATTTAAGGTCTGTGCATTTTACTGTGTATCTTTATAATTTAAAAGCATTTTTTGATAGTGAAATATTTATTTTTCTCTAAAAATTTTTAATTTCTTAATTAAAAATTTTTAAAAATTTATTTAAGTTCAAGTTAGTTAATATACAGTGCAGTCTTGGCTTCAAGAGTAGAACCTAGCGATCCATCTCTTACATATGACACCCAGTACTCATCCCAACAAGTGCCCTCCTTAATGCTCATCACCCATTTACCCCACTCCCCACCCATCTTCCCTCTAGCACCCCTCAGTCTGTTTTCTGTATTTAAGAGTCTTATGGTTTGTCTCCCTTTCTTCCCCCTTCTCCCCATCTATGAAGACATGTAGTAATAGGATCGACTTGAAGCTATGGCATATAAAGAACACACTGAGTGTGAATCAGACTCACAGAAATAAAAATGAAGAAGTATCTCATCTAGCTTTTTAGACCATGTGAATTTCTTACCTCGGGTACCCATAAGGAAATGCCTTCAGTAGGGAAAATAACTCATTATTGTTCAATGGTAAACATTGATCTTTTTAAAGTTTCTAGAAGCCCTTATATAAAGGTCTTCCACTTTGTAGCCAAGAAAAAAGGGCTTGGGACTCAACAGACACTTGCCCAGCTGAGGCTTTGACGAAAAATCCAGTGTCAAGCACTACTTAGAGGAGGTGTATATTCTGTGGCCATCTAGCAAACAGGTAGAGGCTGAATGACTGCCCTTCTCTCTCAGGAGAGACGTACGTCTCTCTCTCAGGGGTACGTCTGAGAGAGACGCCTTCTCTCTCAGGGGTATGTCTACCCCTGACGTAAAATCCGATCAGGTAGGATTCCAGTGGTCCTTGCAGCATGACGGTCACATGGCTCTACAATTAGCCTTAACTGCAGGCGAGAGCACTGGTCATAGTTTCCAAACGTTCTCTGGAGGCAAATGCACTGGCTTTCAGCAAGATTTGACATGACACAGAACAAGGTGCTGTGTTATTAACTGCTTGGGAATTACAAATAGGTTTATGGTAGAACAGATCTGATTTGGAAACTGCATAAAATGGAATGATCTGTAACTCGCATTAAAACCAGAATTAAGAAAATACTATCTTGGCCTCTGTAGCCTCTGTCCTAAAGATCCAATGTACTGAAACCTCATTATTCCAGCTTTACTTCAAAGGCCCTGGGTCTTCTGTCCTCAATGAGCCCCCTAGCTTCCCCAGTCAAGGAGGTGCTAACGTGGGGTGACAGTAAGGCAATGAGCGGAGATGAGGAGCAAGGAGAATTCTCTGGAGCGCCTGCTGCAAGGCAATGGTCAGCCCTTCCAGGGAAGACATGGCAAACCGCCTGTGTGATTCTGCTGCTTGGACACAATACCATTATCTGAAGCTCCTCCCCTGCCTGCAATTACTTTACTTACTCTTGCTGTGCGCAGAAGGCGAGCCCCAGAAAGCTACCATTTTTCAAATATGAGAACTATTGCCACGTGGCATAGATATGGAATGCAAATGACATAAATACTATTCATATAAAGGGCCTCTGTGAATCAACAGTAAAATACAACTAGCCCAGGAAAATGAGGCAAATAGCACAAACAGAAAATTTACAAAAGAAGAAATGCAAATCTCGAATCTACATTAAATAAACCCGTGTGTCACTAGTGAACAGTTTAAACCAAAATGTGCACTAGACTTCATGCCTCAGATTGGTGAGGATTTGGAGAATAATTGTGAGTGTATGGTGAGACAAGTACTCTTAGGTACTGTTAATGGAACAGTCAATGCCATAACCTTCCAGGGAAGCAATTTGGCCACATATTGAGTGAACTGAAATGTTTTTTGCATCAGTAATTATCTTTCCATGGCATGGTCCAAAGGAAATAATCTCACCCTTGGACAAAGATGTATGTGCAAAGGTGTTTATCACAATTAGCAAAAATTGGACATGACTTAAAGGTCTAATAAAAGAACAATGAGTAATCAAGATATGCTGTATTATGGAATCTTATAAGCCCATTATAAATAATGTTCAAGGATGGTAAGAGAAAGGATTCAAGGTGAAATGTTAAGTGCAAAGATAGGATAAATGGTCAAAGCTATGAATAGACATTCCAAAGAAGAAGAAGAAGGTACATAATTCTATGCAAAAGCGTTGAAACCCCACAGCATCAGACAGATGTAAATACAAATTAAAATGAGACATTGATTTGCAGGCCTCAAAATAGCAAAAAATAGAAAAGCATATAATACAAAATGTCATTAAGTATGTGGGAAGATGGGGACTTGAACAACACTAGAAAGTTATATGTAGGCACTTAGAGAAGTTTCCTCTGTGAGGATCCAGGACCCCATAATTCCACTCACTCCTGGACATAGATCACAAAGACATTCTTTTTGTCTTAGCTTTTTTTATCTAATGTTTTATTTATTTCTAAGAGAGAGAGAGAGAGACAGCATAAGCAGGGGAGGGTCAGAGAGAGAGGGAGATACAAAATCTGAAACAGCCTCCAGGCTCCAAGTTGGCTGTCAGCACAGAGCCCGACGCGGGGCTTGAGCCCCACGAACCGTGAGATCATGATCTGAGCCGAAGTCAGGACGCTTAACCGACTGAGCCACCCAGGCGCCCCTCACGAAGACAGTCTTATACTCATCCTTACAGGAACATGTAAAAGACATTTGTCATGATATAGCCTGCGGTGGCAAGAAGTTAGAATAATCCAAGTATTCAACACTGGGGAAAGAACAAGCAACATGTAGGAAATCTACACTACAAAATGACAAAATTTGGATTAGGTGTACATCAATAAATCTGTAAAACAAAAGGTTGAATGAAAAAAGTAAAAGCAGAATGAGATTTTAGTACAAGTGAATATTAAAGACCATATATGCGAAACAATGCAACAATATATTTTTCACAAACAGGTGGATATATAGAAATTGGTAGGGAAGCATCTTTATCAGAAGGGAATCATAAATATTGTTACTATTATTAGTAGTTTATAGTTACAATAGAAAAGGCTATTTCTATTTATTGTTTAGAGGGATATTCAGTGACGAAATAGTTCTATAACTAAGAGGCATTAACAATTCAATGCTCTGGCACCTAAGATTTTAAAAAGAAAAGAGCAAATATTAAACTTCTACCATGTAGTTCCAAGTTTGTAATAAGTGTGCCAAAAACACTGGACGGAAAGAAAAACATTGAAGTGTTAAAATTATAACCTTTGAATGCCTCCTTCGTATCTGTAGGTGGAAGCCAAAGTCTGGCATAAGGTGTGTCCAGCTGTTGGGATTTGGAGATGTTTCAGCACATGGGGTAGGCTGAGCGAGCTAAGATCCCATTGGATCAATGTTCTCATGGAAGAAGCCTTAGGCACCAAAGGAGCAGTAAACGTCCTCTGAAGACTCATTCTTTGGACATGACTTGGGCCGAGAGAGAGGAGTCTTTGGACATGACTTGGGCCGAGAGAGAGGAGCCACAGTTAGAAGGCAAGATACGCTTCCCTAGTGTGCTAGGCGCCCAGTAAGAAGGTCCGGCTGGAGAAGGAGTTGGAATTTGCTTTCCTCACATCTGCATGAAGCCTCAGGGGTTTAGTTGCATTGAATGTATTTTGGCAACTAGAGGATTCCAGAACTCCAAATCCGTAGGGAGGGGAGTCTGAGTGGTCATGTAGAGAAGAGCCAAGGGGTCCCCTCACTCAGTTTTGTAGACAACTGATGTCACCGAATATGGCCAGATATGGAAGGGAAAGGAGTCAAAAGCCACAAATGAGAGGCCAAGCTAAGTTGTGGGCATCAGGCCAGTTGCTCATGCCCCTGGGGTTTCTCATACAATTTAGAAATAAGAGGATGGAGGGGACAATAATCAGTTAGGGATTCGAGAACTTGCACTAGGAAGGAAGAGAAAGAACCAGTGAAATATGAGTTATTACTATTACTAATCATTCAGGCTGATGAGTTGGGGAAATGTCACATATTTTCTCTATTTTCTGAGCATTTAACATATAAAACGATGTTTTTGTAATACAAATTATAATAAATTAGAAAATAAAAGTTTCAAGTATAAAGGAAAAATAGAGAGGCAAGGTATTTCTAAGAAAAATCCTAATAAGAAATTGTTCTTCTCATTCTGGGCTTATTATCGTCTGTCTGTCTGCCCCATCCTAGGCTTCGTGTTGGAGTCTGGGAAAGAGAAGGAAAACACTGCCCTGTTTTCAAATGGCTCACAGTCTTGTTCTGGAAGGATGTCCAGGGCAGGAGAAATAAACCTCAAAATGCATCCAGCTTGCAAATAAGATAGCGCGGACACGCCCACCAGAATGGCTGGAATACAAATGACGGAAAGTAACCAGCGTTGGTGAGGATGTGGAGAAATTGGGACATTTGCATATTGCTGGTGAGGAGGCAACATGGCACAGCTGCCGTGGAAACACGTCCGTGCCTCCTCTACAAGGTAAATATAAATATATTTATTTATTTTGAGAGAAGGGAAGGGTCAGAGAGAGAGAGAGAGAGAGAGATAAGAGGCAGAATCCTAAGCAGGCTTTACACTGTGAGCGCAGAGCCCGACGTGGGGCTTAAACTCACGAACCATGAGATCACGACTGGGGCCAAAATCAAAAGTCAGATGCCTAACTGACCGAGTCACCCAGGCACCCCTAAAAGGTAAATATAGAATTACCAGTCACCCAGCTATGCCGCTCCTGGGTGTACATCCAAAAGACCAGCAGTCAGGGACTCACAGATACTCACACACTTGTTCACACGGCTGAAAGGCAGAAACAATCCACTCAACAGATGAGTGCATACACAAAACGTGGTGTATACATGCAGTGCTGTATTATTCCTCAATCTTAGAAACTGAAAGAGGCTCCAACACGGATGAAACTTGAGAACACTGTGCTAAGTGAAAGAAGCCAGGCACAAAATTGAGTGACTCCATTTACCTAGAAACGGCACATCTGTAAGCCAGCAGGTGAAGTAGTATCCAGGGGGAGATAAGGATGGGGAGTAGCTGCTTACTGTCTGCAGAGTTTCTATTTGGGGAGACGAAAGCGTGGTAGAAATCGATAGTGGTGACGGTTATACAAAACTGAATACTGCTAATTCAATACTGCTAATACTGCTGTTCAATTGTAATGAACGGTTAACATGGCAATGTTTGAGTTATATATAGTTTACCACAGTAAAAAGAAATTTAGGCACGTATATAAAAAATGCAGGAAAAAGTATTGTAAAGATATGTCAGGGATAAATATAAAGTATGGCAGGGATTTTCTCTGGATTTTGTGATGTTTGAGGTAAATTTTAGCTTTTATGTTTTGTAACTTGTTTTGATTTCTTTTTCCACTTGAGTATATTTTTGTATGGTTAAAAAAAATTATTGTATGTATGTTTGAAAAGTGCTACTTTGGATCATAATGTGGTTGAAGAAAATCACCACAGTGCACATTCTGTAATTCCTTTCTGAGCAAATATATGCCCCAGAATGAACCTTTCAGACTGAATCATGAGTTTTCTGTTGGACATAGAAAGCTGCTATCCTGTCCTGGCTTAGCCACTGACAAGTCATGGAGCACTGGAAAAGCCAGTGAGCTGCTCCGGGCCTCAGTGACAGCATCTGCGAAAGCCAAGTCGATAATATTTACGGAGTGGCCACAAGGCGCAAGACCCCAGGTGAGGCTCTGAGGGATGCGGAGCTGGTGTTGACAGGTTTGGTCTAGTGAACTCAGGATCCAGTTGAGAAGACAGGATGTAGTTGAATGGAACTGAAGGTCCATGAAAGACGACAGAAGCCAGAGAACAGAACCATCAATTCTGTCTGTGGAAGCAACACTTGATGAGGTGTGAGAAGAAAATGGATAGGCGTGTAACTGAGTCACCAGCCTTTGTGTCTTGGAGGTGGGGGTGAGGGCTGCCAGGAACAGTCAGTGCAATCGGTTTTTTTGGTTAGCTGGTTGGCTGAACCCTCTGCTTTGCTCCCTTCCATTCTCATAATCTATGGTTCCGATCTTAAATGCCTACAGGTGATTTATAGGGAGTGGGAGAGGTGGTGATCTATTCTCCATCTTTTGCATGGTCCATGAGTGTGTGCGAGCACACACACACACACACACACACACACACACACACACTCCAGAAAAGGTCAAGCGTTTGCTTTCATTTCTCAGTGGTGGAGTGCCCTGTACAGAGCTGGAAATTCTCATATGCTCATGTCTGTGCTTGTCCCAGCCCACAGCCTTCTTGCACCCATCAGCCTGGTATCTCTACTGGCTCGTGGACTTTATTTAACTCCCTCCATCTCTTGAAGTCTTGACCTCCACCATTCTTTGGCTGGCTCTTCCTCACTGTCTCTCCTCGGTCTCAGAACCTTAGATGTGCACATGAGTTATTCTGTTTGCTCTTCCCTTTGTACCTGTGGTTGGGTTTGTCAGGAGGTGGGTGTGAAGAACTTTGGGTCTAAAAGCACAGGAAGCTAGAAGGGTCATTTTTAAAGATAGAGATTCTGAATGACAGCCTTTTTGTCTTTTCCTTTGTCATTACACTCCAAAGTCTCACTGTGTTAACTTTATTTGCCTGTTATTAATTTTTGACTTTTTCAAACTTAAACACTCAAAGGGCCATAGATAAAAGACCATCCCATTTCAGATACAAAAGAGGGAAGGGTATTTTTGGCAGAGAGAACAGAAGGAGCAAAGTGGAAAAGATGCATAGGTCATGATACATCAAAGGCACGGAAATTGTCTAGTCCATCCAGTAAGCAGGGTCCTACATAGTGGTAGGAGATGAACTCTCAGAATTAAACTGAGGATTCTGTGAAAAGTCTTGAGTGCTTCAGTTAAACATGGTAGCCTTCATTCTGTAGCTCAGGGAAACAACTGTGGAAAGGCTCAGAAAAAGTGATATGATTATGTCTTTGTTTTGTTAATTCGGATGGTTGTATAGAATGAATTAAAGGGGAGAGAATATAGGAATCAGCTTCTTCATTCATTCAGCAAATATTTGTAAGTTGCTTCAATGTTACAGGTATTATATTAAATACTGATGCTAGACAGTGAACAAAATAGACAAAAATCCCTGTCTCTAAGAACTTAAAGGCTATGGTTAGAACGCTGAGGATTTGTTGTAACTTTCAATGGAGCAATGATAGTGGGAATAGATAAGAAATAGGAAATCATATTTTGTTGTTTTGTTTTTTGTTTTTTGTTTTTGTTTTTGTTTTTAAATATTTTTATTTATTTCTAGGAGAGAGAGAGAGACAGCGTGAGCAGGGGAGGGTCAGAGAGAGAGGGAGTCACAGACTGAAACAGGCTCCAGGCTCTGAGCTGGCAGTCAGACGCAGCCCGACGCAGGGCTCGAACCCACAAACTGCGAGATCATGACCTAAGTGAAAGTCGGACGCTTAACCGACTAAGCCACCCAAGCGCCCCGGAAATCATATTTTGGAAGTTCAATTAATAAGATGTTGAAACTCGGAGAATGAGAGAAGGTGGTAATACAGTTGACTACTTTTAACCAACATAAGGTTCAGAGAATAAGAAGAAAGGGTTCAGAGGGTTCTTATCGAAGAAAGTTTTCTATAGCTATAAGGAGAGTGTGTTGTAGACATACTAAGTCTGCATAAACACTTAGTCATACTAAGTACTAAGTGTGAGTTTTTAAAAATTTATTTATTTTGAGAGAGAGCATGAGCTTGAGCATGGAAGGGTAGAGAGAGGGTGAGACAAAGAACTCTAAGCAGACTCTGCATTGTCAGTGTGGAGCCTGATGTAGAGTTCAAACCCACTCACCATGAGATCATGACCTGAGCTCAAATCAGGAGTCGGACAGTTAACCAACTGAGCCACCCAGGAGCCCCAAAGGGTGAATATTTTATAAGGCATCCCTGCGGCAGTATTCAGAAGGCAGCTGGAAATATGCCTGGAGTTTGGGGGGCAGGTGAGAACTACACAAGTGAAGGGCATCAAAATTTAGGTGATAACTAAAGCCATGGGCAGAGATGGAGTCATCCAGAAGGAATACATAGAGTAAAAAGAAAACAAAATCAGGCTCATAACTTATGAATTCAAGGCTTCAAGACAAGAAATCAGCGAAAGACTGAGAAAAAATCATCGGGGAAGTAAGAGGAGAGGTAGGAGATATTGATGCTTTGGAACTCAGAGGAGGGAAGTATTTTAGGAAGGGCTGAGCAGAGGTCAGTGCGGGAGGAAGCCCAAGATAACCCATGAGACAGGCAAGCCCATGTGGAAGCTTTGAGAGAGCTTCTTTAGAGCAGAAAGGTGCAGGGAGGGAAGTCTGATTTTATAGAAGGAGGGAAATAAAGGGAGTTAAAGAAAGACTATAAGGCATTCTCCAACTCTATGATTCTTAGCTTGAGTCTAGATACATTAGAAATAGTAGTTTCGATGTTCTGCGACTTCCTCTGTGCCACTTACATGTCACAATTCCTTGGCTATAATTGGTCCTACGAATTCAAAGAGACTAAATGTAGGCAATGCAAAAGAATCAAACTTCTTCCTAAGACCACAGGAAATGCCTGATTTGAAACAAGTCTTGTTCTCATTCCTCATAGAGCTGGGGGTGCCTAGGATTCCCTCTCCACTGTTCATAGAAAGGATTCCAGAATTACAGTGTCTAAGTGGTATCCCAACATCTTAGGGGATGGCATGGACATGTTTCCCTATTTTGTAGCAGTAGTACCAGGTAGTGGCTTCAGATTAAAGATGAAATTCCCATGAAGGCTTCTTTGTGGTCAAAAGGCTGAGAAGCTTTTGACTGCAGAGCTCTTGAATGTCCTGCAGAAAACAGGGTCCCCTTGGATGTTCCAACATCAGTATTTCTGAGACACCATAAATCAGTAAATAATCTTTGGATCCGAATAAACTGAGTGAACCACAGCTGAGAGCTCTTAACTGGTCAAGGCCTGCAGGAGATTTAAGGGATTAATAACTCAAACTTCTCCCAGTCTACATGGTGACATGGCTTGATGCTGTCATAAGAACACCCGGTACCCCTCTTTATTTATTGGAGTCAGGTGCCTCTTCTTTCCCCCCATGGCAGTTTTCAGTGAACTCTGTGGCCAGCTCACACTAATTTATTTGTTCAAGTCTGCCCCCTTCAGCTTTCCACAGAGGTTACAAAATTAAAAATTGTCAGTACCCATAACTGCCTGACCTTTTCAATTGGAAAAGTTCAGAGACTGGCCCACTGGGGCTACGAGGTAATTCTGCCAGGAGCAGCTGTGGCCTCAAAGAATCAATGTAAATATTTCAACAGGTAAATAATCAGGCTTGGGACAAAAAAAAAAAACCAAACAAACAAAAAAACAAAACAGACAAACAAAAAAAACCCTACAAATGTTGAGCCAGATGCAGGATGTCAAAGGTGGAGTAAATTTAAAAGGAAAGCTACAAAAGTGACATTTCATAAAAATAAAACCTTGTCAGAAGAAGAGCTCTGATGTAGAATAATCTAAGTTCCAATAAATGGCTACTCTTCAAGGGAACAGATGGAAAAATGTATGAGGGCTTCCATTCATCTGGGACTTTGCACTATCAGTGTTACATCATCACAATGGCCAAATATATTATTTAAAAACCACACACAAAAATACCTCTTTTTAAGTCTTTGGGAGTTACTCTGCTGTTGGGTAGCACTCTAGAAAAGAAGCCAGGAAATGCTTTAGTGAATGAGGAAGGAAGGACAAAAGTATGATTACATGGCCTAAAAATCTCTCAAATGTCTTGTAACCAAGAGAAACGAGCAAAATGAAACTAAATGTGTCTGAATTCTTCACCATGAAAGTGATATAAAAATAGAGGGGTGTGAGCATTGAAAATGCACAGATAAGCCCATATATCAATGACCAATTGATTTTTGACAAGGGTACCAAGACCATTCAATGGAGAAAAATAGTCTCTTCAATGAATTGTACAGGGACAACTAAACACCCCACATGGCAAAGAACTAAGCTGAACCCTGGCCTCACATTATGCACAAAAGTTAACTCAAAATGGATCAACAGCCTAAATAGAAGAGCTGAAACTATAAAACTCTTAGAAGAAAACATAGGGCTAAATATTCATGACCCTGGATTTGGCAACAGATTCTTAGCTGTGATACCAAAAGCATAAAAAATAAAGGAAAAAAATAGATAAATTGGAGTTCATCAAAACTAAAAACTGTGCACATCATAGGATATTATCAGGTAGTTAAAAAGACAACCTATACAATAGAGGAAAATATTTGCAAATCATCTATCTGATAAGGATCCGGCATGCAGAATATATAAAGAACCATTGCAGCTCAACAATAAAAAGATAGCCCAATTTTAAGAATGGGAAAAGGACTTCCATAGACATTTCTTAAAAAAAAAAAAGCTATCCAAAGGCTTACATACCTTTAACTTGGGGCTCCGAGAAGGGACATTAGATAGTGACAGGCTTGTCAAGTAGACTCCTGCGATAGTATTGTGCTTCTTCAAGTGGATTAATCGGACTCAATCTCTAAGGTTCAGCTTAAGTGTTACCCTAACATGAACATGAAAAATGTTTCACATAAATAGTCATTAAGGAAATGCAAATCAAAATTACAGTAAGATACCATTTCCCATCTGATAGGATGGCTATAACAAAACAAAACAAAACAAAACACCCAGAAAATAGTACACATTGGTGAGGATGGAGAGACTTTGGGATCCTTGTGCATTGCTGATGGAAATGTAAAATGGTGTACCTTCTGTGGAATGCAGTTTGGTGGCTCCTCAAAATCTTAAACATAGAATTTTCACATGGCCCAGAAATTCTACTCCTAGTAAATACCCCCAAAGAACTGAAAACAGGTACTCAAATAAATGTATGACATGCATGCCATGTTCATAGCAGCACAATTCACACAATAGCCAAAAAGTAGGAACAACCTCAATGTCCATCTGAGGATGGATGGATGAATAAATAAACTGTGGTATATACACATAAGGAGACTATTATTCAGCCATAAGAAGGAATGAAGTACTGATATATGCTACAACGTGGATGAACGTGAAACACATTATGCTGAATGCAAGAAGTAAGATATGAAAGGTTATGTATTGTAATATCCCATTTACATATATTCAGAATAGGTAAATGCTTAGGGACAGAAGGCAACTTGGTGTTTGCCTGGAGTTTTAGGACAGAGAGGCTGGGGAATAACTGTTTGATGGGGATGAGGATTCCTTTTGGAAGACGAAAATGCTTTGGAAATAGACTGAGGTGGTGGCTACATGCTACTGCGAATGTACTAAATATCATTGAATGGTTTGTTTGAAATGGTTAATTTTATTCTATGTGAATGTCACCTCAATTTTTTTAAATAGAGACGTGTGGGTCATAATCCTATACAGATTGACTTGGGCTTGCTTTTTTGGAAGCATTTGAGCCTAGTAATGTAAATATATATATATATATATATTTATATTTACATTATATAAATATGTATAATATTTATACATTATATAATGTATAAATATTTATACATTATATAAATATGTATAAATATTTATAATATATATATATTTCCATAGAGCTTAGTCCAAAGACATATATGAAGTGGCTTTTGAGACTTCTGTCTCCTCGTTTTATTGTACCAAGCCCGGGGAGGGTGTGGGTGAAGTCTTTTCTTCACTGTCAAACTCACTTCCTTTCTTTACCCACCCCACATCCCAGAAGGGTCCCAGACAATCACCCTGAACTCTCAATTTCATCCCTCCAGTCAATTTCACTTATCCTGGAGCTCAGAGACATGACACCAGATAGTGACAGGCTTGTCAAGTAGACCAGTAAATTCACTCCTGCTATAGTATTGCACTTCTTCAAGGGGGTTAATAAGACTCATTCTTTAAAGCTCAAGTTAAGTGTTACCCCATCCAGGAAGCCTGCCCGGTGTCCATAGGCAGAACCTTCCCTTCTCTGCTGACTAATCTTGTTTATGATGTTGGTCTCACTGCTCCAGCCCTGTCAAATCCCAGTGCCTAGAAGAATGACCAATGTATTAGGGATATCAATGCAAATAGATTGAAATACCTGTTGGATAATACATATCAAACTCAGTAAAAATGTACTTATTCCTTAGCAATATATCTGTGTGTGTGTGTGTGTGTGTGTGTGTGATGTGAATTGGGCAGAATATATTCACTTGTGGAAGCCTTTCCATGCATCAGATGACCTCCTGCCAGTGCCTGTGGGTATATCAGTCTGCTGCTACAGAACTTCTGCCCTTCAAAGAATAAATTTATGATTCAGAAACCAATTAATTTAACCTAATTCTGTCTTCAAAATAAATCGGAAGCTGCTTTATCGGAGGCCAAGTCTCTGAGATGGACCCTCTGAGAGGGTCTGGAGGAGGGTATTTGACAAGCCATCAGTGACTGGAGGACTTGGAGGGGAACAGGGGGCAAGGGACATCACCTGCCACTCTGCACCTGGCTGCGATTCTGTCACCAGGGGCCGGGTAAGGAGGACTTGGACACAGCTGGCCTCTGGGAGCGGAGACAGAAGGAGGGTGGGGTAACTCAAGAAAAGAAACGCAATCATGAAAGCAACAACATTTTCACCCCAAATCCAGAGCCAACCCAATTACTTCCATTTCCTCATTATATAAACTCTCTCTGAACAATATCCGATTGCTCTGAAAGTGAATTCGGGACCGCAGGTGGAATACAGCTGGTGGTTGGAGAAGAGGATGCAGAAGACAAGGAGGAGCTGCTAGGTCCTTAGCGTGTGGATTCGAGGCAACCAGATGAGGTGCTGCATGCAATAGAGTGAGGGCCAATTAATGTAAATGAAAACACTAGGTTTAATACATGGTTGACCCTTGAACAGCACGAGGTTAAGCTGCGTGGGTCCCCTTATATGTGGATGTTTTCCAGCATACACAAGACAGGACTGTAATGCATTTTCTCTTCCTTATGATTTTTCTTAATAACATCCTTTCCTCCAGCTGACCTTATGGTAAGAATATAGTACATAATACTCATGACATACAAAAGGTGCATTCGCCACCTGTTCATGATATCAGGAGGGCTTCTGGTCAACCACAGACCACTAGCAGTTAAGTTCTTGGAGAGTCACAGCCACACTTGGAGGTTGTGACTGCACACGAGGTCAGTGCCCCACCTCCACATTTTGGAGGGCCGACTGTATCCACATTTCGCCGACACTGTTGGGCTGCCCCGCCCCACCCCATGCCACGGCACGCTTTGGTCTAAGAACTTCCAAAGACCCTGAAGTGTATCCTTTGCGTCAACCGTCCAGGGAGGAGCCATACTCTGTTGTGTTGCCAGTATGCTCTTCAATTGCTTCCATCGAATGCTTGTGTTGGGGTTTATAAGTTCAGACCACTGGAAATCATTTCATTGTGTGCCTTCCTCTTACCTCATCTGGTTGGCTCTTCTTAGGAAAGCCACGAGGGAAAAACAAAATTCCATCGTGTTTGTGATATTGGTAAGAAAAGACAGGAAAAAGAAGCTGGAGACCCTCGCTTGGGAGAAACAAGGCAGAGGGAGGTGCTGGGGAAGCGGGTACATTGTTACTATACAATTTTGAAAGAAGAGTGAAATCAACATAAGGCCAGACGTATCATTGCCACCACGTAGTGACAATTCTGAAGCATGCAGGGGCAAATCAAATCACTGGCTTGACGGTAGGACCAAAGTTAGCCTGTTCCTGAACTGGTCATTGTAAAATAATTTTGACTATAGAAACACAGAATATTGAGACCGAAAGACGGCTTAGGTATCATGTAATAATATCTTTTCATTTTTCCTTCACCCCGTCTTTCACGAAACAAAAATCAGAGTGGACCTCTGCTAGAGGTCACGGTTACCAAGACACGCCCCTGCCTTTGAGAAGCTTGTAAGTCAGGGACAGAGGGGCTAATGACCTTCTCAAGGTCACATGAGGGCCACCAGGCTCAGTCAAAGCAGAATCCATGGTATTTTCAAACGGCCTTTCTCCCCGAGGCGGTCTCAAGAAGCAAGAGCCCAGGAGCCAGAGAAATGCCAGGTTCTTGAAGTACCTTCCAATCTACAACTAAATAAGAAAGAAGTTGAAAATTCCTGCTATTGTTTTTTTTTTTTCCTAAAAAATTGGTTCTGGGTTTTGCCTTTCCCCCTCGGGGTACAGGTAGTTCCTGGAAGTCGGCAATGGCTTCTCCCAGCCCCCACCACTTAGTACAGGGAATTTTTCCAGCAGCACAATTGCGTTCTGAAGTTTATGCTTCAAAGCCAGTACTAACAGTGCTCTCCCTAGGTACCCCAGCTAAGGCAACTCCCCCAACACCACCTCAAATGACTTTTAATTAAATCGAACTCAGTCAGTCATGATTTATGCTTTGCGCTTCTGTTTCCCACATCTAAAGTTCTATTTATATACCGTTTAGTCATATGGGCTACTGGATTGGGAGCGCAATTAGAGCTGTATGACAGCGTGGCCGCCTCAAACATTTGCATCGCTTTGATATGAGGCAGGCGAATTAATTGCTTGTGAAGGACCCATTGTACTTCCCTTACCAGGTTGTTTGTGGATTCCATCTCAGGATGCGCTCCCTCTAAAAACCCCCAACCGGGCACTACTCCTCGGCCGCCTCTCCCTGCTTACTGGCTGAGGGGTGCTGTTATGGGGGGAGAGGACAGCAGCCCCACCCCGAGCCTGGCCAGCTGCCACTGCAGGTCCCCGGTCGGTGTGCGGGAGACGCTGATAACCTTACAGCCTGTCGGTGGATCGGTATGGGAAGGCTTGGGCCCATTTCTCCTCCTGTCCTGGGCGAGAGCCAGGATTCAAGTAAAGGAAAGAAAGAATAAGAAAAAGAAATCAAATAGAAATTCAACGACTGGAGTCAAGGGCAAGGGAAATTGATTTGAGAGGGCTGGCTTCAAGCCACAGAAACTAGGAAAGTTGAGATGGAAATGGCGCTCCTGCGCCTGGTTGAATCGTCGCCGCTGCTGAGGGAGAGGGGACATGAGTGCTTCATTCTTACCACGGCCAGCGCACTGAACACGAAGACGGGCGCGATGCTTAAGGCTTGAGAAAAACTGTCCCCAGAGCAGTTCTGTCTGCCTGAAATCTAAGCAAGAAGACACGAAAACCAGGGCAAAATGAGAGCGTGGTAGAAGGGCAAGAACAGGGCAACTCTGCATTCTTCCTTTATTACTTGATTTCTCGAAGGTCGTCTAATTTGCAGCATGTAAATAAGATGTCCAAGTTTGTTATTTTAATTCCACTTGTATCACTCACTGCAAACAATGTCAGATTTATTAAGAGGCGATGTTGCCTTGTGGTTAGGGGAGCTGGTTCTAGAATGCCTGTGTTTAAATATTTGCCACTTATTAGCTGTGTGGCTTCAGACAAATTGTTTGATCTCTCTGAGCCTCGGTTTCTTAATCTGTAATACAGGGATCATAGTAATAGTAAGTGTAGTACATAAAATGAGTGACATATATAAAATGTAGAGGGCAGTATTTGCACATAATCAGTGGTAAAGTGTTTGCTATTTTTGTTATTTAAGATGAATATTTTCTGCTCCCTATCCTAGTTATCTATTTAATTCTCCTCAAAAATTATCAGTGCAGGGGCACCTGAGTGGCTCAGTCGGTTGAGCGTTTGACTTCGGCTCAAGTCATAATATCACGGTTCGTGGGTTCGAGCCCCATGTCAGGCTCTGTGCTAACAGCTTGCTTCAAGCCTGGAGCCTGCTTTGGATTCCGTGTCTTCTTCTCTCTCTGCTCCTCCTCTGTTTGCAATCTGTCTCTCTCTGTCTCTCAAAAATAAATAAATGTAAAAAAAAATTTTTTTTTAAATTATCAGTGCAAAATATCCAAGTGGGGAAAAATGAATTTTGACCTGGTATTATACTACTATTATATACACAAATTAATTCCAGGTATTGTAGGTATAAACAATAAAGTTGACACAATAAATCTTCTGGAGGGAAATGAAAAAATCTCTTTAGGGCTATGGTGAAGGCAAAAATAATTTTTAAGCAGGACATGAAAAGCACTAACCATAAAAAAACACTAAAAAATTCTACTTAAAATTATTTATGCTATGGAAGTTAACAAATAAATGTGCTAAATAATTTAACCCCTCAAGTCTTAACATTTGTTTGTAATCTATTCACATCTAAGTGAATTGAGCATGTGTGTGTGTGTGTGTGTGTGTGTGTGTGTGTGTGTTGTTAGAATGTAAGTTCCATGAAGACAAAGATATTTGACTTTAAGACTTGCTGCTCCCTTCTCTGGCCACTTCAATAGTGTCTGATAGGTAGTAGGCACTCAATAAATATTCACTGGATGCATAAATGAATAAATGGCTTGCATTTGGTAAATTAAAGGAAAGTTAATTTAATACTGTATTTGTGGGCCAGGGAAATGGAATGGGTTCCTTCCTAGGAGGTATAAATATTATGATTGATCTACTTTTATGTTTTCTCCAGCCAGTTTTTTTCAAGCAAGGTTCGTAATTGGAAGGAGTGACATATGAGTAATAGTCAACAGTGGGAACCAGTGTTCAAGGCCATGAAGCATAAAGGAAATTAATTTCTGAGCCCACTGAGATATCTCAGTATCTATCACTTAACAGAATGCATGCATTCCAGAAGAGATAACTCTAAAGCAATTTCTTTGGTAAAAGGAAATCTATTTTCCTATGGGAACTCTCGAAAGAAGTTGAGGGAGTGTTTTCACAGGGAAAACTACAATGAATGAAAATTACCAAAAAAAAAAGTCTTTCTGTGAGAAAAGGCACAAGATTGTGGTCAGTTTCCTGACAGACTAGACATGACAGTAGCTAGGACAGCTAGAGCATGCTTCTGGTTGTCGTTTCCACCCTGTTTATTTATTTGCATAGATTTCCCAGTTTTTGCATTCTTTACATCCAATCATGGAACAAATTTCTGTGAAATTATGCATATAATTTTATGCATATAACAAAGCCGACATGTGATAGCACGGGTCACTTGCAGTAATAGTGACGCCACACTCTAGCTTCAACATCCTTCAAGTCTGAAGTCAAAGATTGTGTAAAACAAATTTTTATAGTGTTTTTTAAATGTTTATTTATTTTTGAGAGAGAGAGACAGAGAGCAAGAGAGTAGGGGAGGGGCAGAGAGAGAGGGAGAGAGATAATTCCAAACAGCCTCTGTACTGAGATCAGAGAGCCTGATGTGGGGCTCAAACTCATGAACCATGAGATTATGACTAAGAGTCAGAAGCTTAACCGACTGAGCCACTCAGGTGCCCTGTGAAACAAATTTTTAATGTGGCAAATTCAAAATCAGGTAAAATAACTTTACTTTTCCTAATGGATGAGGTTAACTTGCATACATAGCTTCCAAAGCAATTTAGTGGTACCATCATCAGCATCATCATCATCATCACCATTGCCATTTACATCCAGACAGACAGGAGGTTGCCAAGTGATGTGGGCCCAAGGGTTTTTGTCTGGATGGCTAAGAACTGGAATTGAGTTTGGACCTGAGACAGTTTAGCAGCCTGGCCTGAGGCACTGATCAGGTGGGGAGACCAGTTATTGTAGCTGCTGTTTTTGGCTCTATGGGCAAAGAACAACTCATCACCATGCTTTATAGTTCCACCTGCAAAATGGGGCTGTACCCCCATAGCCACTCACGACAGCAAGAATTTCCACACTACCTCTCTTGAACACTGGCTATGGAGGGAGCAGAATTAGCAAGCAATGGGGAGGTAAGAAGGCCCTTGGGTTGCTGGTTGGAAGCTGAAAGCTCTGGCTGGAGATGATTCTCTGTGATCTATTGCCTGGAGAATGTCAGGAGCCAGCTGGTCTGAGAAGATAAGAGAATTGTTCTTCTCTGCACTAGGGGGTACCATTACCTATCAAGGAGCTGGGCTAGATGCTTAGCAGGCTTTACTTTCACCATGTGCCAAAGTCTGCCCATGTTTCCTCTGGGTTTGAGAATTAAAAAAAGAAAAAGAAAAAGAAAAAAAGCTCATGTTTTAAAACATGACTTGGAATAACTTTGGAAATAACCGTAGTTTTGCATAAATGCTAAATTGCCTCTCATTCCCTCCATCTGCGTATATACCTGCTCTTACTAACACACTCTGCCTTCTCAGAAGCAGAGGCTCCACAGCTCAGAGGAAGAAGGGAAACAACTGGCTTTTACCCCTGCAGGATGGAGGCATAAGAACAGAACTGAGCATGGTGATGGGTAATTTTATGTCTGCTTGACTAGGTTGTGGTGCCCAGCTGTTTGGTCCAAGACCAATCTAGGTGTTGCTATGAAGGTTATTTTTCTAGATGTGATTAATATTTAAACCAGTAGATTCGATTCTGACACCAGTTCCAGTGTGTGAGTTTTCCAAAGCCATTCTGTGATGCCAGCAGTTCAACTTGATTCTCAGTTCTGACACTGAGTTCCTGGAGATAAAATCCGATCAGGTTAAGGGTTCATTCCAGGAAAATTCCCCCCACCCCAACACTTCCAGATGCCAATTGTAAGCCCAGTTGCTACCTGACTTGTGCTCCTGACTCACAAGCTATAGGTAGGAGGTTCTCATGACCCCTCCTTTAATTAATTTGCTAGAGAGACTCACAGATCTCAGGCAAACATTGTACTTACTAGATTACCTGTTTATGATAAAAAGACATAACTCAGGAATAGCCAGATGGAAGAGATGCGTTGGACAGGGTAGGTGGAAAGCAGGAGAGCTTCTGTGCTGTCACTGAGCACACTACTGTTTCCACAGCCCTACATCTCCACTAACCCTAAAGCTTTTAAAGAAACTCCAGGAACAACAGACCAAGAAATACCACGGCTGAGACCCCTTGGCCTGAGAGGGACCCCGAGGTAGGGCCTCAGCACATGCTGGAAAGCAAGAAGAAAGCTATTTAAAATGAAAGCCAAGGGGCTCTTCATTCTGTGAATGTAAATGCAGACATGACATTAATGGCGTGATAACCCAGGAATCCTAGCTCACTGCTGGTAATTAGACCTCGCACGTCTTTACTCTTTGACAGATGCAAAGGATTTCAAAACATAATTAAACCTTCCAACACCCTTGTGAGGAGGTGGCATCATATTAATTTTACAGATGGGTGAATTGAGGCCAACAGAAGACAAGTCTCTGAAAGTTAACTCCTGAATCCGGGAGAAAACGTTAAGGAAATCCTGTGGTTCTTTGGTCCGCTGTGCTTCAGCTCCAACCAGCTCACAGCAGTGGTCTAGAATTTTTAAGGGACGAATCAAGATTAAATGTTGTTAGGGAAAACTTTTCAGCCATATGTATCCACCCAAATATCTAAGGCAAATGTCTAAAGCAATAGAAGATAAGTTGATTCATACAAGCATTTACCCCCTGTGTGAGTCTTACCCAAGGTTTCTGAAAACCTGTGTGGTCATAGGATACCCACAGATGCTACTTGAAACGATACAGGCTTTCTGGATTCTCCCCTGGAGATTCTGATTGACCAGTCTGGGACGGATCCTAGGAATCTGCATTTTGAACAGGTTTCCAGGTGATGTTTTATAAGTAGGCAAGTTTGGGAAACACTGGATTTGTCTTTTTCTAAGTACTTCTGAAGCCTATTACTTATGTGCCTAGCACTATGTTAGGTTCTGTCAGATATACTCAGAGTATAAGAAAAAGCCTCTTGGGGCACCTGGGTGGCTCAGCTGGTTAAGCATCTGACTTCGGCTCAGGTCATGATCTCATGGTCGTGGGTTTGAGCCCCGCATTGGGCTCTGTGCTGACAGCTAGCTCAGAGCCTGGAGCCTGCTTCGGATTCTGTGTCTCCCTCTCTCTCTGACCCTCCCCCATTCATGCTCTGTCTCTGTCTGTCTCTCTTTTTCAAAAATAAATAAACTTTCAAAAAAAAAAAAAAAGAAAGAAAACAGCCTCTCGAGTCTCTTTCTCCCCCTTACTCAATGTCACGGAGGATGCAACAAATGTTTAATGCATGCCTACTCTACTGAAAGCCTCTGCTCTTGTGCTGGGTGCTACAGCAGTCACAAAGATCAAGAAGCCAGGATGGACAGACAGCTAAACAATAATTGAGATCATGAAATAAGAATGTGATAGAGGTGTGTACAAAGTATTCTGATGGAGATAAGGCAGCAAGTAAATATAGCTGAAAGGAAGAGAGGGAAAATGCACAGCAAGAGACTTATGAGTTGGGTTTTGAAGGATGGATAGGAGTTTGTCCATTGGGAGCACATCACAGAAAAAAAAACAGTCACATAAGCAAAGGAATATATGTTTACATGTATGTGTACACATATATTTTAATCCTGACTCTTTGGAGGAAGGGCAAGTGGCACAGCATAAGTCTGTGACAAGGTGTGGTCAGAGCTGGTGGCTAAGGGTTTTTGTTTTAGTGACCTTGTATGTCTTATTCATTCAACAAATATGTACTGGGTACTGGTTGGGTGCCAGGCAGTGTTTTAAGTTCTGTGATTTATCAGTTACAAACTAATTTTTCAAAATGCCTCTCCTTGTGAGTTAACACTCTAGTGGGGGGAGAAGATCAAAAGCCAAATGAAATATGTGGGATGTCAGATGATAATAACGGCCTTGAAGGAACACAAGAGAGAGGAGAGGAATAGAGTGTCCATGACAGCAGTTCTGCCTGGTCAAGGCTTTGCTCATAAGGGGACATTTGGTTTTGGCTCTGAAGAAGGCACGAGTGGGAGCCAAGTGGGGGGCAGAGTGTTTACGTTAGAGGGGAAAGCAAATAGAAAAGCCTTGAGCATACAGTTTGCCTGGGGCCTCTGAGATATATAGAGAGGGCCAGCTTGGCGGGGATGGGGGGAGATGAGAGAGAGTGTTAGGAGATGAGGTTAACAGGGTGATAGTGTTGGAGATGACAGTTAGTGAGGTTTCAATAGGATGCTTGGAGTCAGGGTGAGCTATCAGGAAAGTCAGAGGCCTGTCCCAGCAGTTCACCCAAAACATAGCCACAAGAAGCCAGGTCAAACCAGACAGGCCAATTCGAAGAAGGCTGGAGACACTGGCCAAGTGAGGGAGAATAGGCATGAAACTCTGATGCCCAAAAATCCCCTCCCCAATATTAAGTACTCCACCCCCTTGGCTAACAACTGTCAATAATAGATAGAGACTCCAAGTCTAGGTGCAACTCTCCCTTGAGCTCACCCGCTCTAATATCTCAAGAGTGTACTCACTTTAATACACTTTCCTGCTTGTACTTGCTCAACCATTGTATCTGGTCTATCCTTGAATTCTTTTCTTGCCATGGGACCCAGAATCTCCAGTGACATCCCAGGGATGGGCTGAACGGAGGCCTTAGGGTTGGGATTCTCCCCAGTCTACCCAGCAACAACATTAGGCAGAGAGGGGGACCTGATTTTGAAGGGCTCTCTAGGCTATGTTACGGGTTTTTGGCTTTTTTGAATGAGAAGGAAAACCACTGGAGGGTTTTAAGTAGAGGTGTGATGTGATCTGATTGTCTTTAAAGATGTATCACTGTGACTCCCATGAAAACAGCACACAGGGCTAAGGGCAAATCAGAGAGGAGACTACTGCAATGATCCAAGCATGAGCTGATGGCAGCTTGGGCCTCAGTTGAAGCAGTGGAGGTGGTATAAAATGATAGAATTCTTGATGTCTTTTGAATTGTTAGAAGGGTGGATATAGGGCATGAAGGAAAGAAGGAAGTTGAGGATCTTGGTCTCATTCTAGAAACCATTTGCAATGGCATTACCTGATCTCTGCTGTGTGAAATCTTTCTGGTTTTCACCTGGAGAACAGGCAAAAGGCTATTACAACAAGCCAGGAAAGAGGTAAGGATGTTTGAACAAGACTGGGTCTATGAGTTCCAAAGAAAGAACCATGGTGAGGAAAGCTTCTTTGGAGGAACAAGCACAGAATTAGGTGACAAATTAAATGTGTTTTAGTGTGATTGGTGCATGATGGAGGCACAGAATAGCAGTCAGATTCATGGCAGGAGAGAAGATGACGTTGGCTTTGGCTTCTTGATCTTAAGATGGCTCTGATCTTTGGATGATCATTAGAAGCCCAGAGGCAATTTAGCTCCACCACTTGGGAAGGAGAATATGGCCAGGAAGTTGTGGAGATGGCTAGTAATCTTAGATATTGAGGCTAATTTTAAAGCAAGTCTTCTAGATTTTGCCAAGGATAATGATTTTTACAAAATGTAGTGCTCATATCTCTAAATTTAAGCACAGGAACACTTAGAAAATGCTTGGAGATACAAATAGTCCAGTAGGATGAGCATGAGTGCTGGGGGTGGGTGGAGGAGTGTAGTGTGGGCTGCGAGAAATTCCCCAGCCTTCTCGGATTGGCCATTCTCTACAGACTACATTACTTGTGAGTTTTGTCTTTGCATAAGTGCATAAGTACATTTATAAATTGCCTTTGCATTTTTATAAATTTATTTATCTATTTTGAGAGAGAGAGAAGCAGAGAGAGAGGGAGAGAGAGAATCTCAAGCAGACTCCACACTGTCAGCGTAGAGCCAGACGCGGGGCTTGACCTCAAGAAGCGTGAGATCATGCCCTGAGCTGAGACTGAGTCAGGTGTTTAACCAGCTGAGCTTCCAATGCTCTGCTTTGCATTTTTAAAGCACATAACAGGGGGGTGCCTGGGTGGCTCAGTAGGGTGAGTGTCTGACTTCCACTCAGGTCATGATCTCGTTGTTTGTGGGTTCAAGTCCTGTGTCCGGCTCTGTGCTGACAGTCAGAGCCTGTAACTTGCTTTGGATTCTGCATCTCCCTCTCTGCCCCTCTCCCACTTGTGCTTTGTCCCTCTCTTTCAAAACTGAATAGACATTAAAAACATTTTTTTAATTTAAAAAAAGCTTGTAACAGGGATCTTCAGAAAAATCCTTGAGTGGCCCTCAAAATCCCTCACATGCCCACCATGTCATCTCTTGCTTTGGCTGTTGGCTGGACAGGGACTTGCTTCTAATGAACAGAAGATGGCCAAAGTGATGAGATGTCACTACTGACATGAGATCATTAAAGACAGTGACTTCCATCTTGCCAGCACTTCCTCACCCCACCTGTTCACTTTGATGAAGCCAGCTGCCATTCTGGGACTTCCCTGTGGGGAAGTTCATGTAGCAAGTTCAGGGGTGGCCTCTAGCCAATAGCTCAGGAGAAGTGGAGGCCTAGAGGCCACCGAAGCCTGCCTACTACTATCGAAAGAGCCTGGAAATAAGACCCTGCCTGGGTTGAGCCTTGAGATAACCATACCCTAGTGAGCCCTAGACTGCAGCCTTGAAGAGGCAGGGGCACCCAGCTCAGCCGTGCTCAGAATCCTGACCCACAGAACGTGTAAGATAATAAACAAGTATTACGTTAAGTGGCTAAAACCTGGGATAATTTCTTACACAATAGATAATGAATACACCGATTAACGTAGGGCAGCCTGGGATGGTTTCGAGGAAAAGAAGTAAAGGGTCTTACCTAATGAACCTGGGTAGTTACCAAACATGTGCCCCTGACATGAAAGGAAAGCTAAAAAAGAGGTCCCAAGAAGCACTGGAGCAGAGAATAGAAAGAAACATGTAGAAGTTAATGAAGACCAACCAAACGAGAAAAGTGGAGGCTACTTATTCCAGAACTTGCTGGAGCAAGGGAGTCATTGACCATCACTTGCATTTGGCAGAGACTCAAAGGCAGGCAAAGGATGGGAGGGCTTCCCAGAGGGGAGAGGGGAAGGCTCCGGGGGTGTCCTGTTTGGAGGCTGCTGGCCTGGGGAAACAGGAAGCAGGCTAACTAGAAGCAGGCTGTCCTGTGTGATGGGGTAGGGGTGCATATCTGGCTTTCTCTGGTTGGCCCCAAGCTGGAAGTGAGGACAAAAATTAGGAAAGCTGGCAGTTATTTATCGAATCCTGGCCATTTGAGGCCTGTTGTTACAGGGATTATTGTTTGGTTTTCTGGGCTGCTCATAACGATAGTGCTCTGACTGGCCTTCTGGGCGGCTTAGCATAGATAATGGGCTGGTTGCCAGAGATTGTAGGTCAGTCTCATTTTTATATTATGTTCTGGCCATTTGTATACTCAGCCTCTCAGAAGGAAGAGGAGCTATGAAGAAATGGGCTACCTGAGTCAGATCCATGAGATTCCCACAAATCGACTCAGGTCATCCCTAGGCACAGAAGAGAAAGTGTCAGGAGCCCCCGCTGCTTTTTCACGGGGTCACAGACGACCCCATAAATGAATACCATGGAGAATGCTTGGCTGAACTGCGCTTCAGGAATCGGGACCCATGGCAAGTCACCGGTCCAGTTTAAATTGCTCATGACGGTGTTTTAGCCACACCTGTCTCTCCTTTGATGACCTGGGTCTGAAAACAGGTGGCAGTGCCGTCCCCACAATCTGCCTGATAGCCTTTCACACAGCCTGCTTGCTCTCACCGCATTTCTCTCCATAAAGCCACCATTTAAGTGGACTCTTAACCACCGTGGCTTTTTTTTCTAGAAACAGTCCCAGGAGAGTCTTTACTTCCATTGTCCTGAGTTGTAGCATAATTTTCTTTATTGGACGCCCTTAAATATGTTCTTTTTTCACAGTCAGACTTAGGGGAGGTTTTCTTTTCCTTTTTTTTTTTCTTTTTGCTTTGCCTTTTCCCCCGCTGACTAACTAGAAAATTACCTTCCACACAGTAAGCACTATCTCATCCTGTTGTGAGAATCAAAAATTATCTTGTAACTTTGCTCCGTTGGGCAAAAATCTACATCAGATCGACACTCCCTCTTAGCAAGCAATGACTTTCCAAAGAGGGACCAGGGTCCGGATGATAAGAGCAAGGCTTGTAATCTTCCCTGTGCTAATGAGGGTCTCCTCCTCCCTGACTTTCAGGCCTTCCGCCGAGAGAGTTACAGCTTTCCCTGCTCTAATTAGCAGTGGCTGATGGAGGTGGAAACCTGCACCTTTAAAGGTATCCGTTGCAAGTGGTTTGAACAATGCAGAGAACAATTATTTGCGGGTCCAATGGCAAAGATGGTTAATTAAAATAGTGATGATGCGGATGAGAGGCACGGCAAATGGGGGTCTGTCTTTAATGAGAATGGTCTCAATCTCTGCTCCCTTCTCCCCTGGCTCATCAGGAAATAGCAGAGCGGGGCCCCCAGGAGACTCCTGCTCAATTAGGCCCTGCAGGTAGTGGAAGCTGCCAAAGGCCCTGCGAAGAGAAAATTTAACCACCTCATTTGGGAGGGAAGGAGAGAGGGCACAGGCTTTAATGGAATATGCCACTGGCGCTCCCTGGTCTACAGCTGATGGGATGTGTCTCTTGAAATAGTTCTCAAAACGGCAAGTGTGTGGGGTGAGCGGGAGACACGGGCTTTGCGGCCGTGCAGGTCTATACCAGGATCTTCATTTTTGCAGTGTCCTCCCCCACCAGCCCCCCAATCCTCCCTCCCCCCTGCTCTGAGCCTGTCTTCTCATTGGAAACCATAACGACAATGACCTCCTCGAGTGCTGGGTGAGATTACATGTATATGTGTCCAAGGAAGAGAGAGAGAATGTACTCAGGGCTCAGAGCACACGACTAAAAATGGGCCCTTCTCCTTCTTACCTGTCTTTGTCCCAAACACACCCGCCCTGACGGACTTGACCCCTGTCTGGCATCTCTTGCAAACTACCCCTTATAGCTGATAGGACCCGTTTACATTGGCCCACACTTTGTTCTAGCTGCTGTCACAGCTCTCCTAAAGAGCTTTCTTGGGCATTTTGTGTTCTTTCTCCTAGGGGTCTGCACCCTAAGAATAGGAGCTGTTCTTTGTCTTCCTTTGTCATCTTCTTCAATCCTCAACAGACCCCCACTTGTCCCATCTGAGCTGGACATCACCTCCTCCCCTTCCTCACTGCCCCCTAACAAAGGAGGGTCCTTAGAGGGACTCAGAGAACTAAACAACCCTAAATCTGTCTCTTCCAGCTTTGAGGAACACCCCTCCCCCACCTCGTTGCTAACACCTATCTTTGCAAAGCAGAGGCATCTCGCCATCTTGATTTTGTTCTTTCCAATGACCTTGTGACATTGTTTCACTTGGCTAAAATCTAACTTTTTGGAAGAGGCAGAACTAAGGCCAAATTTTCTGAGGAAGAAGCTGGAATACACTCTCCATTTTCTGGAAATCACTAACATTGGACTCCGTCTGTATCTCAGGATACATTAGGAAAATCGCAGTGGCTTAAAAATAACAAAGTCTTATTTCTTCCTCATGCTGCGTGTCCATTACAGGTCATTTGGGCTCCTGCCCGCTAAGTCACCCCTGTAATCTTCTGCACCCTGAGACCCGGGCTGATGGAACAGTGTCCCGTGGAGCATTGTTAACTGCCAGGGCAGAGGGAAAGCAAGCATGTTAAGCATTTGCTTGATCCTAAAGCACCGGCCTGGAAGAGACACATTTCACTCCACTCCTGTTTCACCAACCATGCCTCAGTTCACCAGGGCAGGGAAGGATAACTCGCACAGAGTGCGGGGCAGGGACCCTGGTGAACAGCGGCGCAGTTTCCCACGGACCCCATCGCTCTTTGTCTCAACTCCCCAGTGCTTTTGAAATCAGCAGAGTCTGTTCATCTACTCTTTCTGGCTAGTGGTTTTTCATACAGATGCAGGATTGTGGACCCTTCTACGTGCCCATTTTTGAAAGCAGAGACAAAGCAAAGATATCCACAGTAGTGTTTGCTTTGGGGGAGACAAGTTAGAAGGTGATGTTTGCACCTGACGATCAATAACATGTTTAAATCCTGGACTGAAAGTTAATATATTGGCAACTGCAAAAGGAGAAGCTATATGGGATGCGTTCCCACCTCTGGCTTCTTTCCATAGATATTGTTCCAGTCTCAAGGGGATTCAGAGCCACACGCAAATGTTTATGGCCTTCTACAGCAAGGCACTAACATGTCCCACTTTTTGGGTGTGTTTGCTGAAAAGAGGAGAGAACTAAATAACTTAAGGATTTCTTTGATGAACAACAAAAACAGAATTTTATTTATTCATTTTTATTTATTTTTATTTTTTTAATGTTTTATTTATTTCTGAGAGAGAGAGAGAGAGAAAGAGAGACAGCATGAACAGGGGAGGGTCAGAGAGCGAGAGGGAGATACAGAATCTGAAAGAGCCTCCAGACTCTGAGCTAGCTGTCAGCACAGAGCCCGACATGGGACTTGAACCCATGAACTGTGAGATCGTGACCTGAGCCGAAGTCGACGCTTAACTGACTGAGCCCCCCAGGCGCCCCAGACACAGAATTTTAAAAGTGTTTGGAAGTGATACAGCAGAAGATGGCCAGGGGCCTGGAGTAAAGGATGGGCCACGTGACTCCTCCAGTTCCAGCTGTGGTGTACCCTGCCTCTTCTCCCTTTAACTCACTTGTTCATAAAACAAAACAAAACAAAACAAAACAAAACAAAACAAAAATACCAACAAAACAAAAAACAAACCACAAAAAAACCAGCCCAAAGCTTCTCCTTCCAGTTTATGTAACTTGTTCCATACAAGTAAATATGAGATACATTTCCTTACCTACTCAGACTTCATACTTCATCTACTCCTTGGTGGATTTGAGGCAGGGTCTGCTTCAAACGTTATGGGAAGTAGGAACCTTGGAAGTGAAGCCAGAGCAGAGATTGTAGAGCGAGTAGATGTTTCCACATCCCTGAAAACAGCTAATGACGTGCTCAGCACTGACTCACCTCTGCAGCTTCTGGAAGCTATGGCACAACAGGGCCACCCTGGCCTCTTGGGAAGGTCAGGCATCTGACAGTCCAGGTGATCATGCAGGTGAAGTGCCACTTTGAGGGCTATCCTTTCCTCCCAGGGTGGGACTACCTGTCCCCTGCCTAAGGCTTTGGAAAGACTGACTTATTAATAGCATAGGTGTGCAACAAAAAACCTATCTGTCACACCAGCCTGCTGACCAACAGTGTAGGTAGCCCTGTCTCCATTCTGGTCCCTCCTAAGTCTCATGGGCAGAAAAGTGTCTGATCCATCTCTATTTTCAGATGTTATCTGAAACAACCTCAAGACCTGACCTGCCTTAGGGATTTTTGTTCAATTACATTTACCTAACGTTTATATATTGACTATATATTCAGAGCCTGGAAATACAGAGATGAGGAAGACAGAGTGTCTGAGCATGAACCCTGATCGGCAGAACCACTCTGGGACCTAGGCAACTGGGGGCCCCTTGCTTAGAGGACCCACTTGGGGCCCCCTCCAGTTGTGCCCCACCCTGTAAGGAAAGGTTCCACAGAGGGATGTCTCCAGCTGAAGACTGTGCCCCTCCGCCCTTCTACTCCATCTTCTTGGTGCCCAGCACCCCAGATTTCCCTGCCCAAGCAACCCCCAACAGCATCTAGTGCCAACGTAAGCCTCTTCCCAAGATCTAACCTGGCCTGGTGGGACTCCATCCAAGACACGAGGGTGGGAGAGAGTTGGCCATGGCTGGGACAGTGGGCCAGAGGTGTCCACAGATCTGAGACCATCCCCTTCAAAGTGTGGGAGGGATCAGGGGCAGAGGGTGGAGCAAGAAGGTCTGCAGGCCAGGGCCTCTGTTGCAATGTTAGCCCCCGGTCCTGAAAATGTGGGGGTGACCTCGTGGCTGGGCATTCAGGGAGATAATGGTAGAGCTAGGTTGGAGACAGACAGATCCCAAGTCTAGAATGGGTTTCTTTTGGCCAGCAAGGGGTTAATCGTCCTCAATTACGTATTTCTGATTGTTTACGGGAAGATTTGATCATGAAAGGCCAATGAAAGTGTTCAAGAGTCTGATTCTTCTTGTCTATCTAAATTACCATCTCAGGAGGTAAAGCAAACCAATTTACCTTGAGGCTTTCATCAAAGAAATCCGTAGACAGTTCAGGAACCACATGCTAACAAGAGAGTGAGTCTTAAAACAGGAAAACAAACTAAAAAGCCAAACTCAAACTAAAAGGTATTGCTTCCTGATGAACTCCCATTTATTTGGGCCAAAGAATCCAAAAATAGCTGTTTCATGGAAAATACAAATAGTTTTGTAAACCATATGTTCAGCTAGGATTATGTCTTCATAGATTTAAATTATTATAATTTATAATATAGTGTAATAATTATATTTATTATATAATATTAAAATTATACTAAGTGTAATTATATCCCTTCTTCTTTGTTACTGACTTCATTAATTTGGCAGATTGCCTTTATTATTATTATTATTATTTAGATTGCTAATATGTATTTAGGATCTATCCTCCAAAGACTGGCTAAGCCATAGAAGAGGTCCCCAGTGGTCCCCTCCTTGTTATGACTGAAGACAAGTGCGCAGGCACTTTTCATTAAAGAGAGTCACAGACATTCCTCTGGTCGTGGTCCCCTGTGGGTAACTCATGGCTTCTCTGTTGTGATGGTACCTCAGTCTTCTCAACTATTGCCATTTTAGAGCATAGAGCTCATCAAAGAATTCTCTTTCACTAGAGAATTTCAGGTTTTGCTCTGCCTTCTGTGTTGGGGGTCACACAATAATTGTCGACTCCGACAAGATGGTTATCTTGCTATTTAAGTCCCTGCACCTGAAAAATGTGTAGGTCTTGGCTGTTCTTTGACTTCTTCCCTTATATTCTTAATTAACTCCGTCCGTACCCACCCAATGATCCCCTTAAGGTATTCCTCCCCTTCTCCCCCAGGCCATTTGGTAGAATTCTTCAAAATTCTGTGTAACGAGAAGATTTAGTAAAGAGCAAGATGACATGGGAGAGTGTGAGTGTGGTGGGGAGAGGCTGGCGGGCCCGAAATTCCATGCTTACTCTGTCCTAAGATCAATGGATTACGATTGGGAAGGTTGAACTTGGAAGTGACATGACTGGGTCTTTGAATAAGGAGAAGAAAGTGTTTGAAGGCTGGGAGAATAATCATTTCATAGTAGAATGTGAGTTTTGGGTAGAAGCAAAGCTGATCTCAAATCCTAGTTCCAATATTTATCAACTATGTATCCATTAGGTGGTTATTATTTACTTTCTCTAATAACTCAACTACTTACTTAGAAAAAAAAAAGTTATAATGCCTCAGAATGTTTCTGTGAAGGTTAAAATGGGTATAAGAAGCTCCTACTGGCAGACTGGATGAGACCAAGGAAGGTCTACAGGCTGTGGTTGTGGAAATGGAGAGTAGGGAGGGGTGCTGGAGGCAGAGTCGCCTGGAATGGTAAGAAGAGTCAGGGGTGAGCCGGCGTTCTGCTTCAAGTGATCCCTGTAAGCTGCACAGTTCATGACTGAGTGGCGGTAAGGCAGAACAGAAGGAAACAAAGACTATTTCAGAGAGAAAAGAAGCAAATTGATTTCATTTTATGCATGTTGAATTGAGGGGTGAGTAGAAGACATTTAGGTGCAGGTGGTTATTAGTCACCAAAGACAGGGATCTAGAGAACACTCTATTTTGGACTGGTCAGAACATGGGCCATTGTGGTCACTCTGGGATTCGCTTCTCTTGCCCAAGAGGACAAGTTGGATTCACTCTCTCATCGATTTTTTTCACCTACTAATTCATTCATCAAATATATACTATTTACTATCTGTCAGTGTCAGTGCTATTAAATAATGATGAATGTGCAGAAGCTTGTGCCTGGTCCTCAAGGTCTTATATCTAAGTTACAGGATGAAAGGGAGCCAAGGATGCCCCTGCCCTCCAATCCTGGGCAGCCCAAAACTCAGGCCTGTGTGTGGGCTGGATGCCGGGGTGCTGAGCTGAGCATGGAACGAGGTAGAGCTGGTCTGTGGCTGTGGGTTAAGGCACAAGAGGAGGGAAGACTGTCCAGCCTGACAGTGTCTGAGAACAGAGCACAATGCTGATCTAGAATAAACTGTGTACAACACAGGGTAAGAAAGGTGGAGTGTGCAGCTCTAGATGGTGGAGAGCAGAGAGGTTTTCTGAGGTCCGACTCGGGGCAAGCGTAGAGCCTTTTCTAGCACACCTGTCACTTGGCCTGTGAGTGCTACAGAGATTGCCGAAGACATCAGATGGGCCCTACTCTTTTAACATTAGCATCTAGCACCATGCCTGGCTCTTAGAAAGCTTAGTGAACATTTCTTAAAACGGAAAGACAAAGGAATAATAAAAAAAAGGTAGAGGAGAGACATTGAAAAGAGCTAAATGGTCATCAGTCTGTAGATTGAGAAGGTGGTAAAGATATTGTGGAGTCTCTACTGACCTTCATCCCAATCACAGAAATTATTAAGGTGGACAAAAAGTAACTAATCTGAATTTTGGGGCTGTTGAAAATTCCTAAAACCTTGCTCTGACGACTTTGAATAAAATTGGTAATGACTAACACCAAGATGTGCAACATCATAGCGTGATGCAGAATGTATCATGCACGTTTTCTGAAGTACATAATGTCATCTAGGGATGGCTTTCTCCCCTAGAGAGCAAGGAAGCTGATGACATCAGATGGAGATTCTGGCTCTTCAGCCATGACCGAGCTTCCTACATGGAGTGTTGGTCTACCTCCCACCTGGGGAGCAGTACGGTGTGTGTGTGTGTGTGTGTGTGTGTGTGTGTGTGTAATTACTGGCCGTGACTTGCAGCTGAACGTGGGAATACTGTCAGCAGTGACTTCTTCGAACAGTAATATATATGCTTCCATTTGGAACTTAACTGGCAGACTTCCTCGCAGAGCTCCGGGAGTGATGCCCTGATTTGCAAAGACTTAATGACTTCTTGTCATCCAGCACCTGTAGGTACAGAGATGAGGGGGCGAGGGCATTAGCACCTGGCTGTGCCCCAGATAAAGTGAGCTGCGTGGATCTGTGAAGGCACTAACTTTCCTTCTGAGAAAATAGTTCTTTATTCAATAACTGTTACCTTGATATTAAGACTGCCAATGGTTTTACTCACAAATATTTTAAATTATATTCTTTTCTAAAGTTTATTTATTTGTTTTGAGAGAGAGAGAACAAGCAGGGGAGGGGCAGGGGTGCACAGAGGATCTAAAGTGGGCTCTGTGCTGACAGCAGAGAGCCCGATGTGGGACTCGAACTTACGAACTGGGAGATCATGCCCTGAGTTGAAAAAAAAAGTCTGTGGTTCAACCGACAAGCCCCCCAGGGGCCCCTAAATTATATTATTAAATTAAAATAAATAAATCCCTGCTCCCTACTATAGCTCATTTAATTTGCCCTTTTATGTATATTAGGATGGGTTTAGTTAGTCATAAATTAAACTTGAGGACAATTGCATTTCTAGAGTCCTGATAAAATTTTCACTCCTTTAATTTCTTCTTTCTCTGAACAAACATATTCACAGGAACTGATGACATTCTGAAAGCTAGCTGCCCCTGTGGCTTTCAAACACCAGTTTGTGAGGTCCTAATTTCCTCTTTATGGTCATAGCTTATTTCACAAGCAACAACTGTTTCAATAATTTAAATGATCAGATACATGCAAGCCTTACCCAGAAGTGTGAAGACTTTGGTTTTGAAAGTAATTCAGTATTTCCAGATTAGGATAAAAGTAAGTTTGCCTAATTTTTACTCTCCCATCTCCTTTTGATATAATTATAATGCTAGCTATAATGATGATATGGCAACAGCAATGACAATATGAATCTAAACTTTCAGATTGTTTCTAATTCATGGCTGTTACTTCCTGTATTAAAGTAAACGCTTGGAGGGGCGCCTGGGTGGCTTAGTCGGTTAAGCGTCCGACTTTCGCTTAGGTCATGATCTCACGGTTTGTGGGTTTGGGCCCTGCGTCGGGCTCTGTGCTGACTGCCAGCTCGGAGCCTGGAGCCTGTTTCAGTCTGTGACTCCCTCTCTCTCTGACCCTCCCCTGCTCATGCTGTCTCTCTCTCTCTCTCCTAGAAATAAATAAAACATTAAAAAAAAAAAAAGTAAACGCTTGGAAATAATGATGGGGGAAACTGATAAATGCTTGCATTTATATCAATGTGAACATCTTCAAAATACACAGGAAAGCAAAACAAATATGATTGCATTCTTACCACTGATTCCAAAGAAATTGGAGCTTCTCAAAACACAGAAAGCAAAACAGAAAAGAAGCATAAGTAGTAGAAATCATAAAATAATTGAAGACAATAATCCAAAAATTTTAACCATTTTCAAACAAAAAGACTATGACTCAAATTATGTGAAGAAAAGTTAAACTACATGTTAATTATAAATGATAAAAAGTTGAAAACAATATTAACATGAAAGTTGAAGGCAGAAAGTATCAAATGATACAAAAGGGGGTCATTTTATATTGAAAATGGTAGCCTCATCAATAAAGAATGTAGAAGTCATAAATACTAAATAACAAATCACCAAACTATACAAGCTAAAAACTGGTATGAAATGATACACAGATATAGTGGGAGAGTTTGGTATGCACTGTCATTGATAAAAACAAAATACACACACACACGCACACATGTACAGTAGACATATTTCTATATAATATAAACATATACATAAATTATACATAATTTACACATATACATATATACACCCTGGTATATAATCATTTAACTTGTAATACATGTATATATACACACATATACATGCATATATATTTGTGTGTATGTGTGTGTGTGTGTGTGTGTTGTGTGTGTAATTTGATAATGTAATACATTCCCTTTTCAGGTATCGATGAAATTTTTATAAAACCTGACCACTTATAAATCCTCAAAGGAACCTCAGTAGAGTTTAGAAGCAGACACTGTGCAGGCATTTTTATCTGAACACAACATGTTGGTCAAAGATAGTAGGAATAAACAAATTTGTTTCAAAGTAAAGAGACAATTACAACCAATAATGACATACTGAAATAAACTTTCATAGAAAAGCGAGTAAGGGTGAACTGTCAACAAAATGTCAACAAAAATGAAAGGTGAAGCATTGAGATAGAAGAAATTGGTGAGACTTAAAGAAAACCATAAGGGGCACCTAGGTGGCTCAGTGGTTGGGCGTCTGATTTCAGCTCAGGTCATGATGTCTCCATTCATTAGTTCGAGCCCTGCATCAGGCTCACTGTTGTTAGTGCAGAGTCTACTTCCGATCCTCTGTCCCCCTCTGTGTCTGTCTCTCCCCTGCTTGCACTCTCTCAAAAATAAATAAAACATTAATAAAATAAAATAAAAACATAAGAAATCAGACCAATGAAAAACACTATAAAAAGTTAAGATAAAAAATATATGCGTAAATGTAAGACTAATATTTGAAAATGAAAATTAAGAAGTGGGACGATAAAGTAAAACATAACCATAAATAGCAAAAGAAAAATCTTGTTAAAGGGAATGAATATTAACAGAGATGTTTAAGGGAGGGATGAGCAGAGGGGAAACCCCCCAAAGCAGAAAGGGAGTGAAAGTTAACCGTGAAAATCTGGAGTTTCAAAAGAGAACATGACGAAGCGGCCAGTAATGAACAAGCAATGGAAATAGAGAATCGAAGGAGATTTACAAATTTAAGAGCAGACTTGTGTCTAGAAACTTGTCAGACTGAGCTAACACGGATTCCTCTTTCAACCATAAACAAGTGGAAATGTTGGACAAAATATGCCAAAATAACTTTTCAAAACATAGCTGAGCTCCAGAGACAGGATGGGAGCTAGAAGAAACAGAAACTCAGCCCTGGAAGCCAGACCACGGGCAAGTCGGGTCCCTAGAGAGGAGTCTGTGGTGGAGGTGTGTGTGCAGAGGGTTTACTGGGAGCAACCAGTCCAGGGAGTTGGGGCCCCAGGAGGGGCAGAGGCAGGAAGTGAACTGAGGCGTCTTACAATGAAATCCTCAGCTGACCCTCCAAAGCGCGTGCTTTGGAGCTGAGAAGTCACCAGTTAAAAGAGCTGGCCTTTGCCTCCACAGCCACATCATTAGAATGGCCTGGCCTCTTAAAGGTGACATGAACTTGGAAGTGACAGGTGCTCCAGACAGACCCAGATGAGAGCTGTCAGCCAGCAGCACTCTCCCAGCATCTTGCGGGAATGTGTGCTTCCATCTGGGGCCGGGAAGGTGGTTCCAGAGAGATACATAAAATTTTCTTTGAGTATATGGATTTCATTTTTTTCCCCACATCTCATTTAACTGCATGTACGTTATTTTGACAATCTTGAATATGTTTCCTTTCTCAGTTGTGGAGGAGAGCCAGTCAAGCAGTCCAGTGTCCTCTGTCCAACACGTGTACAAAGACACACAGATGCTGCTTATATATACATATATTCATTTCAGCGTTAGCTATTTCGGTGGAAACATTGAAAATAACATGAATGCCCCCAAATATGGGAATGGTAGAATTACAAGCAGCTATTAAAGTTATAGCAGTAAGAGTGCGCAGTAAGAGGTTAATGTATGTATTTACATTATATAGATTGTATGGTTTGAATTCCCTAAGACATCTGTTATTTAAAATCTTACTCTGATTGCTAATACATAAAAAAATGAAAGTAAATAGGTCAAAATAATATGAGGATTTGGCTCTATTATGTATGCAATTTTTCTCTCATTTTTCAAATGATCTAAGATCACATAGTATGTTGTAATAAAAAAATTAACGTAATATATAAAATAAAGAAATAATTATGCTGAATTAGATTCTATTAATTTTCAAATTTATTTTTATATGAAAACTGACCTTGTGAAAGGGAAACCTTACTATATTGAGAACAGATTTACCGTAAAAGTTTTGACACTTCTTTCAGCCTGGTCATGAACAGTATTTTCATGGTGAATAGGGGAAAGAAGTTGAGTCTTGAGTGTTTCTTAGTTCTTCTCTGCACTTGTTTGTGTTTTTTTTTTTCCTGGAAGACAGAAGCCCACAAAATGTCTATGCATGTCTGTGTGTGTGTATGTGGTGGTGGTGAGGGAAACGCCTGCATGCACACACCTGCATATTTGTTTATATTTAACTTCAATTATCTTTTAGAGCCTCTCCTATGGCCGAGCCAATTGTTCTAGGGTAAAAGTGACTTTGCCTATGATTCCCACTATTTAGAGGGACACAGTCAAATAACATTTCTCTGAGGCTTTAAATCTCACGCACCCGTAAACAAGGAAGGAATCCACAAATCCTACTTCTATAGAATAAAAAGAAAATGATAAAGTGCACCATTCCGGGGGTTTTTTGAATGAAGGGACTTTTCTCCACTAGAAGTTAATATTCTTCTTTCTTTGCTTTCGTTATAGGAGGTAGTTATTTATTAAAGAAATCAGCGTGGACAAAGAGTACACTTTGAAATTGTGGGGAAACCCACATCAGCTGCCTTTGTTGTTGTATTTTTCTTCCTCCATTTTCCCTCCCTCGCCCCCCCTTTTCCTTCCTTTTCTCTTTTCGGTTCCAAACTCCTTCCCTCACCCTTCCTCCCCGGGCTGCTTTTCCGGGGCTCACAGTGAATTTCAATGTGTCCGGGTGGGCAAAGAACAGGAGCCACTGAAAATGACGCTTCTAGAAGCTTATGTGTTTGAGAGCCTGTGAAATCCTCCCTGGCCTCAGAGATTTTAAATTGTTTCAATCTATATTTTCTTTGTCTCTTATGCTTCTTAAGCTTCACATCCAATAGCCACATTTGTATCCAAAGCATGGATTCTTTAGAGTTTGACAAAGCCGATCCCATGCATTCGATTTCCATAAATCCCTTAAAGTATGTGACCAACTTTTCTCGTTTTGCAAAAATGTCTAACAAAATCACAGAGGAAAACGATTGTTCTTGACATCACAACAGTTTAATATGTTAACTTATTCATTAAATTGTGCTTCACATCAACGGAGATCCTCAGTTCTACAAACTATCATGTTTTAAATAGCAATAAGGGTTGATAATGTCACAATACAATCTCCTAGTACCCGAGTTCATACATATTATTGCACAGAAACGAAAGGAAATATCTCTTAGGTGAAATAATTTACTATCTACTGGATCACTATCTTTACATCTAAAATGGGGCACCAGAGAAAAGTCTAGATTTTTCTTTCCAACATTGTTCATCTGTGATACATTAAATGAAAAATAATGCAACCAAAACCCAGAAAGCACCTCTGGGGGACAAAAGGAGAAAAAAAGGAGAGAAAAGATGGACACATGATTGCAACCAAAAGGAATGGTGGCTTGGTGGAGGGGAACTGTGACAGTAACTAAATCACACAAACTCTGCTTCCGTGGAACGCGGTTCTCCCCGGCAGGAACTGAGGTCTTTCAGCACTGACATCTGGCCCTTTGGTGAGTTTCCCTGGTGCAGCAGTGCACCGACCGCGCAGAGGCTCCCTTTAATGTGTCAAAGAAGGACAGGTGCAGCCTTTTCCATAGACAGCTTAGAACACAGTCTTCAGAAACATCCGGAGTTTGGTTAGGTTACCTCAAGTCCTTGCCTGAAAGTTCCGGGGCTGTTGTCTTGCAGATGTTGCTGGTGTTCATAGCAAGGCCAGTCCTCTGGAAAGCTCAGCACTTCTGCAAGTCAGGTTGGTTCTCTCAATGTGTGGTGCGGATGGGTCCACGTGCGTCCCATCCGTGACGCTGCAAAACGCACGGGTCTCGGAACTCTCCCACTTGCCCAGAAGGGCTGATTCAAAGTTCTAGGGAATTAGTCTGGGTGTGTCCAGGTGAATGTGGGAGAATAGCAGGGTTATGTCCTATGCAGGGTGGAGGAGGGGGAGAAGGAGGGTGCCTTGGGGAAGGAACGTCTCTCTGCATGCCCCCCAGCGGCGATGGCACTGGGTGGGGTCATCAGGCTCAGCAGCCCTGATACCCAGCCGGGAGACTTTCCCTTGGAGTTCTGATGACTAGTGGAGATACAATAACTATGGGCAAGGAAAGCCTTGGGAACACAGCTATGAACAGATTGGGGTATCCTTTGCCTAAGTCCGGCCGAGCCTTCCCTTTGATCCAACCCTCCCAACTCATTCAGCCCTCAGTCCTGCCAATGCTCTGGTCCCATTTCATGAGCCACAGGTCCTTGTCATCTCTTCTGAATGGCCCGAAGAATTACAGTCCACATCTATTCAGCCTGCCCTTGTTCTTGAGGACAGAAACCGTATGTCATTTTTCAATATTTCCTGGCACGTATGTAATTCCCATTCTTCTCACTTTTGAAAGCCTGCTTCCCTTTCAGGAGCCCTATCCTCCTGTATAGTTACTCCTACTCTTGTAAGCCCCACCCCTGCATGATCCCATTATAGAGGACTTTCTTCTCACCTAGAGGTCATGGTTAGAGAGGAAGACGATCAACTCTGTGTGAAGATGTTAGCCGATGACAGCTTAAAGCATTTCCTCTCTCTGGCAAATGTGCAAGGGGACTCATTTAACACCAAATATAACCTTTAAGAACCAAAGCAATAAGTTGCTGATAAAATTCCAGAGACCTGGGGAAGACATAGAGAGGAAAGGAGATTTTTTTGAGCAGGGGTTCTATTGATCATCCCTCACACCTAACTATTCAGCCTGTTACTGATTCCGGATATTTCTAACACTGAGCCTCCCTAAGGAGTTGTGAGCATATTCCTTCGCCTTCATCTTGAATCGGGTTTTGGATTGGCTGGGGTGAACAGCCAGCATGAGGTGTTTGAACGTCGGTACTTCTCAATTTCCCCTGAAACACTGTACATCTCTTGGACATTTCACTGCTAATAAGATGATTCCTCACTGGAGGCAGGGGTTGTGAGCCAACTCTACCAGTTTCCTTGGCATCTCGCAAGTCAGTAGTACTATATGAAGGCAAGGAAATATATAAATCAATAAAGACTTAGATTTCATATTCTTGCAATTCCCAATCCTGATACTGATGCTGAACAGCACAAAGTAGTAGCAAAGGCTATGAAGTCAAGACTGGGGCTCTAAACAACTTTCTTGTTAATAAACTAGAATTGAGAAATCTTTTGGTGTCTCTCAATCCTCACGTGAAACTCTCAGATGGGATGATGAATAGAGGGCGTCTGTAGCTAACATACAAGAAAGTAGTGGAGAGCAAATGGGATACTGAATGTACAAATGTTTGGAAAGTAGTAAATGATATACAAAGTTACGAATTTTAATCTTATCCTTAGCAAAACATATGATGGAATAGAGAACTCTGAAAAGCACTCAAAATATTTTTCAATTCCCCTTTGTAGCAGAGACTGATAGTTTTATCAGTATTAATTGTCACATTACCTCTTTAATAATAGAATCCCCCGTTTGTCAAGGCACATGGCAACTGATAATGAAGACATTTCCTGGCCTCCTTTGTGTTTACTTGTAGCTAATAGCTAGGTTCTAGCCCATGAGATGTGAATGGAAGTGATATTTGCAACTTCCTTCCATGTCCTCTCTGCTGTCTGGAATACAAACAAGATGGCAGGAGCTGTAGCAGTCACCTTGCACCATGAGATAGAAGGCAAGGGTTAGTATGAAAGAGCAACAAAGAGGGGGCCTGGGCTTCTGTAACTCACCAGAGCTACCCAACCAGTTTGTCTTTTAAATGAGAGGACAACGGCTCTGATCTCATTGAAGTCATTATTTTTTCAGTTTCTCTGTTAAACTGGCCAAATGGGAATCCTATCCTATGGACTTTTTTTTAAATGATCTATGCTCATCTCCTTGGCAGGTCTACCTCTGGTAGACTTTCTTCCCTATATAAATACTACCTCTACTCAGACTTGAACAAGTCCTCATATTTCAAACCCTTGATTAAACGATGACAAAGTTATCTCCTTTAGATGATAAGAAACACAGTCTTATAACTCTTTAATAGCACACATGGTATCCTTAGCTGTTGCCCAACACTGATTGCTAATGTTATTAGTTATTAGAAGGAGTATCCAAATAATTCTCAGGGCAGGTTTTGTCTGGTTACCAAGAGTAGGCTGCCAAAAATGAAAAAAAGACAGAAAAGATAGTATATACCTTAGTCCTTGATGATAATTTAAACAGACACACATAAACAGGCACACAAGGGACACCCATCCCAATCTGGGGCTCTCCTTGCCAAGAGAAGGGAAGGAACACCTACCTGGGTGTTGTAGGAGTCAATAGAATGTGGAAGCCCCTCAGGGATTTTCTCCCCCTCCGCTTGGGGGCTTTTAACACCAATGTACCTGGTATTGATTTGGTTTTGGATCTTAAAGCTTCTGACTCCCCACGGATCCCAAGATCCAGATGTCTTCCACTGGCATTCCTTCTCTGCGCTTCTCTCAGCATGTAGGTATGCAGTCAATTTTTGGAGAACAAACTGTGTCCCTACCTCTTCATTTCTATCAACATAGGACCCCAGGGATATGACAACCGTGCTGCTTTCGAATGAAATGATATGAGGGAGGAAGCCTGTGTCGGTCTTTTTAATTTGCTCAGCACTGGCCTCAGGCCAACACAAAGAGATGGCTTCTCCTCTGAACATCCTGATATCTGGACTCAAGTGGAGCACCACACCTCGCGCCTTCAGCGGCAAAGAGCCTTTTGATATAAATCCCGAGATGCCTAAGGAGCAGTGTGAAGTTAGCAGAGGCTGCCTCCAAGTCTGAGCTATGCATGAATTCCCTGCCAAAAATTTAAAGGGAGTTTAAAAGAAACAATCCGAATGCTCTCTAACTTGTTTTGATTTTCCACATGACAAAACACTGGATTGTTATTGTGTGTGTGTGTGTGCGTGCGTGTGTCACAGCAGCAAACAGAAAGATAATTTGCAGCTCTGCCATTCTAGGCGGAACATTAGATCCTAACATCGAAATGTGAAGACAGAGAGAGAGAGCTACTCATTAATTGTAGCTGCAATCCTCTTCACTCTCTACCTCAGGAACAAATCATTGGGAAGAGAAATATTACGATGTTGTGAGTCTAATTTCTACCAACTAACAAGCAATATTTACTTGGTCTCTTGAACTTATACATGTCTCAAAAAGTATCATGGCCTAAAAAGTCATCAATCTCTCAGCCTGTTGGCAGGTCAGGGATGTGGAGAGGTTGGGCTCACCCAAGGTGGCATGGCTCTGGGTCACGGCCGGCTCGGGGCTGGCACACTTATGCCACACGCGTGGGTTAGAGACAAATCCTTCTGGGCCTTTAATAGCTGGCTTCTTGCATGATTGGCAGGACTCTTTTATCCCCCTGGAAAACATGATGGAGTAAAAAGCGCTTGCACTTTGCCGTCCACCAGATCTAGCATACAGCCCATGAGGAAGCCAGTTATTGTCTGTGGGTTTCACTTTTCCTATCTATGTAATTGGGCCTAATAGTATCTACATTGTTGTGAATAGATTTAAAGTATGAAAAGGGCCTCCCACTGTAATGGACACAAGGGAGTCCCCTAATAATACTCCCCTCACGTGGCAGATGAAGCCAAGGGTAGTGAGAGAAGAATCAAAGCTGCTTCTCCAAATCTCTCTTTGATGGAGACACTGGGCTCCCCTCTGTGTACACAGGCATGCCATGAATGCTATAGGCTGATTGACTCTCAACCCCAGAGAGAGTATTCTGGAGGGTGAGATGTGGCTTACGTAAAGCTGGCTTAAACATCAAACATGTTAGATATCAATGAAATAGGCTTTTCAATCTGATTTAGGGGTTTCACTCATTTTGCCCTGAGCTCCTTGATAGGATTGATCAGATCAGTGTTGTGAAACTCTTGACCCACTCTGATCCTGCTCCTGAATGCCAGGCAAGAGCTTTCTATTCCTTTTTCCACACTTCTCCCCTTATTATTCGACAAACGTTGTGTTACTGTAGTTGTGATCGGGAAGAATTGCAAACAAGAAGCAACTGGCAATACAGCCCATTTTTACATCCTGCCTCAGACACTCCAGACCAAGCTGCCAGGTATGGCCACAGTCTAACAACTGGAGAAGATCATGTCGGGGGAAGAAATTTACCAGGCTGGAGACAGTCAAGATGTTGGGAGGTAGACTCTGTCTAAACTCCTGGGCCCATTGAGTTCCATGTCTCTGGGCATAAATCCGTTGTCATTTATTTAGTGACCCTGAAGATCTTTTGCATCTGGGCTAGCTAAGCTCCTAATCTTTGGGCCAGATTCTTTTTAAACATCTTTGCCTCTCAGCTAGCAGAATTTCAAACTTGGCAGTAGCATATCAAAGAATCTGACTGCTCCAAAGTGGTAAAATGGAAATACTTCTGAAAAAAAAAAAAAAAAAAAACCCTAAAAGTTCTGTAGCCTGTTTGGAAATGTTAGACATAGAGTTTCCTTCCCGCTTCCCCCAACCTTAATTTATTAGTCAATTCTTTCTGAATGAAAATAGAATCGGTAAAGTGTAACCTCTTTAGGCATTCGTTAATAAGCACATTTTCTCTTAAATGCCCCTACCAATGTTCATTTCTTGGGGGCCTGTCCTGAGACATGACTGTCCTGATTCCACTGGCCATTCCCTAAGGGACAGGAGGGGCAGCATGTCTCCGAGCTGAGATGCAGGGACTTTGCGGGGTGTGAGTTTCTAGTGATGGTCACTAGTAGGGTGATTTCGTTTAAAAACAGCTGCAACAACAAAACAGCACTACTTATGATTTAAACCACATTCACACAGGGTTCAAGATGAGAGCCGTCGGCTTAGTGAGGGTTGGCGTAAAACCTCATCTAAGGGTGGAAAGGGACTTCCTTCTTTCTCTTTCTCTCTAGACAGACCGGTATTTCCATTACAGAGGCCGCGTGAAACAGAGCAGTTTCAGCAGAACATCCAAGCCATAATTTGGCTTTTCATGTGTGCCTCTGTGGGTTCCCATGGTGCTGCAAAGGCTATTTCCAAGACCTGTTTCTTTCTGGTGCTTCTCTCCTTGACCTTCCAAGGACGTCTAAGTTGGATGCATCCCTACCCTACTTAATATCATGGATTGGAAAATGTCAGGGGAGAAAAAGAAGAAGAAGACAGATCATCTCCAGCTGGGGAAGGATGAAGACAAAGAAGCAGGTGTCCAAATCAAGCCACATACAGCCAGGTGGCCTCCAAACAAAATGGCCCGTCCTTCTCCAAGGTAATCGATGCCACGGAAGGCCAGTGCGCCTGCTCATCCCCTCCCCTCCCGGGGGAGGAGAGCGCAGGGGGTCACCATCTCACCACCTGGCTGTTGTAGTCCTCGGTGACCGCGCCCTCTGCGTTCCCATCCTCTTTGGGCCACTGGTGGCCCCTGTGCCCCCGCTGCAGCCTGCGCCCCTCCCGCCTCTTTTGCCGGTCCCTCTGGTGCTCTAACTGCTTCGTGTGGTGGTAGCGCTGCTGGAAGAGATCCTTCGCATACTCGTACAGCTGCATGTCCAGGAAGTTGAGCTCCTCGATGCGCTGGCGGGCGCCCTCGTTGATGTCCACGTTGGAAGCCCGCGTGATGTTGAACTGCGTGAAGGGGGAGATAAACTTGAGGTTGAATGTCCTCTCAAAGAGAAACTGAGTCTTCCTCTGGAATTCCGTGAGGCCAAAGAAGGCCATGTTCTTCAGGTTGTTTTTCGCGCTCTGCAACAGGATGGTGTTTCTCTCACTCTCGTTCATGAAAGTCAAGTTGTAGCAGCCCACCAGGCTCAGGTCGGCCAGCATGCGCACCTGGCGGTTGTTGGCCAGGTTGTAGGTGCAGTCCATGAACTCCCGCAAGCTGACCCCAGACCAGTCGTCGCCGGGGTAGCAGGTAGGCAGCTCGTCGGGGGTGGGGCTTCTCCCATCACACATGTGGAGGGAGGTTTTCCAAGTGGCTCCTCTCTGGACGTGTTTCCACTCGCTCAGGTAACGCGACACTGGATCCCGTAACATGGTGATGTAATAGAAATTCCTGGAAGAAATCAGAGGGAAGAGCGTCCGTCAGTCGTTGACAACCACAGCTCTGGGATTCTGAACCTCCCTTGTGTTTATATCAGCACTGAGTCAACTGGCTCTTCTGCCAAATGTTCATGCGAGAGTGGCTGCCGGGATTTGCACCTATCAGGTCAATGTTCCCGTGTGTGCCTGTTTCCATAAACATGCACGGACTGGTTTTCAATACCATTTGTTGGGTATTTCCTCCCTGCTCGGTGTGGGGAGGGATGCGATGGAGGGGAATAGGTCATTCATTCATTAAGTGATTTCTTCACTGATAAATTACTACCGAAAGCAACAATATCTTATATTAAGAAAACACACCAAGGGTTTTTGAAGTTATTCCCCAACCAAAGTCTTATTTGATCCTTACAACAAACCTTTGTAGCAGATGTCGGACTATTTGATAGGGAAAAGTGCAAGGAGGCAAAGTGATTTGTCCAAGGTTGTGGGACTAAAATGGGCAAAGCCGGGAGCCAAGGCTCCTTAGTCTCGCCTGTTTACACTGCTATTCTGGATTGCAAGGTAGGTGGGGTTGGGGGACGATGTGTTGTATGTGGAGCCTGATATTTATTGAACACCTACTGTGTACTCAGAGCTATGACAGGTGATTTATGATACTAGCGCAGATAATCTTCAGCACAATTTCATAAAAGTTTCATTATCATAACTTTTTTTTCTTTAAAGTTGAGACCATAGAGACCAAGCAAGGTGAAAATACAGACCAAGATCCTAGAACGAATTAATACTTGAACTGCAATGGAGTCTAGGCCTATTGATTTTAACACTTCTGTGCTTTTCTGTGTATTATATTGATATTTTAAAAACAAAAATATAATTAATATTTATTGAATGCCTATTTTTAAATTTTTTTAAATGTTATTTTTGAGAGAGAGAGAGAGAGAAAAAGAGAGACAGAGCACGAGCACAGGAGAGGCAAAGAGAAAGGGAGACACAGAATCTGAAGCAAGATCCAGGCTATAAGCTGTCACCACAGAACCCAATGTGGGGCTTGAACCCACAAACCGTGAGATCATGACCTGAGCTGCAGTTGGATGCTCAACTGACTGAGCCACCCAGGACCCTTGGATGCTTATTAGTTGCAGGTACTGTGGTTATTATAAGCACAAGTCTTCTCTACTGGCATCAGATGGAACATTAGAAGAAACACATTTTTAAATGGTGAGCTTCAGAGTGATCCAGTAAAGATCAGGGTGCTTCTGGCTTAAAGGGGCAAGAGAAGTGTAGAGAAGTAAGAAGAGAATTAGAAAAGAAGACAGGTGAAGACACAACACAAAGCATCACGGGAAAGTAAATATTGATTAAAATGAGGAAAACCCTTCTCATGGTTTGAGCAGCCTCCCGGGAGAATGGGCCTCCTACTCAGTCAGACCGGGAGTGACACTCAGATCTGCCTCTGAGCAGACAGATGGTCCTGGAGAGCTCGAAAAGGAAAACCGGGCTTCCCTTGGAAAAGCTAACCTGGATTTTTTTTTAAAATTTTTATACCCAGCATACATTTTTCAAATTTTAATATCCAGTAAAAGCAATGACAGACATAGGGCTTTGGGGGTGCAGTGCTTTTGATGTTGCTTTTAAAAAGCAGTCAATGGGGTGACCGGGTGGCTCAGTCGGTTAAGCATCAGGCTTCAGCTCAGGTCATGATCTCGTGGTTCATGAGTTTGAGTCCCGTGTCGGGCTGTGCGCTGACAGCTCAGAGCCTGAAGCTTGCTACAGATTCTGTGTCTCCCTCTCTCTCTGCCCTTCCCCTGCTCTCTCTCTCTCACTCTCAAAAATAAATAAATATTAAAATAATTAAATGAGAAACAAATAGGAATAGATGAACTATCATATTTAAAACCTTTTTTACTATATTCAGTTACTTTGAATGTCTAGCCAGACAGTTTTGAAATGTGCTAATGAAACTACACTATCTTAAGGAATGCAAGCTTCTCCTTAAATCAGAAAGAGAAATGTACACACACAACCACAGACAGGCTAGCCTGAGGCCTTGGTGTTGCCAATCACCATTTTATGTTACTCCATTGTCTTTCGCTGTGACAGAATGACAATTCCATCAGTGGGAGAAAATTTCCTGAAAGATCAGTAGGTAGCGCAGAAAATAACTTGATACAGCTTCTGGGCTCCACACGGAAATGTTGATGGCAAAGTTTTGTTCAGAGTGGGTATTACTCTGGTTGAATGCTGTAGGACATGTCATTATCTAATCCTGCTTTGGTTCTATCTCGGGACTTGTTAAGTTTCCGTTTTACAAGCAAAGACCGATTTTCATTTCATGAGACAATTGGCATAATAAATATAGAAACCCAATAATGATGATAGTGACATAACTCATTAAGGATGCCAAACATATCAAGATGGAAGAATCTAAATCGGACAGATCTTTGTCGTGGGTCAAAGAAGACCACAAATGGAAAATTTATAATTTTCCTGTTAATTAGGCAAAACAGGAAACACACACACAAAAAAAGATTTAAGGAAAAAGCATGATGGGCATCAGTTGATAATTCTTAACCTTATTCATGTGTCTCAGAGTCAGAAACAATACAGATTTTTAAAATTATCATGGGAGCTGGAGTATTTTATGACCAAGAATTATAATGGTTTGTGACATAAAGGTTTAATTGGAACCTGCTCCTGAAATTTTAGTGGCTTTTGTCTCACTTGGGAAAACTAGCCATAGAATTCCTGGGGCCTTCATTCCACTGGAAATTTACATGGTCTCAAAGCTGACTGAAACTGACTTGGCTTTTGGTTTCAAATTTAACTGTATTCATTTTAACACTGCAGGTAACAATGACTAGCCAGGTTGTATGATGAGGTTTACATGAATAAAATAGGTCCCAAATGTCTGCAGGTTCCGCCAGCCAAATAGGTAACAGATCAATCTGTAAACACTCTGACATCGAGACGCAAAAATGCACTACTAGGACATTTCCACTGACGGAGTACATAGCTGTCCCATCTCATGGTTCCAGAAAGGAGTGGTCCCCTAGCATTTCAGTATTGCTTTCGTCAGACATATTCTCATGTATGTGCTGTTGATTTGTTTAAATCCTGCCAAAGGAGTCCAGGTAGAAATTTAGAAAAGTATTGAAAATAAAACAAGGGGTTGAAGAGCACTCAATCACTGGTAAAGACAAAACACGTAAAATGATCCATCAAAGCACTTTTTTTTTAATTTCTCCTTTTTTTTCTTTTTTCCATTTGCTTCTCTCCTTTCAGACAGAAAGCTACAAAGATCACTGTTGAAATGATATCTATGTCCAGGCCACACACCCATGTTCACTGTGTACAAGCTTTGTTCTGGTTTTATGAATCTCCTGCTCACTCCAAAACAACACGAACTCATTTTCTTCTCTTCTCCAAACCCACAATTCGGTTTCTAGGGAGAAGTCTTAAAGGGTGCCGTGACTCCTGAAATTCACAAGTTTCTTTTGTAGGCCTTACTTGTTCAATAGCACAATGGAAGGTAGAGCAGAGAACAGAGAAAGACTAGCGGCTCCCTAGCAAAGCTTGTTACGGCCACAGTGTGGAGGTCTTCATCCAGTCTGTCCTTCCTAACACACTCTCCTGAGCCTAGACAGAATGTCGTGTGTTCATACGTCATCCTTGCAGGTGATCTCAGTTCCCCTCAGATTTTGGAAACACAAATAAGTAAACTACTATTTTCCTCCCTCATCTATCATTCATTCATTTGTTAATTCTGCCCATCTGCCAATGTTAATCCAGCCATTTGTGTTTGCTAAGCATGGCATAGGGGCAGGGGAGGATGGGGAGGAGGCATCAGGACTCAGAGATTACCAACAGGTCACCCTCAAGGGGATCTCCAGCACCCGGTGATTTTATTGCAGTGAAAGAATTGCTAACTACCATGGCAAGGGAATATTCTACCAATCTCCTGGCACCGGAGCAATCTCTGAGACAGATAACTTTATTTGTCAGTGACAGTGTTCTGTCAGCAGGTCATCTGTTTGCCGCCTACTTCATCAAGAGTTTGGGTGAATTCATTTGAGAATGTCTGTAAAGCAATTGCAGCCCTTTAGAATTGTCATTCTTGGGCGCCAAGGTAACGATGGCAAATAAAGGGTGTGCTCAGGAAGATTAGGGAACAAGTCACCTTGGTTAGTTCAAGGATGATTTTAACTGATAATGATCGTAGGGGTCATCATGGCTGACTAAAGGTCAGAGCCACAGAACACACACTTTTCCATGGCTGCTTTAGAACCGCTTGTGTGTCCTGCTTTGCTGTGAGGTAATCACATCAAACAATTCTAAACTCAGCACAGAGGCCTGACTGCCTTCCGTCAGTCATTGCCTTGTCTTTCGCTCCTTTGTGAACTGCTGCCTGGTCTTTTCTGGCCCAACTCAAGCCTTTTCTTTCTTTCTTTTTTTTTTATTTATTTCTAGGAGAGAGAGAGAGCGTGAGCAGGGGAGGGTCAGAGAGAGAGGGAGTCACAGACTGAAACAGGCTCCAGGCTCTGAGCTGGCAGTCAGCACAGAGCCCGACGCGGGGCCCGAACCCACGAACTGCGAGATCATGACCTAAGCGAAAGTTGGACGCTTAACCGACTAAGCCACCCAGGCGCCCCCCAACTCAAGCCTTTTCTGGCCCAACTTCACCTTGCCTGAGTTTTCCAGTCTCAGTTCACTGGGTTCACTGCACTACTCACTGCACTTTTAGCCTGCATATGAACATCTTGGTCATCTCTACCCTTTAATCTCCTTTTGGACAACTGGACTCAGGCCTCATGTCCCACAACCCCTCACACAAAGTCCTGCTCACAGCACATGTTCAATATGCGATGCTATGTAAAAGAAATGATCGTATGAGATTAAATGTATTTTTTATTTTATTATTATTATCTTTTAATGTTTTACTTATTTCTGAGAGAGAGAGAGAGAGAGAGAGAGACAGAGACAGAGACAGTGTGAGCAGGGGAGGGTCAGGGAGAGAGGGAGATACAGAATCTGAAGCAGGCTCCAGGCTCTGAGCTAGCTGTCAGCACAGAGCCCGACATGGGGCTTGAACCCACGAACCATGAGATCATGACCTGAGCCGAAGTCAGATGCTTAACCGACAGAGCCACCCAGGCGCTCCTAAATGTATTTTAATAACTAAGGTTAATATTGTTTTTGATAAATATGCCACTATCTTCTTTCTGAAAACAAATCCAATATTATTTTTGATTGTTTAAAATGTGTGAAAAGAGTAAAGAGATACATAAACTATGAATGTATCAAACATTTGATTGTGATGGTCCATGTGCAGAGAGAGGCAATCAACACAGACTTTGGGTAAAAATAGAGTGTTTCAAGCAACAGGTAATTAGTAGCAATGAGGTGGCTTTTTAAAAATGTTAAGCTTGCTAGTTTTTTTCCCTATTGCTTCAAAAACCTGTATTTCGCCAAGCAGTTTATTGTATAATTGCTCATTTCTTTAATTAGCAAGCCAGTTAATTAACACACGCTTATTGAGGGTTTGTTATGTGTAAGGATCTGCTCTAGCAAATGTGGAGAATATAAAAAAAGAATAAAATGCCCTCAAGTATCGTGTGTTTAGTAAGGACGGTAGATTAGAAAAAGGCATTGTGTAGCAAGTTACGGACTAAGGAGTGAAAAGGCAATATTTAAGAGAATAGTTACGAATGTACAGAGAGCACAGGGTCTAATGAGACCAGGAAGTTCATGCTGTGCATCTCACAAAAGGTTTGTTTAGTATCTGAATGAGTAAGGAATCATGGGCTCTGAATACAACTGTCTATTCCTCAAATGGGAAAAGTGTTGATTTAAGAAGACTCATTTAGCGACAGTGTTCAGTGTAGACAGAAGTAGGCAGAGCCAGGAGACATATTTGGTAGCTGTGGTGAAGGGCCAAAAGGGGGAAGAGCCCAGAACCATCGATGTGGATAAGGAAGAATCAGGGACAGATTCCTATCACGCACCCATCTGTCTTCCTTCCCCCCCACCTCCACATCGCCAGCTTCCTCCAGACCACCTTTTCCTCTTCTGTATATTCTTCTGCCCTTTTACCTCACTCTTCCCTTCCAAGTTCCTAAATGAAAGAAGGCAGAGCCGGTATGCCCATCAGAATGGTGGAATGCGAGTCAACATCTCTGGAATCACCCTGCCTGTGGTGATTAAAAAATGTCAGTTTTATGAGGCTATCACTGGTCTAGCCATTGACCTACAGAGAACCTACAAAACGCTATGTTCGCGGGGGAGTATTTCTTCCACCACTAGATTAACCCCTGTGAAATCAAGCAACAAATTTAGGAGCACAGTTCCATGGTCCACAGTTCTGTGCATTCAGAAAAACCAAACCAAACCAAACCAAACCAAACCAAACCAAACCAAACCAAACCACTCAAGTAGAAACCCCTGCAGCCAATCTTCTGTGATGTCCTCGGAGGAAGGTATTTCTACTCCCCTGAAACCTGTGCCACTCATGTTATCTTCATTCCAGTGACCAGTGACTGAACTATCCCTTGAACAGGTGTCTTGCCTTACTCATCTTGTATCGCTCGGAGCATATGATGCACGATCTTCGGCAACATGGATGTTCAGTTGTTCAATGTTTGTGGAATGAGTAAATATTTTATCAGCTACTGTCCCGGGGATCCTGAGAGTGACATCCCCAGGAAACTGAACTTGCTGTCTGGACCGACCAAAGTTGCCCAGGCTAATGCTTTCTCTTAGCCTAGACCTTGTGAAATGTATGGGAAACAATCAATTTCTCCACCTTCCTCTCTCCGTACAGACTTTTCAGTGAGTTCTCCCTACCTGATCGAGGTTTGCCACAGCTCAGCATCTCACAAAGAACATCGTGAACAGTTGGAAGGTGGACTTGGGGGTCATCTCACAGAGACCTTTGGTCCTCCTACGAGTGGTACAGACATCTAACAAACATCCTAAACATGATGTGAGCATTTCCAAATAGTGGAATTTAGCTCCCCTGCTGCCCTGCTGTACTGGCGGCGTCATTTTCCAAACGCTCAGAGTGGAATTAATTTCTTGACTCTCTTTAGAGCCGCACACTCATTATGGGCTACCCATTCTTCATTATCTCTGTAGAGTATTATCTGCATTATACTGTATCTGATAGGCGGAATGGTGGCAGTTAGAGCTTGGCAATCAGACTGCCCTTTGACACAGTGATGAAAAGGCCTTTTATTCCAGCCTTGAAAACAAATTAAGGAATTTAAGAATGATGTTCTAAGCAAATGGGAAATTGGGAACTCTGATTGTTAAGTATGGTAATAAAGAACTTTCGGAGGTTGACAATGGTGTGTGTCAGAGCGATTGGTTCCATGGATGTCCAGTATTGTGATGAGAAAATGGAGACATGCACATGTGTTATCTTACTTCACACAGAAGCCACGCTCCCCCCACCAGATTGCCACCGCTCCTCCCCCGTGGCGACTTAGAAAGCAGCCAGAGGCTTCCGGCTAAGGCATTTTTAAAAATGTACTACCCAGAGATCTTGAGGCTTTTCAGTTGGTAAGATACAAGGGGCAGGAGTGCATGCAGCCCTCCCCTCAGGAGGAGAAGCACTTCTCATCACTTTTCTTGCTGGTGTACCTGATAACTTTGGAGGAAGAATACTTTCAGATGTAGCTGGTTTGGCTTTTTTTTTTTTTTTAAATCAGTGATTCCCCACCTTCCTCCAGTTAGAAATGCAATACATTGGAACACCTGGGTGGCTCAGTTGGTTAAGCATCTGGCTTCAGCTCAGGTTATGATCTCACAGTTCATGGGTTCAAGCCTCGCATCAGGCTCTGTGTCGACAGTTCAGACCCTGGAGCCTGCTTCAGATTCTGTATCTCCATTTCTCTCTGCCCCTCCCTCACTGTGTTTTCTCTCTCTCTCTCTCAAAAAAGAATAAAAAATTTTAAAAAATGAAATGCAATATATTGATTTTCATGTCACTATAGAAAATATGAGCAATGCAGAAGAGCTAAAAAGAAAAAAATTAAAATTATGTATAAGCATTTCACTCAGATATGACCACAGATAGATATACATATTTCTTTCCTTACAGATTGAAGATCATAAGTGAGCATGATAATTCTGACGTGTATCTTTAGGTCGAAACTACAGAGTGAACACTTTTTCTATTTTATTTAATATTTTTCTATAAGAGTGTAATATTCCAATTATAGAGGTGCCATAATTTATGTGACTCATTTCCTGGTTTTGGACAATTAGGCTGATTCTGTTTGGAGGAGGATACGGTAAACAATAATCTGGTGAATATCTTAAGCCATAAATATTGACGCAAGGAATGAACTGCCAGGAGTAGAATTTTGAGTTAAGAGACTTGCCCCCCATTTTGCTGTCAAGATGCGACAATATAGCTGACCATCACGGTCACTGGAGAGGGCAAGGCGCTTCCATGAGGCCTGACCTCAGGATGGCCTGTGAGCCAAGCGAGGGCTATGGAAGGCACTCCTGGCTCTGCTCCTTCCTGGTTGGACCAGAACATTCACCAAAGATGGATGTTCAAGGACCCCTGGGATGGGTTTTCTGCCAGGGTGGCGTGGCCAGTTCTTCCGAAAAGATTCGTTTATTTTGTACTTGATGAGCAGCTGGACTATCAAATTAGAAACTAGACATTTGCGGAATCCAATCTCACCCCTAGGACTGCAGCTATGTTAAAGCCGACATCTGGAGCCGAAAGACGGGGGTTCCTCACCCAATTACATTGGGGCCAGTCCTCCAAGAAGCAGCCTCTTGAGAGGCAGAATTTCTGCAGCTTGTACGTGGCACCTAGCCTTAACTATGAGGAGCCACAAGACGGTACTAAAACAACCACACCAAAGCGTGAAGTAAGAAGCTTCCGGACCACACTGGTCATTTCTCAGTGACCATCAGCCCACCTTCCAACCTCCCCAGAGGAAGAGGTAGTATTTGTAAGTAAGATACAAGTTTAAGTCCTGGCCCATTGCTGCTTTATATTGACACGAACTAGGAGTCTCAGACTCACTAAAATGCCCTCGTTTTCGGGCGGTTGTCTAATTTGCTTGCACTTTCCCCCAAGGGGCCGCCGCAAGAATACATTTCAGGGCATGCATGTTCCAGGGGCTTGTTTCTTTGCTACCTTGCTGAGTACAGTTGCTTCCAGCACAGTGTCAAATGTGCCAGGCAGGGTCCTGCTCTCATGCATTATTCAGGCACCTCCGTGCTGATCTGGCTCAGCGGCGCCCTGCTCTGCGCTGCGTGGTGGGGATTTGGGCCGGAGGACGTCTCGGGGGGGCTCGGCTCCGCAGAGCTGCGGTGTATGCGTGTGGGCATCCCCCTGAAGCCCGGAGCCGCCCCGGACTGAGATAAGGCCCGACTCCGGCTCTCTGGCAGCTCCAATCCCAGCCGGGCGAGGCGGAACACCAGACAGTACACCCAGATTGCGTTATGGGGCCGTGCGTGTTCTGCTGGGCTCTCTTCTTAGCTAATTTCCCAGACGTTTTTAGCGAAAGTGAGAATTACCCACGGTGGAGGCAACGAGGTGTTTCCATTGCAATTGTTTTGCACCAGCCAATTTGGAGAGGAAAGGAAGTAAATTGGGATATTTAAGAGTAAGGCACGTGTTTCAATATTTAGGTTTGTATCTGACAGCTTTGATACACATTTTCCTAAAATATCATAAGAACTTAAGAAAAAAAATCATCTCCGGCCAGATTTTGCTGTGTTCTTCCACAACAGATTCTTCTGAGTTAGGATTTTCCTAGACTCTGCTATCAGGATTTGGCAATCATTTTAGGATATTTAACACGATCCTCGAGAGATCGCTGCTTGATTCCATCCCTTGCCAGGTCTCAAAGAAAGAATGACATGGACGTCGTCCCTCAGGCAATGATTAAGGAGCAATCTAGGTTAAAATATGCAGTTCCATATGAAACAAATATTGATATTAATATTAATAATAATGGCTAACATTTATTGAGTGCCATCTATGTCCAAGTACAGTTTTAAGTGCTGGCTTTGCATTAACCAACTTAGTCATCAAAATAACCCTTTGAGTTCACATAGGCTTTTAGATGATGTCCATGATTTCACCAGGCTCTCACAAAGAGAGTTTTGAGGGTCTTCTCTTCTAAGAGTCAGGCTGTCTTAGAGATGCAGTTAGTGACTCAATGCTGCAAAGGCCAGGCTTTGTTTAACTCAAAGCTCTAGAAGCGGGGCTCCTGGGTGGCTTAGTCGGTTAAGCGTCCGACTTTCGCTTGGGTCATGATCTCGCGGTTCGTGGGTTCGAGCCCCGCGTCGGGCTCTGTGCTGACTGCCAGCTCAGAGCCTGGAGCCTGTTTCAGTCTGTGACTCCCTCTCTCTCTGACCCTCCCCTGCTCACGCTGTCTCTCTCTCTCTCTAGAAATAAATAAACATTAAAAAAAAAAAAAAAGCTCTAGAAGCAAAATGAGCATTTCGGGGTAGGGGGGTTTGTGTTCGTTCACCTGTGGGGTGGGCAGCATGAAATGAGGGTGAGGCAGTACACTGTAGGGTTGGGGGGCAGAGGGTTTATCTCAGCTCTGGAGCATATGGGATCAGAGGGTTGTCTAGACAGTTACCGCTTATAAGTTCAGAAACAATTATCCTGACCTCAGCATGCACACAAAATGGCATGACAAATTTGTACCTGAGCTGCAGAGCCTAGTGGGAAAGACTGCAGCTGCATTCGGTTTTAAACACTCCTGAGGAATCTACAAGCCAGAAGACTGTAGTAATCTCAGGACAATAATGGATGGTTGGAAATAGCGGCACAAGAGAATTCCGATAAGGCAAAGCTCATGCAACGCCATAATTCTCTTCCTGGCTTTAACATAAGTCTTTTTTGAACACAATGCTACAAAATCTCAGAAATATGTCCAAAGGAGGCTGCTGGTTCCTGAAATTGGCTTTTATTTCGGAAGAGAAGATTCAAGAAAATACAAGTCAAGCTCTCCTCATTTGGACATAGCATGGACGCATAATTTCAAGCATGTTGGAAGTGTCACCCAAGGTGCATTGGAAAGAGAATGGGTTTGAAGTCAGAAAGATCTGGACTTCAATTTTGGATCCGCCTTCCCTTTGATGCGACCTGATTACATCTGGGGGCCTTGGTTTCCTCATCTATAGAGTGAGGGTATATACATGTTTATTCCATAGAGTTGAGGGATTAAAGTAATGATTGCGAAGGGTCCAGGAGTAGCTGATGCACCACAGCTCCTTAACATAAGTGCATGCCCTCCTCTTTGACAGTTTTCCTTCTTCCATGATTATCAGAACCTCAGGAACTAGCCAAATACTGTCAAGTTTTAAATATTAAACAAGCTCAGGGCACCTGGGTGGCTCAATCGGTTAAGTGTCTGATTTGGGCTCAGGTCACCATCTTAACCGTTTTTGAGTTCGAGCCCCGCATCAGGCTCTGTGCTGACAGCTCAGAGCCTGGAACCTGCTTCAGATTTTGTCTCCTCCTCTCTCAGCCCCTCCCCAACTCATGCTCTGTCTCTCTCAAACATAAATAAACAAAAATATTTCAGTATTAATCTGTGTTAATAATAAAGAAGAAAGAGAATGCTTCTGTATTTGTAAAACATGCTTACACTTTCCTCATCCATTATTTCATTTTATACTCAGTAAAAATTTATATCATAGTAGAATTTTCCATGTGAGGAAACTGACGTTCACAGATAGGAAAGGATAGTCCTGAGGTCAAACAACTCAGGTGCGCTGGTGGTAGGACCTCTCTTTTGATCCATCTTCAGCCACTATATTCATTTATTTGTTTATTTAAATATATTTTTTTTGCTTATGTCTTTCATGCCAAACACTGTGCTAAGTTCTTGGCATATAACGTACACAAGACATGGCCTGACCTCAAGGAGTTGGCCACGTAGTCATCTTTGATGATCCTACACTATTGTGCTTTGCTCCAACGTAGTTGAGTTAGAAAGAAACCATGGAATTTGCACATTATTCTACAGTTTTGGAGGTTTCACTGTTGTGCATATTAGCTCATTTTCTCTCTGAAACGCACCAAAAAGGGAGACCCAGAAGAAACAGGCAGAAATGCCAAGATACAGATATACCTTTGGGTAATATTTAAAGTTGTAGAAAAAAACCAGTCTAAAATAATAAAATTCTTCTTTCTAAGGAAGCAGTGGTGTGGACCTCAGTCTGGAGCCACACAATGTCTGATGGTCTCTCTTTCTGTGATGCCAGTGGCCACGGGTGATCATTTATTAGAGGATTGCAAAATGGCGAAATTCTATCATTTCTGCTTCATTTGTTAGCTACAATGCTTCTATAAGGAGAAACTTCCCCTTATCAACTATTTGCTCCTCCAAGGTATAGTTGATATAGGTAGGAAAGGTAAATGAATGTGTGAATCATGTTATCCATTGGTTTACAAAATAATAGATTACTTTCCTAGAATCTTCCAGAGGGGCTTTAAAAAAAAATGTTGTTTGTTGGGGTACCTGGGGGGCTCAGTCGGTTAAGCATCCGACTTTGGCTCAGGTCATGATCTCATGGTTTGTGGGTTCAAGCCCCGCGTTGGGCTCTGTGCTGACAGCTAGCTCAGAGCCTGGAGCCTGTTTCGGATTCTGTGTCTCCCTCTCTCTCTGACCGTCCCCTGTTCATACTGTCTCTCTCTCTCAGAAATATGAGAAAAAAACATTAAAAATTAAAAAAAAATAAATGTTGTTTGTTATTTATTTTTCTATCGTTGATAAGCTGTAAATCAAAGTAAATAAACATCAAAAAAATGTTAAAGGAGATGGCTGGGTGGTTCAGTTGTTTAAGTGTCTGACTTCGGTGCGGGTCATGATCTCATGGTTCATGGGATGGAGTCCCACATCGGGCTCTGTGCTGACAGCTTAGACCCTGGAGTCTGCTTCAGATTCTGTGTCTCCCCCTCTCACGCTCTGTCTCTGTCTCTCTCAAAAATAAACATTAAAAACAATAGGTTGTAAATCTAAACATATTTAGTGTGTTTCAAGACATTGCAGATATTATACTTATTGATATTCAAATTATGTAATTTTTGGCCAGTAGGATCTTATTCAAGATGGATCCTGAGCTCCTCTGATATGATCCCTTACATCCCTAGAAGCCTTTTATGCATATTCTTAAAGGATCTTGAACATTGTAAAAGTTCCATATTAACAAAGACCAAAGAAGATGGAGTTAGAGCTGGAAACGGGCCACCCTTCCTAAAGAACAAAGTGATTGCTGCTCAGCCCCTCCTCCTGCCCAGCCCGACTCTCTGAGTCCCTACCAGGCAATGTAACTGCCGCCTGTGCTAATTACCCCTGAGAGTTGAAGGGGAAGCAGACCAGACACCATCCTTAACTCTCACATGTTCTATTTGGGCCCACACATCAGGGGTTTCCACTTTCATTTCTTTCTTCTCCGTTTCTTAAGTGCACGTGCGTGACATTTTCCTCTGTGCTTGAAACAATAGGCAGGGCGAGTGATTCGTTTGTGACTAGATGCCAATGTCACTCTACAAACTAATCTAGGAGGAACCAAATTATGCTGCAAGTAACACGGAGCCCCTAATGAGGTTCTCTCCAAAATCCACTTATTCCCAATAGCAGCTTTAGTTCTTTCCAGAAGCCCAGTTTACCACGTGGACACTCAGTGGGACCCTCCGGCTGCGGTGAGCTCTGATGCACTGCTGTAATTCTGCCTAATTAATAAAGCAATGACAGAAATTTAGAAAAAGATATATGCATGAGAATTTAAATCTCCCAGGAAAAAAAATCAATTCGTTCTGTCGAACTTTGCCTTGGGTGCTCCCTTTATCAAGTGTGGAGCACAGTGACCTGAAGTTGCAAATATTTTTCTTCAGGCATCATGGAAGCATCAGAGAGGTAATAGCTTTCAACATGCATTTCTTGGAGATTTAAAAACACTCAAATGAGGACACTTATTTCCCCACGTTGCTCTGCTATATGTAAATCAGAGAAAATAATCTTTAAAATGGTCAAAATAAATGTAGCTCGGGGCTGCTAGAGTTAGCTTTACCTTTGTGCAGTCAATACTTGGATTAAAAATCAGAAGCAGCAAGCCTCCAGAAGCAGAATTACACAACTGTAATGCCCTTGCTTGCGAACTTCCCTAAACATCCCCCTCTGCATTTATTATTTCTCTGGGTGATAAGAATCTGAGTTTAATAATCAGAGAAAAAGGAGGCGTCTCTCTCTCGTTTAAAAATGGACACCGCTCCCATCTCCGAGTCTTCCATCGAAATGGTGTGAAATATGCTGATGTTAATCTAAAATGAAAAACAATCAAAGCCAAATAAATGCAAGCAAACAAATGTAACTGAAAAGAGAGAAATAAAAAAAAAAATCAACCAAAAACATCAGCCTAAAAACCGCAGCTGAAAGTGGATCGTCAGTGTTTAGTTCAGCTCATTAGAGCCACAAGGGGGCTCTCAAATCTTTCCAAACACTAGGTAAGTGCTGAGAGCTGCTTTTCTAGTAATTAATTTCCACAAATCAATATTACCTTTTAACGTACACTACAGAGACAAGCTACAGACTTCTGACACTTTATGCTCAAGTTAAAGAGAGAATTTCCTATAAAAATTCTGGGGGCCTGTAGCCATTGAAAGTCAAAACCAGAATGAGTTGCACCTGTGATTTCCTGTGTCTGCTCTAGCATAAAAAATCCCAACACTGCACATTTCATCAAAGGTTAAAACTGAATTTGAAGCACTGTGTATATAATGGAATACATTGACCTCTGATGCATTTTTAAAGGCTGTCTGCTTCCTTCCACCACATCACACACCCCCAAAACATCCAAGGAGGCTGATACACAAAAGTTAAAACCCAGCGACCCTTTCCTGGGGCAGGTGGAAGTTGCTAGAGCCATTAGTTCTGGAGGTTTTCAGCTCCCGCTGAGAGTTTTATGGTGTCTTTGTATTTGCAGCCTACATCACAAAAGACACTTGCAAGGAAAGAGGGTATTTTCATTCTCTGTTAAGCCAGAAGATGGAGGTAGGGTCTGGGGCAAAAAAAGGGGCTTTCCACAGCTAAGGACAGCCTGAAAACTCCGCTTTCTCCAACGCTCTGGCAGAAAAGAATACCACCTATCACTGCTGCATCAGGCAAAATATGGGCATAGAACCGACGTGCTCCCCAAACATTCTATCAGATTCATTAAAATATCAAAATCATCTTTGTACGAACTCAGAAAGCCCCTCTGGGATTTGATATGAAATGGCTTCTGATAACAGCCCTCTCTCTAATGTAAGAGTCCCAGTGAAAGGTAAGGATTGGCATTAATTTTACTGCCATAGGGCAGGAGTGTTTCCATGGCAGCTGGGGGATGTGGACCTTCTTCTTCTGGACAGCTTCTTTCCTAGAACTGGTGATGCAAGGAGGCTGAGGGAGGGGGGAATATCAGATAGAACAGCTCACTTGTCCCTCTTGATCAGAGCTTCCACACGTTCATTTACTTCTGACATTAAGAATTACCATAGAGGGTCGCCTGGGTGGCTCAGCCAGTTGAGTGGCTGGCTCAGGTCATGATCTTACAGTTCTTGGGTGCAAGCCCTGCGTTGGGCTCTGCGTTGACAGTGTGCAGCCTGCTTGGGATTCTCTCTCTCCTTTTCTCTCTTCCCCTTCCCCACTCATGCTTTCTGTCTCTCTCAAAAAAAAAAAAAAAAAAAAAAAAAAAATAGAGAATTATCATGGAGTAAATCCTGGTGTAGGAAGGCCAGTGTTCCGCATTTAAGTCGGGCACCCAAGAGATATGCTATGGAAAAACAAAGTTCTCTCTCATGAAATCCCATACTGCTTGGCATATGCTCCAAATGCATATTGAACTGAACTTTGATGTAAACTTTGTAGATTTTTACCTAGCACTTTCTGGAGTTAGTGCTTCCCCAGGTATTTTTTAAATTGAAGTATAATTGGCAGACAATACATTTGACCCATCCCTGGCACAGCTGAAAATCTGTATAATTTTTGACTTCCCCAATACTTTACTAATCGTTTATTGTTGACCAGAAGCCCTACCGATAACACAAACAGGTGATTAACACATATTCTGTGTGTTGTATGTATTATATAGTGTATTTTTATCATAAAGTCAGCTGGAGAAAACAAAGGTATTAAGAAAATCATAAGGAAGGGAAAATACATTTATAGAACTATTCACACATTTATTTTTACTTTTTAAATTTATTTCTTAAAGATTTTTTTAATGTTTGCTTATTTTTGAAAGAGAGAGAGAGAGAGAGGGAGGGGCAGGGATAAAGGGAGACCGTGAATCCCAAGCGGGCTTTGTGCTGCCGGCCAGATCCCAAAATGGGGCTCAAACTCAAAATTCATGAGATCATGACCTAAACCTAAAACAAGGGTCAGATGTATAACCGACTGATCCACCAGGCACCCCCATACATTTAGTTTTAAAAATCCACCTGTAAGTGGACCCATGCACTTCAAAGCCATGTTGTTCAAGGATAAACTGTATCATATGAGTTTCAGGTGTACGACATAGTGATTCAATATTTATATATATCATGAAATGCTCCATATGATAAGTGTAGTTATTGTTTGTCACCATACAAAGTTATCACAATATTATTGACTATATTCTATATGCTTTTCATCCCCATGATGTACTTATTTTATAGCTAGAGGCTTGTACTTCTACATCTTCACCTATTTCATCCATCCCCACTAGTTTGTTCTCTGTATTTATGACTTTTGTTGTTGTTTGGGTCTGCTCTTTTTTAAAATACATATTTCACATGGAAGCAAATCATACAGTATTTGTCTTTCTGTGCTTATTTCACTTAACATTATACCCTCTAGTTTCATCCATGTTGTCACAAATGGCAAAATCTAATCCTTTGTTATGGCTGAATAATATTTCCTTATGATATACATAACTCACATACATACTCACAACCCCAATTTTATATATATATATAAAATTGATATATATATATATATATATATATATATATATATATATATATATATCACACATCTTCTTTATTCATCTAATGATGGATAGTTGGGCTGCTTCCATATCTTGGCTATTGTAAATAATGCTGCAATAAAGATAGGGGTGTATATATCTTTTGAATTAGTGTTTTCATTTTCTTTGGGTAAATATCCAGTAGTGGAATTGATGGATCATAAAGTAGTTCTATTTTTAATTTTAATTTTTAATTTTAATTTTTAATTTTAATTTTTAATTTTTAATTTTTTGAGAAAATTCCACACCATTTCCCACAGTTGTTGCACCAATTTACATTCCTACCAACAGTGCATGAGGTTTATTTTTTCTTGCCAATATTTATAATTCCTTGTCCTTTAAACATTTTTTTGAAAAAATATTTTTATTTTTGAGAGACAGAGACAGAGCATGTGTGGGGGAGGGGCAGAGAGGGAGGGAGACACAGAAACCGAAGCAGGCTCCAGGCTCTGATCTGTCAGCACAGAGCCTGATGTGGGACTCAAACCCACATACTGTGAGATCATGACTTGAGCCAAAGTTGGATGCTCAACCCATGAAGCCACCCAGTAGCTTTTTCTTGTCTTTTTGATTCTAGCCATTCTGACAGCTATGAAGTGATCTCTCACTGTGGTTTGTATTTGCATTTCTGTGATTCCCAGTTTGAGTAGCAACAGGCTCTCTTAATTTGCCTAAATAATTTCTTTTCGCAATTTCAAAAAGTGCATCCCAAGAGATCATGCTTTTTTCAGTTCTAATCCAGACTTCCGTTCAAATCCTTCCTCCTCACCACTCTGCACATTACTTTTATGCTGTCCCACATCTAACCCAGAATTCTTTCATTCATGCCACCTCTGAATGTTGACCTTCTCAAGGGATATCCTTTGTTAAAGCATTTTGGTCATGGGGCGCCTGGGTGGCTCAGTCGGTTAAGTGTCCAACTTCAGCTGAGGTCATGATCTCGTGGTTCATGGGTTCAATCCCCACGTCGGGCTCTGTGCTGACAGCCAGCTCAGAGCCTGGAGCCTGTCTTCAGATTCTGTATCTCCCTCTCTCTGACCCTCCCCTGATCAGGCTGTCTCTATCTCTCTCTCAAAAATAAGTAAAACACTTTAAAAAAAAAAGCTTTTTGGTCATGACCTGGGATTGAAGTTTAGTCTAAGGCTTAGGTGTACACACAATGGTCCTCAGCTTGGTCTTGACTCAGAGTCTTATGCTTCCAGAAGGCAGCTAGGACTGAGGAAGACCTTGTGAAGGAGGAGATCAAGCAATAAGGCGGTAGAAACAGATCCTTAACTGATCCCAGGGCATTCTATTTTTAGATAAAGCATATCTAGTCAAATGTAAGTATATTTTTCAAAATACATTTTGATCTGTGTACTTAAAATCACTGAAGGTCATAAAAAGATAGAATTCCCTACCTCTAAGCAGAAGGCAAACATAGTCTGCATGTTTGTGCCCCACCCGAATTCATGTTGAAATTATAACCCCCCCATTACTGTTATGTGGAAACTAATTTGACAATAAACTATTTGTAAAAAAAAATAAAATAAAAATTAAAAAAAAAAAAAGAAATTATAACCCCCAATGAGATGGGATTAGAATGAAGGGCCTTTGAGAGGTGACTAGGTTTAGATGAGATTGGGAGAGTGGAGCTCCCACAATGGGATTAGTGCTCTCATAAGAATGAAAAGAGACTAGAGCTTGCCCTCTCTTCCTTGTGAGGATACAAGGAGACAGTTGTCTGTAAACCAGGAAGAAGATCCTTACCAGACACCAAATTGACACTCTGGTCTTGAACTTCCCAGCCTCTGGAACTATGCGAAATGAATTCCTGTTGGTTAAGCCACCTAGTCTATGGTATCTCATTATAATAGCCCAAACTGACCAAGAGAGCAAAGGTTGGTGTTTTATTTATTTATTTATTTATTTATTTATTTATTTATTTATTTATTTATTTATTTTTGAGAGACAGAGAGACAGAGAGTGAGCAGGAGAAGGGCAGAGAGAGAAAGGGACACAGAATCTGAAGCAGGCTCCAGGCTCTGAGCTGTCAGCACAGAGCCCGATGTGGGGCTCAAACTCACAAACTCTGAAAGCATGACCTGAGCCAAAGTCAGCCACTTAACTGACTGAGCCACCCAAGCACCCCCAAAGGTTGGTGTTTTAGAGAAAATAAGGGAAATATTTCTCTACCATACTTCTCCTTTCAAAGAACATCCATTGCAATATACCTGACCATGCTAAAACCTGCTTTCTAAATAAATTAAATGACTACATGATCTGTCATGATGGGCTGGGGTTGGGGCTGAGATTTTGCAAGATTGGTCTTTGTCAATTTAAAATTCACCAGCCCAACTGCTCCTCTTTATTAATGAACTCAAAACCCATCACTGATCTCCCATTTAGAGATGTTATGAGTTGAATTCTGTCATCCCCAAAGATGTTGAAGTCCTAACCTCCAGTACTTGTGAATGTTACCTTATTTGGAAATCAGTTCTTTGTAGAGAATCAAGTTGAGGTCATTAGTGTCTCCAATATGGCTAATCCAATATGCCTGGTGTCCTTGGAAAGGGGAGATGTCTGGACACAGAGACATTGTAAAAGGAAGACAATGTGAAAACACAAAAGGAGAAGACAACCATCTACAAGCCAAGGAATGTCTGAACATACCAGAAGCTAGGATAAAGTCATGGAACAGATTCTCCTTCACACAACTCAGAAGGAATCAACTTTGCCAACACCTTGTTTTAGGCTTCTAGAATCCAGAACTATGAGACAATAAATTTCTGCTATTTTAGCCACACAGTATCTGGTACTTTTGTTACAGAAGCCCCGAGAAACTAATGCAAGAGAGATATTTATTAGAGAATACTGTGTAAGAACACAATGGTGGAGAAAGCACACACTAGCTATTCCATTAATAACCCTAGTTTTTCTCTCTTTATATGAATGCACCATTAAGGTTTACTAAACATTTGAGGGAAAGAAATGAATAAACAGAATAAATGGCTGTGAGAAATAGGCAACTTAATCAACAAAGTGTATTCCTAAAAAGTTACTGCACCCATTAAATAAGAATAGGATAGAAGGAAAAAGAACATAAGAGTTCTTAGAAATTATTTATATTCATATATATTGGACCAAAAAAAAATCAATAGGTGGAATAAGTAATAGGCTTCAGGAAACCTGGTAGATGGGGAGGGGGAAGTGTGAAAAATATGAGAAATTAAGAGACAAGAAAATGCATTCTATAGGTCCAATACCTGTCTACAAAAAATTTCCACTAGATAGTAAAGAAGGAACAAGAAATCACAGGAAGAAATAATAAAAGTAAAAGTAGAGTATTTCCTAAGCCTAAAAATACATGAATTTTCAAATTGAAAAGTCCTGTGGGATATAAATGAAATTTTAGAGCCCCCAAGATAAAGAGAAGTTCCCCAAAGCTTCCAGAGAAAAGGGATCTAAAGAGCTCTAAGATAAAATAAAAATTAAATTGCTAACAGTTTTCTTATCAGAATTCTGAATGCTAGAAACATTGGATCAGTGACTTCAAAATTCTGAGGGAAAATGATTTTAAAAATTGAATTTTCTACCTAGTCAAACTATCAATTAACTGTGGAATAAAAATACTGATAAGCTCAGAATATCTATTTCTTCTACACTTTCTGGAAAGAAAAAAAACTATATTCTAGAAAATATCCCAACATAAGTCAAAGAAATCCCTGAGAAAGAGGTGGTATCTATGACACTGGAATTAACAGTCCATAGGGGAAAGATTTACTGGATAGTAACTCAGATATGTCTATAAAAAGAGGAAAGTGAAGCGAGAGAAAAGTCATTTTCTTTAAAAAATAACAAGATTCATAGATTTAATATTTTAGATAATAATGATGAAAGAGGCATAGAATTCTTCTCTCCACAAGATAAAAGGACAATTGGCAATTGCGGGAAAAACAAAAAGCTGAAAGAGAAAGTCACAACAATATGTGAAGCAAACTAAACAATATTTTAAGGACTAAATGGAATGCATGAAAGGAGGATCCATTTGGCTTGGTGTGGTTTGGGAGAACCAGTATACATTTCCTTTTTTGTGAGTCCAATCATGCACCATTTGTAATTATTTACATGGTCACATTAGGCATGTTGTTTGTTGGCTTTTTAATTTCTAATTTTTTCTCATTTTATTTTTTTTTTTATAATTTATTGTCAAGTTGGTTTACATATAACACCCAGTGCTCATCCCAACAAGTGCCCTCCTCCATGTACATGAACCCTCTTCCCCTCTCCCCCACCCTCCCTCAGCCCTCAGTCTGTAATTTCTAATTTTTAGAATCATCTTATAAAATAAGTTCAGAAGCCTATGTTTCATGGAAGGCCAGAATGCAAATATTCATAAAAGCCTTACAAAATGAAGGTAAGGCCAAACATGTTGAAGGTGGAGTGAACTGAGGGGGCACACGTGGAATTAAATGTGCCTTAATCTTCTCATTTTCCGTAAGGGAGAGTCAACAGAACGCTCTGCAACAGAGAAAGAAATAGACGTTTATACACTGAGTAATGAACTCTTATTGAGCCCCTACATAGCAGAGACAGGGGTAGAAGCAGTACATCAGTAAAGAGGCTGTGGTCCTGGGTCTCATTCGCTATTGCGCAACGACACCATCAGTGACCGAGTATGTGTGGTGTATACCATTCTTGGGAAGGAGAGTTGCGTGTTGATACCTTTCCCCACCCTTGCATTCAGTCCAAATTACATGGGAGAGGTTCTCTTCATGTCGGATGTAGAGTTCACACTGTAACTTTTTTTCTGTGTTTTTTTTTGTTTGTTTTTGTTTTGTTTGTTTCTTTCCCGTTTTTGCATTTATGTCTTTTCCTCAGATCCTAGGGTAGCTGTGGATTAGGTAAAACTGCAGGCATGCCATTAGTTTTCTGGAAGGAAATTGTAAATTTATCTTGATAGCCAGCTAGCTTCAGAACCAATGACATTATATATAGTTCCTCTACCTGGCCAGATATAAGATTAGAGAGCAGGCAGGGCTGATCTCACAGGTACTGTGATCAGAGAACAAGACCAGAAGGAAACAGGCCCTGAGTCCTAAGAAACTCTAAAGATAAGAAGCTGATAATCCTATACCAGATTCCTTCAGGTTCAAATCTGCGAGAGTCACTCAAAACATGAAATCTTCCAGCAAATCCTAAATTAGAGTGTCAGAGATATGCCTTGACTGTCCAACATCAATGCTTAAGAGATGTGTGTGTGTGTGTGTGTGTGTGTGTGTGTGTGTGTTCACTTTTAAATACAAAGATAATTCCTCATATTCAGAAGGAGAAAAGACACCATATATGACACTGCGATTTGTAATTAGAAATATATATTTGGCGTTCATCTAGTTCCTGGCACAGAGCTCTTAAATCCTTGGAATTTCCTGAAGTGATGAGAGCATTAAATGTGCCTTTTATTTTGCTAGTGAGGCTACTGTTGGAAAGCTTCTAGGTAACCTAAGGATTGGAGAACAAACCATGTGAGTAGTTCCATCTGGAGCCTTCAGTTCCAAACGTGACCACTGGGGAGGAGAGAGGGGCTGGAGATGGAGTTTGATCACCAATGGCCAATCATCTAATCAATCATGCTTATGTAATGAAACCACCATAAAACAAATAAAAATAAAAAAGAAGAGGGTTCTGAGAGCTTCTGGTGTTGGTGAACCTGTGGAGACAGGCGGAGAGTGGCGTCTTAGAAAGATCAGAGAACTTTGCATGCTTTCCCCACACTTTGCCCTATGCATCTCTTACATCTGACAGCTCCCAAGAGTCATATCCTTTTATAATAAACTGGTGATCTAGTGAGTAAAATATTTCTCTGAGTTCTCTGACCCTTTCTAGCAAATTCATTGAACCCAAGGGAAACTCTAATTTGTATCCAGTTGCTCAAAAGCGTGGGTAACAACCTGGGCTTGCAGCTGGTATCTGAAGAGTGGGTGGTGGTGGGGTAGGGGAACAGTCTTGTAGCACTAAGTCCTTATCCTGTGGGATATGATGCTGTCTCCAGGTGGGTAATTCCAGAATTGAGTTGAATTGTAGGGCACCCAGCTGGTGTCAGAGAATCGCTTGGTGGTGTGGGAAAACTCTCCATACATAGTAATTGATATTAGAATTATACCATGACTGGTTGACAACTTCATAATGATCAGAACCTCCCCTAAGAGTTGGAAGTAACCAATATCTCAAGGCTTGAAGAATAAAAGGTTAGCAAGCTGACAATTGTTAGAAGGCAAACTGCCCTTCTATGCAAACTTCACTGTTCTTATGTGCTAGTGAGAAGGAAAAAAATGTTGAAAGGTTAGGTTTAAGATTCAACTTCAAGATTCTTCTCAGGAAAAGATCTGCTCTAGCTTTGTGGAAGCATCATAATACAGGCTTGCAGGGGAATATTGGCCAGCAGAAAATTTCTGGTGGCAGAATGGTTGAAAGATTTGGAGAACAGAGATGACTAATATTAACTCTTAAGTTTATCCCTTGCGATTCTGTATTGTTAGCCTTCCTTGCCACCCCTGAACCATTAGTAAAGTCTGGCATAAAAACAATCATCTTTTTTTATGTTTTATTTATTTTTGAGACAGAGAGAGAGAGAGAGAGAGAGAGAGACAGCATGAGCAGGGGAGGGTCAGAGAGAGAGGGAGACACAGAATCTGAAGCAGGTTCCAGGCTCTGAGCAGGCTGTCAGCACAGAACCTGATGTGGGGCTCGAACCCACGAACCGTGAGATCATGACCTGAGCCGAAGTCGGGCGCCCAACCGACTGAGCCACCCAGGTGCCCCACAAACAATCATCTTGTGCAGGTATCAGATTGGGGCAATCCGGGACAAGAGGCTGAGTTCTTTCTTTAGTTGAGCCAGGATTGGAATGCCACTGAATTCAGGCTGTCAGAGCCAAAGATGACCTTGAAAAGGAATGACATTCTCTGAGTGCCTAGAAAACTTGGGGAAGGATATGTGCTTTCCTGCCTGTCTCCCAGATCTTGATTCCAGCAGTATGAACCCATCCCCCCTGGTAGAACCCAGCGTTACTCCCCAATCATGTGCACTCTCTGACCAAGATTCCCCATTACCTAAGTCAATTCTGAGCATATTCTTTTTGGTCTAATAGAAATTGAGTCTTCTAGCTTGGCTGTGATTTAGCCTTGAGACCCAGGGGTTCCTGGTCCATCCATACTTCCATCTTGAATTTCAAGCTTTGATATTCTTCATATTTTAAACAAGGCTTTCTTTGGGTGTAAAAAGACTAAATTACAGTGGTAGGTACAAATGGTTATTTATTATATGTGTTCAAATTTCTAATTTGTTTTTAATGAGGTCTCCTATTCATGTTTTTTATTCATTAATTCACTCAGTAGATGCTTACATCCTACTAAGTTGGAGCCACTATATGTTCTAACCTATAAAGTAATTGCACCTTTTTGTACATTGTAACAAGTGTATTTGCTTCCCAATATAAAAAAACAAGTTGAATAATATTAAGCTTTTCTTTGGTATTCTTTTTGCAAGTAACGGCATTTTTCCTATTTACATAGAGCTCCAGACATTTATTGAACATTTTCCAACGATTCTTTAACACTCCAGCCAAGTGGGTAAAAAAGAATTGCTATTCTGATTCTAAGATGATTTAGGAACAGAGCCCAAATCATATCAGAAGTAGAAAAGCCCTTTAAAAATAGGACTGTTCTCTCTGGATTCCTCTTTGCCACAGCAGAGCCATGCAGGGTCTCGTGATGGTGTCTTACCACTCCCTAGCCAACATGCTGAAGACATTTCCTTTGTGCCCCAAGGTAAGTAGCAGGAATGGCTTTTCATTTCTGCTTTTGGTTTTACACCATTTAAAAAAAATGCTCATTCTGCTTCGTTAACAAGAAAAAGACTCACACTGTCTAGGGGCCTGCTGCTTCTTCATACAGAACATTCTTTCCTTATCACCTGTCCCTAAACAGACCCAATGGAGTGGGAGATCTCTAGAGAATTCGTTTTTGGATGGCCCCTATTATTAGTACTTAGAGTATTGTTCACAGCACAGAGGCCTATAATTAAGCGGCAGGAAAACTTGAATTGTAATTGCTCATTTTTGACTAACACAAGTAATAGAAAAATTGCCTAGGCTCTTTAGCTACACGTTTGTTGTTATTTCGTTTTGTGTTTCACGGACAGCTTCCCATGAAGTAAAGGCAGAGCAGATTCCCTTACCCCAAAACACACGCCCAAGCAAATTCCCCCAAGTTAGGGCAACTGAGATTTCTCTCTATTTCAACTTAACAATTATTCCATTTTTAACATCATCCTAAGATTTGCTCATTAGCCAAAATCCAAGCCGTGACACCACTTACTTGAACAAATTATTTAACCTTTCTGAGCTTTACTTTCCTTGTGTCTAAATGGTGATAAAAATAGTATCAAGCTCACAGGGTTTCCTGTGAAGATTCAGTGAGATACAATATGGAAAACATCTTGGCACAAAGCCCATCCCATAATAAGCATCAATTGAAGGTCGGCTATTCTCATCATTGACAAAATTTTAAGATGAATAATAACAGTAATAACAATAGATGAAAACAACCCACGCAAGTACCTTTCATGGAGCACTTCCATATGCCTGGCGAGGGGAGGAAATGGGTCTGCATCTTCCTTTTCAATTCTATGTATTTTTCTCCCTCACTGATGGAAGGAGAGAGGATTTCTAATAAATTGATTTGAGTCTAGAACATGATGGAGCCATGCTTTCCTGATAACAAGGGCTATCAGACCTTCCGAAGAAGCCACCATGGGGAGACCACCCCCTATTTGCTTTCCTCTTGTGGGGGAGCTGTGGTGTCTCACTGTGGCCTCCAGATATAAAACCCATTCCCCAAATTAGCTTTGACCTGGTTTAGCCTTGCAGGGTATTGGATGCCATCTCAGTCCTTAATCAAGAGGAATGTTGAGTCCCACTTGGCATTTCGTCCTTGGTCAGGAACCCCAACTGTAGCATTCTTGTGTGCTGGCCATGAGACTATCCTAATTAATGGTACCATGATCTCATTCAGAATCCCTGGCTCCAGGCGCTATGACAAGCTCTTTGGAAATGTGACCTCATGAAAGCTCCTCAGGGAGGAAGGTGTCATTATCCTCAGCTTTCAGAAGACCACGCCAGGTTTAGAGAGGTTACAGCTTCTGTCCCAGAGCTGATATGTGTTAGAGCCAGCATGTAAATCCAGGCCTGTTTGACTGCGAAGCCAGTGCCTGTCTTATTCAGTGCTGCCTCGTATGTGCTAGGTATTAATAATTAGTGCCAGCAATACCAAGATAATTAAAACACTGTCTTACCTTCACAGAGCTTATGGTCAAGTCTGGAAGTTCAGGGTCAGTACTGCCTCACCAGGTGTGGTCTGCAGATCCCTGGATACATGACTTGACCTACTTCTTAATGAGCAGGTTCCTAGCTCCTGTCTTAATTCACTCAGGCTGCTGCAACAAAAATATCCTAGACTGGGGGGCTTAAACCTAAGCATTTATTTCTCACAGTTCTGGCGGCTGGGAAGTTCAAGATCAAGGTACTGGCAGATTCAATGTCTGGTGAGGGCTCTCTTACTGGTTCATAGGTGGCTGTCTTCTCACTGTGACCTCACAGGGCAAAGAGGATAACAGCTCTCTGGCATCTTTTCTTATAAGGGCACTAATTCCATTCATGAGGGTTCCACATTCATGACCTAATCACGTCCCAAAGGCCCACCTCCTGTTTCACCACATTGGGGCCTACATTTCCACATATGAATTTGGGGGCTAGATTTAAACATTGAGTCCATAATATTGCTCTTCTCTTAATTATGTTGAATTAGAGTCGCTCTGAGGCAGATCTGAGGATTCTGCATTTTTTAAAAAGGTGTCACCAGGTGATTCTTAAAGTAATTAAAAGTTGAAAACTACTAGTTTTAAATTTAAAAGCAAAAGACAAGACAGACTAAGAAATAGCCTGTTCCTAGGAAATTCTCCTAAAACATTCATCCATAAGGGTGTTCTTTTCAAATTCTTAGCCTGAATAGTTTCTGGGGTTGCTTAAATCCACCAAACATAATTCTTAGTTAGGAAGAATCATGTTAGCATCGGATTACAATAAAAATTTTATTACTAGGCTTCACTTTAAAAAAAAGAGGACATTATTACAGGGCTAACAAGGACCATTACTCAAGCGTGATGAATGCAAAATCAGAGGTTCAAGAGCTTTTTTTCCTTGAGTCTAAAATATTAAGCCAATAGCTCAAATGGTTAGAGGTGAAACTGTAAATTCTGCCCAGAGTAGCATGTATTTTGTTTTGCTCGTGTGTGTGTGTGTGCGTGTGTGCAAGCACACGTGTGCACGCACAGTTTAAAAGAGAGGAATGATCTCAGTTTAGGAAAACTTCTCTTCTCCCATCCCATCTGCACGTTGCAGAAGCCTGGCTGGGCTCCCTTCCTCAGCGCCCATGGACCACTGCCTTCACATGAATCACCATAATCACTTCTCACAATAACTTCTACTCAAAATCAGTAACAGGCTCCTGAAAAAAGTCCCACTTCTTACTCTGACATGCAAAATTCTCCACAATCTGGGATCCTTCGCCTTTTTTTTCCTTAGAATGTACTTCTTTTCAAAATAAAGCTTCCTCAAGGTGTTGACCTACTTAAGATGCTCCATTCCTATAACTATGCTTTCTCTTTTGCCTTTTCTCCCACAAGTGCTGAGTCAGAAGGAACAGGCTCGGTTCTATGCAATAACAAAACAACCCCTGAGTCCCAGTGGCTTAAAACAACAAAGGCTTCTTAATTTTTTTTTGCAAGTCAGGTGTCTCATGAATGAGCACAGGGCTGGCCTCCTTGGACACACTGTAGTCAGCAGGTGGGGTGGCCATTTTCAGCACTGCCAGTTTCCATGCCAGAGGATAAAGACAGCTTGGGGAGACTCACATTGGCAGTTAAATGCTTTGACCTGCAGGTAACACACGTCACTTTTTCTCTCCGCTCATTCATCAGAACTAGTCACGTGGTCCCACCCAACCACAGTGAAATCAGGACGTACAACCCCATCAGTGGCTCAAATGGGAAAAATATCAGTAAATAGCATTCATGAAAAGCTGAAATATTTTTTCAGATCCCATCAGTAATAAAGGCTGAGCTCAAATACCTCCTCTGATGCTTTTCCCACAGAACCCGGCTGGATGAGAGCAGAGTTTCCCCCCCACCCTCACTTTACTTAGAACTTGTATTTTGTTCCATTTATTTGGCATGGCCAAATCGAAAAGAATTGTGTGACTATTTCATATACATATGTCTTATCTCTTCTGAGGCCAGAAACTATCTTTTTGTAAATCATTTATCTGATGTATCATAGTTAAGATAACATAATAGATGTTTAAGAGTATATTTAGGCAATGATTATTTTTCTAAATTACATTTAAATTACAGCATCTATCCTACCAAATTTTCACTCTGTGCCTCTCTACATTGGAGCTTTGAACCCCTAGTTTACCCAGTTTAAATCTTATGACAATCATTTCAAATACTGTATCTTTAGTTGCTGGTTTTGCCCAGGACGCATATTTTATCACTCATGAGATGCTTTCTAACGTTTTGTATGTATCCCAGACACATAGGACAGTGACTGACAAATAACATACACCCAGTAAGTTCTTGTTGAACAATTCATTCTATGTTCAAAATGACCCTGAAAGAACATATCCCCATTTTACCGATGAAGAAATGGGTTGAGGCTTAAGGAAGTCTGGCAAACAATATGCAGTACGGTATTCTTAAACAAACAAAATAAAGCTTCTTTTGTCAAAACCGTTAAAAAGACATTGTTTTGATTTAGGATGCCACTGATATTTCTAAAACTTTTATTTATTCTTGAGAGAGTGCAAGTTGGGGAAGGACAGAGAGAGGCACAGAGGATCTGAAGCAGGCTCTGTGCTGATAGCAGCAAGCCGATGTGGGGCTTGAACTAATGAACCATCAGATCATGACTTGAGCTGAAGTCAGACCCTCAGCTGACTGAGCCGCCCAGATGCCCTGATATTTTTAAAACTTCTAAGTTCTTACTTTGGCTGAGTTCTTGATAGTGATCAAGAGAAGCCAACTCTGTGGAGTTAGGCAGGAAAATAAAACGGGGGGTGGGGGAGAAGGAAGGATAGAAAGCCTGTAAAAATGATCAACTGACCTCATTGACACGTTCAGAAAGGAAAAGTGGGATCTCAAGGAAGCAATGCCTAGGTGCAGGCCCACAATAAGAAGTCTGCTGAGGAAACCGTTCCCCGTACCCTTCCCACTGGCCCCTGGCTCCCCAGCTTTGGGACTTTGCACTCAGCTGTAACTGTCTTCACTCTCCTCACACCTGTGAGCCACTTCCTCAACAACTGACCGGCTGATGCAAGCCTGGATGGGACTTCTCACATGTTTGTGTCATCGATGCCCAATGGTACAAGATGGGACCCTGCCATTCTCTACCTTGCGAATCCCCCAAATAAGAAGAGCAGTCAGTGAATCAAATAGCAAATTTCCAACAGTTAGGTGGAGTCAATCAGACCCCAAGAGCTGGATTGACATTCCTGACCTCAGATCCAAATGATAAGACCAACACTTGCATTAGACACAAGAGTAGAGGAGGGCTTCCCCAGACATGATCCCTGAGGGACAGGCAGAATTGCTACTCTCATTCCACAATGAGAACATGAGTCAGTAGGTCATCTGACTAGAACTGCGGAGGCAGAGCCTAAACTCATGTTTTCCTTTCTGCAGATGCTGTGTTCAGTTTACTGCATTATGTTACAATTCAATCTACGTTAAAATTCAAAGAAGACTGAAAAATTATTTAGAAAAGTTAGAACCAAGTTTTATTCATTTAAAACATGGCTTCCCAACTTCTTCCATGGAATGGCACATGTAGAAAAGAGTCATTACTGTGCAGCCATCTGGGATAAAATGGATGAGGCTGGTTAGGGCCAGACCGTCTCAGACTCCATAGTATAGACACTAAAAACAATCATGGAAAAGCAGAGTATCAACCAACGTATCTGAGAGTATAATACTAACTGATATAGTCCATGGGCAGGGATAGTTCCCCAAACATGGACTTATTATCTACCATGGGCCAAAGTGAGTAGTCAGGGAAGAGCAAAAACAGGTCAACATGCATGAAGAGCTCAGACTTTCATAGGAGAGACCAAAATGCAAGCAGAAAACTACAACGCAGTGTGACACAGCCACAAGGCAAGGGATACCGGCAGCCACCAGACGCTGGGAGAAGCAAGGAGTATAATCTTCCCTTGAGTCTGAGCAGAGACAGCAGCCCAGCCAACACCTTGGTATGGATCTACTGATACTGTTTTCAGATATCTGGTCTCTAGATCTGTGAGAGAATAAATTTCTGTTATTTTTAGCTGCTAAATTAGTGATAATATGTTTTCTTGTCAATTTGGGAATGACTTTGCTCAAAATCTCCTTTTCTGTAGGGGCTGGGTTAGAGTTCTGCAAAGCAAATTAATTATGTGAGATTTGGAGTTGAAACCGAGGCAGATTTACACTCTGAAGGGCATCATTGGTTAGGAGCTTGAGACATGTGCAGAGGTGTGGGCAGGCTCTCCTGTGGTCCTTCTCATCCACTCTGCACCTACATCTTGGTCCTGACAGTGGTGCTGCTGACTGACAGTACCTCCAGACCCACACTGCATGGGGACTCACAGGAACAATAGCCATGAGTAGTCAGGAGCCTTCCATAGGCTTTGGACACCACCAACTCATGGCCCCACTGTGTCAACTGCTTGTGCCTACCTTCAGATCTCCTTGCAAGCTTTGACAATATTAGCCCATACCAAGACTAACCAGTGATTTTTCCTTTGATTTTCCAATTCTCTTTTTCATTTTTTTTTAATTTTGGAAAGAGAGAGAGAAAGTGAGTGCATAGGAGCAGAATTTTCCAATTCTCTTTTTCATTTCTTTTTACTTTTGGAAAGAGAGAGAGAGAGAGAGAGAGAGAGAGAGAGAGCGAGCATCTTAAGCAGGCTCCGTGATGTCAGTGCCTGATGTGGGGCTTGATTCCACGATCATGAGATCATGATCTGAGCTGAAACCGAAAGTTGTTGCTCAACCAACTGAGCCATCCAGATGCTCCTAAAATTCTCCTTTTCAGACCTTCAGTTTCCTAGCTTCTGTCACAGTTGTGAAAGTTCTTATTGGTACAGTAAATTCCTTACTGTGCATACCGGTTTACTTCCCTGATAGAGTCCTTATTGATCCACACGTGCGAGCCGAGCTAGGCCTTAGCCCAATGTGCTTGGAAAGAGGGGAAGGATGTTAGCAAAGGTACAAGATGAAAGAGCTAGGGAGGGCCGAGCGCAGTGACTGGGTGTGGAGGTTGAAAGAAGAGAGAGAAGGTTTGGCTGGCTCCTGGGCTTCCGGTTTGGAGATGGGGTTGCTGGTAATAGTTTTCTAGATTTGCCATAATAAAGTACCAGACTGAGAGGCTCAGAAAACAGAAATTTATTGCCTTGCAGTTTAGAAGCCAGAAGTCTGGGCTATGCTCCCTCTGAAGGTGCTGGGGAAGGATCTGTTCTAGGCTTCTCTCCCAGCTTCTGGTGTTTTGTTGACTCTCTTTGATATTTCTTGCCTCGTGGATGCATTACCCCAATCTCTGCCTTCAGTTCACATGGCATGTTCCCTGTGTGCATGTCTGTGTCCAAATTTCCCCTTTTTATCAAGACACCAGTTACATTGAATCGGGAGCCCACCCTACCCCAGGATGACCTCATTTTAACTAATTACATCTGCAAAATATCTATGTCCAAACAAGTCACATTCTGAGATACTGGGGTTAGGATTTCAACATATGAATTTTAGGGGACATAATTTAACCCATACTAGGAGGATCACGACTCAATGAGGAATTTAGGTAGATGGGAGAAGACAGAGTTCCATTTCTGACATAATTGTCATAACAACCATCGTCTTCTTGGGTGCTTGCTGGTGCCAAGAACTGTGTTCAGTTTTTCATGAGTTTAGCTAGCTTATTCTTCCCAAGTGATTCTTAACAAATGATTGAAATTGGCACTTGCACTTTCCAGAGGCTTAGAAATCAAACTGTAGGGAGTTGAAGTCATTTGGACAAGGCCACACAGCTAAAATGGAGTAGATGAACCCAGATATTTCTGACCCAGAACCTTTGGTCTTAATCTCTATGATATTCTGCCTGCAGAATGTAAGAGGGGATCTAGTAGCCAACTGGAGCAGGTGAAGATAGAAGTTTGGCAAATAATAGCTTAGAAAAAGCTTGGATGTCCCAGAGTCTGTCCAAATCTAAGAATATAACTGAACAATTATAACCTGCAATTGAATACCCAATATCCAACGGATTCAGAGTTGTTTTATCCTCTGTGTACATCAATCCATTCAGTTAACTAAGACTACACCTACGATCTGATAACCAGGAAAATTGAAGGTGCAGTGAATGCTTTACTGGTACTGATTTTTTCCCCCATGATCTGGGTAGAGATTCTGTAATATTTGTTTTAATATGCTCCTCCCCACAAACCAGGATTATTATGGCTCTACCTTGACTCAATCCTAATAGTCTTTTCAATTTCAACTGAAATGCCACTTTCCCAGGAAATCTTCTCTTATCTTCTCCCCAAATAAAGCAGGAGGCTGTGATGGGTGGCCCCCATGTAACACAAATCTACCTGATCTTGATTCTACCATGTTTCATGTTAATGGCTTATTTAGTTATGAGTTGCTGTTAGAAGATCATATGATCAGTGACAAAAGGGGCTGGCTACATTCTGTTTCCATTATGCCTGTAATACCTGGCACATCTTAATAACGTTTCCATTAACTGAACATTGACTATATATAATAAATTAATTGAACTTTGATTATTCATTGTTGTGAGACTTGGAGACCTTTCAGAAACATTTAAATGTGCTGGTTCCACCCGCGGATATTCTCTGGGTGAATTTATAGTGACCTGTTTGCTTATGTGTCCTTGTTACTTTCCACACCAATTACAAGGTGAAGTCAATCCCTCTGGCAGCCATGGGCCGTAATGAACAAGTGGTAGAGGCACCTACAATTCCAGGTATTTGTCAGGAAGCATAAATACTTGATAAAAGCTCTGAAGTAGAATTTGTGGAACGTTGCTTTGAAGATAAAACTACTCATGCCTCTGGATACCGTAAACTACATCCTTGGGTTAGAATGCAGTAGTACATTCTTGCATACCTAGAACAAAATTGCATGGCTTCTTATAGAATTTCATTAGCAAACATCACTTGGATATAAAGGTAACACTGTAACAACACTGTAGTCTTTCTAATGCTTTTGAACTCAATAAGATTCACCAGAAAAATATTTTTGAGGGTACTTGTCACTATATTGCTTTGTGACCTCTTGTTCGTGACCCATGGAGCGATGCTAAGCTCTGTACTTTACTTCCTTTGGAAGTCTGTTTATTTTTATCTTATTGTTGGGTCTTGGTTTCCTCACTGGAAAGATGAGGACATGAATACTGTCTACTTCAGGAAGTTTGGGACAGTGTAAAATGGGTAACACCCACAAAATGCTTACCTTGCATAGTGCTGGATGCTTGGTAAAGAATTAGTAAGTACTGACTGCCACCATCATCACTGTCATCACCACCACCATTATCACTGTCAAATTACCCTCTTGGCACTTAGGACAGGAAAGTGCCAAAGCCAATCCTTGACCACCTCCACCAAGTGAAATTACTGTTTGGACAAAATAACCTTAACCTCATCCTAATTTTCCTCCTACTCTTACTTTTCCCTTGAACCAGTTTTCTCATTTATACACGTCTAAGTACATTTTTGTTCATACCATCAGATGCTGGCTTACAATCCTTTCAGAACTACATGAGTTACTACTACGCACATACATACGTACATTAGTTTCCAAAGGGCAAAGGTGGACCACAGAAAAGTGGGATGACTTGTACTCAGAGTATCACAGCAGAAAGGATTCTTGTGTTTTAAAGCTTGGCTCTGGCCCTTTTTTGTGTAGAAGGCCACTGAAGCTTCTCTTTTGCTGAATTCCTACACAGTCCCGTCAAAGAGTTTAATGTGCTTTTTGCCACGTTCCATGCTGCTTATTGTTGAAATGAAAGCTTTCCTTCTTATTTGGCACAGAAACTTCATCGAGGGAAGGAAGAAGGCTGAGAGGACAGACCACAATAGTTGGAAAGGAAGAAAGGATTCCTGGCGTGTTGCGTACTGCTTCGGTAACATAAATATCGCACAGGGAACTGATATAAGCAGGGATTTTAATATTATTTTTAAAGAAAGAAAAAGTTGATTTCTTTTTATTCCTAAAGGTAGCTGTGATTAATCTGTGGGGGTAAGAAGAGAGAGCAGCGAGACACAGAGCTCTTGAAGATTTATGGCTTTGTATGTGTAACGAACGGAAGTTTATAATACATTTGTAAGCCCCAGGCTCTACCCTTAAACAGTCGAGACGCTTCCCTCCCTCCTCTTTGTACCACATGGCCCCAGAAACTACATTAAGGACACTTTGGGCTGCCATCCATCCTACACTCTGATTCGGAGACTAACTTGTTTCGATTCTGACCACTTCAGCCGCATATCTTCCCATGCCCGCACTACGGCCCCACCTCTGATTTTACACTCATATATTTTTTTTCCTTTTGGATTTGGTAACTTGACTCTAAAGCGTTTGCCTTGGCACAAGAGAACAGGAACCCTGACAAGGAATGCTGATCCAGGGAGCCGCTCCACTGCCCAGCCTTCAAGCTTGTAAGCCCATGTTCTAGGAGCTATCTTTTGAGCCCTGCCTGGTTTCCAGAATTGGCCACCAGTCACGTGTAGCCTCCAGCAACAATCAGGGGGAGGAGAGATGGGTCCTAAATAGATTTCCTGCAGATAAACTGCAGCCTTTTGAGGGCAGGACCCACTTCACTGCCATGGTCTTTCCAGTTCCGCAGAGCAGGAATGGTGTTGGAAATACCTGTTTGTTCGTTTGTTTGTTTAGGACATTCTCCCACACCCAAAAGATGAACACCACCTACAGTTGTATTCCATATGACCTAATAAGTGGTCATTTAAGTAGATTATGTAGCAGAAAAGGAATCATACTTTTCCTCTTCTGTCAAAGACTCCAGATCAGAGGATTACCCATGCCCCAACACAAAACTTCTTGCCTATCCACTCTCTGTATTGGATCTCAAACTATAAACAAATAAACAAATACTGGCAAGATTTAAAATTTGAGGAAAGCCTGTTTGCCAGAAAATATTGAGTTCCAATCTTGGCGTTTAACTCAGAGTCTATTTTTGTGTTAAAGAGAAAGACAAAACAAAACACATTGTCTTATCAATTTGTGCAAAGTCATTCTTACCTGCCCCTTTGGGTACTGTGAGGATTAATGACTTCTATTTCTTAATAATATCTGAGTCCCTCCCTGGTAGTAAGCTAAGGATATGGGCCCATTAGCTGCAAACGTTGCTCCAGTGGCCTTTAAGGATTAATATACTTCCCAAAGCCCTTAACTTACTGGGACAAATCTGGCTCAATGAGTTAATTGGCTAATTAGTTAATTGTCTACTCTGCAAGATGAGAAGTATTGTTATTTTCACTTTATCTAATTCTAGAGGATTAACAACTATAGGGGAGTACATGCTAAGAGGATTTGAAGAATGCTGAATGAGTGTGACACAAATTGTTGGCTCTTGTCAACAACCTCTTGTCCAGCCTTTCCTGGGAGAGTGAGGGGATGAGGCCATTCATTCTATCCTGTGGGTAACTGACAACCAGAGCTGTTGGGAAGAGATTGGACTCCATTGTATAAAAGCCCTCTTGACGTGAAAGTTCATGTCCTAAAGTAGGACGAAGAGTCAGGGTGGTAGAATAATTGTCAGTTTCCATGTCATTGAGTGAGAGAGAGATGACTGTAGTGATCTGTGAACTGAGGAAAAATTTGGTCTGCAGCATAAATGGATATGCAGAATGGTGAGGTACTTTTTAGAGAGGCTTTATAATGCCACTTGAAAAAATGGTTTACTTTGGAGCCAAAGGGGAGAGCATAGGGGAAAGTGTTTGAAAATGTGAATATTCTATAAATAAGAATGAGGTGAGACCAGCATGAGGAATCTGAGTCACAGACACTATTAACAAAGGGAAGTCATTGGAAGGGGTTCAAATTGTTACTTATGATCAGAGATTATATAGCTCAGACAACTTGTTTCTAAGGACAAACTTTAAAATTGCATGAGCCTCTGGATGGTTTGGGAATCCTTTTGCAGACCGGTGCATTTTGAAAACTTGGAAATTCTACACAGAACAGTCACAGACCAAAATGATGGATACTCAGCCTTCCTGGTTCCTCAGGAAGCATGTTTTATTTAAGGCTCTTAACAACAAAGTAGCTAATTAGACTTTTGGAAAAAAAGGTATGTGTGAAGAACAGCTCAAAAGTTGTTCTTAACAAGGAAAGTCTGTGTTAAAAGGGAAAATGACCTCAAAATGGAGCACATACAAACACAGATGGGCAGTTACAGATATTGTGCTGAAAACTTGAGATATGGAGTGGACCATATTGGCTGTCTATGCAATAGTCATCATTCCTTCACAAGGGCTAAGCCCTGATTTTCTTCTTGTTCCCAGTCCTCTCTTCTTCCCCATGAATCAGGTATATCCTGAAAAGCCCCAGCCATTAGCAATGGGTCGACTGCTGCCAAGGTGGGGAGTGTACAGATGGGTATGTAGCCAGCTTTGTCGGTGGGATATGGAAAGATGACTACTGGAGGGCTTCTGAAAGTTTCCCTTCCTGACACATTTCATTAAGTCAGAAATATCTCCGTTTCTATGCTGGACAATGTTATACTTTGATGTGTTTCTGTAACTCCTTCAACCATCTTATAGTTATAAGGAAAAACAACCTTTAGAATGAAGTCAATACAGAGGACAGCAAAACAGAGAACAGGAAGGAGCTTGGATCCTTGATGATATTCTGAGCTACTGATCTTACAATGATTTAACTCTGGAGTTCCTTTCATTGAGATGATAAATCTCATTATTTATTCCAGGTGAACTGAGTTCTCTATTACTTGTAGCCAAAGGCACAAATTCCTGTTTGAACAGCCAACATTCCCGTTCACTCTAGAAGTGCTAAATGTAACACTGTACATTTATTTTATTCTTTTAAGTTTATTTATTTTGAGAAAGACAGAGAGAAAAAGCGTGAGTGGGGGAGGGGCACAGAGAGAGAGAGAGAGAATCCCAAGCAGGCTCTGCACTGTCAGCCCATTGCCTGATGTGAAGCTTGAACTCATGAACCTCAGGATGGTGACCTGAGCAGAAATCAGGAGTCAGAGGCTTAACTGACTGAGCCACCCAGGCATCCCCACTGTACATTTATTAAGAGCATCATCAATACAGTCTGACATGGATTCGATCCTTGCCATTGACTGTGTGAACTTGGATGAGTAACTTAAACTCTCTAAGCTTCAAGTTTCTGTCAATAAAGGAACAATAGCCACTATTTCCTAGGGCCTATATAAAGATTATGTAAGAGAACACATGGAAAATGTACTTAATAAATATCTGAAATAACAAACACACAAAAATTCTAAAGGCAACTCTGACAGCTGTTTTCAAATAGGAAACAAATCAAGTGAGAAAATAAACACTATTCAAGCAGCATGATAAATAAATCTAGAAAGACATATGGTATATCGGACAGCATCTGAGTTGAGAACTTAAAGCCTAATTTTTATACCTAATCCAGGATTAAATATTGGTCTTTTTCTCAGATCTCTTAAGAACCCAGAAAAACTGAGGGGAGGATCCCTTAGGAATCTACAATGTGGGGTATACTCAGTATTTCGGGTCCTTGAGATTTTAGGGGAAGGATCGAACAATGAGACCAAGGTAGACTAGCCAGTGACATAAGTAGGGCAAGAAGAAATTGAACATGTTGACTCAAAAGCCAAGGGAAGAATGTGTTCATGAAGTATGGAGAGGAGAACAATGCTGAATGCTGTTAAGAGACTAAGTAGTGTAAGAACAGAGAAGTGAATGTATGGATTTCCACGGAGGGAGAGGATAAAACATGAGTGAGGGGTAAATGGTAAATGAGGGTTGAGAAACTGGAAACAAGGATTACATGCACCTTCTGTATTTTACTAGGGAAGGATAAAATAGATGGGACAATAACTAGTTGGCAACCAAAGGTGTTTTTTCCTTTCTTTCTTTTAAGATCCTAGATGCTAGAACATATCTCCGTGCTGCTGAGAATGTGCACCAAACAGGGTGAAACTGACCAAGCAGAGAGAAGGGGGATGATCCCAAGAGTGAAGTTCTTGAGAAGAAGAGAGAACAGTGTGACATCTGGCTTTTCTCAGGAGCTAAGAAACTTTATTCATTATAACAAGATGGGAGGTATGGTTGTATGCAGACAGATGGAGATACTTTGGTCTATTTGGAAGATGAGTGGACTTCTGTCTGTTGGCTTCCATCTTAGGTAATGGACAACAAGATATAAAAGTCAAAAGAGAGAATTTCCTAGAGATGGAAAAGTGTTCTACATTTCCTTTGTTCTAGGTTTCAAAGTGTTGACTTTGGGTTAAAATCTCAAAATTCTGAGAAAGAGTAGAGTTTCCCTTAATTAGAGAGCATTCTAATTGCTCAGACACTGAGATGTTTGGATGCATAGCTTCTTCGGCATAGATGCAGTATAAATGCTTTGGGACAGGACAGTCATGAATTTAACAGAAAAGTTAATTCTCTGACAACTGTCCAGCTACTTGGTGGCAGCATCATGTGATGAAAAGAAAACAGTTTGAGGCCAGAAGAAACGAGATGCAACATCACACAGAGTGTGTAAATGACATTACACACTCTGTGTGATATTGGGCCAGGAGTTTAACTTCTTTGCACTTCAGTTTCTCTACCTACATATACAATTATTATGATAATCTGTATCTAACAGAGATGATAGGAAAATCAAATTTTATGAGAATAATGATAATAATGTCCCTGATAGTTATAAGAGCTATTTCTTACTTGGTGTCTACTTGGGGGCAGTAATTCTAACTCTTTCTCTTGGGGGCGCTTGTGTGGCTCAGTCGGTGAAGCATCCAACTTGGGCTCAAGTCATGATCTCAGGGTTTGTGAGTTAGAGTCCCATGTTGGGCTATCTGCTGACAGCTGAGAGCCTGGAGCCTGCTTCAGATTCTCTGTCTCCCTCTCTCTCTGCCCCTCCTCTGCTTGCGCTGTCTTTCTCTTCTCTCTCAAAAATAAATAAGCATTTAAGAAAAATTTAAATTCTCTCTCTCTCTCTATATATATATATACACACACACACATATATATAGCTGTTGGCTAAATTATGTCCTCCCCACATGTTGATGTCCTCCCCAATATGTTGATGACCTAGTGCCCAATACCCTGTATTTGGAGATAAGGCCTTTATGGCAGTGATTACGTCGAAATGAGGCTATTAGGATGGGGTCTAATCCAATCTGTGTCCTCACAAGGTGTCCTTATAAGAAGAGGAGATTTGGACACACAAAGGGACACTAAGGGTACAGGAACATGGAGGACAGGCCATGTGAAAACATAGGGAGAAGGAGGCCTTTACAAGCCAAGGAGAGAAGCCTCAAAGGAAACCGACACAGCCAGCACCTTGATCTAGGACTTCCAGCCTCTAGACTGAGGGGAACTCAATGTCTGTTGTTTAAGCTGCTGAGTCTCTGGTGTCATGTTATAGCAGCCCTAGGAGGCCTATTTTATCTTAAAGAAAACCTCTTATCTTTTCTCCAATCGACAAGGTGAGTATTGTTATCCTCATGTTACAGGTAAGAACACTGACATGTAGAGATATTAAGTGATTTCCTCAAGGTCACATACTATAGGCAAATTCTCACAAAGTGCATATTAACGTTAGAATCTCTCTTATTTTTTATTTTTTGTTTATTTATATTTATTTTGAGAGAGATGGAGTGAGTGGGGGAGGGGTAAAGAGAGGTGGGGGGGAGGAAGAGGAAGAGAGAAAGAGAGAGAGAGAGAGAATCCCAAGCATGCTCCACACTGTCAATGAGGAGCCCCATGCAGGGCTTGAACTCACAAGACCATGAGGTCATGACCTGAGCTGAAACCAAGAGACTGACACTTAACTGACTGAACCACCCAGGCGCCCCTAGAATCCCTCTTAAACTTAATTGTAAAAATTTGAAGTCAGAAACAAATTTAAAAAATTGTTTCTCATAACCACTCTGAGATTCCCAGTTTATGTGATTGGATTTCATAGCTGTTTGCTGTTGTTATTTTTCAGAGCTCCTACACTGCTATCTCTTCAAGGTTTATTAGGATTTTTAAACATCCTTCTTATTGCACCTTTGATTGGTCCCTCGCTCCAATTCTATCATTCAAACTCAATTAACCAGATTGTTTATTCTCTTGGCCTTTGTTCCCCTCTCAGCTGGGATCACTTATGAGGGTTGCAGCTTGCCAACTCCGCAATGAGGTGCTTAGATCCGAACTTCGAGCGGGACCCGGTTTACTGGACACCATTGCAATCGGAAAGCGCCCTTGTCAGTGCAGACTGGGACCTCAACCGAGGCTTGCAAACATCTGCGCTCCCTGCAGCATTTCACTTCCATTAAAAGTGGAGCCTCAAATCTCCCTTGTGCATCCATGCCTGGGCGCTGGGTGACTTCCAGTTGAAGGGTCAATAAATATAATTAAAAGGCTCATTCAACTGGATCTCATTTTCCCAGTGGTTTCTTTTGGAGAGCCAACCCTTTCCATGTCATAAATGGATTTTTTAAAACACGTAGGCTTTGAAAGGTTGCAGATGTTCTCAGTCTATTGATTTGCATAGTTGTCTGTCGAGTTGGAGTCAGGGGCCTTAGACTCCTAAGGACACACTTTCATATGCAGAAAGTTGAGGGGTAATAGTCACTGTATTACTGACTGCACCGTGGCCCTTCTGAAGCATCGTCGCCCACTCAGATCTCCTCACGGACAGGTAATAATGACCATGACTCATCTGGAAAGAACAGTGAGCGAAAAACAGCAGCAGCCAGTTTCTTGAGCAGCTATTATATCACAAGACATTTCTTCATATTTTTACACACCATAGTCCTAGTTCTTACATTAACCCGGCAGCCTGCCAATTATTACTTCTCTCTCATTGCTAAGGAAACCAAAGCTTGGAGCACTTAACTAATGTATCCCAGGTTTCATAACTATAAACTGTCTGAGACTGCCTCCCCATCTCCAAGGCTCATGTCTTCTCGCTCTATTTAATTTTCTCTCAGCCAATCGTCACTGGCATTCCAAAAATATGAGTTTTCTTTAAAAAGTTACCCTTTGAAACTTCATTAAGTTGAATGTTGCTTTCTTATACCAACAGCCTGAACAGCTCTCCTGGTTTAGAAGTCTAGATGTTCAGTGATCCTTTGAATTATTGGTTTATTGCCATATCAGTCAAAAGAAATGACAGTCGGGTTCATTTAAAAAATTCCTTTTGCCTCTGAGGTTTTGCCAAGATCTGTTTATCGCTGTCACGCGGAAAAGGGAAATATGATGAGGCTTGAAACATTCAAATGTGAAGTTTTCCTTTTCCCATTCAAATAAGGGCCGGCAACAAATCAAAAGGCAAGATTTCATTTTCAGTGATTGACTTAGACAAACGAAAGGCTGAATAAACGCCGGGTAAATTAGATGTGGTGACTGTTGCTTAAAGTACATGAAACTTAATGCTTCCTAAAGGTAACAGACAGATTAGAAACAGATCTATCGATCTGAATGGTAACATCAAGGATCATGATGACGGTAGCGAGGTGATGTGGGTTTATGTTGCTTTTGTCCTTCGAACCATCTCAAAGCCATCAACAGATACGTCAGGGAACACGACCACATGTGGACAAGTCCAGCGGGCGCCACTGTGCTGGACGACGGTGCCTCGTCTCCAACAAGCAGCAGCCTCTCCAGGAAGCGCAGCACCTTGCCATTTGGTGGAGATTGCAGAGGAGAATTCAGCCAGATGCTTGTTGCCATGGGGATAAGAGTCAAGAAAAGACCCGTTCAATTGGTCTCCCAACATAAAACCCTTCCCTTTAGATATAATTCTCTTTGGGCTCTCTGGGGGCCAGGCTGAAAGTGATTTGCGAAGAAGTCAGAAATGTGAATGAGTAAGAGCACAACCTTTAAACATGTTTTTTTATAGTTGGAGTCTTATCACATTTTTGTTTGAAAAATATAAGGCAGGTATTAATGAAGGGTAACAGAATTATCAAGTTTATACAATTTTGATAGCCTAGCATTTAAGAGGATGGGGTTGGGTTTCAGAGACTAGCTTCAATCTTGCATCTGCTACTTATCAGCGATGTGGCCTCAGGGACATTACTTAACCTCTTTTGTCTTTAGTCATTGCAACTATATGATGGAAATAGTAATACTTAGCATATAGAGCTATTGGAAGAATTTAAGAGCCATAATGAATATCAATCATATTACAAATATCTGGCTCAAAGACAAAATGAAAATAGAAGATTTCAATATTAAAATTGATTATTAATGTCATGATAGCATTACGATGACCAGACTGGATCATAATGTCATCGGTCAGTTAGAAAGGTAGGTTTATAATATGCACTTGCAAAGAGAATATAGAGGATGGAAAAGAGTGAAGGGTTTGAGCAATAATAAAAGCACTTGTGCAGGAAGGACTTTGATACAAATAGGTTTTTGTCTCAGAGGGTGAGGTGTTTTAAAGGAAACTAAGCAGAATATTTTTTAAAGCCACACAGTAGGGTACCAAGGTGGAAGTCACAGGTGACAATCCGTATGCTTTGCCAAAAATATAAATAAGAAAATTCATCAGCTGGAAGGAGCATTGCTACAATGTGCATGTTGCTTCCATCTGGAAGGAAAATGCTAGAAAGAAACTTAATATTCATGACTGACACATTTTCTTTGTACTGTCAGTCAGCCAGAACCAAAATACACAGCTGGTTAGAAAGCCCATCTCTAGTTCATGTTTCATCTGATGACCTTATACATCAAATCAAGAATTGTGGGCTGAAACAACACTCTTCACCTCGTTTATTATTTTTTTTCCTCAGGATGGTACAGTGACCAAAATCTGCCACTATGTAGCCTGCTTCCTTTCTTCACCTTTCAAGTTCTTATCAGTAATCAACACCAGAATTCAGTAGTCTAAGTCCACTTCTCATCCCAAGAAATAAAGGAGGAAAAAGTACACATTTGGTCAAATACCTTATTTGCAGCCAAAGTAATTTGTCAAACAGAAGATGAATTTTTGTTTTCAAAGTCCTGAAGTTATGTAGAGATATCTTGAAATACATTTTTTTTTTTGGAAACTCAGCCATAAATATTCAGGAAATCCAAATGTTGGAAAGACTCTCCATTGTTAAAATATGTCTACTTTTCATAGATTATAAATTTCTGGAGTCAGATCCAACCTTTTCTTACACAGTTTCCTGGAAATGTTATCTGCACAGAGGAGTATTTATCAGTTTTGCACACACCTGGAACTCATGTGCCTAATTATAAGTTCAGGGCTGTATATTTTCACAAAGAAGATGAATGTCAAAAGTGTTACTATTTAATCTATCATCAGGAATTGAAAGACACATAAAGAATGACATTGAAGTGTCTCTCCTCAACAAAACAAAATCAGCACTGGGTGTTGTATGTAAGCGATGAATCACAGGAATCTACCCCCAAAACCAAGAGCACATTGTATGTTAGCCAATCTGACAATAAACGTTATTTGAAAAATAAAATAAAATAAACAAAATCACAAAAAACAAACAAAATAACCTCAAAACCAAAATCAGTGGCCATTGCCATTTATCTAAGAAGAAACTGTCATCATTGGAAAATCAGTAGAAGCAAAATTAGTCCGGTATCTGTACACCGAAATCCTTCTCAAAGATTCCATTGCTTCTTAGCATGTCGTATTCAATCAAGAAGAAAGTATTTGGCTGATGATAAAAAATGAAAATGAAATGCATTATTATCTTTAAACAATATTTTAGGAAGGAAGTCATTCTTAGAACCATAATCATACCCGTATTCCCTCTTGAGGGATTACTTCAAACTGGCATAGGAATCCTAGAGCATTGTAGTGGAAATAATTCCTAGCACTCTGGTCTTCTGAGAATTGACTGCAGATTTGTATGTCTTTGCTTGCTATGGTATGGAGCAACCTGTAAAGATCCCCAGATGACAAAGTGTGGTTGTGATCCTGCAATATGAGAGATTTAATTAGACATCCAATGTGCCTCGCCTAACGAGCGTTGTTTAAATTATCAAGCCATACACTCTTATTCTCCAGCTCACTCGCCAGAAGGAAGCATGAGGTAAGAATCCAGTAAATCCCTTTTTGACAGAATGGGATGCAGGGAATGACCGTGTTGCCTTTGGCACACAACTCACCCACTCCCCTTCTCTAATGTCCGGGCTGTTCTGTATTTCGCAGATGATTGCTGCTTATTCTCTTGTCTCTCAACTACGAGATCCGCTCACCACGCCATTGATCAATTTAATGCTTTGGCTAATTTCACCCCAGAATAATGTTTCTGTTTATGGAAGTCTGGCTTCTGGGGCCAGCAACAAACACACCGGTGTGTACGTGACAGCCCTGGAAGGACAAGGAGAGCCTCTCCAGTCACAACACAGCCCCCTCTTCCACGTCTTGTCGTCCTCCCCCAGGGGAATTGGTGGTTAGAACCCTGCTGTGCACCCTTGACCCTGCAGCCCATTGGAGATGGACAGTCCACAGGGATGAGGGCATCTCATTACCACAACTTGCAGACTGCAAGGTAAACAATGATGCACAATGGATCCTTTCAAGCCAAGGTCAGGGCTCCTACGGTATGTTGGCAAGACACGAACTCACTTCCCAGGCCAAACAATTTGTTCTATTTCCCTCCATCCTTCTAACACCAGGCATGGACCACACGTAACCAAATGGAAGCAATTCTTGGTCATCTCAGTAAATCGGTCTGGTGCCAGAGGGGAAGGAGAGCATGCCGATTAGAAAAGGATTGATGACTGCAAGTGATTTCCAGGTATAAACCATACGGGCAGCGGTCCTTTAACTAAGATTAATAAACATATGTCACTGCAAGTTTCTCATTAGAAGAGGCATGATAATGGAGATTCAAAAATTTTAAGTCAAATTGCCAGCCTGCCTGCCAGAGAGCAAAATCTCTCCAGATAAACAAAGCCATGCCAGTGCAGATAGGAAAAGCGGCTCTGACTGCACCTGAAATGTTATGCCCAAGGTAAATAGTCCTCTTTGTTTCTGGAAAAGTGAACGTGGACCAGAGGTCTCTTTGTCGAGGCCAAAATACAGGTTATAAAATTTCCTCTCAATTGGCAATCTGTGCTCATAGGGACAAAGCAACATCCTGGCCTCTACGTTAATGCCCGAAGCCAAGTATGGAACTAGTTTAGAGCCTCCCACCAGAAATTGGTGGCTAGGGAGTTGAAGAGAGCAACATTTTTATAGGGTGACTACACAAACATAGAAGACCAAGGCAACAAATAAAGTGCTCCATGGTACACCAGAGGGGAACATCCATGGTCAACCCAAAATTTCGTTTCTCCCCAAATGTCAGAATGGGCCAGAGCCGTAAGCTTCCAAAGAATCATCTGCTGGTTTGTGTTTCAAATTCAGGACGGATATGTATTTCCATTTTACAGCTCACGTGTGTAAATCCATCACTGAACATTCATTCAAATCTTGCTGTGAAACTGTGGGCAAGCTCTTCTCACAAAGACGATTAAAGGCTCAGTAAACAGAAGATCTAATCTCCTTGCTCACAAAAGAGAATTATTAATTTTTTCCATTTGCTTGAACTTTTGGTTGACTGACCCCTTCACCTTTCACTCGAGATACAGAGTAATGTTTGTATTGTCCTATATGATAACTTACATATGGTGTAATATGTGTATGTGTGTTATCTGTTTATAGACAAGTATCTATTAAGACACAGGGAAATACTAACTCTATTATTGTGCCTCATAAAACCATTATGTTGATAAAAAGTAGACAGGCAAGTCCTTAACAGGGACTTACAGGAAATAACCATCAATTTGAAATAATTACCTGGCGTAGAATGTCAAAGATCTAAACTACACGATGGTACTAAAGAATGGCATGAACTATGAAATAGAAACAGATAAAGGAGGACTCATACAAGAAGAGGTGGCCAGTGTTGTACTATCTAGGTAAAGATACTCCCTCCTGATTCATGCTGCCATACAAATACAGATTTTTAATACAAGATTGAGAATGGGTGTTATTTTCCTGGATTATACTTATTACTACCTTTCATAACTGGACATAGTTATGGCAACTAAATCTTATCCCATGTGTCAAATTTGATGACTTGATGTGGCTGCCTGGACCCTTGTGCCGAGAAGGTTTCTGAAGCTGCATCTGGGTCAAAGAGACCAAAGATAATCAACGAATAATCCCTGCTGTGGCTGTAAGACTGGCAGGTGGTGAGTACACAATACACATTGGCCTTGAATCATTCTGTGCCTAACAGGAACTTGTTTTTTTTTAAAATTTTCTTTTTTTTTTTAATGTTTTATTTATTAGAGAGAGAGAGAGAGAGAGACAGCGTGAGCAGGGGAGGGCCAGAGAGAGAGGAGTCACAGACTGAAACAGGCTCCGGGCTCTGAGCTGGCAGTCAGCACAGAGCCCGACACGGGGCTCGAACCCACGAACCGCGAGATCATGACCTAAGCGAAAGTCGGATGCTTAACCGACTAAGCCACCCAGGCGCCCCTAAAAAATTTTCTTAATGTTTATTTATTTTTGAGAGACAGAGAGAGGCAGAGTATGAGTGGGGAAGGGGCAGAGAGAGAGGGAGACACAGAATCCAAAGCAGGCTCTAGGCGCTGAGCTGTCAACACAGAGCCCGACACAGGGATCAGACCCACAAACCGCGAGATCCGTGACCTGAGCCCAAGTCAGAAATGTAACCAACTGAGCCACCCAGGTGACCCTAACAGGTGCTTCTTAAGTGTTTATTATTGGTAATAAAGAATGGAACGTGCAAGGTGCCAAAAACCAAAGGTCAGAAGTTAAAGGATGGTAAGGACAACCAAAGCTAAAATTAAAAAATGGGGTTACGTCAAATTAAAAAGCTTTTGCACAGAGAAGGAAACCATCAACACACCAAAAAGACAAACTACTGAATGGGTGGAAAGAAGATACTTGCAAATCATACATTCCATAAGGGGTTATATGGGGCACTTGGTGGCTCAATCGGTTAAGCATCTGACTTCGGCTCAGGTCATGATCTCACAGTTTATGAGTTTGAGCCCCACATCAAGCTTTCTGGTGTTAGCACAGAGTCTGCTTCAGATTCTCTGTCCCCCTCTCTCTCTGCCCCTCCCAACTCCCTCTCTTTCTTTCTCAAAAATATATAAACATTAAAAAACTAAGTGGTTATTATCAAAAAGATATAAAGAACTTACATAAATTAATATCAAAAGCTAACAATTATATATTTTTAAAAAGGCAAAAGGCTTGAATAGACATTTTTCAAAGAAGACATACAAATGGCCAAAGGTATATGAAAAGGGTTCAACATCACAAATCATCAAGGAAATGCAAATCCAAACCACAGTGCAATAGTACCTCACATCTGTCAGACTGGCTAGGGTCAAAAAAATAACAAAAATAGAAAAAAAATAATAAGTGCTGGTGAGGATGTGGAGAAAAGGGAACCTTGTGCATTGTTGGTAGGAATGCAAGTTGGTGCAGCCACTGTGGAAAAAAGTATGGCATTTACTTGAAAAATTGTAAGTAGTATTTTCCAGCATTTATATCTGGGTATTTATCTGAAGAAATGAAAATACCAATTTGAAGAGATATATGCACCCTTATATTTATTGGAGTATTATCTACAATAGCCAAGATACAGACGCCAACTAAGTGTCCATCAATAGATGAATGGATAAAGAAGATGGTATATATGTAATGGAATATCACTCAGCCATTAAAAAGAATCAAATCTTGCCATTTGAAACAATATGAATGGACTTAGAAGGTATTATGCCAAGTGAAAAAGTCAGACAGAGAAAGACATATACCAAAAGATTTCACTTATAAATGGAATCTAAGAAAACAAAACAAATAAACATACAAAACCAAATAGAACCATAGGTGTAGGAAACAATCTTTTGGTTATCAGAGCTAGTAAGGGGCTGGGAGGGGGTGGGTGAAATAAGAGAAGAGGATTCAGAAATACAAACTTCCAAGTCATGCAGAGGTCATGTACAGCACAGGAAATAAAGTCAACAATATTGTAATAACTCTGCATGGTGACATATGCTAACTAGACTTATCATGGGGACCATTTCATAATGCATAAAACAGTGAATCACCATGATGTACTCCTGAAACTAATAGGATGTTGTATGTCAGCATCCTACTTTAATACTTTAATAATAAAGAAAGAATAATTTTGGGGCATCTGGGTGGCTCAGTTGGTAAAGCGTCTGACTTCGGCTCAGGTCATGATCTCACGGTTCATGGGTTTGATCCCCGCATCGGGCTCTGTGCTGACAGCTAGCTCAGAGCCTGGAACCTGCTTCAGATTCTGTGTCTCCCTCTCTCTCTGACCCTCCCCTGCTCACTCTGTTTCTCTCTCTCTCTCTCTGAGAAATAAATAAAACATTTAAAAAAGGTTTTTTTTGAAAAAAAGGAAGAATAATTTCTACCCTAACTGCTTTTAGTGTTTTTTTTAAACTCCCCAAAATATAAACTAACAAGTTTCTGTTTCTCACAGTCTAAAATGATGAACTTAAAAAAAAAAAAGCTGCCATAGGGGGAAAAAAAATAAACAAGACAGATCCCAAATAAAGGTAAAGGAAGATTTTTGTATATGTTCCAGAAAGTTTTTAAATGCCTTTCGTCTTGGGCATTCTGTGGCTGGCTTACTTTCTTCACTGATGTTACTCAGTGCAGGTGCATCTGCTGGCCACAGGGCCTGGATAAATGCAAGGTCAGAGTCAGCTTGTAGGGCAAACCAGCCTGTGCCTGTTAGCTAAGGTTGACTCCAGAGCCAAAGTTGATAATTCCTGAACGAGGAGACAAATGTCTTTGCTGATCCCTTGGTGCTGTCCAGATCACATATCCTGCATGAACACATAATTAGACGTTTATTAGATTTGTTATCTATTCTGCAAGTCCCTGTCTGTTGAAATGAGGGCTATTTTTAAGTGAAAGGAAATAATTACTAAAATGGAATTTACATTTGACGGTTCCACTTTGCTGAATTCACAAATTTCCTCAAGGAGGAATTTGCCATGTCCCAGTCTGCTTTGGAGATGGCAATAAAATGAGCAAGTTTAAAATACAGAAATTAGGGGGAGGGTGCCTGGATGGCTCAGCTGATTGAGCGTCCGACTTTGACTCAGGTCACTATCTCGTGGTTCGTGAGTTAGAGCCCTGCATCGGACTCTGCTGTCAGTGCAGAGCTCGCTTCGGATCCTCTGTCTCCCTCTCTGTCTTCCCCTCCCTTACTACCTCTCTCTTAAAAATTAAAAAAGGGGCGCCTGGGTGGCTTAGTCGGTTAAGCGTCTGACTTTCGCTTAGGTCATGATCTCGCGGTTCATGGGTTCGAGCCCCGCGTCGGGCTCTGTGCTGACTGCCAGCTCAGAGCCTGGAGCCTGTTTCAGTCTGTGACTCCTTCTCTCTCTGACCCGCCCCTGCTCACGCTGTCTCTCTCTCTCTCCTAGAAAAAAAAAAAAAAAAAAAAAAAAAAATTAAAAAAAATACATTTAAAAATTAGGGGAAGTTAGTGGTGGCAAAAATTAGTGCAGCACACAGACGCGTCCTAATGAGACAGAGTCTCAGCCAAGTTCAATAACTTGAAGACACTGCCTGCTGCATGAGGAAGTCGTCTCTCAACCTAGTAAGACTCTATTTCACATCACATAACTTGAGGATGTGGGACTAGAAACAGCCACTAAAAAGCTAAAGGAAGAAGCTTCCTCAAAACTGCATCTAATATCTGTGCAGGTAGCAGGGAGGAAAAGACCTCTAAAAACACTATTTCATAAATGACAATGGCAATTAGGGAATCAAAGGATATATGCTCTCCTGCTTGTAATCCTACAGACATTTGTTTAAAGGGGAGGGATTGTACATTCAAGGGAAGGTCAGACACCCATGTCTCAGGATTTCATCAAGGAATTGGTTCATGAGATAGCCAGTCGCTGTGAATCAAGGTGGGGCACCCGAATCACCTGGGGGATCAGCCATCAAGCCGTCTGACTCAAACCTTCATCCATGGGACCTGGGAATGTGAATCATGTCTTCAAGGGATTGTGGCACTGAAACAGTTCTGGAAACAACGTTTTCCAGAATGTCTCCTGAAGCTTAAGTCGAACGGGCACAATTTTGTAATGAATGAATAAAAATCAGTCTGTGTGCTTACTCGGCACATCACATGCAGCAGGAACTAAGTAAATATAGGTTGAATCTGAATCTTAATTTAGAATGTTTTGGATTTCCTCATTTTCAGCTTTCCCTTCATTTCCAAAAATGATTATAAGAATTGCAGATAGCGCGTTACTTAACATGAAGTCAGGACTCCAAAAATACTGGTTGAATTTGAATCCTGAGTTACTTTTCAAGACTTCTTAATGTGAAATATTATCTTCTTTGAGTTAGTTCTTGGGAGTGATTTTAACTTTTTCTTTCATTTGCAGCAATGATTATAACTAGATGTTGCACATAGTGTAGAAGAGATGTGTGTGTGTGTGTTAGAATCTGATTATGTAGTTAGTTTCCAGGAAACAAGCTTCTAATAAACCACAAATCTTAAAACACAGAAGTACTTGTCTGCTGAGTGCTCAGTCTGTAACAGTGCTTATCAGAGAAGAGAGACACATAATGTTTCCGTTGCTCACTCTGACACTTTTCTAAAAAAGATGAGCTAACCAGAGTAGGAAAAGTTGCAACTCAGAAGTCCTAACCAAGCTTGTTTGCTGGCCTTCTTTTGCTTAGGATTAGAACTAACAACCCTTCCTACTGGCTTCGGAGCTCATTTTCAGCCAATCTGACTCCTTGGTTACAATTTTGCCTAGAGTTGCAAAACTTAACATAATTTTGAAAGTCTTTCTTGAGGTTGTGGCACTGGTTAACGTGGATTAAACAGACCCTACCCTGTCTCTCCTACTGAAAACAAGTAAAACCTTTGACAGAAAACATGAAACAACTAGGTGAGGATTTGGGAAAATAAAGGATAACCAGCACATTGGGAGGGAAAACAGGTGTTGACATACCATCAGACTGGCAGGGACTGTCCCAGTGACCTTGCCTCTGGTTTCTCCTGGCATGGACACCCGGAGCTGTGCATTGGGTACAGGCAGAAAACTCTCCAACGGAAGTCCTATTTTTATTGTTTGAGGAGTGGGAAAGAGGTCCCTGCCCTGTGGGTCAGAGTGGGGGTGGGGAGATATGTTTTGTTCTTTTTTTTTGTTGTTTGCTCTTGTCCAAGTTTCCAGGCAAGCTTATGGTTTAGGCTAAGAGCCTAAAACTCTGAGAGGAGGAACGTTTCCTTCTGACAGAATAACTGTGGTCCTGAGGCCATGGACAGGGATTCCCATTGCTTCTATTTTGCTATGTGGCCCCAGAGGTGGGTGTAGTTACAGGGAGTTTATGACAAAGAAGGCAAATTAAGTTCTGGGTTTCTCCCCGGAGTGCCATGAAAGGGTTCCCCTTGGAAGCAAGAATGTATAAAGGAGATTCTAGAGATGAGGAGCCAAAGAAAGTGATCTCATAAAACTGTGTATGATCTCCTGAGCTCACCGCCAAGCCATGCATAGGGGGATGTGAATCCAGGCAGCTTTCCAAAGCTATGGGGGCTGAGTGTGAGGCAGATGATTGCCCAGGTCCTGGACTGGCTGTGAGGAGGCCCATATATGTGACAGATCCAAAGTACACAGCAAATAGTTTTAAAAATACACTAACAAAAGGAACACAGTTCACGGAAGGGGGGTAGGAACTTCTGGCCTGAACATAATCAAGTTAATTGCCTGCCAAACAACAACAACAAAAAAATCAACATTCCCCACAGAGTCTTATTCAAAATGTCTGGGAAATAATCCCAAATTACTTAAAATGTGAAGAATCAGGAAAATCTCAACATCTCTCAAGGAAAAACACAATCAGGAGATGACAAATCTGAGATAAAACAGATGTTGGAATTATCAACAAAGGCTTTGAGGCAAATATTATAACCATGTTCTAAGAAGTAAGAAGGAATATTATTGACATGAATGGAAAGAAAGGACCAAATTAAAAGTGTAGAGTTGAAAAATATAATTGCCCATGGGGCGCCTGGGTAGCTCAGTTAGTTAAATGTCTGACTCTTAGGTTGGGCTCAGATCATGATCTCACAGTTTCGTGAGGTCAAGCCCTGTGTTGGGCTCGGTGCTGACAGCGTGGAGCCTGCTTCAGATTCTCTCTCTTTCCTTCTCTCTCTGCCCCTGCCCCACTCACACTCTGTCTCTCTCAAAATAAATACATACGCTTAAAAGAGAAAAATATGATACCTAAAAAATAAAAATCACTGGGAGCACTCAATAGCTGAGCAGTGATGACAGACTGAAGTCAGTGAACTGAAAGATTAACAGAAAGTATGCAATCTGAAAAATGGAGAGAACAGAATTGAAAAATTGGAACAGCGAATCTAGGACCCATGAGACAATAACAGAAATCATTTGTATTATCAGAATTCCAGAGGGGGGAGGGACTTATCCCCAGGGGGATAAAGTGTGGTGCAGAAAAACTGCTTGAACAAATAATAGCTGCAAACATCCCAAATTTGGTAGAAAACAAACTTACAGATTTAAGAGGCTCATAAATCCCAAACAAGATAAACTCAAAGAACTCCATACCCAGGTACATCATAACTAAGCTTCTACAAACTGAAGGCAAAGAAAAAAATCTTTAAGGAAGCAAGGAAAACTTGTATCCTTTACAGAGGAAGAGCAGTGCAAATGGCTGTGGTGTTCTCATCAGGAACCATGGAGGCCAGAGGCAGTGCAGGTTTTCAATGTTTACAAAAAAGAATGGTCAGTCTTGAATTCTATAGCCAGCAAAAATATGCTTCAGAAATAAAGAGGAAATAAAGACATTCTCAGAAGGAAAATCAAGAGAATCCATCAGCAGTACACCTGCTCTAAAAGGCAAATTTTCTTCAACAAAAAGAGAAATGATATCAGTGGGAAACTGATATGATGGAAATGATGGAAGAACGACTGAAATGGTAAATGCCTGGATAATATAATGGACTATTCTTCTCCTCTCACTCTTTAAATATAAATAATGGATGAAGACAAAAAAATATAATATTATCTGACTGGAGCTTCAATATACAGAGATTACAATGATCTTGAAATGCATGGTGACAAGAACAACATAAAGAGAGAAGGGCAAAAGAACGTTGTAGCAGTAAATTTCCATATTCCACTGGAAGTGATAAAATGATAATTATAAGTAAGTATGGGGCACCTGGGTAGCTCAGTTGGTTTAATGGCTGACTTGATTTTGGCTCAGGTCATGATCTTGTGGTTCATGAGATCGAGCCCCACAGGCTCATGTTAAGTGTGAAGCCTGCTTGGAATTCTGTCTTTTCCTATGTCCCTGCCCTCAAAATAAATAAATAAACTTTAAAAAGTTAAGCATATATTTTGTAATGCCTATATAAACACAAAAAGCTAATACAAAGAGAAATATTTAAAATGAAATAGATAAACGAAAATGAAATACTAAAAAAATTCAAATAATCACAAAGGCAGGAATGAGAAAAGAGAAGAATGTAGAACCAAGGGAACCAATAAACAAAGAAAAACCAAATAAATACAAATCCAAGCATATAATACACCAAATGTAAACAGTGCACATATGAATTAAAAGTGAAAGATTATTGAAATGTCAAAAAAAGAACTCAATTTTATGCTATCTTAAGCAACCTACTTTAAATATGATATCATGGGTGATTTTAAACGCTATCCATAAAAAGCACTAAACAAAAGAATATGTAGTAACTATATTAATTTCAGACACAGTAGAAATCAGGGCAGGGAAAATTATCAGTGTTAAAGAAGGAAATTACATAATGATAAGAGGATCAATTCACCAAGAATACATACCAATCTTCAATGTGTATGTAATCTAACAACAGAACTTCGAAAGCTGTGAAACAAAAACTGTTAGAAGTGAAAGGAAAAATGGATAATCCATAATTGAATACTTTCCTTTCACCTATAACTATGACAAGTAGACAGAAAATCATCAAAGATATAGAATTGAATGATGTCATCAACCAATAGATCTAACTGACATTTACAGAACACCCTCAAAAAGAATAGTGAAATTGTATACTGAAAAGTACAAAAGGCCGAAGAGAGAAATAAAAAAATCTAATAATTGACCTGATACACTATGTTCATAGAGTAGATGACTCAATATAGTAAAGATATCAATTCTCCTAAAATGATCCTTAGATTTAATGCAATTCAAAAAAAAAAAAAAAAAAATCCCAGGAAGATATCTTGTAGATATAGGCAAGCTGAGTCTAAAATTTAAATGGAAAGACAAAATAGCATAGTCAAAACAATTTTTAAAAGCTAGATTAATGTTGGAGAACTCACACTGTTTGATCCTAAGACTTTCTATAAAGGTATAGTAATCAATACTGTGTGATTTGGCAAAGGGGTAGACTTGTAGGTAGTGGAACAGAGAACCCAGAAATAGGTCAACACAAGTATGCTAAACTGAATTTTGACAAAGGTGTCAAATTCAATGGAGGAATTCAATGGAGGAAGGAATAGTGTTTTTTAACAAATGGTACTGGAGTAATTGGACATTCATAGACAAAAAATAAAAAATAAAAAATATAAAAAGAACTTTGACTTTGACCTAATCATAAAGGATCATTAACTTACGTATAAAATGTAAAGTGAGAAAAATATAGGAATAAAAACATAGGTAAAAACCTTGATCTTGGGTTAAGTGAAGAGTTCTCAGACATGACACTAAAGGCACAATACAAGAAAAAAAAAAAAGGATAAATTAGATCTCATCAAAATTGAAAATTTCTGACACTGCAAGCACACTGCCAAGAGAAAGAATAGATGAGCTACAGTCTGGAGGAAAATTCTGATTACAAAATATATAAAGAGGGGCATCTCGGTGGCCCAGTCAGTTAATTGTCTGACTGGCTCAGGTCATAATCTCATGGTTCATGAGTTCAATTCCCACATCAGGCTCTGTGCTGATGGCATGGAGCCTTCTTGGGATTTTCTCTCTCTCCTTTCTCTGTTCGTATCTCCCTCCCTCTCTCTCTCAAAATAAATAAATACACTTAAAGAACTCTTATCATGCAATAATAGGATGAGAATCTAATTTTTTAAAATGGGCAAAATATTTGCACAGAAATTTTGGTAAAAATATAGAGATAAAAATAAACATATGAAAGGATAAAGAAATGCAAATTAAAACCAAATGAGATGTCACTACACACAGAATAGCTGAAACGAGTAAGTACATATATATGTGCACATGTACATACATGCATACATAAATGATAATGCCAAGGGCTGGTCAGGATAACGAGCATCTGTAATTTTCATACACACTGCTGAGAATGCAAACTGGTACAGCCAAGCTGGGAAACATTTTGGCAGTTTCTTAATAAGCTAAATATGTATTTACCACAGACCCAGCCATCCTATGCCTACACATTTACCCCAGAGAAATAAAAACTTATATTCACAAAGAAACCTGGACACAAATGGTAGTTATTGAATCCATAATTGTGAAAAATTGGAAACAACCCAAAGATCCATCAGCAGGTTAACAGATAAATTGTGGTACAACCATACAATGGACTACTACTCATTAATAACACAAAACAACCAATATACACAGCCAACTGGGTGGCTCTCAAGGGAGTTATGCTAAATGAATAAAAGCCCATCTCAAAAAGTTACATACTATGTGATTCCATGTATGCCATTCTGAACAGTAAAACTCTAGCAATGGAGAACAGATCAGTGGTTACCAGGGGTTGAACTAGGGAAAGGCTGAACTCAAAAAGAGCGGCATGAGGGAGGCTTCTTGGGTGGCCATGAAACTGTTCTGTGCGATGGCTGTGGAAATTGTAAGAATCTATGCATGTGCTAAAGCTCTTAGAATTGTGCATCTTAAAAAAGGTCAACTTTATTGTATGTAAAATTTTTAAAAATTCTCTGTTGATCGCATGTCAAGCTTTCCTAAGTTTGTAATGTTTTCTCAGGCAAATGTGTATGGTTGTGTGTGTGTGTGTGTGTGTGTGTGTGTGTGTGTCTGTGCGCGTGTGCGCACATGCATGAGTCCTGCCCTTGTGTGCAATCTCTATTCATCTATGCAACCACCAACAGGAGATCCTTACAGTCTAATGGAAGGAACACATGCTTTAGGGGGCAAATCAAAATCTGAATTCTTGCCTCCCAAATTTATCTAGTTAATAGTAACCTACTATGTGCTAGGTATGTGCTGAGCTCTAGGACTAGAAAGGCAAATGAAATAGATGTTTTGATATCAAGAAACTTACAGTTTTGGGGTGCTTGGCAGGCTCAGTTGATTAAGCAACGGACTCTTGGTTTCAGCTCAGGTCACGATATCATGGTTCTTGAGTTCCAGCCCCATGTCAGGTTCTGTGCTGACAGCACAGAGCCTGCTTGGGATTCTCTGTCTCCCTCTCTCTCTCTGCTCCTTCCCCCCTCAAAATATATAATTAGCTTAGAAAACAAAAAAGAAACTTATAATCTTGAAATCAAAGAGTAAGCAGATAAACATGATAGTAGATACATAAAATGTGTGATAGACTGTGGTAAGTGCCATCCAGGAAATTAACAGGTTGATGAGTTAGAGCAGAATGAAGGAGGGGCAGAGGGGACATTGAGACCTGAAGTATGACAATGAACCATCCCTGCAGGGAATTTCTTGTTGCAGGAATCAGTTAGTGCAAGGGAACAGAGAGGAGAAAGTCCTGTTGAATTCATACAACGATGAAGATGTCAATGTGGCTGAAGTGCTGTGAGGGGCAGAGAGGAGACATGGAAGGTACCATGTCATGGAGCCTTGAAGGACATGGTACCCAGCCTGGCTGATTGTCAGAGCAACCGGCAGCCATTGGTTTTGTGGTTGTTGTTTGTTTTTCTTTAAGCAAGGGAGCAGCCATGATCTGGTTTATGCTATCAATGGGACCTTTGGAAAATTCCTTTTTTTTAAAAAAAAAAGTTTATTTATTTTGAGCGAGGGAGAGAAAGAGAGAGAGAGTACAGGGGAGGGACAGAGAGAGAAGGAAAGAGAATCCCAAGCAAGGTCTGTGCTGTCAGTGAAGAGCCTGAAATGGGGCTGGATCCCATGATCCATGAGATCATGATCTGAGCTGAAATCAAGAGTCAGAGGCTTAACAGACTGAGCCACCCAGGCACCCCTGGAAAATTCTTTTAACTCTGAATCTCAGTTTCTGCATATGCCAAATGAGAGGAATACCTACTGAACAATACCTCTGTGATAAATATACCTCTGTGTGTGTGTGTGTGTGTGTGTGTGTGGAATTGTGCAGGTTACAGCAGGTGCTCAGTGAAATATGGGCTTCCCATCTTTTCCCTGCGTCTCTTTACCTCTGAGTGTGTGCGCCCCTGTATTGCTTTCCCGTTTGTGTGAGCTTCTGTCTTTCTTTTCCACCATTTTATCTTTCGTTGAACTCTGTGTGACCTTGCAAAGAGAAGGTAAGCAAGTCTGTAAACACTAGTGCAGTCAGAGCCTCTGGTAGCCTCTTTGCCTACGTGCAGCTCAGATTCAATTTGGGCGAACTATATGAGGTGGCCGGGTTGGTAGGTCACCCCTGATTGAATTAGGGTGAACCGATTTCATGGAACTGGGCTTTGTAAGCACACTGAAATGTGACCAACGCAGGTCTCAGTGGTTTCCTCAGATGATTTTTGAGATCCATTATGGCTCTAAATTCTGTAATCGAGCTCACGTTGATCAAAGGCACAGCCTTTCTCACCGATATAAATGAGCATCCGTCTCTCTTGCAAACTGTCTTGATCACCGACAAATTTCTATGAGGCTCTCTCCGGGATCACAGCACCAATATGCAGAAGAGCTTCCCCAAACCCTGCACTCTATATCAAAAGCATTCAATCCTTGTTATCTTTTTATTAGGCAGATTTTATGGTTTCGTTGCATGAAGCACTATTTCTATCACTTCCTTGAGGATAGGCTTGATAGAGAATACAATGGAATTAGAGAATCAGGTCTAACTAATTCAGTCAGTTGATAAAGTTCTAGTTTTCATGTCCAATTTGAGGCACCTAATTTATAGTTCCTGGAGGATAATGGGTGACATCCATAAAACGTATTTTGAACAATGCTTTTTAGCCTGCTAATCAGTTGTTTGAAATAGAAATCCATTCTCCACCGCTTTCTAAGCCAAGCCAAGCCATTTTACATGTCCACGGGCAAGAAATAACATTACCTTTGTGTTAGCTGAACAATGTCTTATGATGTAGAAGGTAGGTGTATTTATAATACCATATTTTAGCATGTGATATTTTATCCAGCTCTCTACCTCTCCTTTAAAAAAATAGATAAAAATTGGGGCGCCTGGGTGGCTTAGTCGGTTAAGCGTCCGACTTTCGCTTAGGTCATGATCTCGCGGTTCGTGGGTTCGAGCCCCGCGTCGGGCTCTGTGCTGACTGCCAGCTCGGAGCCTGGAGCCTGTTTCAGTCTGTGACTCCCTCTCTCTCTGACCCTCCCCTGCTCACGCTGTCTCTCTCTCTCTCCTAGAAATAAATAAAACATTTAAAAAAATAGATAAAAATTAAAAAGTTTCACATCTCAGAAGCTCGTTTCCTGAAGAGTGGATCGCAACCCCTTCCCTTTTCTCCCGTTCTGTGCTACGACTGCTAACTCCAGTCCCCAGCACTGACTTTCACCAGGCAGGTCAGTAAAGCAGGTCGTCTTCATTTCCGAAGGGTTTTCATTACTACCATTAATCTTCCCCCAGATCCTCATGAGGAGATAAAGCAGATATCAATACAAATAAATATGCTGCTTATTTATTCATATCAAAGCTCCTTTCTTCTCAGCAGGAAGTGAATTTTGGCCTCAGTCTCCAATCTCCCATTAGTGATGAATCAAAGGGCGATAGCAGGAAAAGCTTCAAAATATTAAGATTTAGGAGGCCTCCAGGGCCTGGCCAACCTCTTCTTTTTCTACTGAGTCTTTCTTTCTTCAGGGTGTTGTCATTAAGCTCATTGGTAAGTGCTGGGGGATAGCATGCGGGGGTGGGGGGTTCAGTGTGAAGATCAATGACACAACAAATATGATGGTTTTAAGTACCCTCTTCTGAAATCAATCAATAATAGTTCGGTGCACCGCTTCGGGGCTCTGTTTAATCACGCCTCCTCCTCCTATCTGAGTTCTCATGGCTGAAAACCATGCGGCTAATCCCCCAGTGAAAGGAATTGCTGTATACTGTCTCCACTTGCTTCGCAAAGATTCAGTGACTCCATCCTGCCCATAAACTAAGTTATCATTTTCTAAGCCCCTGGAAGATTCTTCTTCCTTTCACAAGGGAGAAGAAATACCTTTGTTACGGGAGGAGGCGGTGGTGGCGGTAATCAGTTGTGGGACTCACAATTTCTTAATACAGAAATAAAAGCTGGTTTGAATTTCAGACCCAGAGAAAGAAATAAAGACAAGGTAGACTATGGAAGAGAGTGCTTCAGCCTGTGTGATGTTTAGCTGGTAGGATGCTGATGCCCAAAGGGGTCAAGGTAAGGAGGGCAGAGTCATGACCCATGTTAGAGGCGAACTAGACCCATTCGGGACCCCAAAGACTAGCTCCAGCATCGGTTCCTAAGAAAGAAGTGATCCCAACACACAGCCTTTGTGCACCGGGAGTAAAGGCTCATTCAGTGCCGTACATTCTGGTTTTCCTTTTTTTTTTTTTTCCCCATTTTTGTGTCCTATCCACAGAGCCACTTAAGATTCTTGGTTCCTAAAGCCTCTTTGTTCCTTCAACAAATGTGTTCTATTTTGTCCTCATTTGGTCATTGGGCTTGAAATAATTTACTCAACTTACTTATTAATTATTGCTTCTGCCTGTTCTTACAGATGAGAACTTCTGGCCTCTCTCAGAGTTTATCTTTCTTACCATAGACAGTTTCTGTGCATATTTTTTTCCCCCTCTCCTTTCAGAAATCTCAGTCTTGAGGTATTTGGAGGGTTTCTCCTCCCTCTACTTAGAATGAGTGATTTTAAGTGAGTATCAGATTAAACCTTGTTCAATAAAACTTTCCAAATTCCAAATTTCCCTTTGCATGTCTCCCATTTTAGAGCGGGCCAAGGGCCGCTCAGCAGCTCATGGCCACACATCCATAGGCAAGGAAAGACACTAAACCTGAATAGGAACAAAGAAAATTGATTACATGTGGCAATGATGTAGCACGTTCATGGCAATCATTTTGGAGAGTATGGAGAAAATTGGCAATCCTTAACTCTGCGATAATTTTACTGCCTTCTGTTTCTTAAATAATTCAATGGCTCTTTTTGCTTGAAGAAGCATACATAACCAGAGGGAACATAGGGCTGCGTCAGGGCTGCATTGGTAGATTTATTATGTTCTCTGAAGAAAAGCATCAGATTCCAGAAAACAAACAAACAAACAAACAAACAAACAGTATACTGGAGACGAACTTAAAAGTTCACCATCGATGTGGATGCTAATACATCACAAAATTTGCCTTAAGTTTCTATTTATTTCCCTAACAGATCTCTAAGTTATCTACAACCATTCCTGTTCCACATGAGAAGTTTATATTAAGGCTCTGTGGATATTGGACACAAGATAATTATTTGGGAACATCTTTATGAAAATAAGATTACTTTTTTGGGGTTTTAGTCCATGATTTTTCCTTCAAGGTTTGACAACTGACTAATAATAATGTCAATAAACACCAACAATAACATATTTGTCATCCCACTATAATAGCTAAGTGGAAGCAATTTTAGCTAAACATGATCATCTCTTGAAAACAAGATTTGGATTTGCAAGAAATGAAAAAAGGTTCATGTTTTCCCTAATAATGGGAAAGAGATTATTTCTGAGGCCCAAAGACAACATAAGTTGTTTTGAATTGGGCTTCATCTCATTATTGATATATTTTCATTTGCTGAACTGCAGCAGAGTTATGATCTTCTCTGGTTTCCTGTTGAGAGTTTTATCTTTCCATTTTTATAGCGTATGCTTTTTGAAAAGAGTAAACTTCCAGAGCAATTTGTTTAAGGAGATACAGCTACTGAATATCAAGATTGCTAAGAAACTGTTATGAATACACCACAGCTTTTCCTGAGAACAAAGCTTTGCCCTTGGCTCTTCACCTCTGATAGCATTTTGGAGAATTTGGCTCAAGGCTGCTCTGTACAGTTGGGTAGGTTGTTCACTGCACAAGGGCATCTGACCAAGAGATGAGGGGGCTGAAATTTGGCCCATGCTTCACTTGCACAGCTGTATGCCCTGGCATTGGGCTGCAACCGCCTGGAAGAAGGAGTGCCTTTTCCTAATTCTCACAGAGGCATTTATGCACTCGTGGCAGCCTTATTTAGCTTGGCAACTAACATCTAAGAGGAAAGCTCTCACATGTTAAGATTAATTTGTTTGCTCTGTAACGTGCAGAAAGAAGAGTGTCTCCACCAGCAAGATGCGGGCACTATAGGTACAGAAGGAACAATTTCTCACAGTGAGACAGACACAGCTATCTACCTCAGGACAAGTGAAAACTCCTTCCAGACTATTTCCTTATCAGTAAATTAGCTGTAATAATGTTTATATAGCAAGGTAAAGTATATCCTAGACTGGCTGGTGCTTAATAAGCCTGAAGTGCTTGGCGGTAGTTGTGGTTGCTGCTGCTAGGGTTTTATTGGGCTGTGATTCATATCTCTTCCTGTCCTGTTCATACAGCAGATAGGGAGGCAGAGCCTGTAACTTTCCCCTGTGAAGCTAGTGTGTGCTGCAGATGAGCCGACTTCTCATCCTGGACTAGTGTTGTTAAATCGAGAGGAGTCTGCAGGCTGCTGTAATGATGGGAAATACTTGAGGGTTCATGAGCCTTTGCAGCTCTGTGAGGAGAGTCTCTGGCATTCACTCAATTCTGAAAGTGCCTTTCCCCCAGAAGTTAAGGCCTGCAGTTCTGGACTAAGGAGAGGGGGGAGGAATTAAGGAGGATTATTTCGTCCTCCAGGAAATGGAGTTCTCATCTGGAATGAATGTGTCACGATCTGCCCTGTCCAGCTCTTTGCCTCCTGTTTATCTCTCTAAGACTTGGGCTGCCCAGTGAAGGCTGTGGGTTGGTACTAACGCAGGATACTCACCCTTAACTTCAGCTGAAGCAAATACTTGGCAGATAGTATCCACAGTATCTACGGCTACTTTCTATCTGCTGTCAGCCCTCTGCAGTGGCTCCCTAATCCCTAGGATCTGCTTTCTCTTTCCAGCTTCTTCCTCCTTGATACTTACTTACTTGCTTCTTCCATTTGGTACATCCATTGTCCCTCAGTCCTAACTGCTACCGTTCCAAACCTGTACCCTGCTATAGGAATTATGTTCCAAATCTGCCACTGACACCAGCCCCTATGCGTGCCCTCTGCCCACCCTGCTTTCTGATCTTGTGGTCCTGATTCTTCTCTTTAGTCTCCTGCTCGGAGCACAGGCTTTTAAAATAACTCATGTTATTCAGCAATACATTCCAATAACCACATTTCCATTCTGGGATTGGACAATAGGTCATTGGGGCCTGTAGTTTATGATTCATCTTGGCTTTTTTCCAGTACCTCCACTTGAATTGCAATCTTGTTGAGCTAGGCAAGGATTCAAATGTCCTTCCAAAAAAAAAAAAAAAAAAACAGTGTAAGTAGGATCAGAGGTTTTAATACAGCAAATATACCTGCTTGATCTTGGGCAAGTCCATGGGTCAAAGGGTCAAGTGTTGCCTCACCTGTGTTCATGGACCTGCCCTCACATTCACTCCTACACGGTGGGAGGAAGACTCCACTCTCCACTCTCTCCTTACATCCTGGGTTTGCAATAGTGATCACATTCACCCGTGTGTAGCTGTTCTGTCAACACTTCACACCCAAAATGTCCAAACCCTCAATTCACTGTCTTCCCCGAAAATGACCTCTAAACTCAGATGCATTTTTACACACTACTGTCAGAACAGCCTCTCCAATATGAAACTTTGATACAGCCATTGGCTACCTCAGAAAGTTCCAGTCGGGGCGCCCAGGTGGCTCAGTCGGTTAAGTGTCTGACTTCACCTCAGGTCATGATCTCACAGTCTGTGGGTTCAAGCCCTAGGTCAGGTTCTGTGCTGACAACTTGGAGCCTAGAGCCTTCTTCGGATTGTGTGTCTGTGTCTCTCTCTTCTCCTCACCCCCTTGTGCTCTATCAAAAATAAACAAACATAATTTTTTTAAAAAGTTCCAGTAACAGTCTGTTCTCATAGAACAAATTCTGAACTTCTCAAGATGGCACTTGAGACCACAGTCTACTTTAGGGGGGAAGGACCTTGCTTTTGCCAACATTACAATAACTTGGGGGAATGCCCTTCTCGTTGAGTGCACTTTCCATGCCAATTCATAAATATCAAAGTACCTGTAGAATGATGCATCTGTATAACTTACTGCTTTCTAGCACCTGGTGTAGCCCACAGAAGATGTTTAATGAATCTCATTATCTTCTCATCCCTGTGTCCTTAGGATAATTTTTCTTTTCTTTAAGTTCTTATTTATTTTGAGAAAGAGAGAGAGAGAATTCCAAACAGGCTGTGCACCATCAGTGCGGAGCCCAACATGGGCCTTGATCCCATGAACTGCAAGATCATGACCCAAACTGAAATCAAGAGTTGGACACTTAACCAACCGAGCCACCCAATATTTAACTCCAACATAGAGTTTTTAATTTCTCTCTATTTATATTTATTATAAACAGTTTTTCTTCACAATATTCTGAGTATTTGATGAAAATGGCTCAATAACCACATGGCTTTTTTGCTCTGAGGTCTGTTTTTTTTCTTTTCTTCTGACAAGCATAGCATTGCTCTTTTGTTCTTTTTTTAACTGGATTTGTTTTGAGTTCAGAATAGCACTGGAATCTATCATGCATGTTGCTGGTATGCACTGGAATTAGGCATCGCACAAACCCTACCAACCTTTACCTCTGGACAGTGAATCTCCAGATTGGGGATGAGTGGAGGACCTGCAGAAGCCGATCTAAGTAGCACCAATTTTGACAGCCTCGCTGAATTTCACCTTCCTCTTAGGTCCCTCTCACCTTGATTGGAATGGCCTGCACCAATATCTTGGCTGCAGATGTGTACATGTCAAACTCTGGCCTATGCATGGACCCAAAGGTCTTCCATTGTGATCCTTAGCAAAGCTGAACACCATGAAATAAAACAAACAAGAAAGACTTCACCAGCTATGAAAGAAGAGCAAAAATACAGCAAAGAAGGCACAAGAAGCCTAAACTCAGTCATGATTATACCATATAGATTTGTGGTATTTCATAGCTAGTATTTCACCTTTCCTGTTCATGGCCCATCCTTGTTGGAAGAAGACGTTGAGGGCAAGATGGCCTCCTTGCAACATACACACGTACATGCAAACACTGTGTATGTATTTAAACTGTAGTTTCTGGTAGTCTTGTCTAAGGTTGATGTCTAATTTCTTGAGGACTTTTTTAAGTCAAGTTGGGTTTATGGGTATCAAAAGCAGTCATGTCAAGATCTCTCACCAAGAGGGGACAGGATGCCTGCTGGGTAATATGACAAAGCTGGCAAAATCTTTGGAGGCTTGGTACCTTGATAGAGGAAGTGATGGCTATTTGTTCATTGCAACTTTCCTAAGCTGCACATATGCTCTCTAGATGTAGGGCTGGAATCACTGGGTTTCTTCTCCCCTCCCCCCTCAGTTATTTCGGTCTGTTTATTTTATACAGCTATGAACAGCTAATTGATTGCATCATGAGAATGCTCGTCTAGGTTTCTCGAATTCTTTCAGAAGTTGACTCTTGCTTTCAATGTACAGGTTCTGCTTGCCCTCTGAAAGTAGTGTTCCTACTACTATGAAAACTTTCCTAAGCAACGATGGTGTAAGGTGAAGGAGCAATAACCACTGCACGTCTCTTGGGCTTTTCTGATGCCTTAGTGCATATCTTGCTAATGGAGGTTCAAAATAAATCAAGATAAAGCCCAAATGCCCACAGCCACCATTCAAAGCTCTGGTGGCCGGATGAGGAGATGATGAGGGCAGTTCCCAGGGGAGGAGCCTGGCGAGGTAGCTCCTATTGCTCTGCTCAGGGTGCATCCCGCATCAGTGGATGCTCACTGCGAAACCCATGCTGAACTATTTTCATGTTCTGCCCTTTTTCGTAAAAGTGAAAATCCTCCTCAAGTTTCTTCTGGTTAGTGAAAACAGATACCGACATAGCAGGTCTTTTGTGACGCACACTTTTGAAAAGTGGAGCATACAGGTATCATTGGGTTTGCCCATCTCACCAGCCATTCCGCCAACGGATTAACTACCAAGCACAGTACTGCCTCCCTTTCAGAGACACGACTGACCAAGCACGTGTCACCTCATCCAGGCTACTCTCGACGGTGTGACCAGTTCCACCATCTGTTGAAACAAAAAGTCCCCCGTTTCAACCTTTGTTGACTTCTGACCATCACTACACAATAATCAATCAATCCATATTCAATACTAATCTACTGGATACTCACTGTGCCACAGAATCTACTAGGTTTTCTTCCCTAATACCGCCATTTCATCCCCATCAACAAAATCCAGCACTGTTTGTTTTGCATTATAGTTTTCTGTATGTTGTGGCAAACAAATTGTTATCTTATAAAACAGCTACTCCTGTGCAATAAATACAATGTCCCATCAAGAATCTCTCACCTCTATAAGGCAGGTACATAAATAAAACATGAAAGTGTTAAGTCTGACTTATATTTGTCTAAGTTTCTGGTCATATAAAACTGAACATGCAAGCATTAAAATTACATTAAAGAAAAATTGTTTGAGAATTGCTAAATGGCAAAAAAAAGCAACAACAACCCATAATTAGGATCCATTTTCAATTAATAAGTTCACCCCTCGGAGCTCCAGTTTGGCTGGTACGACAAGTGAGCTGTACTGGGCAGGAAAACCAGTATTTAGAGCCAATAGCTGTGTGCACACATAGTTCTAGACCATTTATTATTCTGTACAGTAAATGGCTGGCCCATAATTCACAAGCTGGGAGTTAATGAGAATATCTGTCCTTAATACCCATAAGGAAGATAAGGACCAGCATAATGTGGTTTATCCAGTACTTCTCAGCCTTTCAAGGGCAGGAGTGAAAGCCTCTGACAGCAAAATGCAACAAGAAATATTGCAGTGACCTGCAGATTCCTGCTCTCCCATCAAACCAATCCATGTGTATAGGTACTAAGGAACAATTCATTCTGAATTACTGTTCCCAAATAACTAGATCCTTTATAATCGTTGGCACAATTATGTGTTGCTCCAAAGAAGAAAGGGATGGAGTAGAGAAACTTAATTCTTAGCTACCAAAACTAGAATATATGCACACATATGTAATATTTCATAATTGTATTCAAAACCATATATAAAATATACATTCTCTATCCTACTCAAAATTACATGTGTATATATTATATATCTATACATATACAGGATATGTAATATATATACACACAAATTATATATATACAAATGCACATATACATAACATATATACACAGGAGGAGGGGATAGGAGAAAGAAACAAATTAAACAGGGAGACAGTCCCCCAAATGACTAATTGTTTATCAGTTTATCTGATTTTATTACCAACCTTTAGAAAGTAAATATCTGCTTGGGGCTTCATCAGAGCAGTAATAAATATTAATAATTACCAATTGACTACAGGTTTTAAATGGTTTT